>BPLT01000199.1:0-600000 GCA_019656295.1 Rhododendron mucronatum var. ripense | reverse complement strand
AACATGTCTCCTAAGCATAGTTTGATTTTGACTGTTGGAGAGTGGTAGGCTTGAGGAGGTTCTTTGACTAGCCCCATATCTAGTTGCGGGGCTGTAGAGGTAACGAGGCCAATGATTCCCTGGACCATAATCATCTGCTTGTCCATCTTGTGACCCAATTCCTCTATAGCTTTCCTGAGCTCAGCCAGCTCCATTTGTATTGCCATTTCTGAATTGATGAATGAGGCAGGTGATATAACCTTGGAAGCGAAGGTGTAACAGCCCCGGCAGACTAACCCAAGTAGGTTTGGCTCTTCTATTCGGTGAGATGGCCTTTAGCTTTGGACAGCAAAGTAAACGAGAACTCAGTGAGGTTCCTGCAGCAATTAGAATGCAATGCACATGACATCGCCGATGTCCTCCTAGACTCTACAACTACAAACGAGTCTGTCTCATGATGTTCGAACGCTGCCAAAATCCTCAGAAATCTTTTCGAGGGTGTATCCTTTAAATAGATCGACTGACACTAAGAGATATCAAAACAGTCTAAACCTTTGACTATTCCGTTCTCGAAGTTTCAACTTTGAACTTGGAACAACTCGGTATAGATGACATGGCACCTTAACCTTGAACGCCGCGGTGTATAGTGACTTCGCACTTCAACCTGGGTAGTGCCAGTGTCATGGCATCCATACTTTGTGGTTCCTTATTTTCGGTTGAAACTTCAATTAGGCATGAGCCAAGGACTTAAAAAGGTTTGATTTCCCAAAGTCTTGTTGATCTAAGGACTTTGAAAATTAGCAACGTGCACCATCGAGATGCACGACTCTTCATCGGGTCATGGCAGCGTCCTAATAGGCATAAGACAGACTCGAAAGAGAGACAACCTAGAAGCCGCCCTAAACATGCTTCTACGCAAAACAGTATGTATGTATGTACAAAATAGAGACGAGTTTGCCTCATGAATTCCAGACGTTGCCAGAATCCTCAGAATTCTTTTCGGCCATGTGTCCTTGAGTAGATCGTCAGATCCTAAAAGATGTCAAAATAGACTAAATTTTTGAATAGTCCCATTTGAAGGTTCAACTTTGAATTTGGAACAACTTGGTGGTGATGACATGGCACCTTAACCTTGAACACGGCGGTGTGTAGTGACTTCGCACTTCAACCTGGGTGGCGCCAGTGACACGGCATCACTACTTTTGTTGTTCCATATTTTTGGTTGAATTCTTATCCGAGCATGAGCCAAAGATGTAGTAAAAATTTTGATTTCTTAAAGTCTCATTGCACTAAGGACTACGCGAATGATAACGAACATTCGACAGAATGAACGACTCCTCATCGGGTCCAACAACGTCTTAGACTGCGCAAGACAAACTCGAAAGAAAGAACCACTCTAAGCATGCTCCTATGCAAAATAATGTATGTACAGTACATGCGATAGGGAAAGTAGTAACACGTAGACAGTATGGGGGTTAGATGCAAGTAATCTTACCCTGTAGGTACCTGTCCTAGTTTGGAGAGTTCTAATGCTTTGTATATGCAAAGGCTGGTTTTGGTTTGTAACAGGTTCCTCGGACTAGAGCCAAGATATACCTCCTGCTGCCCACGTAATCGCAGAGCAACAGTCAAACGGTAGAATGACTCATCATCGTGGAAGGTTGTTGGTCATTCGGGGTCCCCGGGCTCCGGTAAACCGTGCCGGATTGCCAAAACGATCCAACGAGGCTTATCCCACATCGATGCAAATGAGAATGCTAAAAACTTGATTAATGAAACAGAATCGCAAATTCGCAAATGCCATTTCAAATTTGGCTCTCTTTATTGATTAATACTTAGAAGAAACTACGCGAGAGAACAATCGGAAAAGCCCCAGATTGGATGGCCGGACACGAGGTCCTGTTAAATCACCAATCCTTTCTTTAGCAGCGCGAAGCTCACTATTTTGACAGGCTTTTGTGGGATTGTTCTCAAGCGTATTAAAATCTAAGTATATACCAATATTGATTCGATCCCCAACAGAGTCGCCACTGTGGGCAATGCGATTTTGCCCGGTCTTTCTTTCCTCCAAGGGAGGGATTCCGTTCCCCACCCTTTTGAGAAAGGAGAGATGCTGCCGGTTCGCGGGAGCGCTTAAGCTGGACGACAAGCGCTCGCGAAAAATACAGAGTCGCCACTTGGGTTTGAAGGTCCGACACCCAAGGAACCGTATTTCGAAGCACTTGCCGCGCTGTTTGATTTGAAAAAGTTAAGGAACCAGTCCGTCATAACCATATCTGGGTTCGGGAGCCAGGTTACGAGAGGGGAAGGGTTTTATGGCACCCCTCTCGCCCAATCCGGAGATCGGTCTCTACTTAGGCATTTGCGAAAACGTTGTTTGTTTGCGATTCTGTTTGATTAATCAATTTTTAGCCAATTAGGGCGGGGGAACAGTTAATCGGGGATTAAAACTGTAACATGTTTGCACGATGTGATAGATAGCATGGATGAGCAGTTAGTATAGGATGAGAACAGACTGCTGTGGGAGTTTAAACAAACTGGGAAGCCCCTGTTTTGGAGTGACGTGCGCAGGAAGAAACCAGCATGCACTGAACAAGTCACTGCATGCTGTTCACTCTTGCGCGCATAATTCCAAGACAAGCACGCGCCGGTGAGCTTAAAACCCACAGCTCTTATTCTCAAACCTTCTGGGCTCTGGAAGGACCAGTGCACACCCAGGACAAACCACGCAGTTTATAGGCAGCATAATATACAGTTTAAAGGCTGTAAAGCCCTACAAATTAATAAAACACCCCATAAACAGTGTGGGGACAAAATAATGGCCTAAAACTAAGCTACCCGTGCAAGGCCAGTCACTGGTCGGAGGCAAACTGTCGCGCGATGGAATCACTCTGTCGCGCGAGGATGCGCCCTGGCGCGCGATGGTGCGCCCTGGCGCACTGTCGCGCGATGGAGTGAAACCCTCGCGCGATGGTGCGCCCTGGCGCAGGATGGTTGCGCCCTGGCGCGGACCAGACCAGTGCTTGGTTCACATTTTCTGGGTTCTGGGACATATCCAGAATGTTCCCAGGGGTATTCCAAAACAGAAAACATGAAAATTGAACTATAACTAGCAATTTCTAACAAAGGAAAGCAGTAAACTGGTTTTTAACATGCTTGCAGTGATCTATACGTAAATAAAGCACAAAACAGCAAGACACCAATCCCCACGAGAACCGTCGCGCGATGATCGAAATCGTCGTGCGAGAGAGTGGCTCCATCGCGCGCTGGTTCTTGCCATGACGGTTTTTGAAACCTCGCCAGCTTTAGAACCAGGACTGGTATTGATTACCAGCCTTGGCCCTGCCAGCCCCCCTCAGGGATCAGAACAGAAACAAAACAAAGGTAAGCTATACCTTTGGCTTCGGGTTTGAAAGAGTATTTGAGCTTTTGATGTTTGAAGTTGATTGAGGTGGAAGAACAAGCTATGTTCTTGAGGTTGTGTGGGTGATAGAAGCAAGGAAACAAGGTAGCTTGTGATATTATAACCCAAGGTGTAACCCTTTGAACATTTTTGGAACCCCTTTGAATGGATGAGCAAAGGGGGTATTTATAGGGAGGAGGAGGTGAATCTGGTTGGTGCCAGGAGAGGGGTTTAGCCAGTCCACGAGGCCTGCTGAGAGTTGCATTAGTGGCCAACTGTACTCCTTCAGAAAGGTCGGTGGTAGGTTGGACCATCGCGCGATGGAGTGAGTCTGTCGCGCGATGGTGCGCCCTGGCGCACTGTCGCGCGATGGAGTGACTCTGGCGCGCGATGGTGCGCCCGGGCGCGGGATGGTTGCGCCCTGGCGCGGACCAGCAAGGTTTTTGGTTTTTGAAGTGGCTTAGGCTAGGTTAGGTTCAAGGGTTTTGCAAACACTCAAAGCTCAAACACGCTATCATTCCCGGGGTGTTCTTGATCCATTTCATCATCGGGGAATCAAAAACCGTAAGTAAACTAATCTGGAAGCCCAGATTGGGGTGTCTACACTCATTCTTTCCGCTCTCAAATCTTTTATCACGCCATAAGGGTGAGATCTTTTCCCTATTATCTCGCCACAAGAGTGAGATCTTTTATCTCAATTTTTTCTGCCCTAAAATTTTTATCACGCCGCAAGGGTGAGATTGTTTTTCTTTTATCTCGCCGCAAGAGCGCGATCTTTTAATTCGCGCTAAAACCCACTTTTTATCACAGCTTTGAACTTAAACTGAGATAAAAAAAAATTTAAGCACCACTTTTTATTACATTTTCACTGAAAACCGTGATCTTTGTAAATCTCCTTAGTGTGACGCATATCTGTTATTGTAGTAGTGAAACTTAATTTATATAAAGATCCAAACCATACGAACAACTTTAACACTTGAGAAATTAACGAACGAGAAAGACTTACTCGAGTTCTATGAAGGAAAAGACACAAAAGCTTGAAACAACATTAATGGAGGTAGAACTAAAATAAGTAATTAGCTCCCTCTAAAAGGGAGAAGGAGAGGCTATTTATACAAGTGGCCCTCTCTCTCTCTCCTCAAAAGACCCAGAAAAATATCCAAAAAGTGATAGTTGCTACTTATGGAAAGTTAAAATCTGTCAAAAAGTAGGTCGGTGAACCTTCCGTATCGATACTCCATCACCGTATCGATACCGTGCGTCTTGCTCTGCATTTCCAAGTTTCCCCGTAGAGGAACCGTATCGATACTCTGATATACGTATCGATACGGTTAACAGAGTATCGATACGCTGAAGGCTGGATTCCTCTCTGTTTTCAAACCGAATCGATACTATGATATCCGTATCGATACGGTGCTACCTCCTAGCAAATCAAGCAATTAGATCCCATCTTGACACCCGACGCCCTTTGGCACGCCCTGGCACCAAGGTTCTTCAACTTCAAAAACCCCAGACGGCTGAATTCTTCTTAGCCTTGTCTTCTCGGATACCCTCGAAGGTTGAATCAAAACATCAAAATGAACCCTTTTATTCGAGGATTACCTGAAAAGCTCAACAGAAAGCCTTACGCGCAAAATTACTATAATATGACATAAAAACAAAAGATAATTAACCTAAAGTGGGACTAAACGCACCAGAAATCATCACAATTGTGTGCTTATCAATTACGTATCAGGTCTTTCGTGTTTTGATATCATAGAACTCGTCCTTGAATCCTCCTCTATAAATGCTAGGAAACCCGCAAACCACAACACCCCCCCCCCCCCCCCCCCCCCCCCCCGCCCATCTCTAATTTCATTCAACCAAAAAGAGCTACAACTTCAGTTGTAATTTGTAAAGAGAGAGGAGAAACATTATAAGAATTTTTTTTATGAATTTAATTAGTTCATTAAGCTCAATCCCGTGATAAATAGTCTTCGAAAAAATGCTATATTTTATGTCTGGTGTTTTTCCATATACTATAATTATTTACCAATGACCAATATTTGGCTAGCTAATTGTCTTTTAAGAAAAAACTTCATACCACAAATTTCGAGACCACTCTCGATTCAACAAAGATAATAGTCAGAGACAAATATTGCAACTCTAATCCATGAAAATTACCCAAAAACTAAAGTCAAAATGGATGTGATTGTTTTAGCCAATTATTTTTGAGGAATCTCGAAGTGGATTTCTTAGGGCATCTCTAGTGAACAACGTTAAGGGCTTAGTTTGCTCAGAACTAGCTGACTTGGGTCAGTTAGTGAATACTTTTCACATTTTTCACTTTAATGGTGTTGTTAAAATTTGAGTTGGCATTAGCCAACGTTAGAACATCTGTAGTAGAATCTCTACTTACCTCGTTACTGTAAAGTAACGAGCCAAAACCCTTAAAAGGAATGTTTATCAGCCTCGGCATTGGCTAGGTAAATTTAGTGTTTGTACAGTGTCTAGTTATAAGAAGCGTGGAACTGTTCACTCATTTACGAATAAAATATTAGTTTTTGCAATCAATTCGTTCCAGCAACAGTAAAACTTAAACCGTTCATCTAACGTTTTATATTTATTTGGACCCATTACAGATTCTATAAAGATGATTCAAATTGCAAGTCATTCTTAAAATTATTTTTTATAGGTTCTTTAAAAAAATTAGCTCAATCCAATATCGGTAGGGCTCTCATATGAATTAGGGCTCTCTTAGGATACTTATTGAAAGATTTTATAGCCAAAAATTCATTATGACCATTTAGGATAAAATGATCAGAAAAACAAGATTTTCGCACCGATTCAAATAGATTGAAAATTGGAACACTTAATTTGTAATCGTATTTTTTAATATATAAAAAAATATGGTTAAAAAATTAAGTACTCTATTTTTTAGTAATTCATTTGAACCGGTGCGAAAATCTTATTTTTCTGATCATTTTATTCTATCTACAGATATTTAATTAAGAAGAGAGTGAGAGTAAAGAGTCTGATGCAGTGGACATTGTAAAAATGACTAGCTAAAGTAATAAAGTGGATTTTTAAGGTATAATTTGGTCCAAAATTTAAAGTGTCTGATGCGGATGCTCTTAGCTGTTACACTAACTGTAGTTCTTGTATTAGCAACGGAAAATAGGGAGTGAGGCGGAGAGAGAAAGAGAGGAGAGATTGGGAGCACTGACTTGTGCAGAAACTTTTGACTGAAGAGATGGGAGGAGAGAGGATAGGAGAAAAAGAAGGATATTGCTTGACGATTTTCTAGTCCTAAATTAATGGGGTGTTTCAAGTGTAGGGCGGAGACCGACGTAGAATAATATTTGGTAAGTCCGGAATCTAATCCACAAAGACGGTAATGTGTGCTGACTTAAAAACTCTGGTTGTTATAATTTAAATGGACTCTTAGGTAGCCACCCCTTATTGATTGATTGAGGTTAACTAAAATCTAGAAATTTATTATACTTTTTAAATAATTAAAAGAAAGGTAAGACCGTTGGGTTCATAGCACTCGCAACCGATCTGGACTCATCTGCTCCAATCGGTGTTCTTTAAAATGTTTAATTTTAGACTGAAAAAGATACCCCGGAAGATGCGAACCTTTATGGTCGCTGTTTACCCATGCGCAGCGGAGAATAAGTTTTGGACCATCATTCCTCCGTTCACATGGGCTCCGACAATGCCCAGATTCGTCTACGGGAAGTATTTTATCAATCTAAAATCATTTTTTTTATTGTTTGAAAATAGGAGTAGTGCGCGAACTGGCCACGTTGTGCTAATCATCCCGCGACCTTGCCTATACGACTACTCACTAATTATTGCACAAGCGATAGAAGAAATCATAGTTTGATCATGCTTCTATTACGCGAGATAAAAAACAAACAAGAAATATAAACTAATCAAATACCAGCGTATAAGTTTTATTAAGAACATAAATTAAAACAAGTTACAGGAGTGCGAGTAATTGAACAAAATTTCAAAACTTGAAGAAAAAACTAAGAAGAAAAATAAATAATATTCGGAACCCCCAAAAAGGCTGCAACGCCCGTTATTCGTTTTATATCTTGCTCTAACCGACTCATGTAATAGCCATATGTTTTCATTCTTGTTAATTGCCAGCCGAGAATTGCCTTTTGGAAGGCCCACCCTTTAGTCAAATTAACTGTGAACCATTGGGCCCACCTAGTAGACATAAGTCCAAGTCCAGTTCTTTTACTTCCACTGAACATTAATTCCGCCAATTTGACTTGTGAATAATTACTCCGATTGCAGTCCAGACCTTCCACTTGATTGAATTCGAATGAGCCAATGGCGAACACCGTTTAATATTTCAATTTTGCATATTTTTATATCAAACTCTCTGCTTGACGAATTTTTTGTTCTAAATTAATGGGTTGCCCCAAGCGTAAGGCAAAGATCGACGTAGCATAATATCCGGTAAGTCCGGAGTCGAATCCACAAAGACGGTGATGTGTGCTAACTAAAAACTCGGGTTGTTATTTATTTAAATGGGCTCTTAGGTAGCCACCATTTGTCGATTGATTGAAATTTAACTAAAACCTATAAATTAATTGTACTTTTCAAATAATTAAAATGAAGGTATGGTCGTAAGGTTCATAACACTCGCAATTGACCCGAACTCATCTGCTCCAATTGGTGTTCTTTAAAACGTTTGATTTTAGACTGAAAAAGATACCCCGAAAGATGCGAACATTTATGGTCGCAGTTTACCCATGTGCAGCGGAGAATGAGTTTTGGACCCCCATTCCCCCGTTCACATGGGCTCCGACAATGCTCAGGTTCGTCCACGGGAAGTATTTTATCAATCTAAAATTATTTTTCTTACATTTTTTAATTTTGAAATAGGAGCAGAACGCATCCGAACCGGCCACGGTGTGCTAATTACCCTGCAACCCTACCCCGACGACTACTCACTCATCATTAAGCAATGAACAAAAGAAATCCTAAATTGAAACATACTTCTATTACAAGAGATGAAAAATAAACAATAAATATCAACTAATCAAATACCAACAAATAATTTTTATGAAGAACAAAAATTAAAACGAGATACTTGAGTGCGAATAATTAAGCAAAACTTAAAATAATTTGAAGAAGAAAAAAAATACTCCAAATGAATGAACGTAAATCTGAAACCGTAAAGTAATTATTCCCACGAACTTCTGTCGTCGGCCGTTCTTCCGTTTTTCTTACGTTCTAGAAGTCTCGTCCAAAGAAAAGCTGCTGAAGTCTATCCCTTTGACAAAACTAACCTTTTTTTTTCCTTTTTCAAAGGCCAATTTTCCATTAGTCCACTAATTATTGGGCTCACTTATAATTCTTCCAAATACCAGCCAATAAATGATTGGGCCCAATGGGTTTTGACCCAAATAAGTTCAGTCAATGCCACAAACTCATCAATTGCCACTTCAAACTTCAATTGCTTCGACGATCGGTTTTGTTTTGACACGAAATAAAATTTAACTTTGCACTTTTAATTCCGAATGTTATCAATGTGCTGTGAGAGTCCTGAAACACAATTAACAACTATTAAACCTCAAGTAGTGCATTAAATGGACATAATAAGCCTAAGTTAGGGGGCTAAAATAGACGTATTTACGCACCTATCACTCTCCGAATACCTACAACACAAAAATTAAGTGTTAAAACACCAAGTAATAAAATAAAAAGATTTAGCAATGATAAATTAGAAAGCGTTAATGTGAACATTTACGCGCTTATCAAATACTAGTCTCATATATATTACGTGTTTGTATACATATGCACCATTTATCTTACACTGACATACATCTTAACTACATTATTACAATACATATTCATTCTTTAAATTTATACACACTTAACAAACAATAAATGAGACCCACTTGATACATTTTATGTAGTAAATACACAATTTTTAAGGGCAAATTTCACTGACCTCCCCTGAGGTTTTTGACACGAACAGAAACCTCCCCTAAGGTTTCTGAAATGACACTGGCCTCCCCTCTTTTACCTGACAATACCAATGGATCCCCCCACCGTTACTTGCACGTTAGAAACGGATGGAAAAGGTGATTTCGGTCCCTAATTTAGTTTAGTTTTTGTTTTGTTTTCCAATCATTATCTTACTTCTTTCACCCCACCGAGAAATTATTCGTTGCCCCAAGGGCAATACGTGGACTTAGCCAGGTGGTGCCTCCCAACAGGCCTCATGGTCCATAATTTTATCCTTGACAAAGTACCAAAAAATAAAAAGAATTGTTCTCATGCCGTAGCTATATTCTAGCTAGTTTTTTTTTTTCCCCAATTTGTTCATATCAATACAGTCGTATCCTCCGGTATATACCTGTATATCTGTAATCACATCCGTTACTTGTATATCTAATTACGGATCCAAACGGGTCAATATGTCACCTTCAATTTGTTAGGAAAAATGGAATAAAAATGAAAAAATGTATGAAGTTGTCTTAAATGCTTCTGAAATGACAATGCATTTAACAGATGGCTGGCGTTATTATTTTAGCATGATGAACTTTGAGTTGTTTTTTTTTTCTTCGGCAAAAAATTTCCAATTCACTTATACTTCGAGACCAAAGTCTAAGGACAGATCTGAGGAGCGGATGTCCCCAAATGATTGTTCTATCTATTAAAATTTCTAAGTTATTTTGGTACTGAAACATATTTTTTTTAAAATTAAAATTATGCAAGTCCGCCCCGCCCAATACAATTTAACAATTCAACTCCAGCACAAGCCTGAGGACTTTTAGTTAAGTGTCAGATTGGCAATTATTAACCATGTCAGGTATCAATGACCGGTCACCTTCAATTTGGATGCCAACCCCTTAATTGGTATGTTGTGGAGTGAGATTCACATGAATTGATAGACATTTCCAAGAAAACTACTACGCTGTTAGAAAGAAAGGGATTGACACATGGACGGAACCAGGATTTCGCAAACATGGGGGCTGAACTATAAACAACAAAATTTTGAAATTTCAAAATTTAGAAATCTAATAGTTTGTTTGGTTGAGGTTCTGAAGAGGTTTTCGAGTAGTAAGTGAAGAGAGATAAAAAGAGGAATGACATTAATCATTGAAGGAAAAACTTATGGGAAATTGTAGCACATAGAGAGAAATTGGTTTTTGGAACCCAAAATGAGCACATATTTAGAGGATTTATATGCCTAAGTAACACCCAACATAAAATACAATATCTAGATGTTCTTGGAAAAAAAAACTACTAATATTAATATTAATATTAATATTTTTAAAATAAAAAAATAACCGAAGCAACGCGGGGGCCATGGCCCCCATACGCCTCAAGCTAGCTCTGTCTCTAGATTGACATCTTATTTTACGAAAGACGAACGATGCTTTTCAAGCTAGCAGATCCCTCGGGATAAGGCAATGAAGCATTTCCATAGAAAATCAGGGGGTCAATGTCAATATGTTATCGAGACCTCATTTCCATGGCATCAGCTTCAGTTGGTTGAGGCCTCGTTTCAGTTTTAGAAAGAAGTAATTATTTTTTGAAACAAAGGTGGTATTTTGTGACTTGTGAGAGAGTGACCTTGGGTATCGTGTGGAGTACAAATGGTCCCCTTAATTCAATTTGGATGCCTACCCCATCTGTATGTTGTGGAGTGAGATTCACATGGATTGATAGACCTTTCCAAGAGAAGTACTATGCTTTAAGAAAGAAAGGGGTTGACATCTTATCTTACAAAAGACAAACGGTGCTTTTCTAGCTATCGGATTCCTCACGATAAGGCAATGAAGCATTTCCATAGAAAATCTGGGGGTCAATGTCAATATGTCATTGAGACCTCATTTCCATGGCATCAGCTTCTGTTGGTATGTTGTGGAGTGAGATTCACATGGATCGATAGAGATTCACATGGATCGATAGACCTTTCCAAAAAATAATACTACACTGTAAGAAGGAAAGGGATTTACATCTTATCTTAGAAAAGACAAATGATGCTTTTCTAGCTAGTCGATTCCTCATGATAAGGCAATGAAGCATTTCCATAGAAAATCAGGGGGTCAATGGCAATATGTCATCGAGACCTCATTTCCATGTCATCAGCTTCAGTTGGTTGAGGCCCTGTTTCAGTTTTAGAAAGAAGTAATTATCTTTTGAAATAAAGGTGATATATTGTGACTTGTGAGAGATCGAGTGACCTTTTGTATGGTGTGCAGTACAAATGGTCCCCTTAATTCAATTTGGATGCCTATCCCTTTGGTATGTTGTGGAGTGAGATTCACATGGTTGATAGACGTTTCCAAGAAAAATACTATGCTGTAAGAAAGAAAGGGATTGACATCTTATCCTACAAAAGACAAACGATGCTTTTCTAGGTAACTGATTCCTCAGGATAAGGCAATGAAGCATTTCCATAGAAAATCTGAGGGTCAATGTCAATATGTCATTGAGACCTCATTTCCATGGCATCAGCTTTAGTTGGTTGAGGCCCTGTTTCAGTTTTAAAAATAAGTAATATTTTTTTAAAAATAAAGGTGATATATTGTGACTTGTGAGAAAGTGACCTTAGGTATGATGTGGAGTACAAAGGGTCCCCTTAATTCAATTTGGATGCCTACCCCTTTGGTATGTTGTGGAGTGATTCACATGGATCGATAGGAAAAATACTAGATAAGGCACTGAAGCAGCTAATGCCATGGAAATGAGGTGTGGATCGATGACCTCCTTTATTAGAAGAAAAAAATTCAGAAAATCGGGTCCCTCAATTTGGATGCCTACCCCTTTGGTTTTTCGATGCCTGTGTTTGTCATATAATTTGACTTTACCCTTTTTTTTCTAGCCACATTTTTTCGATCCCTTCCCTGAAAGGTCTAACCATCACATTAATTATTGCCATAATTGTCATCAGGAAGCAGCTAAAACAACTTCTCGTTTGTCTTCGTTAATCCGCGTGAATACCTCCCCAGTTCATACCGAAGGGGTAGGCACAAAATTGAATTAAGGGGACCATTTGTAACTTGCCATGCTAGATCAATTATTACCCATGACAAAATACAAACAAATAAAGATTTTCAAGCTAGCTGGTTCCTAAATATTAGAACTAACTAAATGTAGGAATGCATAAAAATACTACTTTTGTCTTTTTAATTCGATAGTACGTGCCACTGTTCTTCCTAAAAAAAATATAAAATAAGTAGCTTTTCTTTTACTCCCTCCGTCTGGATTTAATAGTCTTTTTTTAGAGTTCGTGTCATTTTTCAATTGATTATATCTTCCAATTTATAATGTTTTACGTGATTTTGAAAATATTGTATTATAGAACTAATCAAGATCTATCAAATAAGATCCATATTCGATATGAAATTTATTACGGATTCAAAAATATAACTCATTTTTTAGCCGGTTAGAATAGAATTAGGGACAATTAAATCCGGACGGAGGGAGTACAATCTATTCCCAATTTTTGTTGATTAATTGTCATGTCTATATAAGATGGAGCCCAATAAGCTACAACGGGTAATAAAAAAGAGGATTAAATAGGACAAAATCTTAGTTGTTAACATACAGATGTTGCCCGAACGATAAGCCCTAGCATAGAGGGAATGACTTCGGTGTCCCCGTCATTTTGGAGACACCGTAACTTTTGGCATAACAAAACCATTATAAATATAACTAAAACCCATTATAAGCATAATAGAACCATAACAAGGCATAACTAAAACCATAGCAAGGCATAACTTATTTGTTATGCCTTGGTTGGGCTTAGTTATGCCTTGGTTGGTTTTTTGGATATTCCTTGGTTCTGCCTTGTTTGGGTTTTGTTATGCTTGTAATTGATTTTAGTTATGCTTCTAATGGTAAAATTATGCCAAAAATTACGATGTCCCCAAAATGACCGGTGACACCATAGCATCATCCACTAGCATAGATGGCAATAAAATATTACATGTTTTTTTTCTTCTTTACAAATAATATGGGTGAAGAAAAACTAGTATGCATGATGAAATTTTTTTTGTCGATTAAGGGTTGTCAAGGATTCTTACCTGGTGATGAAATCTGTTATTCGTCAGCTATGGTACCTTTTGAAGACGAACAATTGGTGACAATTTTTTTTCCTCACCTATTGCGTTTTTTGATGACGAAAAATTTCGTTACCAATTATTCCTTTTGGCGAAGGAAAAAATTTGTCACAAAAGACGTTTTCATATGCGGAAAAAATCTCATTTTCTTGCTCCTGCTCGGTTTCATATGGGAAAAAAATTCGTCATTAGTACTTACCTTTTTCTAACAATTTATTCAGCTAGGATTGTCATGTACTCATGTCCAATTGTGGAGCCCGATAAGCTACAATGGGTTAAAAATGGTGATAACTATGACAAAATCGTAGGTGTTGTAGATGCCTCCAACTAGCACTATAAGGCTTCTAACAAAAAAAAAAAGGAAGAAAGATCACGGTTTCTATCTAAGATCTTTGACAATTCATCTCGGTTTTGAAACTGTGGTCTATGGAGCCATTATTGTTTTAACGCTACTTTTTATCATGATTTTTAACCGTGATAAAATTAACATAAAACTGAATTTGAATAACTAAAAAAAGTCGATCTCCTAAAATGAACGATTCTGATTGTTTTTGTTGGACATGTGGCGAGCTACCAGTATGTGCTTTTAACATTGAAAAAAATGAAAACTAGTTTCTAGTGAATGATAAGGAAATAAGGATTGTGATCACATCACATGACACACGCGTGAAGTCATTACTCGTGGGAATGAGGTATAGATGACTCTTGGGAGTTGTGAACCGGCTAAAGTTTTTAGGCCTTGAAAAGTGAAAACGGCAACCTCCTCTATTATTATGTATCAGGTCCCTCTTGTTTTGATATCATAGAACTGGTACACTGGAATCCACATCTATAAATGATAGGACCTCAATTTCTAATTTCATTCAACCAAAAAAAGCTACAGCTCCAGTTGTACATAATTTGTAAAGAGTGAAGCGAAACATTATAAAAAAATATTTTTTCTAAATTTAATTAGTTCATTAATCTCAATCCCTTGATAAATTTCGAAAACGTGCTATATTTTTTGTCTGGTGTTTTGCCATATGCTATATTAATTATTTACCGATGATCAATATTTGGCTAGCTAATTGTCTTTAGAAAAAAAATTCATAACAAAAATTTCTAGACCACCCTCGATTAAATAAAGATAATAGTCAGAGACAATTATTGCCACTCTAGTCCATGAAAATTACTCAAAAACTAAATCCAAAATGGATAGGGCCTCAATTCTAATTTCATTCATCTGAAAAGGGCTAGATTGAGCTCCAGTTGTAATTTCTAAAGAGTGAAGAGAAACATTATAAGCAATATTTTTTCTAAAATTTCCTTAAGCTCAATCCGATGAGAAATAGTCTTCGAAAAAAGCGCTATATTTTTATGTCCGGTGTTTTGCCATTTGCTATAATTATTTACCAATGACCAATATTTGGCTAATTATCTTTAGGAAAAAACTCATGCCACATATTTCGAGACCATGCTTGAATAAACAAAGCTCATATTCCAAGAAAATTACTCAAAAACTAAATTCAAACGGATGTGATTGTTTTAGCCCATTGATCATGATTTGTTGATCATGATTTGTGAGGGATCTCGAAGTTGGTTTCTTACATGGTAACATCATGACATCACGGAATGAGGAATGGATGACCTCACCCCAACAGGTGAGGAAGAAAAGTTTCAGGCAACGAAAACAGCGACCTCAGTGGGTGTCGACATCCGTTAGCTTCTGAACATGACATTTTAGGGTTCATATTTCAGCAAAACAGTTGTGTGATGCTATCGCATTCATTTTGCCTTCATTTAGGAACCACTTAGAACAACTTTCTAACCACAGTTTTCTCTGAAAGGACGTCCAACCTCGTAGAGTATATGTCTTTGCATTTATCTTGTTCTATCCACGCACGTGAATCACTAGCTCCCCAACAGGCCCAAGGGGTAGCCAGCCATCAAATTTCAAGGGGACCATTTGTACCTTACCATATCCATATATAATTACCCTGTACAAAGAACAAAAGAAAAAAAAAAGTTAGCACAATTGGTAAGTTCATGTCCGTTTCTGTGATGGCCTAGGTTCGATCTCCACAAGGAGTTGGTTTTGGGTATCAAAAACTAAATCCTAAATGGATATTGATTATTTTAGCCTGTCATTTGTGAGGGATCTCGAGGTTGGTTTCTTAGGACATCTCTAGTAAACAACATTAAGGACCTAGTTTGCTTAGAACTAGCTGACTTGGGTCAGTTAGTGAATATTTTTCACATTTTGGCACTTTAATGGTGTTGTTAAAAGTTGAGTTGTCACTAGCCAACATTAGCTGTTACATTAACTGTAGTTCCTGTATTAGCAACGGAAAAGTGGGAGTGAGGAGGAGAGAGAAAGAGAAGGAGAGATTGGGAGCACTGACTTGTGCAGAAAAAGAAGAAGGGTACTAGTCTCATATATATTATGTGTTTGTATACATATACACATTTTATCTTACGCTAACATACATCTTAACTATATCATTACAATACACACTCATTCTTTAAATTTATACACATTTAACAAACAATAAATGAGACCCACTTTATACACTTTATGTCATATAACACACAATTTTTAATTAAACCACTAGAGATCGATGCTCTTACATGGTAATGCCATGACATCACGGAGATGAGGAATGGATGACCTCAATGGGTGTTGACATCCCGTTAGCTTATGAACATGCATGACGTTTAGGGTACATAGTATATTTCAGCTAAACCGTTGGGTGCTGCTATCACATTCATTGCCTTCATTTATTTATAGGAACCACCTAGGAACGACTTTTCCAACCATATTTTTATCTCTGAAAGGACGTCTAACCAAGTAGAGATCAGTACAGTACCCCTTAAAGTCTTGTTTTATCCTTGCACGTGAATCACTCCCCAACTGGCCTCAGGGATAGCCAGGCATTAAATTTCGAGGGGACCATTTGCACCGTACCATGGTCCATAATTTTATCCTTGACAAAGTACCAAAAAATAAAAATAATTGTTCTCATGCCGTAGCTATATTCGAGCTAGCTAGCACGATACGGCCTCTAACAGATGGCAGTAAAATGTTGGCCTCTGACAAAAAAACAAGAAAGATCACAGTTTCTACCTGAGATCTTTGACAATTCATCTCGGTTTTAAAACCGTGGTCTATGGAGTTGTGAACCGGTTAAAGTTTTCAAGTCGTGAAAAGTGAAAACATCGGCATCCTCCTATGTTATTGCGTATTAGGCCTCTCGTGTTTTGTTATCATAAATTTGGTCCTTGAATCCTCCTCTATGAATGATAGGACCTCAATTTCCAATTTCATTCAACCAAAAAGAGGTACAGCTCCCATTGTAATTTGTAAATAGTGAAGAGAAACATTATAAGTAATATTTTTTCTAAAGTTGAATTAATTCCTTAAGCTCAATCCCTTGATAAATAGTCTTCGAAAAAGCGCTATATTTTGTCCGGTGTTTTCCCATTTGCTATAATTATTTCGAGGCCATCCTCGATCGATTAAACAAAGATACTCCATCCGTTCCTAAACGAGAGTCCCTCTTTGGAATTCCAACATTTTTAGAGGACATATAATCATTACATCTACTTTTCACCAGTACCCCTATATTCTATCTATTTTGCACCTTTTGTATTCAAATAAAAGGGACACTTTTAAAATTTTATCAAATTTTCACTTCTATTTTTGGAAAGGGACAATTATTTTGGAACATCCCAAAATGGAATAAGGGACTCTCAATTTGGAACGGAAGCACTAATAGTCATAGACAAATAGTACTGCCACTCTTGTCCATGAAAATTACTCCAAAGCTAGATCCAAAATGGATGTGATTGTTTTAGCCCGTCATTTGTATGGAATTTCGAGGTTGGTTTCTTACCTGGTAATGTCATAACGTCACAAAAACGAGGAATGGATGACCTCACCCCAAGAGGTGAGGAAGAAAATTTTTCAGGCAGTGAAACAGCGACCTCGATCAATGGGTGTTAACATCCCGTACGTTAGCTTCTGAACATGACCTTTTTAGGGTACATATTTCAGCGATACAGTTGTGTGATGCTGTCGCACTCATTTTGCCTTCATTCTATAGTAGGATCCATCTAGGAAGTAGGAACAACTTTTCCAACCACATTTTTTTCTCTGAACGGACGTCTAACGCTCTTGTATGGTACATTCCATTGCATTCATTGCCTTTGTCTTCTTGTTTTATCCATGCACGTGAATCACTCCCCAACACACTGAAGGGGTATCCAGGCATCAAATTTCTGGGGAACCATTCCTTACCATGGTCCATAGTTTTACCCTGGACAAAGTAACAAAAAAAAAAAAAAAAAGTTGTTCCCATGCCACAACTATATTCTAGTTTTTTTAATTTTTTTCATACCAACGTATAGTCGTATCTCATCGGATATATAGTATATATCTGTATGTGTAATTGCACCTGTTCTTTGTAGTGTATAATTACGGATGCAAACCAGTTAATGTGTCACCTTCAAATTGTTAGAAAAAAGGAGATAAAATTGACAAAATGTACAAAGTTGTCTTAAATGCTTCTGAAATGACGTGGCATCTAACAGATTGGATGACCGGCATTATGATTTTGGCATTAAGAACTTAATTTGAGTTGTTATTTTTTGGGAAAAAAATTTTCCAAATCACTTATACGTCGAGACCACCATCCTAGGACAGATCTGAGGAGCGAATGTCCCTGAACAATTCTTCTACCCATTGTAATTTCTAAGTTATTTTGGTTCTAAAACATATTTGTTTAAAAAATTAGAAATATGTAAGTCTGCTTGCCCAATACCGTTTAACAATTCTACTCTAGCCCAAGAAATATTTCTTTGCATGGGAAAATAATTTTATTTTTAGCAACCTTTTAATTTGTGCAATGTTATTTTTTTTTAAAAATTAACAGGGATGCTCAAAATTGTATGCATATTTATAAATAGATGATTGTATTTAGTAATTGAATAGGTCAATTTGTTAATTTTTATGATCAACACTTTTTTTTAGATCTCAATTGAATCAGAACCCAAGTATATTATTCCTGAATTTCCGACTAGTATCTTTAGTTACGTTTGATATACGACGTCAATGGAGTTGAATTTCGGACTTAAAATCAATAGTTGCAGCGCAATTTGTAACCGCAGGTAGCTGTTGAAGTCTGAAATTTAACTCGATGTTTTTTACAGTTGAGGGTCATCATCACCTTAATAAATGAGTTGGTAGCTGTTTAAGTCTGAAACTTAATTCGTTGTTTTTTTATTTTTCGTAACTGTTTGTTTCGCTTTTTGTTGTAGTTTGTTGAGGTTATATAATCGTTCATTATGACAAGACAAATCAAAAAAATATAAAAATATGGATCGATGTTGAAAATCTATATAATAAAATAGAGCTGTGTTTGAATCCAATAGACAACCAACGCTTCAGATTTATCTCCTCTATAAATCTACACCATCCATTCTACAATGGCATTTTTGTAAAACTACAATTAGATTTCCAAAATTTGAAACGTATAAACGCAGACATTTTGGGAACCCTAGCCGTATTCCCATTCCTGACCCTCGCTCTGTCTCCCTCTCTCGACTCTCTCTCTTCGATCGCTCTCCTATACTGTAGTTAATCAGAAGGCAGACAATCACTTCCACTTCAGTCATGATTAGTAGGCGGCGGCGGAGGGAGTTCTTCGGCAGCAGCAGCCAAGTGGTTGTTTCTTCAGCAGCAATTGTTTAAGTCCAGAGGTGTTGCCGTGTGGATTTCCGATGGCGAGTCTGAGTGTTTGCACCAAACGGATCAAGTAGTACGATTTTGTCCTCTCATCGTCATTTATTTATGGAGTTCAATTCTTGCTTCATGTTTGATTTCATTTGCCTAAATCCTTGGTATTGTGATTCAATGGTGGGAAACAAGCAAAGGGAACTGCATTTCGATGAGTAGGTGACCCTTCATCGGTGATCGGAGCAAAGGTTTTACGTCTCTCTCTCAACCATCTGTCTGGAACTGCATTTCTAAAATTCATAGTGCATGCTATAAATCAAACTGTTGAAAATTCGTAGTGCATTCTAAAATACATACCGTTCTTATTTGTGGAACTTGACTGACTACTTAGTAGCCATTGTTTCATACTGACTTGCTTGATAAGTTATTTTCATGTTCAGATAGGTAAGCCGTGTGGGTCTGGAAAAGATGGATATGTAATGTTTGTTAAAAAGCCTATATGAAGAACACCAAGATAATGGAGAGTAAATTGATTCTTTTGGGAGGAAAATGTTTAGGTAGATTCCAAGCTACTATCAATTGAGGTTCCTGACTATCCCATTTCCACAATCAGTTGTGTTTGACAAACTGGTATTTGGATGCCATCCGAAGAAGAGCGATCGAGATTCTATAGTTTCAGGGATTTGTTTTTTCTTTCGAATTTTTCATATAAACTGCCAATGATAACTGTTAAAAATGTGCTCCCATCTCCACTTCCATTCACTTTGTTCGACAAAATGTGCGAGAAATACATGTATGACATATGGGTTTTTTCGCAGATTTTTCTTAGACTTTCAAGATATTGTTCTTCCATCACTCTTATATTTACATGTGGTTTGTGTTTTCTCAGCTTTTGATTTCGGCCTCCGATTCATTCCTTAGCCGTGATTTCGGTTGCTGAAACTGAGTTGCCTTAGTGCTATTCTCAGATAACTCTGGTAACATGTCCCTTTCATAAGCATTCCAAGTATTCGATGAAGTGATTTCAGTTTTTTGAAGTTAATTTCGGGCTCCGATTCGTTCCTTAGCCATGATTTATCCGAAGTTTAACAAAATGGAAAAGACATTCCCCATGTATTTTCATTCCCTTAGCATAGAGGTTGCCTTTAACTTTTACCTTACACGCCAATTATTTTAGTGTCTCACCATTTTTTCCCAAGCTAACTGCCCCCATTAAATTTCTGCCCCCTATTCTAACGTTGAAATTTATGCCCCCCATTCTAACATTTACATCCCACATGTGGGTCAAAGGTGGCCTTTTTTTCCTTTAGAGGGTCCTTGGATTAAAGTAAATTGTGCCTTCTTTGTATTCTATGTATTGCTTCATTGCTTTCCTAATTTTGGCTTTACTGCCTTCTTTGCTTCACTCAATTTTCAACGCAGCCCTCACAAATACACATTTTAGCTAAAACTGCAGCAATGCTGTGGTTTTGAAAGGAGAATTAGTTAAGGAAATGGTAGTTCCATGTTTGTTGCGCAGAAGTTTGAGTTAAACTGCTTTATTTGATTTGGAACTCCGTTATTGAGGAATGCAAAATTTCAGTAGGATTAGTATGTTTTAATTGATGGTAGTAATCTTGAGGGTAGTAATTTCAGTGAGATTGGCAGTTAGATTGGTATGCTTTAAAATGCCTCAACTGGATTTCACCATTTTTTGTGTACTGTGACTATTGTCTCACTATTTTTCCCATGCTAACGCAACAGGTAATATTGTCTCACTATTTTGTTCTTCCTTCCTAGATATCTATAGACTTAAATCCTCTTTTTTTTTTTTTAAATATAAGTTACTGTAAGTTCAAGTGGTATTCTTCGGGCAAAAGTTTTCAACCGGTGAAGAAGCAAACCGGATGTAAGTTTGGTTCTTTTTATTTTTGTTTCATGGTTGTTAGGATGTGGTTAGTGGTGAAAGTTGTGATAGCAATTCCAATTTAGTTCCATGACATGAGCCTCAAAACTATTATTCAATGATGCAGTTTTTGCGGTTTTTATGGATGAGAAATGTTAAAAGCTGAAAACTATGACCACGTTTAGATATGCATATCAGATATGTGGTTCATCTATTGTAATTGGTTCTCCTTCCTTCATTTTGTGATAGATTTGTAGATGGATGATTTCTACATTAAACCCAAAATTTTATCTTTCATGCAGGAAGCGGCTTTTTAACATGTCTCCCCCATCCTCCACACAAACCACCGCTCACCTTGCTCCTACTCAAAGACGAAGAACCTCCCCTCGCAGCAGTAGGCCTGTTTGCCGATGACCACCGGCATCCTCCCATCACCACGATGGAGTGATTCGGTTCGGCCCCTCTTCTTTTCTATCCTCCATCTCCTCTACCGAAATCACAGCAAAGATAACAACCAGGGGCAAAAACGTGTACTCATTCAGTACCTTTCTTATTCTTTTGGTCAATCCTTAACTTGGTTTTCTAACATGATTTTTTTATCTTCATAAGTAGAATCTATGTTTTTGTTAAACTGTGCATTCATGGTGTACAGATGAAAACTGAATAATTAAGATAAGGCCCGTTCCTTCTTTTTTTTATTTTTATTTTATTCTTTACGTGGCTTTTAGTTCACTGTCAAAGGACATGAACAATTAACCAAAGGAATTATGGGCGAATTTATTTGGTTTGTTACTGGCTTTTATTAAGGAGTTTTACTGATAGTTTCTCTGCTTTATTTAATCCCTTTTGAATACCTTGCCTTCCAGCATTATTATCAAGTGTGGCATGCATAATGGCCTTTGTAATGACCATTGGGTTGAATAGTTGTGTGAATTGAAGCAGCTATTTGTTTCGACAGAGTATTAACTGAGTTACTCAAAAACTTAATGTATATGAGAAAACTTAAAATGGACAAGGAAATAGAATAAATCATTTCTCAAGTTCTTAATGTGTCCAATTTCATTTGGGCAAAAAATTGATTTGGTTTTAATTGTTTCAGGTGTGAATAAATCATTTCTCAAGTTCTGAACTTAATTGCATAATGTAGTTCAACGTTTTTTTTTTTGCAGATGTGGAGATATGGAAGGTTTTGAATGGGGAAGGCATGTATGGGTATATTAGCAACGAGGCTGCCCTTTTTTATGGCACTTAAAAAATGCTTTTTGAAAAACTGGTGATTCTACATTCCAAGAATTGCATATTGTGGTTCAATGTGGAATTGAGTACTTTTTTATGGCACTTAAAAAATGCTTTTTGAGAAATTGGTGATTCTACATTCCAATAATTGCATATTGTGGTTCAATGTGGAATTGAGTACTTGCGATGCTCCAAGGGTAATCAAGAAGCTGCTGGCTTTGGTGGTGTGCTTATGAATGACAAAGGAGCATGGATTTCAGGAGTGCATCCTCGGACAAGGAGAGACTCAAGTAGAAATGGAGATGGATTTGCTGCAAGTAGTGAATATGACCAAAGAAAATCTAGCTTCTCATCGCCCTCATAGGATCTGATTGAGGATTGTCAAATTTGTAGTAAGAGCTCTATGAATCACACTCCACAAGAGGGGGACAAATTAAGTGACTTATGTTCTGGATTATATTGGCGTGACTCAGTGGTTTTGTTATAATACCCTATTGTGATTTCCAAAAGGGAAATCTTTTTGCAGCTAATATCGTAGCGGCTGAATATGAGAAGCAATGCGGCCTTTTTGCGGTTCTTGTCGTTTGTGTTAGTTTATTTGTCACCATACCAAAAAATAATAGACTTGGTCATGTCCCCTTTGAAGTGTAAGCTAAATAGGGCATGTATTTTTTTGTCTTATTGTGTTTAATTAGTTACTTCTTGCTATGGTCATTGGCATCAAAATGGGAAGGAGAATGGTTAATAGCTAGAACATGTTTGTCATTGGTGGTTCTTTTTTTTATAGGCAATGTTATTGATTTTAAACGTCATGCAGTCTAAAGGAGAGCCCGGTGGAATCAAGTGTGGTACTTTTTCCACTCTCATGCATGTACATGGTTTGAATAAATGGACCCTATTTGAAGTTTATTTAAGAAAACCACTTATGAGAGATTTTGTCTTTATCGGTGGGGTGGTAAATTCCAAAAAAAACGGCAATTTAATTTTGTTTTTTCCAAAATGTGTTGTGTCGTGTCTAAAAATGGCAATTCGATTTCGTTTTTTTCAAAACGTGTCGGGCCGTGCCTTCAGGCACGGGCATTCGCTAGTATTCAAATAAGACGGCACTTTAAACAAATAACATAGTTGTTTGGTACTTTTTTGGTCTTTGGTAAACTTTTTTTTGCTTTCTGTCATAATTTTATACTTTTTAGACTCCTCTCGTTGTGACTAATAATTATCAAAAAAGATATGATGTGAATCTAATAAAAATAAGTAAAAAAAAAGAACAAAATACACAATGAATAAGAAAAATAAGTTTACAAGAATGAAGGGACTTCAGCCTATTTTCACCGCCTAAAGACTTTTGCTGAGCTCACCTTGTAACTGAGATCATCAATACTTCATTCTCATGACATCACTTGTGTAATGTCATCACATTAATTTTTTTCAACATAGCTGTTCTGTGTAATTTTCAGGTATTTTATCTTTGTACCTAACATTTCTCTTTTCCAAAAGGATAGGCGTCGATCGAAGCAGGGCAACTCCATTTGGAAGCCTACGGTGTCAAGTAAACCCACTCAACAAAAAAAACCCAATAATTACTGAGTATTTATTTATTTTTCATTTTTTGGACCTGCCACCAGTTTTTTTTTTTTTTGACACCAGTACAAAAAAAATTATTGAACCCATACATTTTGGTAATAGATTTTGGCACAATGTATTTTGATAACCACGCTCCACTTTTAGTTTCAAAATACACAAGGCAACGTACAACATTAAGAGGCAAATGAGTGTGATTATAAAAAAGGTAACAAATAAGGACTTATTTTCTTTTTGTTTTAAGTGTTCGGTGACTGACTAAACGCATCTCAACCAATCTTATGAGAGAAATTCTAGCGTTCACTAATTAGGGACTCATTCAAAAAGGAGGAAATGTCCGCGTATGAAATGACTACACATCAAATCATAGCACAAGCCTAAAGGATCTAGTTTAAGTATCATTGGTTATTATTCATTTATTGGCGATTGGGTACACCTCTTTTTTTCTTGAACCATCTAGTAAGGTACACTTAGTTTAGTTAAAAATGTCACCTTCAAAAAAAAAAAATTTCCTTTGGAAGGTCTAAGCTCATAGAGTACATGCATGTCATTGCAACACTACTACAAAAAGGAAGAAAGATCACAGTTTCTATCTGAGATCTTTGATAATTGATCTCGGTTTTAAAGCCATTGTCTATGGAGCCGTGATCCTACCCTACTTTTTATCTCCGTTTTTAACCGTGATAAAAATGACATAAAAACTGAGATTGAATAAGTTAAAAAAAAGTCGTTCTCCAAAAATGAACAATTCTGATTGTTTTTGTTGGATCCTAGACGAGTTACCTAGACGAGCTTCTAACATTGAAAAAAACGAAGAAGTTCTAGCTAGTTTCAACTAAATGATAAGGAAAGACTGTGATCACATCACATATCACATGCGTGATGTTATGAAGATCAGGTATAGATGACTCTTGGGAAATGTGAACCGGCTAAAGTTTTCAGACAGTGAAAAGTGAAAAACAACGGCAACCTCCTCCGTTATTACCCATCAGTACTCTCGTGGTTTGATATCATAAAACTAGTCCTTGAATTTTCCTCTATGAATAAATATATAGGGCCAATTTCTAATTCCATTCATCCAGAAAGAGCTAGAGCTCCAGTTGTAATTTGTAAAGAATGAAGAGAAACATTACAAGCAATATTTTTTTCTAAAATTTGATTAGTTCCTTAAGCTCAATCCGTTGATAAATAGTCTTTGAAAAAACACTGTATTTTATGTGTCTAATGTTTTGCGATTTGTTATAATTATTTAGCGATGACCAATATTTGGCTAATTGCCTTTAGAAAAAAACTTCATGCCACATATTTCGAGATCATTCTCGACTAAAGAAAGATAATGATTATAGATAAATATTGCCACTTTTATCCATGAAAAATACTCAAAAACTAAATCCAAATGGATGTGATTGAACCACAAAATTTGTGAAAACCGAGGCAGTCAGAGTCTGAGGGCCAACCACCACCACAATCAGCCATCACCGAACAATCCCCTGCACAAAACGATCTTCAATAGCAGCAACATCAAACCAGAAGAAGATGAACTGCAGGCCCCTTGCCCAAATGAGAGCTCAGACAAGCTGTTGGCCGGAATTTGGCCCACAAAAAGAACCAAGATAAACCCATCCATGGGGACCGCAATCACCTCGCCACCACCGGAGAGAAATTGACCCGATCAGACCGCCATATTCGCCAATCAATTTTTTAAAAACTGTAGACCCATCTCCTCAGCAAGCACCAACTACCAAACCCAGCCCCAGACTATCGCCCACCACCACACGTTGCCACGCCGACAAGACCACTTTCCAAACCCCAACATAGACCACCAAACCGTCGCCAGCCCACCCAATCTGCTGAGATATGGCACCACAGACCCACTACACACAAGCCGCGCTGGCCCCCACTGGCCGTTAGGCATTTCCGACTATGCCCAGGAGCAATAGCCGGCAGGGGTACTACACATCTCGTCTCCATTGGATGCCTGAGCCACCCTCACCATTAGGCCTAACCAGATACATCCAGAACTGATATCCGATGGGCGTCCGGCACCAAGGAGGATGAGGACGGTGGCGATAGGGGAGCATGGGGAGGAGGAAAAATACCTACATAAAAAGGAGGGGAGAGAAAGAAAAGGAAAGCATAAAGAGGGAGAGAGAAAGGGGGGGGGGGGGAGAGAAAGCGCCTTCCCCCCAGCTGAACCCTAATCGCCTAGTTGTAGAGAGAGAAATAAGATAGAGATCAGAGTGTTGGGTTCAAAATTTTTGTTATAATTGGGTTGTCATGTGATTTAACAACAGTTGCAACGCAATTTGTTAGAAAGCTGGAAAACGAGTGAAACTACTTTAGCCCAATAAGTCATAACGGGTTACCTTCCATTTGTTTGAAAACAAGGGATAAAAATGACAAAAACATATAGTGGTTGTAGATGCTTTCGAACGTAGCTAGCTAGAGAGCCTCAAACATACTGCAAGGCAATGAACAGCTTTTTGTCATTCGTTTTAGGGAAAAATTACCAAATCACGCATGTTTCGAGATCACGTCCTGTCGATAAAGTCAAGTCAGGTTCCTCACGAAGGCAACTTTGCAACACTAGGATTTCACACTTAATTCAAGAATAGTTACAAGCATTGAACTTGAGAAGGTTGAAATTTGTGAAGAGAATTTTTTCTAAACATGAAAAAGTTTTTTTTTTTAGAAACAGAAAGAAATTAATTCATGAGAAAATTAAATAGGCATCCTATTTATTAGACTTATTTAGGTGTTCATCCTAGGAGATTTAAATACTTATATTCTCATCCTCAAAATACATTATTGCCCATTATATCCCTATCCATATATTAATAGATAATATCTATTTTATTAGATACGTAAATAGGGGTCCTTCCCTATATAAATACTTAAGTCTTCATCCTAGTAGGTTTAAAAACTTATCTTTCCATCCTCAAATTCAAATAAATCCTAAACTACCCTTTCTCTTTCATAATCTTTCTCTCTACTTATCTTTCCTAATTTATCTCACTCTCTTCTATCTTTTTCTCTACTAATCTTCTCTCTCCAATTTTCTCTCACCTAAAATCTAAAAAAAACATTAAAAATAAAATTAATAATATCTACCAAACTCGAAATCCTCTCTACGAAATTACATTAAACCAAAATTATGATAAAATCCTCTCTATGAAAGTACATTAAACAAAAATTACGATAACGAAATGATGACAAAATTTGTGAAATCACCATGAAACCGAAAACATCATGAACACGTATTTTAAAATTATGCCGATGAAACTACACTAAACCGAAATAATGACAAAATTCGGAGAAATAAAAAACATACCGAAATCATAACAAAATTTGTGAAATCACCATAAAATATAAAAAATCATGAACACCTACCGACGAATCTATACTAAACCATAATAATGACCAAATTCAGAGAAATTGAATCACACATACCAAAATCATGACAGAATTTGTACAAGTAGTCAATCCGAAAAAATCTGCCACCAATACACACAGAATTCAACACTCCTAAACCCAAAAAAAAAAGAAGAACCAACCAGAAATTTCATAAACTTAACAAGTTTTTCTACCTTCACCACAAATTCAACAACCACATACCAAAGAAATCTACTAATACTCTACTTTTCAACTGAAAAGTACACCCAAGTTGCACTAGAACGAAATTGAACAACTGGATACTCACGAACACGTTTTTGGAGTAGACAACAATTGGATTTTCACTGATTGTCTTTTTGACGGTCTCCTCCAACTGAGAGCCGAAAGAAGCAGTCATGGCTTGAATGGTGATGGGTCCTGCTTCTGTTGGTCGGTGAACGGTAAATCTAGCTCTTCTAGGGATTTTAGTGTTGTGGCCAACGGGGATTTTAGTGTGGAGGCGGCAGCGCAAACCTCGGGGGTAGCGGAAGGAGGGCTGGTCGACGAGTAGGTTGTGAATGAGGATGATGTTGAAGGGCTGGTCGTCGGTTGGGATGGGGAGGTGGTTTGGGGTTGGACCGGAGGCAAAAGATAGCGGAGGCTCATGGCTTAAGCAGACCTAGAGAGATTTTGTGGGGGTGGGTGTAGATCGACATCGTTGTCGAGGAGAGTTTTGCAGTCATTTCTTATCAAAAATTGTTGTGTATAAATCCCTATAATTGGGGAATAAAAAAAATATGTATATTCGAAAATATTATTATATATAAATACTAGTGCTAACCCGTGCCTACAGCACTACGCATCCCAGTTGAATGGGGATGGCAGATGTGTGATTTAGGTGAAAACTATGGGCACTTAACCGGGAAGTGGGAGGGTGCACTACAGCCTTTGGATCAAATGAATTTAAGCCGTTCCAACAACTTGTCCCACACCCTTCTGTTTTATAATAGAGATGTAGATAGGGGTACAATGGGGCAACATGACAATGTGAGAATGCATACATAAGTATTTAAAATCTATAGGATCGACACCTAAATAAGTCTAATAAAGAAAATGTCTATTTAATTTCTTCTTTCTTTAATAATCTGTGTATCGATGAGACGGGTCTAAAAAATACATACAATATGACCAAAAGTAAAATTTTTTTGCCCAAAACGAAAAAATACCAAACAATTGGTATTTTTTTGTCTGCGGTGTCATCTTATATAAACTTATTTCATCTTCGGTCAACACTTTCATACTTTTTTTTATTTTTCTTGTCGACAAGATCGATTAGTCCCAAAATTACAAAGAAAATCTAAACAAAATTCCGAAAGTAAATTTTACTAAAAAAAAAACTGAAGGAAAAAAATAGAGTGAACTCACTCTAATTAATTTTTCACAACCGACATCAAAAAGAAAAAATTAAAAAGCAGTTATATTTTCTATCTTGGTGTTCAAACGAATTGAATTGCAACTATTGAGGAATCCGCCAAATAATAACACATGCACACATACATATGCATCATGTGGAATATATAGCTAGGAAGCGTTAACACATTAATTAGCATTAGCTCAGTTGGCTACCCCTTATTAACTTCTAAATGGCAAGTTAGAATGTCAATAGGCCTGTTAATGGACCGGATCTGATCCGGATTCGATTCGGATTAAAATCCGAATTCGATAATCCGAATCCGGTAATTTAAATACGGATTGGATCAGATTAAATTTGTTATCAATCCGAATTGGAACTTTATTTTTTTTAATTTTTTTAAAAAACAAGTAAATTTTTTATTTTGAAAAAAAATTATTTGAGAAGTTGTATTTTTATTTTAATTTTTTAAATTTTTTTTCGAAAATATTTTTTTTGCTAAAATTTTTGAAGTAAAAAAGTTTTCGAATTAGATTCAGATTTTCGGATTCGGGTCTTATCAGATCTGAATCTATTGGATCCGGATCCGGCCTATTGACAGGCCTATATTGATCCTATCTATAATTAAGCAAATATTGATTAGTTCTTATACCTACTTATGTGTCCCTTTAATAGTAAAACTATTCTTTTTTAATGATCAGTTGAGACAATTAGGTTTGGCTTTAGTCTCTACAGGTATTGGACTTTGTGCTGTTTGATATATTTAGCTATATATGCTTTTGTTTCTCCAACTGCTCGTAATTCTAAACAAAAGTGTAACAGTCATGCTACTTGAACATACACTTTTGCACATATCTTGCACATATACTTTTATGGGGCCCATCTCGAGTCCCACCAATATGATCTGAACCGTTCATTATTTTTAAAATAATTTTTTAAGAGTACCTGTAAAAAATCAACTCGATAGGATATCGGTAAGGGTTTTTTCAAAAATCATAGGGTGAAACAGTCTGATTCGCATTGCGATTTCTGAAAAAGCCCTTACCGATATCCTGTCAAGTTGATTTTTTACAGAAACTCTTAAAACATTGTTTTAAAAATAATGAGCGGTTTGGATCATATTGGTGGGATCCGAGGTGGGCCCCATAAAAATGTACGTGCAAGATATGTGCACAAATGTATGTGTCCTTAGCATTTTTGAGAGTGTAAAGAGGTATTGCTGAGGAATCTGTGTATAAGGGCGATCGAAATCGAAAGGCTTATCTTGAGAGCACTTATTTTTGCTCGGCGAGAGTAATCTTAAGAGCAGTTCTTAATCATATCTATTTGACTTTTTTTTTTTTGTTTTTGAGTAAATCAACCTAGAAACTGAAGCCTTATAATTTATAGAGGAAGATTCAAAGGACCAATTCTATGAACCCGGCTGAATCAGATCCTTCGGTCCCCTAAGCCCCGTCTGATAACCCTCCAAGGGGTTGAAATTGGATTGGTAGGGTGGGGTATTATAAATACCTTGTTTGGTTTCTCAAAAATGGTCCGAACTATCAATCCGGTTGGATTGCTAATACCCCAACTTGGGGTATTGTTAATACTCCCTCAGTTCCATATTAAGAGTCCCACTCTCTCTCTCTTACCATTTTTCAAATCAAAAAATTAACTTTTTCGGTGCATTATTTTTCAAATTTTTTCATTCCGTATTAAAGATCTCAATTAGTACTTTAATTTGGTGCGCAAAAATTCAAAAAATTATACACGGAAGTAGTTGATTTTTTTATTTAAAAAACGGCACGACTTTTTATGGTGGACTGTCAATTTGGAACGGAGGGAGTACCATCTTGGAGATGGTATTAATAATCCCATCCCAATCTCTCCTCATTATCAATCTATTCTCATTACCAATCTTTTCTATTGATTTAATCATATCATCTAATCTAATCTCATCTCAAACAAACATAATATTACTAATCTCATCATCGAATTCCATCCCAAACAAATATACTCATTATTAATCTCTTCTCATTACCAATGCCATTCTTAATCTCATCTTCTTACAAATCCCATCCATTTATTACCGTTATCAAACGGGGCCTTAAAACTCAAGATTTTGATATACAGAAATGGCCATAAAATCGGGAGACTTCCAATCCAAAAGCCTTGGCCTGTGCGATACATCCAATACCCATGATCTTTGCCTAGAATGCGTTGCAAGATCTCTACTCTAGAAAGCTATACAGGCAAGTGAGGCAACAACGAACAGCCGGGGCTTCCCTTTAATTACTTCTTTCACTACAAACACTTGAGGGTTATCATCCGTAATAGTAAATGAGTACGTAGCAGTTGAGGTGTTCACCTCCTAAAGACTTTTGCTGGCTGACATTTTAGCTGAGATCATCAATACCTCATTTTCGTGACATCACTTGTGTAAAGTCATCACTCGTTGCCGGAAAATTATTAGGTAATCCCAAAGCACGGAATACTAGCTAGTATCGGTGCTCCCTCTCACATAATATCCCAAATCCACATGTTATTTTGTGGGTCCACCTCATCGAACCTACACGTTATTTGAGAAGGAATATAGACACTAGGGAATGACTTCGGTGTTCCCGGTCATTTTAGGGACACCCTAACTTTTGGTATAACAAAACCATTATGAGTATAACTAAAATCCATTACAAGCATAACAAAACCATAGCAATACATAACAAAAACCATAGCAAGGCATAACTTATTTGTTATGCCTTGATTAGGTTTAGTTATGCCTTGATTGGTTTTTTGGATATTATTTGGTTATACTTTATTTGGATTCTGTTATGCTTGTAATTGATTTTATCTTAGCATCAGCTAGGACCAATAACCAGCAACATAAGTTACTTGGGGCACTACAAAAACAAAAACCCTTATGACAGCCAGCCCCCAACAACATCTCACCAACCCATGATTTAATGGTTGTTGGCGATGTGAAAATGGATGGCGTCATGAGAAACAAAGAAGTATGAGTTTTCGAATACCCTTTTGTTCACCCATGAACTTAAGCAGTGAATGAAAGTACTAATTGTCCATATTGAGTGAAAATTACTCACACTACTCTTTTGTCTTTAGTGCACTCTATTTATTTTTTTGTCTTCATCCATGTAGAATTATAAAATGACCCTCCATACATTTTTTCTTTCACACATGAAAAGTGTAATTATATAATTTCACATATCTATAAAATTAAAAACAGGAGGTTATTTCAATAAAAGGGGAGTGTGAAAATCAATTTCCTTTTGAAAAGTCTAAACCAAATTTTTACTTCGATGATCAGAAGCATTGATTTTGTGGGGCTAAATTTTGTCATGACTCAAGCAAATCATTCTCATTTTGAGATAAGTATTTTATCACATAACATGCTTCTCGCTTTAAATGTTTAGGCCAAAATTTAAGCAGAACAATGGCTTTGACTAGTGAAATATTGGGATCCATACCATTATATTTTTTTCAGTTATTGAACAAAATATCCTCGATACATACGTAGTTGTGAGAGCTAGTTAACTAGTTGAACAATATTAAAAGCAATAATTTTTTTGAAACTTACAAAAACCCAAAAAAAAAAAAAAAATTTATTGCAGTGGGAACCGATGCCCTGGTGACCCTAGCTAGAGTGTACTTTGTATCCACCACTGATTCGGATTACAAGAATTGGAATGTTATTCTACCCAAAAATAAGTTTCTTTTCTTGAATCCATCCCGGGATTAATTTGAAATCCTTTTGTTGTCTCCATTGACTCTATCTTTGGATTATATACGATGAAATCCTTAGGTATACTTGATCGATTGATGGTAGTGCTACCATATATCAACGTACATAATATTGTCGATATTTTATAGTAGTATTGTCACCGGTAATTATTGACCGGAGTACGTGTACAAATGATCGTTTTCAATTTTGATGACTGCCCATTTGGTATGTTGTGGAGTGATTCACGTGGTTAGACTTTTAAATTAAAAAAAAAAAAGACATGGTTAGAAAAAATAAGACACAATTAAACATAATTGCTCTTATCTGGTTCCTACACGATAAGGCAATGAAACTGTGATGAAATCACATGCGATGGACGAAAAGTCTTCGGGAGGCAACTTTTAAACAGCGATCGAACTGCTCCCTTATTACAAATCAGATCCCCCAAGTGTTTGTATACTACCGGTATAAATTAAATTGGTCCTTAAATCCTCCTTTAATATTGCAGAGGTGTTATTGGTATAGAGATGAAATCTGTAACAGTTTGCACATACCCCTTTTGGATCTCAAAAAAAATGATCAGAACTATTTATTTTGTTTAAAATATTTGATTTACAGTTTCCACAAATATAATCTCAATCCTGCATTGTTGAAAGCATCTACAAAACGTTTAACTTTGTCCCAGAATTCAAGTTTCAACGTCTTTACCGATACATGATTGATTTTATTTTTTGTAAGAATCATAAATATAGTATTTTAAGATAATATTTGTTCCTCAAATGAAAAAAAATACTTCTTTTACGGTTCTTAAAAAAATAGACGAGATGAAAATAGACGAGCCCTCTATAAATAGGTAATGCCAGCAGGGGGTCTTTGCATGCTAAGCCCAGAACAATGCTAAGCCATTTTCACCAAAAAAACACACTCCCCAAAAGTTGGGCCAAAACAAGAACGTTGGTGCTTTCTTGATTCTCCCTGATCAAAAACAATATTTCCACTGATCACCTGAAATGAGTGGTCAAGCGGGGACTCACAGGGTTAAAACCATTGGCGAAAAAATAGGTGAACATTGTACCAAATATAAAAACTTGTTCCCTTCTGCTCGCATTTTCAAGGTGCCTAAAGATCTTCGTAAGCACAACGAAAGTGCCTACACCCCTCGCCTCATTGCTATCGGCCCTCTTCACCGGAAAGACAAACACCTCCAAACACCTATGCAACATATCAAATGGCGTTACACCCAGGCCCTAATTTCTTATGCCACCATAGAAATATTTGATGATGAGCAAGAGGACAAGGTGCTTGGAGAATGTTTGAAAAAATTGAAGGACTGCATAGATGATGTGAAGAAATACTACGCAGAGGTCGACAGCACCAGGAAAAACGACGCAGAAGACGTCACACTGGTATGCGAAGGCCAGAAATACAACGCAGAAGAAGTCACGCTTGTATACAAAGGCCAGAAATACAACGCAGAAGAAGTCAAGGTGGCACATAAGGCCAGGAAAAATGACTCAGAAGAAGTCACGCTGGTATACAAAGCCCGGAATGACAACCCAGAAGAAGTCAATGTGGTACATGAATACGACGCATCAGAAGTCACGCTGGATGACGAGGCCGACGACGACGAGATGTTGGAAATGATGTTGGTCGACGGCTGCTTCATCCTCTATCTTCTTTGCTTGTCCTACCATGGAAAAAGAGAAGCAGAAATAAAGAATCCATCTGGAGCAGACAATGGCAACTCAAAGGTACGCAATTATGGTTACGGGCTCGGCTATGAGTCAAATCATACTTTTCGGCGCCCTTGCTAGGCTGACTCAATTTTTTGTTGCAGGAGTATTTTTTTTGAAAGAGGTACTATTAGTTACATGAGTTTTGAAAACAATTGAACGTCATTGTTTCCAATATATTAAAGGGGGACAATGTTAAACAATGATAGCTTGCAGAGGTATTTTTCCCCTTCCACAAGTGCATTAGTGATGTAATTACTACTTCTATTCCACCACTAATTCACTAGTAGGGAACCAAAGAGCTTCCGTAATGAAATAATCAAAACCAAAAAGTTGGTAAGGTTAACAATATTTGCTCAAAAGAGAGCTCCGATTGAAATTATCAACTATATTCACCGCTAAAGGGTCATTTAATTAAATCTTATTTAAATTGGGCCATAAAATAAAGATTTGCTGAATCAAAAATCGATGGGCCGCTCTAAAGCAAACTAGGCCCAGTTGATTTCGATCCAAATGAGACATGGGATATGATCTCCTGGCTTTGATTGAATAAAATTTGTAAAGGCCCATGATCAGTGGAGAAAGGCTAAGGGATTTGGTTTGCTGGCATTTGGTTTCAGAAAGACCATGTGATGAAATGGCCCATTAAACATGAAATAAGGTACTGGTGCAACTCACAATTGAGATTACTTAAAATCTGGACCTTCTAAACACATTTGGACGGCTAGAATTTGTTACACAACACACACAATAATTGTGTGTATAGCATTTTTGTTTCTCAATAACTGCGAATAACTTTCAAAAACTATCATGTTCTTGAAATGCATGCGTGAGGGTAGAGGTGGGACACTTTTCAAAACGAGGTGAAGGTGGGAAACCCATTCTCCCAAACCGAGAGGACCTTGAATCCTATATATATCATCAAAGTCTGGCGCTTATAAACAAATACAAACTTCCAGCAAGTTTGCATATCTCTTAACTTTTCAGTCAATCCAATCCATAAAGTTTGTTCTTTTCTTTTAAGTTGTTCTTTCTTTCCCACACGGTTAAAAAATTACTAAGTCCACTCCGTTGTGGAAACTAAGTACCTCTTGTGATCTCGCCTTTAAAACCAAAACACTTAATATATGTTGGATTTGACAAGTCCTGACACGTACACCCGCATTCGCCCTTTGCGCTCAGAGCTGAATCCCCTTCAGATAGCAAAAACTAACTTTTTACCAATAACCAAATTTGGTAGTTTTTATATTTTTTCAATCAAGAACACTCATTATTACACAAAAATCTTCTCTCTCTCTCTCTCTCAAGAATGTTTCTCGGATAAATATTTTAGAAAATAATTTTTATTTTTTGCACAAACAGATTTTTATTTTTTTCCAAAAACTGTTCTTTTAAACAAAAGTTCTGAGAAAACTATTTTCTATTTTTAACAACCTATTTTTATTAGTGTGAAAACTATTTTAAAAAAAATTATTTTCTATGTTCACAATTTTTTATTTTTACCGTTTAAAAAGATAATGTGGCAAGTTTTGGTTATTCAATTTTTATTATGCCATTATGAACCTCTACATTATTAACCTTAGCAATCTCTTAAATAAATAATTTGGGTTTGTTAGTTTTTGGTACTCAAAACCTTGCGCACGATTTTCAATAAATTTTCTCTATCTTTCTTCATTTTTTACTCTTAAAAATCTCTCTCAAAACCCAAAACGAACAGGGTTATGTGGTGAGTTTTGACTATCCACTTTTGGTTATTAAATTACGGATGCTCTAAGGATCAAAAAGGTAGAGAAAGATTAAAGAATGCTTCATATTGACTTTATTTGGTCAAAAAATTTAAATAAGTAATTATACAAGTTTGAGCACAATATGTAAGTCTATTGTTTGCACATTAAGTCGCAAACTATAAATAAAAAAATAAAAAAAAGAGTTTAATGATAAGTTACATCGACTTCTTTCATAAAAAATAAGTAGAAATCAAGACAAATATTTCTTTTCCTGTTTTGAGATACGATGAGTTAGGAAGATATAAATGCGGAAAAACTACATATACGAAGCAAAAAAATTAGATTTATGAAGAAAAATGATTTTAAAATATTAAATATATCAATGATTACCAATTTCAATGAAGTATAAGTAGTTAATTTTAATTTAGCATTAAAATCTTTAATTAGATGAAAATAGAACAAGAAGCCTTAGTTGTTTAATGCACCTATTATTATTATTATTTTTTTGCTCGGCAAACAAAACTTTTATTAACTCGAAGAGTGTACATCGAGAGATCAAGTACACAAAAATAAAAACAAAACTATCCAACAAAAAGTTGGACATTACACCACCTAAACCGCAACTAAAACCTTAGTTTTCGAATTCCATCCAAATAACCCTTAAACTCCTCCACCGTATATATTTTAATCTCAAACTTAGACTACATCCGCATAGCCACTCTAGTCTTCACAAGCTCACTCATCTCCCCAATACTTGTTATAGCATTGTTAAACACATAGTCATTCCTTACTAACCACAAGGACTAGAGAGTTGCAAAAAAGGTAGCTTCCCACATATGTTTCTTCAAATTTCCAAACTTGCTATCGAACCACCATAGTGCCAAATCTGCCAATGAAGGAGGACATACCCACGTAATATGCCACCAATCCAAAATGAGAGACCAAATATTTTGATCACTTAGTAGCAAAATCTAATGGTATCAGCGTCTAGTTAATGGAATGAGGGAATCTAGATAATAGTTTGTGAAGTAAGGGAAGTCAGTGCAATTACTAAAACGTCATGCGACATTCCTACATTTGTTAGAAATCTAAGGGGAGGGCGGTGAATTTACCCATACTTTTTAGATTATAATTCATTTTTGCCTGTACTTGAATTTAAATATGAGGACGAAGGGAAAGTAAGGAAATGAATGAATTGTTTTTCAGGACGGGGAAGAAATAAAAAAGAAGTGGGGGTGTGTGGTCGCCCCCTGAACAAAAACCCTAGATCTGGTTTGAGGCGGTGAGAGGGAGCGAAACTCTAGAGAGAGAAATAGATGTAAGAGAGTCGACTTAAAATTGGAAAAAATGTAAAATTTTTGTCGATGTTCTCCTTGGTCAAAACAATATATAAATATCATATTATTTGCATACCTCATACGTAATTCTGTCTATGATCTTAAAGAATCAAAATTAGGATCGATCAACAAATGTTTCAAACATATCAGACGAACCGTCATAATAACACATCCAAACAATTTTGTCAGGTACGCTTGCATATATATACAAATATGATAAGTAATTTTGCATTCCAAAAAGCAGGGCGCAATACTTTTTATTTTTTTTAAATGTGTATAATTTTTTTCGAAAAGGCTTCACTTGAACTTTTTGTCCAAGGCCTCCAGTGGCGTTCCGCAGGGACAAGATCCGATAGATCCTATTTTCGATAACATTTTGACGGGCGCCATCATCAAACAAGACTTGATACTTCTCGAGAACCAGATTCCTTTCTTTGTGCTTGAGATTTTGTTCAAAGTTACAGTGGCTAAGATCTCCTGGGCAAACAAATTATCACTCGAAGACTATGTCCGTTCTTACTGGGAGGACTACATTAAGGGACCAGATAACGAAAATAGTGGTAGAAAGAAAACTTCTTGTTGTTTGCCTGTTGACTGTGTCCTTTCGGTTGGTGAATGTGTCCTTTCGGCTGGTCATCATTCTCCAAAAGAAAGTCCAACGGCAAGGAAAGGTGATCAGTGCCATCATATTCTCCATTTACTACACGATTTTTTCCTTCCAGGGAAAGCTGATCACGTTAAAAATGGACTGCGATGTGGATTCGAAGTTTCCGCATCAGACCTAGACTATGCGGGAGTCAATTTTGCACGCGCTGAGGACAAAAGTCTTCTTAACGTGAATTTCAAAGAACATCCAGGCATAGGCTGGTGGTTTCACAGGGCCAAATTTAAAATCCCGGCTCTCATTGTAAATGACTCCACGGAGACATTCCTTAGAAACCTCATTGCCTTGGAACAGTGTTGCCCTGGGGTTCAGAGGCACTTCTTGTCCTACGCATTGTTCATGGACACGCTAATTGACTCTGATAAGGACGTCGATGTGCTTATAAAAGCCGGAGTTATACTTAACAACTTGAGTGCGGACGCGGACGTCACTCATCTGTTCAACAATCTGTGCAAGGAAGTTGTAGTAGGGGAGTTCTATTTCAATGAAAAGTACAAAAAAGCATACGACTATAGTAAGCATTGGTGGCCGAAATTGATGGCACACTGGAAACGAAACTACTTTGCTTCTCCATGGGCGTTCAGAGGTGTCGTTGTGGGCATTGTCGGTTTTGGCATTGTGCTTACACAATTCATCCGCAGTTTCCTTTAAATAAAGGGATGTGATTTTGGTACTCCACTTTTAGTTTTGTTTTTTCACATGATCAAAACACAAAGTAGAGAGCCAATAACTAAAAGTATTGGAGTGCCAAAATCAATTTCCTTATACAAATGCCAATGATCACGAACCTATCACTGTTTCAACTATAGTTGCTGTGAAGATTATCCATCTGAAGGGAGTTACTTGATTGAGTTAGAGATTGAAAGCTACCGAAGTCTCTGACTCACTTCCCCTATCTATTTCTATATATAAGTATGTGAGTTGATTGTACTGTGTGTGTAAGAAATAAGAGTGAGTGAGTGAGGAATAAAGAAACAGAGTGAAACGTGAGAACCCAACTGTTAGGGTTTGTGAGCTTAATTTGTCAGTTTGAGTCAAAGATTGTATGTGTATGTGTGTTTGTTTGTGTGTGTGTGTGTTTGTGAAAGATTGGTCGAGCAATATTATGTATGTGTGTTTGTGTGTGTAATTGATACCTCTCCCACCAGCAAAATTTGTTTTGCACCCAACACTAGCGAATTCTGCTCTTGATACAGGACCATTCAAGTCCTTTTGCTATTATTGGGATCGGTGAATTCTTATACTAGTAGATATATATCCTCCCAAGGAACTAGACAATCATGCATTATGAAACAAACGAGAAATAGAAAGATACATCAAGAACAAGATGTCTGATATCTGTCTCTTAACGATTTTCTGCCAAGATCATAAATTCTGTTTAAGTGGATCCAATAGCTTTAATCTTAAGTGGGTTCGAATTCATCAGTTGTGTCAATCAAAGCTTTAAAAATTCCATGTTGGATTGCGCTCTACACACTCTCTTCCTAGAATTTAGCTTCATACTGAAATTTGGTAATTCTATAGAAATAGAATATCGAAGTGCAAATGTAGATAGAAAGATTTTTGAGCACGGATTTCGTTGTATCTTGAAGGCAAATTTATTGTAACCCATTACACTGTTGACTTGAGGGGCACCGTGGCTCCCATCCTCTTGTTCACTAGCACACCTCTGTTGATAATTGAAGACAAGTGGCCTCCAAGTGGTCATTTCGTCCCTCTTTAGCAGCCATGGAGTTATGGCTTTGTCTGGCATGGAGAATGAAATAGAGGGTTTGCTTTGGCTTATAAAGAGGTACTCTGGCTCCTTGAATTTGTATCTCTCTTGAGTGGGAGACCTGTGAGATTAGCTATGTAGTAGATTGTGGTGAGGTGAGAGGCCACATTTGTAAAGCTCTGCCTATTTGAAAATGGCTCTATTCCTCCGTAAAGTATCCGATTTTGGAGAACCACGTAATTCTCTATGTTCGTGTCTGTGTTTTGGCTTTGGTTTGATCCACTCTAGGCACAGCATACACACCATCTAGCGGGGCGAATACTGTCTTAAGGAAAGCGACTCAGTAACGGGCCTCAAAAGGTTTTTGTGTTCTAGATTTTGAAGCAGAGACGTCGACACCATTGTCCCAATCAAGAAGATCATTTTCCCCCAACAAAGAATAGGATTATGGAGTTGACAAAAACAAGAAAGAAAATTAAGCACAAAGGTAAATCTTGCGTGAAGGAAGAATAGTTTCATGCCAGAGTTGAGTCAGACCTCTTACGTTGGTATTAGAACCAGGGTCAGCGAAAACTCTAGGAGGGCAATGGATTGCGCCGTCTTACAAAAACAATCAACTTTCTATGTTTAAAATACACAAATTCGGAGGGTGTTTTTTTTATTTTATCAAGACACAAATTTGAAGCTTGTTTTTTTTTCCTCGTGGTTTTTCTCTTCTCCGGCTTGATGCTACTTAGGATTCTTTGAATTTTTGCAATTTGTTATCAAAGATTAATGAATTTTTCACCATTAAAAAAAGATAAGGGATCGAATTCGGGCACTCAAAACAATGTGGGGAGACATCCTAATTCATGGGATTATAAACACCTATTCATAAAAATGTCACACCTTTTAGACAAAAGAGATAGTCACACTCTTCAGTAAAAGAGATGTTTCTCAAATTAGTGTATTTTCTAATTTTTGAAACTTACCAAACTTATTTAAATGTGCAAAAAGACTGTTTTCCGTCCATATGGTTTAGCGTGGATAAAATTAGGGAAAGCAGGACAGAGGGACAAGCTGAAATTCAGAATTGGGATCGAGTTGGGAGTGTGATTTGGTCTTAGCCTTTTATGGATGCGGGTGGAATGGGTTTTAATTGGTGATGAGGTGATTGCAGTTTGTGTGGTGTTTTCCCTCCAAAAAAACGATAAGAGATTGTAATATAAATCTCAATCAAAATACATCAAGTGGAATACTTAATTATCGCTAGACAGGGAACCAAGCAATCACGACGGTGGAGACTCAGCCCAATGGCTATACCCCTATCAGACAACCTTTGCTAGTATAAAATAGGGAGAATTTTTGATAAGTCCATTATAGCATATTTCTAACCCACCCAATCCACTTCTAAAGTTTCTAACACCTCTAATCCACTAAAAATTTCAATGACAAAAATAACCTATATAAAAGAAACAAGGGCCTTGTTTGGCTAATACAAAAAATACATTTTTTCATTTTTTTGATCTTATTACAACCACATAACCACCACCACCACCACCACCACCATAATGACCACCACCACGTCGTCGCCGCCGCCACCACCACCACCACGCCCCCACCACCACCTCCATCACCACCACCACCACCACCACTCCATCACCGCCACCAACACCACCACCACCGGCACCTCCATCACTACTACGGCCCCACCACCATCTCCACCACCAATCCGCCCCCACCACCATCTCCACCACCAATCCGTCGCCGCTGCCGCTGCTACCACCACCACGCTGCCGCCGCGACCGCCACCACAACGTCGCCACCTCCACCGCAATTACCATCACCACCACCACTATCGCCACCTCTATCATTCCACCACCACTCCACCACTACCACCACAACGCCGCCACCTCCACCACAATTACCACCACCACCACCACCACCAAGTCGTCGCCGCCGCCACCACCACCACCACCACCACCATCGCCACCGCTATCACTCCACCACGACGCCGCCACTTCCACCACTATTACCACCACCACCAAGCGACCACCACCACCACCACTCCATCACAACCAACGCCGCCGCCGCCATCACTCCACCACCACCACCACGCCACCACCAGCACAATGACCACCACCATGCCGCCACCACCACCACCACCACGCCGCCACCACCACAACCACCACGCCGCCACCACCACAACCACCACCACCACTCCACCATCACCACTACCACCACTGCACCACCACCACGACATCGCCGCCGCCGCCACCAACACCACCACCACAATACCGCCACCTTGACCCACCACCACCTCTACCACCACGCCGCCGCTCCCGCCACCACTACCACCAAAAGTACAACCACCACCACCACCAAGCCGCCGCCACCACCACCACCACCACCACCGCCGCCGCCGCCGCCGCCATCGCCGCCACAACGCTGCCTCCACAACCACCACCACCACCATTCTACCACCACCACCAAGCTACCACAACCACCACCACCACCACAACACTGCCGCCGCCACCACCACCACACCGCCACACAACCACCACCACCATCACTGCCACAACAATGACCACCACCATACCACCACCACCGCCACCACAACCACCACCACTCCACCATCACCAACACCACCACTCCACCATCACCAACACTGCCACTGCCACCACCATGTTGCCGCCGCCGCCGCCACCACCACAACAATGCCGCCACCAAAACCACCACCACCATCACTACCATGCCACCACAATGACCACCACCACCACAACCACCACCCCTCTAACATCACCAACACCACCACTCCACCATCACCAACACCGCCACCGCCGCTGCCACCACCAAACTGTCGCCGCCACCGCCACCACCATTTTTAGACTGCAAATTTACACTTTTAGACTACAAAGTTTACAAAAGTGCCTTTATTTGAAGTCTAAAAGTGTAAATTTGCAATCTAAAAATGTTCATTTAATAATTCACAGTCCAAATTTACAAAAATGCCTAAATTTGCAGTCTAAATTAAAGTCAGCTTGGCGATGGTGTTCATATACAAAAGTGCCTTTATTTGCAGTCTAAAAGTGTCAATCTGCAGTCTAAATTTTCTCTGTCGTTGGTGATCATTTAACAAATTTGCAGTCTAAAAGTGACAATTTGCAATCTAAAAATACAAATTTGCAGACTAAAAATGTAAATTTGTAGTCTAAATTCTCATTGGCATTGGTGTTCATTTAATAATTTGCAGTCTAAATTTGTGTGTAGACTACAAATTTACAGTTTTAGACTGTAAAGTTTACAAAAGTGCCTTTATTTGCAGTCTAAAAGTGTAAATTGCAGTCTAAATTTTCTTTGGCATTGGTGTTCATTTAACAAATTTGCAGTCTAAAATTTTAAATTTGTCATCTAATTTCTCATTGGCGTTAGCGTTCATTTAATAATTTGCAATCTAAATTTATGTGTAGACTACAGATTTGCACTTTTACACTACAAAGTTTACAAAAGTGACTTTGTTTGCTGTCAAAAAGTGCAAATTTACAGTCTAAATTTTTTCTAGCGTTAGTGTTCATTTAACAAATTTGCAGTATAAAAGTGTAAATTTGTAGTCTAAAATTGCAAATTTGCAATCTAAATTCTCATTGGTGTTAGTGTTCATGTACTAATTTGCAGTCTAAATTTGCGTGTAGACTGCAAAGGTTACAAAAGTGTCTTTATTTGCAGTCTAAATTTTCACTGGCATTGGTGTTCATTGAACAAATTTGCAGTCTAAAAGTACAAATTTGCAGACTAAATTCTCATTGGCGTTAGTGTTAATGTAATAATTTGCAGTCTAAATTTGTGTGTAGACTGCAAATTTGCTCTTTTGGACTGCAAAATTTACAAAAACGCATTTATTTGCAGTCTCAAAGTACAAATTTGCAGTCTAAATTTTCTCTGCTGTAGGTATTCATTTATCAAATTTGCAGTCTAAATTGTCATTGGTGTTAGTATTCATTTAATAATAATTACAGTCTAAATTTGTGAGTAAACTGTAATTTACATTTTTAGACTGCAAATTTTACAAAAGTGTCTTTATTTGCAGTCTAAAAATACAAATTTGTAATCTAAATTCTCATTGGCATTAGTGTTCATTCAATAATTTATAGTATAAATTTGTGTGTAGATTACAAATTTATACGTTTAGACTGCAAAGTTTACAAAAGCGCCTTTGTTTGCAGTCTCAAAGTACAAATTTGCAGTCTAAATTTTCTCTGGCGTTGGTATTCATTTAACAAATTTGAAGTATAAAGTACAAATTTGCACTCTAAAAATGTAAATTTACAGTCTAAATTTTCATTGGTATTAGTGCTTATTTAAGAATTTGCAATCTAAATTTGTGCGTAAACTGTAAATTTAAATTTTTAGACTGCAAAGTTTACAAAAGTGTTTTTACTTGCAGTCTAAAAGTGCAAAATTGCAGTCTAAATTTTCACTAGCGTTAGAGTTCATTTACTAAATTTGCAGTCTAAGAGTGCAAATTTGCAGTCTAAAATCTCATTGGCATTAGTGTTCATTTAATAATTTACAGTCTAAATTTGTGTGTGGATTGTAAATTTGCATTTTTAGATTGCAAAGTTTACAAAAGTGCCTTTGTTTACCGTCTAAAAGTACAAATTTGAAATTTTATCTGGCGTTGGTGAAATTATGCGGAAGCGTTTAATCTACTCCTAGAGGGGGGGTGAATAGGAGTTGTGATAAAAAATCACCAATTTTCTAATTTAAAAATTAATATAGATGAATGGGTTGATTATTTCGATTAATCCAAACCAAAAATCAAGTAGTACAGTAGAATAAAAATTATGACATGAGACGCACGATTTACGTGGAAAAACTTAGGGTCCTAAATAACCCTAAGCCAAAACCACGGCCTAATACTACTGCTTTATTCTATTAATCGAAAAGAAGTACAGATTGCGAAATAGTAAAAACCTTACCCAAGCCTTTACCTATTCTCGCCAATCTCCGATGCTCCCAGAGCTTCTTCAAGATCCAATAGATGCACCACAGACTTCACGCCCGATCTCCGGATTCAACCGGCTCCGAATCAATCTCCCAAAGATTCGGCCACAGCAGCAAACGGCACCAAAAATCACGAACAGTAAATGGATGAATGATATGATGTGAATGCGATCTTGAAAAACCCAAAAACATTCAAGGAATTTTTTTGAACCGAGAACGTAATGGAAAAATAAAGTTTTCTCCTTAAATCTCTCCTCGGGGAGGCAAGTATAATAGACAATGGAAACAGAATACGGGCTGCGTGGAAAAACCTCACAGCCGTGCCACCCTTTCTCTCTTTTATGTGTATCAAACAAAAACTGAAAACTCCTCGCCTCTGCCGAAAGAAAAACCGAAGTCTCGTGCAACCCTTGTTTTCAATTAAGCAAAAAAAAACTCTCTCACTGGGTCGTGACCTCCCTATCGAGATCAGCCCATTTTATACTTTGATTCCCCTTTAAAACAGAAGTCTTATAATTACGCTTCATATGGAAAGCAAAATTTCGGACCATTTCGAAGAAAATTGATTTAGGAAACTTATATATGGAAAACGAATATTTGGAGAGATTTACCGGAAAAACAAACGTGCAGAAATAAAATTTCAAATCTCGGAAATAATATGCATGATGTGCTAATGCTATTACCTCATGCAATTGGATCAATTTTGCAACGGTCAACTTGGCGCAGAAAATAGGAGGAGCATCGAGCGAGCAACTACCCTCTAATTAACTTACCCATTACAATCAAACAGAATTGATATAACTAAGACACCAATAGAGGTTTTGAACAACCCCGGAAAGTGCCAAAATATCTAACAATCTCCCCCTTTGGCATTTCCGGGACAAAACCAACTGTACTAAAACACAACGGAAAAATACAACTGAAGGAAATAAACCCTAGCCTAAACTAGGTCTATCCAATGAAGTTTGAGTTGCACCTGCAAAGATAGCTCAACAAAAACTATGCGACAAAATATATGTTACTAGAATGGGTCAGCATAATGTAATAATAAACGCCAAGCAGCATTATATCCAAAAGCAGAAAACTAGACTAGCAATTCATCAATAAAATCAATCTCCCCTTATAAATATATCCCTAAATGAACGATAGCCAAATGAACGATAGCACTCAAAAATACTCTATCTTTATGCAAGACTCAACAACACATATCACTCTCCATTTCTCCCCAACCCATGACCATAAAAACTCTCCCCCTTTTTGTCTCGGAAAAACAAAGCAAAAATATATAGATTTGAGTGAGACACATGCAACCTGAAAGCATACGAGAGAATCATACGATATGTAGTAACAAGAATCACATAGGCAAGATGGCTACAAGAGAAATGCATCGAATGGAAATTTAAGACCATACCAACTCATGAAGCAAAATGATGCAAATCAAAGAATGGACAGAATACCATGCTCAAGCCTATGAGTGTGAAGCGTAAACGCCGTGCATGAGGAGCAAGAAAACTTATCAAGGATTAAGTGAGCGCTATAATCTTATCTCAAGAAAGGTTTAAACAAGACTATCACGAGGAAGTCAAACCAGAAACGCTCGGACCTAGGAACTTGAGCACAAACCTCATCGGTTGTTTTAGACTCAAGATTAGCGACTTACACCTAGCCTTGTGGGGCAAAGGATTAGGCAGCTATATCCTCTAAGGCGAAGAGACAAATGTAAATAAATTCCCCGTCTTTTTTTTTAATTTGCTACTTCCTTTTTTTTTATTTTAATAGGGGTATTGTTTTTCTTTTTTTCTTTTAAACAATAGACAAGAAATAAAAAATGTCTCAATTTGATTTTTCCAAACCTTAGAGGTGCGTTACACACCAATCCATAGGCGGCCCATCTCAGAAGGAGTCAAATGAGGGAAAGCATCCCTAGGTAAACAACGAACATGTGGTCAATCAAAGTTAATAGTCAAGATAAACCCAACTGAGACTCAATAGAGACCACTTAAGCAAAGTAAGCTTACTAGCTCCAAGTGAGATTGTGTGCATAGAAACGTGAGCATGGGATTCTATTACCAAAGCAGAGAACAACACCACTATGTAACAGAGAGATATGATAGAAATTCGATTTGATACATAACTCTCAAAGGCATAAGCATATGTAAAACTGATATCAAGATAGCACATGATTCCCAAGCACACAAAAAAAAACATTGCAAGCATGCACCAAATTAAATTTTATTTTATTTTTTGACTCAAAACAATACACCAAAAAAAAATAATACTACTAAGTACATAACAACATATGACAACTCAAAATTAAAAACATTCAAAGCAAGCGTATGAGATGACATGTGACCCCACACACAATCTAATATAGAGAACTTAAACCAAGAGATTTCCTAAGATACTCAAACCTAAGAGAATCTAAAGACTTGGTGAAAATATCCGTTGTAACCATTTGAAACTCATGGAATATTTGTGCCCCAAAGTATTTCTCATGCCATTAATTTGTGGATCCGAACACAATAACATATATTTGAGGGATCAAAAGGTCGCTCTTAATTTTCTTTAGAAATAAAGTTCGATCTACTCCCCCTTTCGCAAAGCCGGTATGTAAAAGATGGTCAGTCAAACATTCAGTGGTTGCAACTAAATTTATCTTTTTATGAGGGCTTTTTATTTGTTACATTGACTCTCTGCCATATTTGCTTCGGTTTGATGTTCACCTGCAAGGTGTGATCGTGTGTAGTACGTCTTTCAACAATTCTATCAATCTTTTCATTATTATTAGCCAAATTTGACAACTTTTTTATTTCCTCGATGAGGTGAGAAGTTTGATTCGCCAATTGACTCAATTTATTTTGAAAATTCTCATTCTTAAAGTTTGTAGGAGATTGACACACAACTTGAGATCTTCCCACATTGGGTTGACCATACTGAACACTTTTATTAACTAGGGCTACAAACAGTTTCCCCTTTGTTCTCTGATTGTCCCTTCTAAGTGTATAACAAAAAGGTCGAATGTGACCTTGACCACCACAGTAGTGACAAATAAAAAGATTTTTCTTTTCAGGAGCATGATTACTTTTGTAAGCATTCTTAATGATGGTGGGAGATTTAATAGAAGATTCGGGTTTATTGCTCACAACCTCATTCTTTGCAATTTCAGATTTCACAAACTTGATTTCCTTCTTTGTGAACTCGTTAGCCTTAGGAGTGAGTGAAGGTGGATCAACGAACCCTAAGCCACTTCTATTTCTAAACGTACGTGTCATCTCGGCAATACGAGTTGCGCCACACTCATTACGCTTTATGGCCTCAGTGGCCTCCCTAAGGTCACGCTCCAATTCAAAAATCCTATCCTTAGACCCTTCAAGGGCCTTCAAGGCATCCACACGCTCTCTTTCAATCTTGGCAAACTTGTCTCCGAGATTAGCGTTATAAGTTTTTACTTTTTCAAGCTCAATGTTCTTAGATTCAATGTCATCTCTAAGTTTATTCCTTTCACCACTAATTTTCTCGATGACACTCATGAGTTCTTTCTCTTTCTTTTTCAATTTGACACCCTCTTTGAACAATTGATTATAGGCCTCATGAATAGAATCTATATCATCGTCACTATTCTCACAGTCATCATCAGTCGAGACATAGTTACTATCATCACTAAGATTTGTAGAAAGTTCTACAGATTTTGGGGACGTGGGCGACTTGATGTTAGCAACAAGTACAGAATATCTAGAAGCTTCAAAACCCCCATCACTACTCTCATCACTATCGTCATCCCACGTAGCCTTATATCCCTTGGCCACTTTCTTTTTAAGAGTGTTTGCACACTCTGCCTGAACATGCCCAAAACCGTGACACTCGTGACATTGTATACCTTGGGATTTCTTGGATTTATCAATAGAAGATTTCTTTTCATTATCCCCATAATTAAAATTCTTACCCCCACTAGTCGAAGAAGAAAAATTTCCAGAATTATTATTCTTACGGGATTTAACAAATTTGGTGAATTTTTTAGCAAAGAAAGCAAGTTCTTCTTCATCAAGGTCATCATCACTCTCTTGTGTCACAAAGGATTCTTCTCTAGATGATTTAAAAGCAATGCTTTTATTAGGCTTTAATGTAGGTTTCTTCGAAAGATGATTCAATTCAAATGTTTGAAGTTTTCCTACAAGTTCCTCAAAAAGAATATCATCAACTTTATCACTTTCTTCTATCGCAACTACCTTAGCCCTAAACCTCTCAGGAAGAGACCTAAGCACTTTTCGACAAATTTTAAGATTTGGGATAGGTTCTCCTAATGCATGGAAGGAATTAACGATTTCGCTAAGCGTAGTGATAAAACTATCAAAAGTCTCGTCTTCCTGCATTCTTAATTCTTCAAAACGTGTCGTAAGCATTTGGAGTTTTGAAGTTTTGACGGTCTTAGTACCCTCATGGGTGACTCGGAGAATATCCCAAGCTTCTTTTGCAGTGGTGCATGCAGATATACGACTAAACTCAGTTTTATTTAATGCACTATAAATGGCTCCTAAAGCTTTAGAGTTTGCCTCAAAATTAACATTGTCAGCAGAATTCCACTCAGTGTCCTCCTTAGCTCTTATCTGTTTAGTCTCAGTATCTTCTATAGTTGGGGCCTCATAGCCATACCTAACAGATCTCCAAACCTTAATTCCTAGTGAACTCAAATGTGTGGTCATACGGGCTTTCCAATACGAATAATCATTACCGTCAAAAAAAGGTGGCCTCGAGTTTGAGGCTCCCTCTCGTGGTGCGTTCATGTCCATTATAAAATAACCAGAAATAAACTCAGGTGGTTAAACCTAAACAGAGCAACCCGCTCTGATACCAATTGAAATTATGCGGAAGCGTTTAATCTACTCCTAGAGGGGGGGTGAATAGGAGTTGTGATAAAAAATCACCAATTTTCTAATTTAAAAATTAATATAGATGAATGGGTTGATTATTTCGATTAATCCAAACCAAAAATCAAGTAGTACAGTAGAATAAAAATTATGACATGAGACGCACGATTTACGTGGAAAAACTTAGGGTCCTAAATAACCCTAAGCCAAAACCACGGCCTAATACTACTGCTTTATTCTATTAATCGAAAAGAAGTACAGATTGCGAAATAGTAAAAACCTTACCCAAGCCTTTACCTATTCTCGCCAATCTCCGATGCTCCCAGAGCTTCTTCAAGATCCAATAGATGCACCACAGACTTCACGCCCGATCTCCGGATTCAACCGGCTCCGAATCAATCTCCCAAAGATTCGGCCACAGCAGCAAACGGCACCAAAAATCACGAACAGTAAATGGATGAATGATATGATGTGAATGCGATCTTGAAAAACCCAAAAACATTCAAGGAATTTTTTTGAACCGAGAACGTAATGGAAAAATAAAGTTTTCTCCTTAAATCTCTCCTCGGGGAGGCAAGTATAATAGACAATGGAAACAGAATACGGGCTGCGTGGAAAAACCTCACAGCCGTGCCACCCTTTCTCTCTTTTATGTGTATCAAACAAAAACTGAAAACTCCTCGCCTCTGCCGAAAGAAAAACCGAAGTCTCGTGCAACCCTTGTTTTCAATTAAGCAAAAAAAAACTCTCTCACTGGGTCGTGACCTCCCTATCGAGATCAGCCCATTTTATACTTTGATTCCCCTTTAAAACAGAAGTCTTATAATTACGCTTCATATGGAAAGCAAAATTTCGGACCATTTCGAAGAAAATTGATTTAGGAAACTTATATATGGAAAACGAATATTTGGAGAGATTTACCGGAAAAACAAACGTGCAGAAATAAAATTTCAAATCTCGGAAATAATATGCATGATGTGCTAATGCTATTACCTCATGCAATTGGATCAATTTTGCAACGGTCAACTTGGCGCAGAAAATAGGAGGAGCATCGAGCGAGCAACTACCCTCTAATTAACTTACCCATTACAATCAAACAGAATTGATATAACTAAGACACCAATAGAGGTTTTGAACAACCCCGGAAAGTGCCAAAATATCTAACAGTTGGTGTTCATTTAAAAAATTTACTATCTAAAAGTGCAAATTTACAGTCTAAATTCTCATTGGCATTAGTGTTCATTTAATAATTTGCAGTCTGAATTTGTGTGTGGACTGCAAATTTGCATTTTTAGACTGCATAGTTTACAAAATTGTCTTTATTTGCAGTCTAAATTTTCTCGGGCACAAGTGTTCATTTAACAAATTTGCAGTCTAAATTCTCACTGGCGTTAATGTTCAGTTAATAATTTGCTTGCTAAATTCTCCTCAGCGTTGATGTTCATTCAATAATTCGCAGTCTAAACCCTAAATGCCTAAATTTGCAGTCTAAATTCTCCTTATCGTTAGTATTCATCATTTAACAATTTGCAATATAAATTTAAAGAAGTGCCTAAATTTGCAGTTTAAATGTACAAAGTGCATAACCCCGGCGTGCCTAAATTTGCAGTCTAAGCAGTTTAAATGTATGAAGTGCTTAAATTGTTACTATTTACAATCAATCAATTTCAGAATAACGTATATTGAATTAAAAGAAAAAATAACCACTTAACTTGTTACCATTTACTTGAACATACATCAAACAACTCATAACATTTACGTTTTCACTTTTAAACACTTAACTAACAGTTTATATGCATTCAGAACCTATCAATGATTTTTCAGCATAAATAGGACTAAATATAAATGAAAATAGGACTAAATAGTAAACAATTTTTAAAGAATAGGTCACCATCTACAGCACAATTTAAAAATACGTCCAAACCCCATTAAAACGTAGATTAAGTTTCGGGTTGCCGAAAAATTACCTCAATACTCGAATTAAGGCTAGGGGAAGAGTATATGGGGGCCGCAGATCACTGTGGTGCTTCTGTAATCTCAAGGCGGTGTCCGGCGGGACTCCGCGGTGGCGGGTCGGAGCCACGTGGAGCTCTGTTGTGATGATTGTGAGCACAGCAGTGATGACCCGGTGTGCTCGGCGGTGCTGATGAGGTCCGTAGGTGGTGGTGGTGGTGGTTTCGGTTGTGAGGAGGTGGCGGGCTCGGTGATCGGTGGTGCAAGGTGGTGGTGAGCGGTGATGAGGAGGTGGTGGTTCAGCAACTCGGTTCAAAACCGGAGGTGTTCTCAGTTCTGTCTTCCTCCGACGGAGGGAGTGTTTTTCGGGAGAAACATGTCCACGGCTGTGGACGGAGTGGCGGATAAGATCGAATACATGAGCGACGTTGACAAGACGGTCGAGGCCGTGGCGGCGACCGCCCCAGTGATTAGCGAGGTGGCGGTGGCTGCTGCGGATTCGGTTTTCCCCGTGGCGGCATTGCAGTACTCCATCGATAACGTTCATTTTGTCACTGGATTCAATTGGTATGGAGCTAAGTATCTGAACTTATGGCGTTGACAAAGAAGGGCAATTTTGTCCAGTCAAAAACTGAAGTTGGATCCGAGGTTTTAACAAAAAGAATGGGCTGGACTAGAGGTGTTTTGAAAATATGAGGTGGACTGGACATGTTATAAAACTCTATAATGGACCTTACAACAATTCTTTATATAAAATACACCCTTCACCATAACCTTTGATTAAAACTCATTCAAAAATGAAAAGAAAAGAAAATCTTATAACTAAAGTATATCGGGTGCTCCTTGAACATGGCCTAAGATACTAAAAGTACCCAACCAAAACACTTAAAAGGAGAGTGAGTTCATGTTGGGATGGTTCCAATTCCAATAAATCAAAAGTCTTGCACATGGTTGTTAGCCTCTGGAATACCAAAGTGCTAGCTGGTTCCTCTTTTGCCGTGTGTGACCTTCCGTCTTCTTGCTGGGAACATATTTTGCATGTCTTTCTCTCTCTCTTTTTTCATCGTACTTCCATTGGTTGCAATTGTTGTTGTATTTTAATCTCGGTTCTTGGGGGCATCCGCATTTAATTTCAACATTCACGCTATAAATTATTTCGTCTTCAGAAAAACATTAATACCAGTTGTTTCTGGTAAAATACCTAGGCTTCTAAAGGGTTTAGACAAGATGTTGTCTTCACAGTGTAGACAAGATGTCGAAAATATCAAATATACCATTTAGACAATACGGTGAGCTCATTTGAAAGGATTTGGGTTCAAAATCGTTGTGAACTCATTTGAAAGCATTTGTTTTCAAAATCGGTGATATTGGAGCTGCTGCGTAGGTGAGAGTAATAACAGAATGGATCCTTATAATTATTTCCCGGTAAAGGAACCCTTCTTGTGAATCTTGTGGCCCATTTTTAGGACTGGTCTTCGGCCTACATGCAGTAAAGGCCAGGCCAGAACTACTACTTTAACAAACAAATTAAAGCTCAACATTCGAACAATCTTCTGAGCATCACCTTCAAAAATAACATTGTTGCATCCAAAATTCTGCAAACTAGTCACTGACATTTGAAATCCCATCAGAGGATATCGACGATTCAATGCACATTTTTCGTAGTCCACAACGAAAAATATTTATGCAAAAAAGTTCATGTTGATGCAGCATAGGGGATGAAAATATTAACCGAAAAAACCGAACCAACCGACCGAACTGAGTGGTTTTTCTTGATTTCGGTCGGTTTTGAAAGTAATTCGGTTCGGTTCGGTTTCAAAATTCGGAAAAACTTTAATGTCGGTTTCGTTTCGGTTTTTGAGTAAACTAGACCGAATCGAACCGAACCGAAGAACCATTGAATTCTCATGGACTACGGTACATTCATTATTAATCACATCCCTTCATTTGAAAGGAGTAGAGAACATCTAGCCATCCACGTGCCCACTGTCCAATCCAATGAAAGAGTAAAAAAATAAACCTAATTTCTCGCCTCCCTCCCTGTGTTCGTTGCAATTAAATACGGGAAAATCTTAGCAATTCAGTCACTCATATCGCTCTTTAGTTTGAAGCACAATAAAGATCGGCTATTTCTCACCATTAGAAGACCAGATGTGTATGGAGGTTTGGCTGGTTCAGAGGTTTTGTCTCACCGGAGTTCGAGTTTTATCTTCTTCTTCTTCTTGTTTGTGAAAACCAAAACGGCGAATTGACAAAACCAACCGAGCCGAACCGCCTCGGGGAACACCGAACCGAGCGGTTTTCTTCCCAAAACAGTCGGTGTCGGTTTTCAATTTTCTCAAAACGATTAGTTCCGTTCGGTGCAAAAATACCCAAAAAACTGACCGAACCGATTTCATCCCTAAATTGCAACATTAGGTTCATATGGACAGTAAATAAGATAATAAACATAATATTTTCGTTCTGCAAAAGGAAATTTAAGTATGAGTTTTTCATGAGTCGATCATCGCCCATTTAAATTGATTTCTTACAGAGATATTATTCTCTTTAATTGCAACAAGATGAATAGTTTGAATCATATATTGATATGGTCGCAAGAGAACATTGGAGGAGTTTAACCCAAGGTATCACTTTCATTTTTCTGTTTTCCATCTTCAGATTAATTAAAAATATGGATTAATAACAGGGGACTCATTGATGCCTGCCCCTTTGATATGTTGTGTGATGCTAGCTAGCGCATTAATTCATTGGCTTCTTATGATTTTGCCCATTTTCCTATGGTATGGTAAGCATTTGTTCAGTGAACCTTGAAGGCAATGAATTAAAGGTCCCCTTCAATCTTATGGTTTTACCCTTTTTTCCTAACCACATTTTTTCCCTGAAAGATCTAACAGGCCATCTCATCAATTGCCTTACCAAATACATATTAGTGGACTTCATTTGTCTTCGTTTATCCACGTGAATCAGTACTCCCCCAGTACATACCGAAGGGGCTGCAGGCATCAAAATTGAATTAGGGGGACCATTTGTAACTTAATTACCATGTTAGATCAATTATTACCCATGGCCAAATACAAAACAAATAAAGTTTTCAAGCTATCTGGTTCCTAAATAGAACTAACTAAATGAAGGAATGCATAAAAATATAAAAAATTGGCCTAGGGTCTACTATAGCATGTTTCTAACCCACTAAGTCCACTAATATATATGCATTTGGTATGGCATAAAGTCCACTACATTTAAAAAGAGAAATAGTGCCTGACAGAATTATATACCCTTCCATTCAAATCCCATCCGTTTATCCCGTTATCCCTTCTACTTTTGAAATCACACCAATTACGGCAGTGACGTTGGAATTTTGCGACAGAGAGAAAGAGGGAGTTTTGTGACAGCGAGAAAGAGGGAAGATTACATATAACGTTATATACTCGTTCAACAGTTCACATTTTACGTTAATATGTATATAATGCCACACAAGTTGAAATCGCTGTAACATCTCGCCAAAAACAGTACTTTCACTGATGAATGCCCATTAAAATGGGAAAAAATTTAACGACTGGACAGACTACCAAACAGTTGAAAGCACAAGCCTAAGGACTTGGGCCTAGTTTGGCTAAATAATCCATCTTGGATTATTTTTTGTTCTCATTCAATTTTATTTTTTATTTTTGCATTTGTTAGATTTTCGTCAGATTTTTGAGGATTATTGCTTCATCATGACGAAAGGAATCTAAAAAGTAAAAAGTTACGATCAAAATCCAATATTTTTTTAATAAAGATGAAAAAATTGGCTTATCTTTGCCTTTATTCAAAAAATTTGGATTTGTTAGTTTTTCGCCAATTTTTTAAAAATTATTGCTTTGTCATGACGAAACGAATTTAAAATAAAAAATTGATCCCTGTGTTAGGGTTTATTTGAATTTGAGGATGACAAGATAAGTTTTCAAACCCACTAGGATGAGCATTCAAGTACTTACATGGGGAAGGACCCCTATTTAAGTTCCGCATCTAAAAATAAAAAATTACGGTGCCATTGGCAATTATTGGGAAAAAATTTCAGTGCCGGGTGGGTACCACATGGTGTGCGCTCGGCGCATCTGAGCCGTCCATTGCGTTTTTGGACGGCTCGAATTTGGAGAGAGAAAGTGTTGTGTTGAGATCGAAAAGAGCAAGGGTTTCAATCTGAGCCATCTTAACAATTCGAACCGTCCAAAAGTATATTGGACAGTCCGAATGTACTGAACGGGTACCACGTGCGATATACCCACTCAGCACCGAAACATTATTGACCATGTAAGGTACAAATGGTCCCCTTAATTAGTTCAATTTGGATGCCTACCCCTTTGGTATGTTGTGGAGTGTGATTCACATGGATCGATAGGAAAAATACTAGATAAGGCACTGAAGCAGCTGATACCATGGAAATGAGGTGTGGATGCATGACCTCCTCCTTTATTAGAAAAATGTCGCGGCGGAATTCACGAGAGATTAGTTAGCGTACTAGTCCAAACGAGATAAACAACTCGTCGCAACGAGCAATTCTTGCGCACAAGAAAGAAAGAGAAAAACTCTGTAATATTATTGATTCAAAGCTTAAAAGTTAAATAATTGAATAGGTTACAGCCCTTTTTATAAGATCTTAACCCTAAAAATCCTACTGTAAAAGAAATAATAAATCATGCTAAAACAAGCGGCATTAAATAAAAGATATTTTCTAATTAATTAAAATAAAATCCTAATTCTTGTAGACCAAGAATCCTAATAAAGGTAGAAATTAAAATCAAACCGAATATGGAAAGTTAATAATTTTAACCTAAACGAAAATATTCCTAACCAAAATCTTATTCTAAAACAATAAAAATAAAATATAAAAACTCCCATTTTCGTCCTACATCAAAAAATCAGAAAATCAGGTCCCTCCTTTATTTTGATGCCTGTGTTTGTCATATAATATGACTTTACCCTTTTTTTCCAACCACATTTTTCCCCTTCCCTGAAAGGTCTAACCATCGCATTAATTATTGCCATTGTCATGAGGAATCACTCCGGCCCCAACATACCTACCGAAGGGGTAGGCATCAAAATTGAATTAATGGCTAGATCAATTATTACCCATGACCAAATTAATTCAAACAACTATTAGAACTAACTGAACGTAGGAATGCATAAAAATACTACTTTTGTCTTTTTTATTCGATAGTACCACTGTTCTTCCTAAAAAAAAAAATAATAAATTAAGTAGGTTTTCTATTACAATCTATTCCCAAATTTTGTTGAGCAATTGTCATCTACATAATAAGGAGAACAGTTTTTGAATATTATGTCTTACATAAATCCTAACTATTAATTTGTCCCAAAAATCTTGCGGCTCTCCCTCTCCCTCTCAACCAATATTAATTGCACAATTACCACTAATTAGATCTCACGTTGCGTCGTGCCTTCAGGCACGGACAAACCCTAGTGTCTATATATGATGGAGCCCAATAAGCTACAACGGGTAAGAAAAAAGGGATTAAATAGGACAAAATCTTTGTTGTTAACATGTAGATGTTTCCCAAACGATAAGCTCTTGCATAGATGGCAATAAAATATTGACAATGAACAATTTTTGCACTACAAGAAATTTGGTTTTTGGAGACGAATGAAAATTGTCACAGATTACAGGTTTTTTCCTTCTTCACAAATAATATGGGTGAAGAAAAACTAGTATGGACGATGAATTTTTTTTTTTTGTCGACTAAGGGTCGTCAAGGATTCTCACCTGGTGATGAAATCTTTTTTTCGTCACCTATAGTACCTTTTAATGACAAATAATTGGTGACAGTTTTTTCCTCGCCTATTGCGTTTTTTGACGACGAAAAATTTCGTCACCAATTATTCATTTTGGCGACGGAAAAATTTGTCACAAAAGACGTTTTAATATGCGGAAAAAATCTCATTTCCTTGCTCCTGCTAAGTTTCTTATGGGAAAAAAATTTGTCATTAGAGCATCCACAGTGGAATAATCAAAAATATAAGATTGTTAAAATTAGCAATGTTCTCTCAAAAAAGTACTCACAATGGCATAATCTAACTTAACAATCTCTTAGGGGGTGTTTGATAACCTTTTTATTTTCAGTTTTTAGTTTTAAAAAAAAATAGAAATAGAAACAGGTTTATGTTTTCATGAAAACAAAAATAAGAAATATGTTTGGTAATAATTTTTTGAAAAAAAAAAAACTGAAAAGTGAAATCACAAAACAGGTTTATGTTTTCTCCGGAATCTCGGACAGCGGGGCCTGCATCCTAACCACGGCCGCATCCACGTTGACGAGCTTGGTACTCAAATTAACAAAGTCGGCGTAGTCGCAGATGATGAGGTCGAAGAGCTCGTGGGTGAGGGAGGAGAGATGGGAGTGGAGCTCGGAGCGGAGGGTGTCGAAGGGGACGAAGGTGCGGAGGTCGGCGATGTAGGCGTTGGATTCGAAGGAGGGAAGGAGGAAGGAGGACAGGTTGAACCAGTTGGGGTGGGAGTCGATGGGGTCGCTGAATTTTGGGGTTTGGAGTTCGGGGTGGTTATAGATCTGGTGATGGAGTCGACATTGGAGAGAGAGAGAGAGAGAGAAGAGAGGAGAGAGCGAGTAGACACAAGAATATTGAAGTTGAAAAGTCGTCGGGGATGAGTTTGGGTATAGCTGTGGGGATCGACGGGCCGAAGTACTCTTTTCAAAACAATGTAAAACTCCATTTTCTAGTTTTCATAATTTTTAGGGGGTGTTTGGTAACCTTTTCATTTTCAGTTTTTGGTTTTTATTTTCACTTTTGTGAAAACTAAAATAGAAAACTTGTTTGGTAATATATTTTTACTTTTTTGTTTTTAAAAAACTTTTTTAGAATTTCTAAAAATTATGAAAACTAGAAAATGGAGTTTTACATTGTTTTGAAAAGAGTACTTCGGCCCGTCGATCCCCACAGCTATACCCAAACTCATCCCCGACGACTTTTCAACTTCAATATTCTTGTGTCTACTCGCTCTCTCCTCTCTTCTCTCTCTCTCTCTGTCTCTCTCCAATGTCGACTCCATCACCAGATCTATAACCACCCCGAACTCCAAACCCCAAAATTCAGCGACCCCATCGACTCCCACCCCAACTGGTTCAACCTGTCCTCCTTCCTCCTTCCCTCCTTCGAATCCAACGCCTACATCGCCGACCTCCGCACCTTCGTCCCCTTCGACACCCTCCGCTCCGAGCTCCACTCCCATCTCTCCTCCCTCACCCACGAGCTCTTCGACCTCATCATCTGCGACTACGCCGACTTTGTTAATTTGAGTACCAAGCTCGTCAACGTGGATGCGGCCGTGGTTAGGATGCATGCCCCGCTGTCCGAGATTCCGGAGAAAACATAAATCTATTTTGTGATTTCACTTTTCAGTTTTTTTTTTTTCAAAAAATTATTACCAAACATATTTCTTATTTTTGTTTTCATGAAAACATAAACCTGTTTCTATTTCTATTTTTTTTAAAACTAAAAACTGAAAATAAAAAGGTTATCAAACACCCCCTTAGAAATTCTAAAAAAGTTTTTTAAAAACAAAAAAGTAAAAATATATTACCAAACAAGTTTTCTATTTTAGTTTTCAAAAAAGTGAAAATAAAAACCAAAAACTGAAAATGAAAAGGTTACCAAACACCCCCTAAAGATTTTGAGATACTGTGTAAAAGGGAAGAAATTCTAAAAATTTTAAAGCTGAATTTTGGTAGCCTTTTAGATTTTGCGGCACAAATTCTAAAAACTAAATGAAATTCTCATAATATTGCAGCTTCAACAACTATATTCCTCAACTTTTATTAAAATCTAAAATTTATAGGAGAATCTGAAATTAAAAGCTAAAATCTGTATCCACATCTATTGCAAACAACTCTATGTCCAACTACCAGTCCCATTAAGCGACAAATAAGAAAATGTTTTCTTTTTCGTAAGGATTGTGATTTTGGCACTCAAAAAATTGATGGGGGAGCTCCAAAATTGAACTGTATTGATACACAAAATGACGTTATTTTGGATCCCCTCTATCAGTTTTTGGAGTGTTAAAAATCAATTTACTTTTGGTAAATCAAGAATATGGGATAGATTAAGCGCAACTCAACTAATCTTAGAATTTTGGCCAGTGTTTAATAACAGGGGACTCATTAAAGACGGAGAAAATGTCCGGTAACTGACAACAAAGCAGTTGATGATGGGTTACCTTCAATTTTGATGCTGCCCCTTTGATACGCTGTGTGATGCTATCGTATTGATTGCCCAGCAACCCGCTATAACTTTCTTTGTCTTCACTCCTGGAGTACATACCGAGTAAATGTCCCCTCCATTGTCATCTTCTTCCTCAAGCTCCATTTCACTCCATTCTTGCCACCTATCTTATTTTTCACTCCAAATCCAAATTCCAAGGTGGATACTCCCTCCGTCCCAAAAAGAATGATAATTTTTGAAACTCGTGTCTTTTTCATCGCTTATATGTTTTAATTTATAATGTTTTTTCATGAGTTTGAAAACTTTGTATAATAAAACTAATTGAGAACTATCAAACAAGATTTATATTGAATATTTTGGAGATCCATATTGAAAGATATAAGGAGTTGAAACTGACACGAATATCAAAAATTGACATCTAATTTGGAATGTAGGGAGTATCTCTTATTCCACTCTCCCTAAGTATATTATTTGTATGTTATGTAGTCTATTAATGGCGAATTTATATAAAGTTCGTAAAAATGTAGATTGTGTAGGTAGCAGTTTTCTAAGGAATTTGATGTTGCTGTGACTTTGACGAATTTTCGCACATAGTTCCCGAACTTGCAAATTTTATGGGATTTTAACTGAGCGTATGTGTCTTAGAACCTGTGTTAAAATCTCGTAATTTTATTCGAACTACAGAAATTACTAAAAATGTTTTACTAAGCTGCTCTGAATTGTTACACAGTGCTGGCAACACCATCACATGTTACGGAAATGACCATAAGTCGGCCTAGGAAACTTGAAAACACTTTCCGCTTGTTGGGTTAGAAACTAGACACATAGAGCTTCAAAAATATATGAGCCACATGCCCTAATTAAAACTGAGCAATAACAGATTTCAGTTTGAAATAGGCCAATAATCTGTTTCTTGTATCGACTGCAAGTTTTTGGTATGTTTGTTATCTATTTAAAAAAAAAAAATTACTTACCATGATCAAAAAATTATGAAACTTTAATACGAAGCTCCCATTAGTGTCTAAGGTTTGTGGTAAAAATCCTGTAGTAAAACGGATGAACACGCTTTGACCATTGACTAACACCTATCAAGTTGATCTGAGTGCACGGGCTCTCAACCAATGCGTGCCAGTAGGGTTTTCGGCTTCTGAAGGCTCAGATTTGGTTAGGTTCAAAAGGGTGTCAAACACTCAAAGCTCAAACACTCAATATTCCCGGGGTGTTCTTGATCCAATTCATCATCGGGGAATCAGAAACCGTAAGTAAACTAATTTTGAAGCCCAGATTGGGGTATCTACAACGCTGTTTTAATAAATTGTTAAAGATTGTCTGCCAGGAAGCTCTATTTTCCTATAGAACAAGTTGTTTCTTTTTAAACCTGGAAAAAATGTATATAACTTTTGAACCTCTTCTTTTTTCAGTAGATACCTATTGACGTTGCGAAACTTTGAGCACTGGTTTGAACATTTTGTGGAGTTATAATGAATTAGTTATGAATTTTCTACTAAAACATGGCAGATATGAACGATTTTGAGATTTCTAGGTTAAAATTACTTGGAAGCATGAAATTTATGAAAAAAACTGTGCACCATACATTGATCATGATACTTAGGCTCCGTTTGTTTGACTGTAAAATGTTTACCCATTTTTTACTGTTTGGTTGCACAAAATATGAGTAAAATATTTTCCCTCAATTAAAATAAAATAACTTACTGGCAAAAACTCCGTAAGTTAATTTACCGTTTTGATGATCTGCCCTTGGCCTCGAAACCCAACCAAATTCGTTCCCCTCCCTCGCATGAATTCCACTCTGGCTCTCTCCCATCCACATGCACTTTCTTCACCTGAAGCCAATTTTAGATATATTACTGCATTTGTTTTCTTTGTGTGGCCCATCATGACTCTCTCTCTCTGACGTGTACAATGTACATATTCTTATATACACCCATATATATCCTTTACCAGGGAGTACGAAACAAAAAAAAAAAACTCCAAATCCTCTTATTAATTGATTGGGGTAAAAAAAAATTGCATTGGAAAAGTATTATTTTACAACTACCAACCAAACATTGAAAAGCAAAAATAAAGACATTATTTTTGGAAAAATTATTTTACATGAAAAATGTTTTCAGGCATAAAATATTTTACGTCGAAACAAAAATAGCCTTAGGAAATTACTAATGAACTTACTTGATTGGATGATCGGAAAATCTCACATTCATTTCGATTCTACATGTTACTTCTGTTCAATTGCTATTAATGTATCATGAATGCTATGGACTGTGACTCGATTGTTATAATTATGTGCAATGCTACGTGAACTTAGAATTGGATAGTAGATACACTGGGGGTATTCGTAGCCGAATTTAAATTGAATAGGCGTTAATAGAGCAAGTGTCATTGGAGATTGTGCACTGTATGTGAGATTTTTGGGAGGATTGTGTTGTATGTGTATCCCTGTGTGTTGATACAAATTCTTGAGGAGTGTTGTTATATGTGCATCCCGAAGAGTGTTGCTGTATGTGCATCCGAAGGAATTGTGCTGTATGTGCAATATCCTAAGGGGGAGAATGAATTGATAGAGGAGATGGTAGATGAGATGGTACATGACAGTCACAATTAACTTCGTTGGGACCTTTACCTATTGCCATGGAAATAAGTGAATTTGCTAGGTAATTAAATAACTTAGATGTACTCACTTAGGACCCTGTTGCAGGACAACAAGAGAGAATTTAATCATGGGACAGTCGCAGTTGGAAATATTGGGAGGAAAAGATTATTGAAGGAGGAAAATTGTATAAACTGTTTAAAGACAAGAAAAATTCATAAAAGGCTACTTGTTACAGTATTTATTAAATGCTCATTTTTCGTATTTTGACATGTTATTACTTGTATGTTATGGGTTAATGGGTTTAGGGATATCTACTGGGTGAATTATCACTCACAAATACATTTGTATCCTAGTAAATTGGTTATTTCGGCGATCAATCTGCCAAATGGTGCATGATTCAATGGTGGAACAGTTTGACGCAAGAGGTATACCAAGGGTAGAGATTGAGTATGTTCGGAATTTGTATCGAGACTAGAGTCGCTCTGGAGATGTTTAAATAAAATATTAGATTTTTGTATTATTTTGAAAATGTAAATTTTGTATAAAGACAAATATGGGCCTAGAAGTTTGTAAACTTCAAGGTATTCTTAAAGTAATTCTTCCAAATTTCCTTAGAAATCATGGCATTACATATGAACTGCTCCCAAAGTAGGTGATAGTACCTGGAAGGTTACGAACATGAGACGTTAGGGAAATCAAACCGCTAACTCCAGTGCCCTGACCATTGGGCAAATCCCTTAATATGTACGTATTTTTCCCTTTCATATTTGTCAAAAGTTTTACCCAAAATATTAAAAAAAGTATGTGGAAAAATTCAAGAAAGGCCAAAGCTGACTTTTTGGACTTTCTATTAGATATTTTCAAAAACACTTTTGCACAAGTCATAATTTTTCACTTTTTCGATTCCTATCGTTGAGACGAATTCCAATAATAAGTAAAATTTTGACACAAAACTAGCAAACACAAAAAAAATTTGAATAAGAATAAAACAAAGAAGTTATTTTCTACAACTTTTAAATTAGTTGCCCGGCCCAAATTACATGCTCAAGGCACCTCTAATAATTTATGGGGTTGAATCCCACCGTCCACTAATGCAAAACCCCATTAAACCGAAACAAAGTCGATCTGTTGACTTTGGATGGGTCTACCCTCCTGTTGCTAGCACACCAGAAGAGACTTTGGGTGCAAAGCCTGCACTTCCCTGTTCCCAGTCTTCTTCAGCCAGCGAAAGAGGTAAATGTGTTTTGGCTCATCTGGAGGAAGCCAGCCCAAAATCTCTCTTTGGATCTATGTCGAGATTTTTGATAGACATGGAGTAATTGCATTAAAGACTTTGTGGCAAATCGTGGGTAATGAACAGGTTCTCCTCTGGCTGTAAAAGGAGACCCCTGGCTTTTGTATTGCTATCTCTCTTGCGTGAGAGACATGTATCTCTCTTGAGTGAGCCGAGCTCCTCCTATGAGACTCTGTCACAAACAGAATGAGAGAGCATCTGAAAATCAGAGAGAGTTTGAGAGCAACATATGTACCCGTTTGTGAGTGAGTGTGAGTTCGAGTGATTTTGTAATTCTCCTTCTCCTCTATAATAGAAATCCGGCTGCCTCCTCTCATGGACGTACCCGATTTTGGAGAATCATGTAAATTATTTGTCTTTGTGTGAATGTGTGTTTGTGTTCTTGGCTCGATTGTTTGTTTCCGCAACAAAGTCCACTAGGAACTCTTGGCGATTTTGAACTGCCGGGAAGCCTTCCCCTATAAATACTTACAAACTCCACAAGACACCAGAATCCAACCCTTCGATCAGACTCTTCATTGGCACCAAGAGAGTCTAAGATTTCCAACGGTGAACAACTCTCTCTCTCTCTCTCTCTCTCTCTCTCTCTCTCATACATATGCATATATGAGATATATAACATGTGCCGATGAAGGTTGTAATAGATTTTTTTTAATCTCTTTTGGAAAACGAAAACAAGGTTGTAATAGAATATTGTGTGAAAGTGCAGGGCATGATTGGCGGTGAAGAAGGATGGATATCTTTAGGGCTATGGGGAGGGAAATGTGGTGTATATTCGACTTACAAGGTTGAGGGGCCTATAATACAAATAACTATTCGTTACGGAGATGTTATCGACTCAATTTTATTCGAAAGCAAAAGCTACAATGACGACGTTATAGGAAGCTTTGTGAAAATTGGCGGTACTGGTGGCGGTGTGCTTGCAAAGGTGTAGCCCTCTTTAGCTTTGTCAATAGCATTTTTTAAAATATTCTGTGATCTTCATTGTCAAGACGAATAGGCAAGGGAACAAGCTAGTAATTAAGTTATTAACCACAAATTACAATAATTTCATACGACTTTTATTTTTATTTTTCTATGCATCCCAAACAAAGTCCTAATAAATACTTGCACTTGTTTAGTTCTGCATCGACAGTTCAGTAGAGCAACTCTCATCCATAAGCCTGATGTACAAAGACTACTATGGACATGTGGTAATCAAATCTCTCTGTTTTGAAACAAATATTGGGAACAAATATGGGCCTTTTGGTTCAGAATCGGGTGCTTCTTTTGTGTCCATTCCAATAGAAGGTCGACTCATAGCTGGATTCCATGGACGTGGTGGAAGCTTCCTTGATGCTTTTGGTATATTTGTGGCACCCAAGGTCACCTTCTATCCCCTCTATTGTTCTCTTATCGAGTTGGTAAATCAAATTTCTCATGCTTATTTTCTTTCTCATAAGTTTGTTACGTGGGAGAATGGGGTCTCTAAGGATTTCGTTTTCATGATCCAAACTTCCATTTTTAATATTCTTGATATGGAATTTATTCATTTTTAATATTCTTTATATGGAATTTATTCATTTATAAAGATCACGTGAAAAAAAATACTCATTTTTCACCAGATCGTGTTGTTAGCTGATCAGAAATATAATTCAAAACATTCACTAAGGCAAGGTCAGTCCATACAAGACTTTTGCTTGGACTTTGAATAGGCTTCCCGCTAGTAGATGGTAAGATTGGTCTCTCAGAGATAAGTGGCGGTATTTGTAAGCTGATCTCTAGAATAACAAAAAACAAAACGGTATGTCCCCGCTGCTCTAACTAAAAAGAAGTGCCGATAAAAAAAAAAACTAAAAAGACTAAATGGACCAAATGGTTGTCATTTAATTCTTGTAAACTTTTTTTTCTTTATCATTTTGTGTGTTATATTCATTTTTTTGAATTTTTTTTAAATTCACGTGATATTTTTTGGATTTATCACTTGACTCGACGAAAAGAGTATAAAAAGCACAAAATTATGACCAAAAAGCAAAAAAAAATCCACTAAAGACAATAAAAATATGAAACAACAGTGTTTTTTTTTATTATCTAAAATGTCATCTAATATGAACTTTTTTCAACATCGACCCGTATTATTATACATTTCTGATTTCTCCGGTCAAGATGAATTGATTAATCCCAAAAATTATGACAAAAAACTCAACAAAAAGTTAAGACAAATATCCAGAAAATTTGTGCATGGAAATTGTCTAAACTATAGTATGTTTTATAAAATTTATTTTAAAAAGGGTCCCACAACATTTAACTCGAAATTTGACATCAGATTTCACATTTTGATTACTGTCGTCAACAACAACAATAATAAACCGATGAAAATGGATGAGCCCTCTCTCTCTCACACACACATTTTATTACAGAGCTTTTTGTGAATATATATTTACAGAGTCAAATCGCGTGCGTCCAAAATGTATTCGATGGTCCGGATTTTGGAAACACTATTCGCACGAAGAGTTAACTCTTCGTAAGAATAGTGTTTCTAAAATCCAAACCGTACAATGCCAAAATGGATTGTTGAGATCATGCAGCTCCGCAAACAACCCATTCATGACTCCTCCAAGGCTCCAAATCGGGGCCGAACTTGCAAGCCATTTTCACCCAAAACAGTACCCCAGCACAAAGTCGATTTCTTCTTGATTTCATTGATCAAAGCAATGGCGATGAAACAGTTTTCCCTTAACTGACATGAATGAAGGAGGAGGAGAATGACGATGATCAACTTTCTCAGAGCCTTACGGCCCGTTTGGATGGAGGATTTGATTTGGCTGAATATGTAATGAGGGTAGATTTGAAGGTGGATATGTAATGAGGGGTGATATATTAAGAAGGGTGGTCCCACCCCTTAAGAATGGTGGATTTGTAATGAGGTGTTTGGATGCTTTTTTGAGAAGTGGGATTTGGAGAGTGGATATGGTGGAATAAGATGTCAAATGACTTAATTGCCCCCAATTTATTAATTTAATAGATTATAAGGATTAATTTCATTATAATTAGAATATATACATATTTATCATTATTTTTTGGATAAAATAAATTCATTTTATCTTTACAATGTTGAAATCTTAATATTTATTACTATTTTTAAAAAAAAATTAAAACCAAATTTTATAAAAGAAAATCCTTATGTATTTATTTAGAGTGGTTGAAAATATGTGAGAAGTAATTTAAAAAAAAAACATAATTCATACATACATACATAATACATATACATATGTATATGTTATTGCCTTCTTTACCACCGAAATCCCAAAATCCCCTCCCACTGTGTACTTCTTCACCACCTGCAATCAAATGCCCAAATTCATCTGCACTGTGTACACCCGAATCCCCCAAATTCCCTACACCTTCACCATTGAAAAACTCAGATACTCAAATCTCCTTCAAAATCTCTTTTGATTATAAGCAGGAAAGGGCCCTGGCGAAGGTGCAGAGGAAGAGGGAGGGTGGGAGGAGAGAGAGTAGCTCCGGCGAATGGGAGGCTCCGACGACGAGCGGTAGTCTTTTCTGTCTTCGTTTCTCTCTCTCTCTCTATCCGAATTTCTTAAAAAAAATTTATTTCTCTTCTGGTTCAAGGGGAGGTTTGGAGGGGTAAAACTGTCTGAAACCTCCCTGGATTTGCCAACGACAGGGTCGGACCAGCGCTTCACAAATCCACCTCCAAGTGGATTTGAAGCCGCTACAGTGTTTGTCTCTGGCTCCCTCAAAACTCAACCAAACATCGGATTTGAGTGGGACCTGGACTACAAATCTGGCCGCCTCGATCACAAATCCGCCTTCTTCTCCAGCATCGATGTAGTTTTTGGCTCGTTTTGGACGTCTTGGCCTCCGTGGTCTGGACCGAGCCCTTGGTGGTCCGGACCAGCATGGACAGGATAGATTAGTATATAAGCATATTTTAGGGTTTTTTGCTTATCATGTTGCATTCACAGCAGCTTTTCTGTGAGAGGCAAAGAGAGAGGAACTCTAAGAGATCTCATCTGTAGCCCTTTGGGCACTCGTATACTTCCGTATAGTGAAACTCTCGATCGTCTGACTGCCCGTGGAGTAGGTATTCATTACCGAACTACATATATCTTTGTGTTCTCTATGATTGCTATTTCTCTCTCTCTTTTCTGTCGCTTGCTCAATTACAAAGCAATTAATCACGTCCGTTTCTGAGTTTGTTAACGCTTCCGCACAACAAACTGGTATCAGAGCTCTTAGTTTTCAATCTAGGGTTTGTTTTTGGTGATTTTTACTTTGTTATTGAAGAACGATGTCTGAAGAATCCGGTAAATCTGAAAAAATTCCAAAAGATGGAGGATCCACCAAAACTGAATCGCGTTATCGGCCTGGGGCTTCGAGGCTGATTATGTCGAGTGCAAAGTTTGACGTGGAAAAATTTGATGGCAAAAATAACTTCGGTATGTGGCAGTGTGAAGTTATGGATGTTCTGATCCAATAGGAGTTGGATTTTACTTTGGAAGACAAGCCTGAGGACCTTGATACAAGGGATTGGGATCGGATCAACCGTCAGGCGTGCGGTTTTATCAGGATGTGTCTTGCCAAAGATCATAAGTATTTTGTTATGCGGGAAATGAATGTGAAGGTCTTGTGGAAAAAGCTCGAGGACATGTACATGACCAAGAGCGTGGAGAATCGCCTTTATCTGAAGAAAAAACTCTTCAGATTTCAGTATCGTTCAGGTATATCGATGACCGAGCACTTGAATGATTATAATAAAATACTTGCTGATTTGTTGAATCTAGATGTTGAGATTCTAGATGATGATAAAGCCCTGCTATTATTAAATTCCTTGCCAAGAGATTATGACCAGCTGTCTACCACTTTAATGTATGGGAAAGATACCATTAAATTTGATGATGTCTCCAATGCTCTTGTGAACAATGAGTATCGCAAGAGGGATATGCAGGCACATGGAGATTCTAGAGAAGCCTTATCTGTCAGGGGCAGGTCTGAAAATAAGAAGAATAGCGGTAATCGGGGTTGCTCCAAGTCTAAGGGGAGAGGGGCCTCAACTTCTGGTAGAATTACTAAAGATGAATGCGCCTATCGTCGTGAGAAGGGCCATTGGAAGAAAGATTGTCCTAAGAAAAGGGGCAATGATAATTCCAAGGCCAACATAGTACATTCTGATGAAGATGATGATTCTAATTTAGCTCTGTTGGGTTCGTCACTAGTTTGTCAGTCTGATCAGTGGATTATGGATTCCGGCTGTACCTACCATATGTGTCCTAACAAGGATTGGTTTTCCAGCATTTACATGGTTGATGGTGGAGCAGTCTTTATGGGTAATGATCATGCCTGTAATACAATCGGGGTAGGAAAGATCAGGTTGAAGCTACATGATGGGTCCGTCCGTATTTTGTCTGATGTTTGGTATGTATCGGACCTAAAGAAGAATCTGATATCACTGGGTACTTTAGACTCCACAGGTTACCGGATTACCATTGAAGGTGGGGCTCTAAAGGTTTCGAAAGGTGCTATGGTTGTGTTGAAGGGCATTCGACAGAACAATTTGTATTACCTGCAGGGTAGTGCAGTTGTAGGTGGGTCAGCCGCCGTCTGTAGCAACATCGGGGAGGATGATTCAGACACTACCAGACTGTGGCACATGCATTTGGGTCATGCTGGCGAGAAGGCCATGCAAGGCCTGCTGAAGCAGAACTTGTTGAAAGGTGCCAAGACCTGCAAGATGGATTTCTGTGAACATTGTGTTCTGGGGAAGCAGACTAGAGTCAAGTTCAGCACTGCTATTCACCAAACAAAGGGTACACATGACTACATTCATTCGGATGTCTAGGGCTAGCTAGGGTTGCTTCTCTTAGTGGTAAGTATTACTTTATTTCTTTTGTTGATGATATTTCTCCCCGTATTTGGATTTATATCATGAAACATAAAGATGAGGTGCGTGATATTTTCCTTAAGTGGAAAACATTGATTGAGATTCAGACAGGCAGACAGATCAAGCGCCTCAGATCAGACAATGGGGGAGAGTATCGATCTGATCCTCTCTTCGATATTTGTGAAAAATTTGGTATAGCGCGGCACTTTACGGTGAGAGGCACACCACAACAAAATGATGTGGTAGAGAGGATGAACCGTACTTTACTGGATAAGGTGCGGTGTATGCTATCGACTTCTGGTTTAGGTAGACAGTACTGGGCTGAAGCAGTGATGTATGCATGTCATTTGGTCAACCGTTTACCATCTGTTGCACTTGAGGGTAAAACACCATTGGAGGTATGGTCAAGTAAACCTGCATCAGATTATGATTCCTTACATATTTTTGGTTGCCCTGCTTATTATCCTGTTAGGGAATCAAAAAGCTGGATCCTAGAGCCAAGAAGGCATTGTTCTTGGGCTTTATGGAAGGTGTTAAGGGATACAAGTTGTGGTGTCTCGATTCAAAGAAGGCGATCATTAGCCGCGACGTGACCTTCAATGAATATGAGATGATCAAGCCGCCTATGCAGGTTGTGGGTAGTAAAGTTGCTCAGAAACAGGTGGAGTTAGATACCTCGGTGGTTCCTCAAATTCTGGTTCAGTCAGTTGAGAAAGACAGTGGGGTTGAATCAGATGACAGTGATACAGTTGAAGGTGATGTTTCAGTAGACAATTCTTCGTAGCAGCAGCAACAGAAAGATTCCATTGCAATATCTCGACCCAAAAGGGTCATCCGTGTACCCGCAAGGTATGTTGATATGGTTGCCTATGCATTGCCGGTTATTGATGTTGGTATCCTGTCCACTTTCAAAGAAGCTATGGGTAGTCCAGAAACTGGGGAGTGGAAGAAAGCAACGGGTGAGGAGATGACTTCTCTTCACAAGAATCAAACTTGGGATTTGGTACTGCTTTCGAAAGGCAAGAAGGAGATTGGTTGCAAGTGGGTTTACACCAAGAAGGAAGAGTCAACAAATAAGGGTGGTATTCGTTTCAAAGCTAGGCTGGTAGCCAAGGGCTATGCACAAAATTAGGGAATCGACTACAATGAGGTATTTTCTCCTGTTGTGAAACATGCTTCAATTCGCATTTTACTAGCTTTGGTAGCTCAGTTTGATTTGGAGTTGGCTCAATTAGATGTTAAAATTGCATTCCGACATGGTGATTTGGAGGAAGAGATTTATATGTCTCAACCTAATGGTTTTCGTGTTGCTTGTAAGGAGAAGTTGGTTTGTCGATTACATAAGTCGCTTTACGGGTTAAAACAGTCGCCACGTCAGTGGTATAAACATTTTGATAGCTTCATGTTGAGTCAGAAATACACTCGGAGCCAATTTGATCATTGTGTATATTTCAGAAAGCTTGCGGATAAGTCCTTTATTTATTTGCTTTTATATGTCAATGATATGCTGATCGCATGTAAAAGTCATGCGGAGATAGACAGGTTAAAGATTCAGCTGAGTCGGAAATTCGAAATGAAGGACCTCGGGGAGGCACGTAAGATTTTGGGGATGGAGATTACTCGGGATAGGGTGAAGGGCACCGTTCATCTAACTCAGCAGCAATATTTGAAGAAGGTGCTTGAGCGGTTCGGTATAGGTGGTAGCTCAAAACCTATGAGCGTACCACTGGCTCCCCATTTTAAGCTTAGTGCTTCGCTATCTCCCACTACAGTTGAGGAACGAAAATGCATGGCGACCATTCCTTATGTGAGCTTGCTTTGAAGTCTGATGTATACCATGGTCTGCACGAGGCCTGATTTGGCACATGCCGTCAGTATGGTTAGTCGTTACATGCACGATCCTGGTATGGTGCATTGGTAAGCGGATAAGTGGATTTTGCGATATGTTCTGGGAACCGTGAATTTGGGTTTAAAGTTCGAGAGGTGTGCATCAGTTTGTGATCTGGTTTCTGGTTTTGTGGACTCGGATTATGCGGGTGATCTGGATAAGCGTCGTTCAACAACTGGGTATGTGTTTACCATGGCTGGTGGGCCGGTGAATTGGCGATGTACTTTGCAGTCGACGATTGCAATGTCCACTACTGAGGCCGAATATATGGCTGTGACTGAAGCCATAAAGGAGGCGACCTGGTTGCATGGGTTGATGGCTGATTTGGGCGTTGGGCAAGATCACGTTGTCGTTCATTGTGACAGTCAGAGTGCAATTCATCTTGCGAAGAATCAGGTGCATCATGGTCGGACCAAACATATTGATGTTCGCTTTCAATTTGTTCATGAGATCATTGATGAGGGGGATATTCTATTAGAGAAGATTGTTACTGCGGACAATCCGGCTGATATGATGACTAAGGTTGTCACTAGGGTCAAGTTCCAGCGTTGCGTGGACTTGATCCATATGCAGCAAATCTGAGCACCTTTAGGTGCATGCGCCGTAGGCAGGGCCGGCCTTGGGATTTTCGAGGCCCTAGGTGGGATTTTTAAATGGGGCCCTCAATTGTTTGTATATATGTTAATATTTTGAATTGGGTAACATGAAATGATTGTGGCGCAATGGCAATCCCCCTGTCCAGCCATTGTAAGTGTGCCTCATCACGGGTTCGAGCCTTACCCATAGCAATATAATGCATTTTTTTGTTGAGGTTCAAAAGGTTTTTCTCGTTAAAAAGTAGTAGCTAATGGGACTCCAACTCACATCAAGGGTGTGGAATGAGAACATCTGCCCACTGAACCATCAACAACCTATGTGAAAATGAGAGACATAGATAATATTTATTATAATCCTGCTATTTGGGGGCCTTATAATTGGGCCCAAAATTGGGGGCCCAAGGCAGCCGCCTGGTAGCCTTGGGCCCAGGGCCGGGCCTGGCCGTAGGGCGCTCTGATGGCAATCAGAGCACGATTAGTTTGGGTATTCTGGTTATCTAGTTTTCTGGTTGCCGCATGTCTGATTTTCTGGTTCGCAGTCCAATATCTTGCCAAGGTGGAGATTTGTAGTTTTTGGCTCATTTTGGATGTCTTGGTCTCTGTGGTCCGGACCGAGGCCTTGGTGGTCCGGACTAGCGTGGACAGGACAGATTAGTATATAAGCATATTTTAGGGTTTTTTGCTTATCGTATTGCATTCACAGTAGCTTTTCTGTGAGAGGCAAAGAGAGAAATTCTGAGAGATCTCATCTGTAACCCTTTGGGCATCCGTATACTTCCATATAGTGAAACCCTGATCGTCTGACTACCCGTGGAGTAGGTATTCATTACCGAATCACGTATATCTCTGTGTTCTCTGTGATTGCTATTTCTCTCTCTCTTTTATGTGGTTTGTTCAATTACAAAGCAATTAATCACGTCCGTTTTTTAGTTATGTTAACGCTTCCGCACAACAATCCAAACAGGCCGTTAGTGACCCCGATTTGGAGGCCTGCGAGCACGCACCAGCTAGACCCGAAGAAAGATTCCACAGATTTCGGTGTAGAGTAACATTGCAGGAACCTGGGCGTACAAGAAAACGAAATCAATACCGATTCCTTCCCTCACTCGATGACTCAACTGAAACGAGTCGAGGGGACGCGGTCAGCGAGAATGCTCTTAAGAGTCATACATCCGGAATCCATAATACTATCACTCTAGGGGCCCAGAAAACCATATCGTGGTTCTCTTCGGCTTGCATGTGCAGGGTGTCCAAAAATCTTCGTAATCAGAACTCCAGTGCCTACACCCCTCACCTCATCTCTATCGGCCCCTATCACCAGCACATAAAAACACCTATGCGACACATCAAGTTGTACTACGCCAACAACCTATTTCTTTGACTGACCCAAGGAACAGTATTACCGGATCGGAAAGAATCCGAAAAAAAAGAATTCGAGTTGCTAAAAGAATGCGTGAAAGAAATGAAGAGGTTGGTAGATGATGCCGCGAAAAACTACCCAGACGACGTTTTGCTGAACGAGGAAATGTTGGTGGTCGACAGTTGCTTCATTCTTGAGCTTCTCTACAAATACTATGGCCTTGTGAAAGCTGACGAGACAAAAGCAGTTGATGGTGGAGACAGTGGCAACTCAAAGGTAAGAAAGGGATTAATTCCTCATTTATTTCTAATCTTTGTGTCTATACATGTAGTACATGAATATAACCCACGAATCACAATATTCAAACAAAAAATTGAGAGGGTAAAAATTATTTAATTATGTTGTCTTTGGTCAAAAAAAAAAAAAAAAATTTCATACATTCTTCTCCTATTTTGATGCCTCAGGCCCTTGTAGTAGTAATTTTTTCCCAAAAAAAAATCTCTATTAGAATCAATGTTTACCATTATATAGTGAATTCAATGAACCAGTCATAATATTTAAGTAGAAATTTTGCATTTCAAAAAGCAGGAAACAATACTTTTGAAATGAAAACACTTAACGGACTATTAATTCAGTAAAGGGCCTCACTAAAACTTTTATTTTATGTCTTAGGGCTTGAGTAGCATTCAGCAGCCTCATGAAGGAGAACATACCAGCAAAAGCAGCGAACAAGAAATGGCAGATCCTATTTTCGATAGCATTTTGACAGAAAACATCATCAAACACGACTTACTACTACTCGAGATTCCTTTCTTTGTGCTTGACAAATTGTTCAAACTCACTGTGGAAAAGATCCCGAACTGTCCCCATAAGTGTTCACTCCCAGATTACGTCCTTTTTTACTTTCACGACGTGATGAGTCCAGAAGGCAATTCCACAAATAGTGGTGGCGTGACGACAACTAATTCTTCACCTAATGACTGTGTCCTTCACGTTTCCCGCGAAGGAGAACAGCCAGCTGGGAAAGCAAAACACTACTATCATATTCTGCATTTACTACACAAGAATTACCTTCCTCGTGACACCTCGACTGCACAGAAAACAAAACAAAAAGCAAAATTCAGTGAATTCACTTTGTCTCCATCAAACCTTGAATATGCAGGAGTCCAGTTTAAACCCCTCTCGGGAAACAACCAATTCGATGTCAAATTCGATGAAGACGAAGGCCTATCTTGGTGGTGCCGTAGGGCCAGTTTTGCGATTCCAGCTCTCCATATACACGACACCACAGAGCCATTCCTCAGAAACCTCATTGCTTTTGAACAGTGTGTCCCTGGCATTTCGCAGCACTTCACATCCTACGCATTCCTCATGGACATGTTAATCAACTCTGAGAAAGACGTCCAAGTGCTTAAAGATGCCAAGGTTATGTATTGCTACTTGGGTGCAGACGAGGACATCTCAAATCTGTTCAATAAGCTGTGCAAGGATGTTGTAGTAGAAGACTTTTATTTTGCCGACACTTGCAGCAGAGCGTTCAAGTACAGCGAGTATGGCTGGCCGAAGATTTTGGCATACCTCAAATGTACGTATTTTACCTCTCCGTGGGCATTCATAGGTTTCTGTTTGGCCTTCATCGCTCTTGGCATGTCGGTTACTCAATTTGTCTTCAGTTTCTTTCAATAAATGCCGATGATCATGAACTTTGTATTATGTTTCAACTAGAATTGTAAGAGTTTTATGAATAAATTGCTGTAATAAAGTAATAAGTTTGCCCGTCTCCTTGCAACATCTATCTTTGTAGCCTAATGATGCCATTATTTTCTCCTTTCCATTAACGTCCAAGCATCTTGTTACTGGGATTGGTGAATTCTTATTGATCCATTGTCTAAAGGAACTGGAAATAGTCAAATAAAGAATTCTCAAACGCTGACATGAATCAAAATAACAAAATGGACCCATATGAAAATCAGTCTTGTGAAAATCAGTCTTGTCCAACCTGTTCAAGCGCAGCCGCTTGATATATTAGTTGATTTGGATTTTCTTCAACCTATGATCACGGACCTAGGAAAGATTTTGGAGCAATTGCTTGAGCTTAAAACCTTGGTTGGTGAAATTATATATGTTTTTCAGCGCAACTGAAACTGCAAATCAAACTTACAAACTATCGTCCCCCCAGTTTCTATTGGCCCTCACAAGGCCAGCTGAAACTTAGGCAAATGAAGCACTTGCTTTAGGCCTCAACACTACTCAATCACATTTAACAAATCCAATTTTATGAAACTAGGCAATGGTTCATTAGTGTTCCATGGCACAAGTAAATAGACTGATGAAGAGCAAGACCATATTAAATAGACGGATGAAGAACAAGACCATATTAAAAGAAAGATGAAGAACAAGATTTGACATCTATGTCCTCACCAATTTTCTAGCAAGATATATCGTCAATTATTTTTGATGGGATTCAATTGATTGTCATAAACTTAAGTGGGTTCAATTTTTGTTAAGGTTTTTTTGCTCAAATGATTGAAGTGGAGCTGCGGAGGTCTTGGTCAACACTGGTAAGTAAGCATTCAATAGGCAGCTGGGATGTGAATGTTTCGAAGCTTGGGATGCAAAATATGGCTGGATTTCATTATCGTTGGGCATTCAATATTAAAGACTCACAGCTTGGCTAATACTGGAGTCTGGAGGCAATCAATCAATCTCTGCATCTATTCATGTTAGCCTATATGCATACTGAAGTATATGGCCTTTTATCCTATATATATTTGCATAATCAAGAGGAAAGGTAAAACGAGAGCTAGAGAGGAGAGAAATAAACTCACCCTGAGTCCTGGACCGAATGAGAAGTTGACTCTTTTTTTTTGCTGCTAAAAAGTGGTTAATTTCTTTTAAAAATATTTGGCTGAAGTAAAAAAATATATTTTTCCGATTCCTCTAGTAACAAATGTGAAAATAAATTCAAATAAGGACTAAATTTTTAAATTTAAGTTAAGTTCATAAGACGTAGCCTCACAAAAAAGAATCCACACCGAAGTCTTTACGAACCACCATTGCATTCAGGCCACCCTCCCAGCCTAATTATTACCTAATCATTCAGCTTCCTGATCATTATCTATGAGAACAATATTAGGATCAAAATATAATGTTACCACGTTCTCTAAGATTTATTTATGTGTCTTTTTCAAACTAGCTAGGCTTTATATCATTCATGTTTCCTGGTAAATCTGTTTTCTTGTTATGCATGTTTTCCTAATTTGCTTAGGTTTCTTGGTCAACAGCTCTTGTAACCATAGGCAGAGGGACATAGAGACAATGGTGGGCAACCGACCCTACTGGCAGCCAAATTTTCATTGAAACATGTATAATTTTTATTCCATTTTTACAAATTTGACCCCACTTTGAAATTTATTTCTGCTTGAGCTCATAGAAGGGTTTCGTAGTTAGGGAAAAAATGAGTCAAAATAGAATCTCAACCACAAAATTCCATCATGGATGTGCATTATGGTGAGGAAATTTTCAATTTGATAGGAATTGGTGACCTTTGGCCAAAGATGATCGAGACCTGAAAAATGTAAAAGCAACCAACTGGGATTTTGTTTAGTCTTAGAAAGTGTACAAATGCATATAGAAGTCTGTGAAATTGTATTGAAAACTATGAAAAGTTTATAGAGTGCGTTTTTCTTGTCATTTTCTTTCGTTTTTTGGTCATTATCTTGGCTTATGAACAGCCTATTGGACTTTTTCGATTACCATTTATCCCTAAAAGTGTAAAAGGTGTATATTGGAGTGTGTTAATTCTTTTTGTTATCGTATCCAATGTTTGGGCATGCACTGCAAGAAAAACAGGATTTGCCAATGGCCAAAAGCGTTGGCAAAGGTGTCGCAAAGCATTGCTATAGACCTTTGTGCCCTATACCAGCGCTTGGGTAAAGCGTTGGTGCATGACCGCCGCAACAGCACTATACCAGCGCTTTTTGTGGGTGTTGGTATAGATTAATTTTTACTTTCGGTTTAATTGTTTCCAGCAGTGAGCAGTCGCAAGCGCAGGCATAGACCCCCCCTCCCCCCCAAAAAAAAAAACCAAAAATCAACATGAGGGAGGTGGGAGCACCTACCCTGTGCTTTTACCGGGTATTCGAACTCTAGATGTTGGACTTGCTATCACCTGAGCATACCTTCCCCAGCGGTTTGTTTCCAGCAGTCACAAGCGTTGGCATAGACCCCCTTCACCAAAAACCAAAAATCAACATGAGGGAGGCGGGAGCACCTACCTGTGCTTTTACCGAGTTTCGAATTCTGGATGTTGAACTTGCTATAGCCTGAGCATACCTTCCCCAACCAAAGCACCAAACATCATTTTTGTTACATGTTTTGAAATAGTAAATATAACATATGTTTAACATCTATTTTTTCCCGTTAATTATTAGGTAGATTATTATAAATGGGTGAATCACTCCTCTCATGAGAATTATTTTTTATGTTCTATGCTCTATTTTTTTTCCACTAACATTTCAAAAGCTTTATTTTAGTAGTTTTTATAGGGAATTGATTTGCCACTCCCCTTTTTGTTAATATCACTCTTATTCTCACACAAAACAAATCATCTAATAAAGACACAAAAGATAGTGACATTAACAAAAAAGGGAGTGACAAAATCACTCACCATTTTATATTTGTATTTTACAAGATCTTCTCCAACCACTACCACCACGACCCCAAATAATGCATCTAATGAGAATATATGCTTTTTTGATTGAGGCAAAATTTTACGGGAATGATTTAATCAACAATGACAACAAAATGAACGGATTTGGATCATCGTGATTGTGTTGTGGTCGAGGCATTAAAGTATTAGATGCATTCCGACCCCCAACAAAGTCTTTATTTTTTTATTTGAACCGTCTATTTTTACATATTATGGAGTTCATCATTCTTACCAAGAATAAAGTTAATCGGGTATCGCTACATACTTGATTAGACAAAAAAACCCATTTTGTAAATGAAATTGTGTCTCGATAAAGAAGCTTTCTAAACCCAATCGAGATGTCTATTTTTACGAGAATGATAAAATCAACAAGAAAAACAAAATCAACGATCTAGATCGTCGTAATTGTGTCGCGGTTGAATGGCTACAATACGTTCAAGTACAGCACAAGACTTAGTTTATTAATAGTTGCATTGAATGTATAGAATTTAATGGTCGTTACCAAATCAATTTTTACAATGGTCGATTTGAACCGTTAGGATTTCATGTATCATTTATTCTGTCATTGTCACCAAAATCAGAGATCATTTTTTTTTGATCCGCAAAAATCAGAGATCATTGGATATCGATGACCGCCTGATCGGACAACATTTGATGCATCTCTAGGCATTAAAGGATTAGATCACAACCCGACCCCCGCAAGAATCTTTATTTTTTGATCCGAACTGTCTGTCTTTTACATATTATGTAATTCGTTAATCGTACCAAGAATGAAGTTGATTGGATATCGCTACACATTTGATCGAAGAGTATTAAAAAATGTATAACATAGAGTAATATTATTAGATTTTAGTCGATGAATTTATTTTTTCATTGGGTCTACTCCAGCGCTTTTTCCCCGGCCACGAAAAATGGGAAGTCTATTCTAGTGCTTTTTTCTAGACGCTGGTAAATGAGAGGCCTTTACTAGCGCTTTTGCTTGGGTGCTAAATGGTCGGTCTATTCCAGCACTTTTGGTTTGAGCGTTGAGAAATCCCAATTCTAGCAGCGGCTAAAAAAAGCACTGGTATAAATCTCCTATTGTAGCGCTTTTTGCAAGCGCTAGCCGGTGTGGATCAAATTTCTTGTAGTAATCGCCAGCTTGACATTGCCGGGCCTAAGACGAGTTTCGAAGAAGTATCATAAAACCCACGAGTATCATGATGTTATAGAAAACCCACTCATTATATTGTCTACAACGTATTCATTATTTGAAGTTAGTGACGGCCCTTTTCATAAGAAAATGAATAGCGACGGCCCAACATTAATTATATATTTGGGCTCAGTTTAAAGGCCAGAGTTATTGACAGTAAGACACGTTTAAATTCAATTTGGGCTTCCAGCCTAACCATGCTTGACGTACTGCAGGCCAAGGGCCCAGTGGGAGTTTTATGGGCCGATACTGATCGAATGCACCATTTTTTAGTTATGAATTGCTAAATTCTGAGACAAAGGTTTTTTTCACCCCCTAATATTGTACTCTCTCTGTCCCAATTTGTTTGTCCATTTTTGGGATTTCAACCTTTTTAGGGAATATAATGATTACTCTTGAAAAGATTGGCTTTTCAAAAATACCCCTTACTTTTTAGCATTAGATGAGAATTGCATGTTTTCCCATGCGCAATACTTTTAAAAGAGAAGGGGCATTAATGGAACTTATATGAGTCAATCTCAAATTGGACAAATAATTTGGGACATTACAAAGTCAAAAAGGGGACAAATAAAGTGCGGCAGAGGGAATATACATCGGTGGGGCATTACCGAAAAATTAATATGCTAACAACTAAAGGGTGTTTGAAGTCTCTCCATAGACTCGAATCCCAGACCTCCCCTTATAAGACAAGAGGTACAACCAGATGGTTATGAACCACATGTAGATGAAGGTTAATGGTAACGAAATGATGGCCTTATATTTGAATCGATCATTGTACAAGTCCAACTACTTGGATATTTTGATGTGTTTTGTAATTATTGACCTAGGAAGATAATCGTCACTTTCAATTTTTATGCCTACACATTTGGAATATTGGAGAGTGATCCACGTGGCTAGACCTTTCCAAACAAAAAAGACTAAAGAGGATGTACATTAGTTGGGGTTTAATTTAGCAGAAAATGAATATGTTAACAACCAAAAGGCGTTTGAAGTTACTCTATAGACTCGAATCTTAGACCTCCCCTTGCAAGACAAGAGGTACAATCAGATCGATTAAAGAGGCACTCTAGACAAAGGTTAATGGTAGTGAAACGATGGTCTTATATTTCAATAGATCACTTTACATTTCTAACTACTTGGATACTTTCATGTGTTTCGAAATTACTGGACTAGGAAGGAGGAAGATAATGGTCACTTTCAATATTAACCTAGGAAGATAATGGTCTCTTTCAATTTTGATGCTTACACCTTTGGAATATTGCAGAGTGATTTACATGGCTGGACCTACCAAACAAAATTGGCTAAATGAGGGCATACATCAGTGGGGGATTAGCAAAAAATTAATATGTTAATAACCAAAGAGGATTCGATGTCTCTCGCCATAGACTCGAACACCAAAACTCATAGAGTAATCCATGTGGCTGGACATTTCCAAGGCGCAAAAAAAAAAAAAAAAAAGACTAAAGAGGGTATATGTACATCAATGGTTGTTAGCGAGAAATTACTCTGTTAAAGGGTGTTTGAAATCTCTACACAGACTCGAACCTCAGACCTCCCATTGCAAGACAAGAGGTATAATCAGATGGATTAATAGTCACACTGAGACAAAGATTAATGGTAGTGAAATGATGACCTTATATTTCAATTGATCACTCTTCAAGTTCATTTACTTGGATACTTTCATGTGTTTGGTAATTATTAACCTAGGAAGATAATGGTCACTTTCAATTTTGATGCCTACACCTTTGAAATATTGCAGAGTGATCATGTGGCTGGACCTTTGCAAACAAAAAAGATTAAAGAGGACATACATGGGTTAGCGAAAAATTAATATGTTACCAATCAAAAGGGGTTTGAAGTCTCTCCATAGACTCGAACCCCAGACCTCCCATTGTTAAATAAAAGGTACAACAAGATGGATTAAGAACCACATCTAAATTAACAAGGGTTAATGGTAGTGAAATGATGGACTTATATTTCAATAGATTACTCTACAAGTCCAACTACTGAGGTACTTTCATGTGTTTTGTAATTATTGACCTCGGAAGATAATGGTCCCTTTCAATTTAATTTTATGCCTACACCTTTGGAATATTGCAGGGTGATCACGTGGCTAGACCTTTCCAAACAAAAAAGGCAGAGGAGGGATAAAAAAAATTGTTCTTAAAAAATTAACGATATATTCCGATTGTTTTTGTTGGACCCGTGATGAGTTATCTATGCGCGCTTTTAACATTGAAAAAAATGAAGTTGTTCTAGCTAGTTTCTAGTGAATGATTAGGAAAGACTATGATCACATCACACGCGTGATATCGTGACTCATGAGAACAATGGCAAACTCCCCAATTACCAGGGATCAGGCCTCTCGTGTTTTGATATTGTCATAGAACCAGTCCTTGAATCTTCCTCTATAAATGAATAGGACCTCAATTTCTAATTTCATTTAACAAAAAAGAGCTAGAACTCCTGTACTAATTTGTAAAGAGTGAAGAAAAACATTATAAGCAATATTTTTTCTAAATTTAATTAGTTCCTTAAGCTCAATCCCTTGATAAATAGTCATCGAAAAAGTGCTATATTTTATTTCGGGTGTATTGCCATTGGCAATAATTATTTACCAATGACAAATGTTTGGCTAATATATTGTCTTTAAGAAAAAACTTCATGCCACATATTTCGAGACCATCCTCGATCAAACGAATATAATAATCGTAGACAAATATATATAATTGTCACTCTTGTCTATGAAAATTACTCAAAACTAATCCAAATGGATGCGATTGAACTACTAATTTAATTTTCTCATAAGGTTAGCCTTTCCGTCACCCTTACACTCTAGAATTTCATGACCAATACCTTTTTTTCATGATTTTCATGAAAATAGACATAGCCCACCATCAGATTAACCCCAACTAATATCCCCTTGAAGGGGCCAAATAAGAAAATTAAGAACCCCAATTAAAAGGAAAGAAATAATCAATATTTGCTTGTGAAAAGGATTGTCCTTCTACTTCCCATCTAGAAGTGCAATTGAATGGTCAACAGAGCTAACTCAATTCGTTAAGAAAGATTTTAATATATTTAACACGATACATATGTGATTGTTGTTATTGCCTCTATGAAGCCTGATACAATATAAGTTGTAATTTGATGACTATTCTGGATTTAGCTTAGACAGTGGTTATCATAGTTGTAATTGTGATGAAAATCCTAGATCACAAATACATGCCATACCTAGCTGTTGTAACTTGTAAATTGTGCTCCATATATTTCTCATTCGATCGACCAAATTAAGTTGAAACAAACTAGAATGAGAGTAGATGTACTCAACTTTTGAGTTGGAAAACCATGTAAAAACAAACATGCATTTACGGATTGCATTTTTTACTTGATTACTCATCGTGTATCATATGTGTATTGTTTTGGCCGATTTCTCAACAGTTGCAGCGCAATTTGTAAGAATAATTTGACAACAAGTGAAACTGCTTTTCGGAGCCCAATAAGTCATAGTTGGTCACCTTCAATTTGTTTGAAAATAGGGTATAAAAATGACAAAAACATAGTTGTTGTAGATGCTTCGAAAGTAGAAGGCCTCAAACATACTGTAAGGCAATGAATAGCTTTTTGTCTCAACCCTATCTCTCTGTCCCTCTCTCTCATCCCTAGCCACCACAACTCGTCTTCTCCCTTGCCCTGCCCCCGTGGGTTTCATATTTGTGTACGGCGACGGGAGGGGGAGGCCATGATACTATCGACTCCCTTCCTTTGTTTTTTTCTTTTTTTCTTTTCGTGTTTAATTTCAGATCAACAACTTGTTGTCTGATCTGTGAGAGTTTTGTCTTTTGTTTAACGAGAGTTATTAGTTTCGTCTTTGGACGAATTTTGTCTACAGATCGAGTTCTCTCAATCGAGGTTGCTTTTCAACGATATATGTGTTTCAGTATTCTATCTCTACACGATGTATTTGGCGAGGCAACCCGTGAAATCTTGGCAGATCTGTAATTCTTAAGAGTTCATTGGTGCGTACATACTTGGGTGGAGTGCATCTGATCGTCTAGATATTAGGTGTCTTTTGTCCTTAACTTTGCACTTTTTCTCGTTTAAGACTCCTAATTAGATGTTAAGCAGTTTAAAAGTGTTGCTATTATGTCAGACCATATTTGGGTTAGGATGAAAGACATCAATTGCCAAGTAATTTACTTGTTTTGTATTTGTTAGATGATTTGTTTGGCTTTGTGCAAGTTCTTTGTAATGATCTCCATTTTGTAAGTGCCGCTGGGCGTTTATCAATACAACCTTCTCACTTTTGAAAAAAAAAAAGAATAGCTTTTTGTCATTTGTTTTCGGGAAAAATTTTCAAATCACACATTTTTTTCGGGACCACTGTATATGAAGTAAAGTCCGGTGCCCCACGGTGGTGACTTTGCAGCATTAGGATTTCATCCTAATTTAGGGACGGAGACATGTATTGAACTTGAGAAGGGTTAAATTTGTGAAGAGAATTTTTCGTAAACGTGAAATGACAAATTCAGCTTTTGGCTCTTCAAGTTGGTTCTTGTTGTTGTTTTGTAACATGGGGATATTGTTAAAGTCCAAGGACTTAAGCTAGTGTCACTGTAGGGTAATTATTGACCATAGTAAGTTAGTAACGTACAAATGCTCACCTTCAATTTGGGTGCCTACCCTTTGACATATGTGGAGCGATTCACGTGATTAGAACTTTCCAAAAAAACAGAAGATGTGGTTAGAAAAAAAAAATTAAAATCATACAAGGGTCTTAGGTGTGGATAATGTGTATCATGGCACATAAGGGTATCCACAATGGGATAATAAGATACGGATAATCAAAAGTTGCCTACCCGTAGACATAAAGTTAGTAATATAGAGATCCACAATGATATAATCAAAAAATTGTTGGTTTTGATTATCTAAAACTTAAAATTTGATTATTTCTAAGAGCATCCATAGTGGAATAATCAAAAGTTATAGCATCATCTTTTGGTTATGCATTTAAGAGGTTGTTAAGGTTAGCAATGTAGAGATCCATAATGGTACAATCAAATTTGAATAACCAAAACATGTACCATTACCTTTTCAATTTATAAAAATCTAAAAATTGTGAACATAGAAAATAATTTTTTTAAAATAGGTTTCAAACTAATAAAAATAGGTTATTAGAAAAAGAGAAAATAGTTTTTTGAAAACTTTGATTTAAAAAAAGTAGTTTTGGGAAAAAGTTTTAAAAAAAATTCAAATAAAAAAATATTTTTTGAATTTTTTTTAAAAGAACAGTTTTTGAAAAATAAAAAAATAAAAAAATAAAAAAATAGTTTTTGCAAAAGAATAGAAACTTTTTTTAAAAGTATTTTTCTTAGAAATATGTTGAAAATGAAAGATAGAGAAGGTTTTTGTGTTACGATGGTATACTTAATTGAGAAAATGTGGGGACAACTAAATTTGATTATTGGCAAAAAGTTATTAGTTTTGATTATCCAATGGTCCAAGTTTGATGAGAAGCTAAGAGGTTGCTAAGTTTAATTATTCCACTGTGAGCTCTTTTTTAAGCAAATGTTGCTAAACTTAACAATATTTTAATTTTGAATATTATACTACTGTGGATGCTCTAAGGTTGCAAATTTGATTATTTTTTAGGAGGTTGCTAATTTTGATTACACTATTGCACTACAACAAATCTGACTTTTGGCGACATGAATTGGCAACACACCCAAAAATACGTCGCCGTTGGGTATGTATTGGCGACAAACTTTGATGTCGCCAATAATTTTCACATTCGGCGACAAGGATTGGTGACACAACAAAAACGCGTCGCCGTTGGATGCGACACATTTTGATGTCGCCAAAAGTCTTCACATTCGGCAACGTGAGGTGCATCGCCGTTGGGTATGTATTGGCGACACACTTTGATGTCGCCAACAATCTTCATATTCGGCGACGCAAATCGCGTTGCCAAAAGGCAAATTTTTTGGTGGGATATTTGGCGCCAACAATCTTCGCAATTGGCGACGCGAAGCGTGTCACCGTTGGGTACAAAGTTTTTCATCGGTATGAAAATTCATTTTTAAAATGATATATTATGTTCGATCAAATATGTAACAATAAGAGATTTACTTTATTTTTGGCAAGAATGAGTTGATCACTCTTATATAAAAAAAAGACGGTTCCGATTTTAAAAAATAGCTCAAGTGGCTCTCGAGCTGTGCACTATAGGATTTTAATGCCTCTGGAACTACCGAATATGTTATGATCATGTAGTTGCTGAGATCAGATTATCACCGATTTTGGCGAGAATGATATAATTGATAAGATGTTAAATCCTAACGGTTTAGATTGACCATTCAAAAAAATGAGCCAGCAACTACGTACCATTAGAATCTATACATTCAATTTACTTGTTTCTAAACCAATGTCTTATGCTATAGTATAATGTACAGTAGCCAGATGACCGCAGCATAATCACTATGATCGATACCGTTCATTTTGTCGTGGTTAGTGTTTTAATCATTCTCATAAATTTTTAGGTCTATCGGGTTTTGAAATCCCCTTCATCGAGACGCAGATTTATTATTAGAATGAAATTTTACATCCAATCAAATATGTAATGATAAGAGATTTACTTCATTCTTGGCAGAAATGGTTTAATCTATCTTATTTATAAGATAGACAATTCCAATTTAAAAAAAGTAGTTCAAGTGGCTCTCAAGTTGTAAACTGTAGGACTTTAATGCCTTGGGAACCACCGAATGTGTTACAATCATATAGTTGCTAGCATCTGATTATCATCAATTTTGGTGAGAATGATATAATTGATAAGACGTTAAATGCTAAAGGAATTAAGATCGTTTCACTACCATTAACCTTTGTCTAGATGTGCCTCTCAATCCCTTGATAAAAGCGATATATTTTACTTTTGTTGTATTGTCATTGGATATAATTTTTTACCAATGACCAATGTTTGACTAATTATCTTCAGGAAAAACTTTCATGCCACATATTTTGAGACCATCCTCGATCAAACGAAGATAATAATCCTAGACAAATATATATAATTGCCACTCTTGTCCATGAAAATTACTAAAAAATTAATTCAAATGGGTGTGATTCAACAACTAATTTTCTCTAAACGCTAGCCTTTCCGTCACCCTTATGCACTAGAATTTCATGACCAATAACTTTTCTTGTTATGAGCGAGCGATAGAAGAATAGAAGTATATATATTTGATTTTCATGAAAATAGACATAGCTCACCATCAGATTAACCCCAACTAATATCCCCGTGAAGGGGCCATATAAGATAATCAAGAACCCCAGTTAAAAGAAAAGAAATAATCAATATTTGCTTGTGAAAAGGATTGTCCTTCTACCTCCCATCTAGAAGTGTAATTGAATGGCCAACATAGCTAACACAATTCATTAAGAAAGATTTTAATATGTTTAACACGATACATATGTGATTGTGGTTATTGCATCTATGAAGCCTGATACAGTATAAGTTGTAATGTGATGACTATTTTGGATTTAGCCTAGACAGTGGTTGTCATAGCTGTAATTGTGATGAAAATCCTAGATCACAAATACATGCCACACCTAGCCGTTGTAACTTGTGCTCCATATATTTCTCATACGATCGACAAAAGTTAAAACAAACTAGAATGAGAGTAGATGTCTTATTCGATCGACAAACGTTAATTTGATGACTATTCTGGATTTAGCTTAGACAGTGGTTATCACAGCTATAATTGTGATGAAAATCCTAGATCAAAAATACATGCCATACCTAGCCGTTGTAACTTGTGCTCCATATATTTCTCATTCAATTGACAAAAGTTAAAACAAACTAGACTAGAGTAGATGTACTCAACTTTTGAGTTGGAAAACCATGTAAAAGCTTGTCTACATTTACGGATTGCATTTTTTACTTGATTGCTCATCGTGAATCATGTGTGTATTATTTTGGCCGATTTTTCAACAGTTGCAGCACAATTTATTAGAATAGCTGGACAACAAGTGAAACTGGTTTTCAGAGTCCAATAAATCACAATGGGTCACCTTCAATTTGTTTGAAAATAGTGGATGAAAATGACAAAAACATAGTGGTTGTAGATGCTTTTGAAAGTAGAATGCGTCAAACATACTGTAAGGCAATTAATAGCTTTTTGTAATTTGTTTTCAGGAAAAAAATTCTAAATCACACATTTTTTTTCGGGACCACTGTCAATGAAGTAAAGTCCAGTACCCCACGGAGGGGACTTTGTTGCATTAGGATTTCTCACTAATTCAATGATGGATTAGGATTTCAATTTTGATGCCTACACCTTTAGAATATTGCAGAGTGATCACGTGGCTGGACATTTTCAAACAAAAAAGATTAAAGAGGACATACATGGGTTAGCGGTAAATTAATATGTTAACAATCACAAGGAGTTCGAAGTCTCTCCATAGACTCGAACCCCAGACATCCCATAGTAAAATAAAAAGTACAATCAGCTGGATTAAAAACCACATCTAGACAAGGGTTAATGGTAGGGAAATGATGGGCGTATATTTCAATAGATCACTCTACAAGTCCAACTACTGAGATGCTCATGTGTTTTGTAATTATCGACCTAGGAAGATAATGGTCTGTTTCAATTTAATTTGATGCTTACACCTTTGGAACATTGCAGGTTGATCATGTGGCTAGACCTTTCCAAACAAAAAAGATAGAAGTGGGATACAAAAAAAAATCGTTCATAAAAAATGAACAATATATTCCAATTGTTTTTGTTGGAGCCGTGACGAGTTATCTGTGCGCGCTTTTAACATTGAAAAAACGAAGTTGTTCTAGCTAGTTTCTAGTGAATGATTAGGAAAGACTGTGATCACATTAGACGCGTGATGTCATTACTCATGAGAACAATAGCAACCTCCTCAGTTACCACGGATCAGTCCTTTCGCGTTTTGATATTACAGACCTACTCCTCGAATCTTCCTCAATAAACGAATAAGACCTCAATTTCTAATTTCATTCAACAAAAAAGCGCTACAGCTCCAGTTGTAATTTGTGAAGAGTGAAGGGAAACATTATAAGCAATATTTTTTCTACATTTAATTAGTTACTTAAGCTCAATCCCTTGATAAAAGTGCTATATTTTATTTCTGATGTATTGTCATTGGGTATAATTTTTTACCAATGACCAATGTTTTGCTAATTATCTTTAGGAAAAACTTTCATGCCTCATTTTTTGAGTCCATCCTCGATCAAACGAGGATAATAAGGCTAACTAGCGTCATGCGATATCTGTTTCAAATATATATAATTGCCACTCTTGTCCATGAAAATTAGTAAAAAATTAATTCAAATGGGTGTCATTGAACAATTAATTTTCTCTTAAGGTTAGCCTTTCCGTCACCCTTATGCACTAGAATTTCATGACCAATACCGTTTCTTGTTACGAGCGAGCGATTGAAGAATATAAGTATATATATTTGATTTTCATGAAAATAGACATAGCTTACCATCAGATTAACCCTAACTAATATCCCCGTGAAGGGGCCATATAAGAAAATCAAGAACCCCAGTTAAAAGGAAAGAAATAATCAATATTTGCTTGTGAAATGATTGTCCTTCTACCTCCTATCTAGAAGTGTAATTGAAAGGCGAACAGCGCTAACACAATTCGTTAAGAAAGATTTTAATATATTTAACACGGTAAATATGTGATTGTTGTTATTGCCTCTATGAAGCCTGATACAGTATAAGTTGTAATGTGATGACTATTTTGGATTTAGCCTAGACAGTGGTTATCACAGCTATAATTGTAATGAAAATCCTAGATCACAAATACATACCATACCTAGCCGTTGTAACTTGTGCTCCATATATTTATTAGGTAAAAGTACATAAACATCCCCTCAACTATCGTTTTTTCTCACGAAGACCCCCTCACATTTAAAAACGCCCATACAAACCCCCTCAACTTATCTCTGTTACCCAAGTGACACCCTTCCGTTTCTAAACCGTTTGTGATGAACCCCCTCATCCATAAATCGGACAAAAATACCCTTATTGCATTACATACATACACCCACTCTAACCCTTCTCTTTCTTTCCTCTACAAACAGCCTCCAATCAATACCCAAAATCAGAAAACAGATCTAAAACTTTGGTTCATATATATAGGGGCCGGTTCCACCCACACAATTTTTTAAAAAAAAACACTCTGTCTCAACCATTAAAATCAATGATTGGATTAAACTTAAAAGAACTGTATTCTCCTCCCCCTTCTCAATCATAGTCTTTCTATACCCTAACCGACTAACCACTGGTTCCGGTGACCTTTTTTTCTCTCTCCTCCAATACACACACACTCTCTCTAAAGAAAAGTTAAAAAAATAGAGATGGAAAAAGTAACACAGCAGCTGCCGTCAACTGCCACCACCATTCTCCTCGACTTTTCTTCTCCCACATCTCTCTTCTTTCCTTTATCTTCTTCCCTTCTCATTTCTTATCAGTAAAAAAACCACCGCAACACTTGCTGCCATCGCTCCATGGTTTTCGCGCTATTTTTTATGGTTATATACAGAAGGTTCTCTTTAAAATGATTGATGTAAGGAAAAAGATATTATATAAAACAAAAAAAAAACAATGAGAACGATTGATAGAATAAGGGTATAATATAAATGTTAGGGGATCTCCGTGGAACAAAGTGATAGTTGAGGGGGTGTTTATGTACTTTCGCCTTATTAAAAAAGGGTATTTTAGTCATTTCCTTCATTCCGTTAACTGAGTTAGCATTTTTTTCGTTTTCAGTAGTTGAGGGGGTCTGTATGGGTGATTTTAAATGTGAGGGGATCTCCATGGGAAAAAGTGATAGTTGAGGGGGTATTTATGTACTTTTGCCTATTTATTATTCGATTGACAAAAGTTAAAACAAACTAGAATGAGAGTAGATGTCTCATTCGATCGACCAAAGTTAATTTGATGACTATTCTGGATTTAGCTTAGACAGTGGTTATCAAAGCTTTAATTGTGATGAAAATCATAGATCATAAATACATGCCATACCTAGCCGGTGTAACTTGTGCTCCATATATTTCTCATTCAAATGACAAAAGTTAAAACAAACTAGAATAAAGTAGATGTACTCAAATTTAAAGTTGGAAAACCATGTAAAAACTTGCGTGCATTTACGGATTGTATATTTTACTTGATTGCTCATCGTGTATCATATGTGTATTATTTTAGCCAATTTCTCAACAATTGCAGCGCAATTTATTGGAATAGCTGGACAACAAGTGAAACTGCTTTTCAGAGTTTAATTAATCACAATGGGTCACTTTCAATTTGTTTGAAAATAGGGGATAAAGATGACCAAAACATAGTTGTCGTATATGCTTTTGAAACATAGTTGTCATTTGTTTTCAGGAAAAAAATTCCAAATCACACATTTTTTTCGGGACCACTTTCAATGAAGTAAACTCCAGTACCCCACGGAGGCGACTTTGCAGCATTAGGAATTCTCACTAATTCAATGATGGATTAGGATTTGCATTTTGATGCCTACACCTTTGGAATATTGCAGAGTGCTCATGTGGCTGCACCTTTTCAAACAAAAAAGATTAAAGAGGACATACATGGGTTAGCGGAAAATTAATATGTTAACAATCAAAGGGGGTTCGAAGTCTCTCGATAGACTCGAACCCCAGACATCCCATAGTAAAATAAAAAGTACAATCAGATGGATTAAAAACCACAACTAGACAAGGGTTAATGGTAGAGAAATGATGGGCTTATATTTTCATAGCTCACTCTACAAGTCCAATTACTGAGATACTCATGTGTTTTGTAATTATTGACCTAGGAAGATAATGGTCTGTTTCAATTTAATTTGATGCCTACACCTTTGGAATATTGCAGGGTGATCACATGGCTGGACCTTTCCAAACAAAAAAGATTGAAGAGGGATACAAGAAAAAATCGTTCTTCAAAAATGAACAATATATTCCGATTGTTTTTGTTGGACCCGTGACGAGTTCTCTGTGCGTGCCTTTAACATTGAAAAAGTGAAGTTGTTGTAGCTAGTTTCTAGTGAATGATTAGGAAAGACTGTGATAACATTAGACGCGTGATGTCATGACTCATGAGAACAATAGCAACCTCCTCAGTCACCATGGATCAGGCCTTTTGCATTTTGATATTATAGAACTACTTCTCGAATCTTCCTGTATAAACGAATAGGACCCCAATTTCTAATTTCATTCAACAAAAAAGAGCTAGAGCTCCAGTTGTAATTTGTGAAGAGTAAAGGGAAACATTATAAGCAATATTTTTTCTACATTTAATTAGTCACTTAAGCTCAATCCCTTGATAAAAGTGCTATATTTTATTTCTGATGTATTGTCATTGGCTATAACTTTTTACCAATGACCAATGTTTGGCTAATTATCTTCAGGAAAAACTTTCATGCCACATATTTAGAGACCATCCTCGATTAAACGAAGATAATAATCCTAGACAAATATATATAACTGCCACTATTGTCCATGAAAATTACTAAAAAATTAATTCAAATGGGTGTGATTGAACAACTAATTTTCTCTAAAGGTTAGCCTTTCCGTCACCCTTATGTACTAGAATTTCATGACCAATACGTTTTCTTGTTACGAGCGACCGTTAGAAAAATAGAAGTATATATATTTGATTTTCATGAAAATACACATAGCTCACCATCAGATTAACCGCAACTAATATCCCCTTGAAGGGGCCATATAAGAAAATCAAGAACCCCAGTTAAAAGGAAAGAAATAATCAATATTTGCTTGTGAAAAGGATTGTCCTTCTACCTCCCATCTACAAGCGTAATTGAATGGCGAACAGAGCTAACACAATTCTTTAAGAAAGATTTTGATATATTTAACATGATACATATGTGATTGTTGTTAATGCCTCTATAAAGCCAGATACAGTATAAGTTGTAATGTGTTGTCTATTTTGGATTTAACCTAGACAGTGGTCATTACAGCTGTACTTGCGATCAAAATAGTTGTTGTAGATGGCTTTGAAAGTAGAATGCCTCGAACAAACTGTAAGGCAATTAATAGCTTTTTATCATTTGTTTTCAGGAAAAAATTCCAAATCACACATTTTTTTCGGGACCACCGTCATTGAAGTAAAGTCCAATACCCCACGGAGGCGACTTTGCAGCATTAGGATTTCTCACTAATTCAATGATGGATTAGGATTTCAATTTTGATGCCTACACCTTTGGAATATTGCAGAGTGATCACCTGGCTGCCCCTTTTCAAACAAAAAAGATTAAAATGGACATACATGGGTTAGCGGAAAATTAATATGTTAACAATCAGAGGGGGTTCGAAGTCTCTACATAGACTCAAACCCCAGACATCTCATAGTAAAATAAAAAGTACAATCAGATGGATTAAAAACCAAATCTAGACAAGGGTTAATGGTAGGGAAATGATGGGCATATATTTCAATAGATCACTCGACAAGTCCAACTACTGAGATACTCATGTGTTTTGTAATTATTGACTAAGGAAGATAATGGCCTGTTTCAATTTAATTTGATGCCTACACCTTTGGAATATTGCTGGGTGATCCCGTGGCTGGACCTTTCCAAAGAAAAAAGATAGAAGAGGGATACAAGAAAAAATAGTTCTTGAAAAATGAACAATATATTCCAATTGTTTTTGTTGGACCCGTGACGAGTTATCTGTGCGCCCTTTTAACATTGAAAAAAATGAGGTTGTTCTAGCTAGTTTCTAGTGAATGATTAGGAAAGACTGCGATCACATTTGATGCGTGATGTCATGACTCATGAGAACAACAGCAACCTCCTCAGTTACCATGGATCAAGGCTATCATGTTTTGATATTATAGAACTAGTCTTTGAATCTTCCTCTATAAATGAATAGGACCTCAATTTCTAATTTCATTCAACAAAAAAGAGCTAGAGCTCCGGTTGTAATTTGTGAAGAGTGAATGGAAACATTATAAGCAATATTTTTTCTACATTTAATTAGTTACTTAAGCTCAATCCCTTGATAAAAGTGCTATTTTTTATCTCTGCGGTATTGTCATTGGCTATAATTTTTTACCAATGACCATTGTTTGGCTAATTATATTCAGGAAAAACATTCATGCCACATATTTTGAGACCATCCTCGATCAAACGAAGAAAATAATCCTAGACAAATATATATCTATGTATATATATATATATAATTGCAATTCTTGTCCATGAAAATTACTCAAAAAATAATTCAAATGGGTGTGATTGAAAAACTAATTTTCTCTTAAGGTTAGCATTTCCGTCACCCTTATGTACTAGAATTTCATGACCAATACAATATTTTGTTACGAGCGAGCAATAGAACACAAGAAGTGTATATATATATATATATATATATATATATATATATATATATATATATATATATATATATATATATATATATATATATATATATATTTGATTATCATGAAAATAGTCATAGCTCACCATCAGATTAACCCCAACTAATATCCCCTAGAAGGGGTCATATAAGAAAATCTTGAACCGCAATGATGGGCTTATATTTTAATAGATCACTCTACAAGTCCAACTTCTGAGATACTCATGTATTTTGTAATTATTGACCAAGGAAGATAATGGTCTGTTTCAATTTAATTTGATGCCTACCTTTTTGGAATATTGCTCGGTGATCACGTGGCTGGACCTTTCCAAACAAAAAAGATAGAAGAGGGATACAAGAAAAAATCGTTCTTGAAAAATGAACAATATATTCCAATTGTTTTTGTTGGACTCGTCACGAGTTATCTGTGCGCCCTTTTAACATTGAAAAAAATGAGGTCGTTCTAGCTAGTTTCTAGCGAATGATTAGGCAAGACTGCGATCACATTTCACACGTGATGTCATGACCCATGAGAACAACAGCAACCTCCTCAGTTACCATGGATCAAGCCTTTCATGTTTTGATATTATAGAACTAGTCCTTGAATCTTCCTCTATAAACGAATAGGACCTCAATTTCTAATTTCATTCAACCAAAAAGAGCTAGAGCTCCGGCTGTAATTTGTGAAGAATGAAGGGAAACATTATAAGCAATATTTTTTCTACATTTAATTAGTTACTTAAGCTCAATCCCTTGATAAAAGTGCTACATTTTATCTGTGTTGTATTGTCATTGGCTATAATTTTTTACCAATGACCAATGTTTGGCTAATTATATTCAGAAAAAACATTCATGCCACATATTTTGAGACTGTCCTCGATCAAACGAAGATAATAATCCTAGACAAATATATATCTATATATATATATAATTGTGATTCTTGTCCATGAAAATTAATCAAAAAATAATTCAAATGGGTGTGATTGAACAACTAATTTTCTCTTATGGTTAGCATTTCCGTCACGCTTATGTACAAGAATTTCATGCCCAATACAATTTTTTGTTACGAGCGAGCGATAGACGACAAGAAGTATGTATATATATATATATATATATATATATATATATATATATATATTTGATTATCATGAAAATAGTCATAGCTCACCGTCAGATTAACCCCAACTAATATCCCCTAGAAGGGGCCATATAAGAAAATCTAGAACCGCAATTAAAGGAAAGAAATAATCAATATTTGCTTGTGAAAAGGATTGTCCTTCTACCTCCCATCAAGAAGTGTAATTGAATGGCCAATAGAGCTAACACAATTCGTTAAGAACGATTTTAATATATTTAACACGATACATATGTGATTGTTGTTATTGCCTCTCTGAAGCTTGATACAATATTAGTTGTAATGTGATGACTATTTTGGATTTAGCCTAGACAGTGGTTATCACAACTGTAATTGTGATGAAAATCCTAGATCACAAATACATGCCATACCTAGCTGTTGGAAATTGTGCCCCATATATTTCTCATTCGATCGAGAAAAGTTAAAACAAAGTTGAATGAGAGTAGATGTCTCATTCGATCGACAACAGTTAATTTGATGACTATTCTGGATTTAGCTTAGACAGTGATTATCACAGCTATAATTGTGATGAAAATCCTAGATCTCAAATACATGCCATACCTAGCCATTGTAACTTGTGCTCCATATATTTCTCATTCAATTGACAAAAGTTAAAACAAACAGAATAGAGTAGATGTACTAACTTTAGAGTAGGAAAACCATGTAAAAACTTGCGTGCATTTACGGATTGCATTTTTTACTTGATTGCTCATCGTGTATCATACGCGTATTGTTTTGGCCGATTTCTCAACAGTTGCGGCGCAATTTATTAGAATAGCTAGACAACAAATGAAACTGCTTTTCAGAGTCCAATAAATGACAATGGGTCACCTTCGATTTGTTTGAAAATAAGGGATAAAAATGACAAAAACATAGTTGTTGTAGATGCTTTTGAAAGTAGAATGCCTCGAACATACAGTAAGGCAATTAATAGCTTTTTGTCATTTGTTTTCAGGAAAAAAATTCCAAATCACACATTTTTTTGGGGACCACCGTCATTGAAGTAAAGTCCAATACTCCACGGAGGCGACTTTGCAGCATTAGGATTTCTCACTAATTCAATGATGGATTAGGATTTCAATTTTGATGCCTACATCACCTGGCTGCCCCTTTTCAAACCAAAAGATTAAAATGGACATACATGGGTTAGCGGAAAAGTAATATGTTAACAATCAGAGGGGGTTCGAAGTCTCTACATGGACTCGAACCCCAAACATCCCATAGTAAAATAAAAAGTACAATCAGATGGATTAAAAACCAAATCTAGACAAGGGTTAATGGTAGGTAAATGATGGGCTTATATTTCAATAGATCACTCTACAAGTCCAACTACTGAGATACTCATGTGTTTTGTAATTATTGACCAAGGAAGATAATGGTCTGTTTCAATTTAATTTGATGCCTACACCTTTGGAATATTGCTGGGTGATCATGTGACTGGACCTTTCCAAACAAAAAAGATAGAATAGGGATACAAGAAAAAATCGTTCTTGAAAAATGAACAATATATTGCAATTGTTTTTGTTGGACTCGTCACGAGTTACCTGTGCGCCCTTTTAACATTGAAAAAAATGAGGTTGTTGTAGCTAGTTTCTAGTGAATGATTAGGAAAGACTGCGATTACATTTGACGCGTGATGTCATGACTCATGAGAACAACAGCAACTTCCTCAGTTACCATGTATCAAGGCTATCATGTTTTGATATTATAGAACTAGTCCTTGAATCTTCCTCTATAAATGAATAGGACCTCAATTTCTAATTTCATTCAACAAAAAAGAGCTAGAGCTCCGGTTGTAATTTGTGAAGAGTGAAGGGAAACATTATAAGCAATATTTTTTCTACATTTAATTAGTTACTTAAGCTCAATCCCTTGATAAAAGTGCTATATTTTATATGTGTTGTATTGTCATTGGCTATAATTTTTTACCAATGACCAATGTTTGGCTAATTATATTCAGGAAAATCATTCATGCCACATATTTTAAGACTGTCCTCGATCAAACGAAGATAATAATCCTAGACAAATATATATCTATATATATATATATAATTGTGATTCTTGTCCATGAAAATTACTCTAAAAATAATTCAAATGGGTGTGATTGAACAACTAATTTTCTCTTAAGGTTAGCATTTCCGTCTCCCTTATGTACTAGAATTTCATGACCAATACAATTTTTTGTTACGAGCGAGCGATAGAAGACAAGAAGTATATATATATATATATATATATATATATATATATATTTGATTTTCATGAAAATAGTCATAGCTCACCATCAGATTAACCCCAACTAATATCCCCTAGAAGGTGCCATATAAGAAAATCTAGAACCGCAATTAAAAGGAAAGAAATAATCAATATTTGCTTGTGAAAAGGATTCACCTTCTACCTCCCATCAAGAAGTGTAATTGAATGGCCAATAGAGCTAACACAATTCATTAAGAACGGTTTTTATATATTTAACACGATACATATGTGATTGTTGTTATTGCCTCTCTGAAGCCTGATACAATATAAGTTGTAATGTGATGACTATTTTGGATTTAGCCTAGACAGTGGTTATTGCAACTGTAATTGTGATGAAAATCCTACATCGCAAATACATGCCATACCTAGCTGTTGGAAATTGTGCTCCATATATTTCTCATTCGATCGAGAAAAGTTAAAACAAACTAGAATGAGAGTAGATGTCTGATTCGATCGACAAAAGTTAATTTGATGACTATTCTAGATTTAGCTTAGACAGTGATTATCATAGCTATAATTGTGATGAAAATCCTAGATCTGAAATACATGCCATACCTAGCCATTGTAACTTGTGCTCCATATATTTCTCATTCAATTGACAAAAGTTAAAACAAACTAGAATAGAGTAGATGTACTAACTTTAGAGTTGGAAAACCATGTAAAAACTTGCGTGCATTTACGGATTGCATTTTTTACTTGATTGCTAATCGTGTATCGTATGTGTATTGTTTTGGCCGATTTCTCAACAGTTGCAGCGCAATTTATTAGAATAGCTAGACAACAAGTGAAACTGCTTTTCAGAGTCCAATAAATGACAATGGGTCACCTTCGATTTGTTTCAAAATAAGGGATAAAAAAGACAGAAACATAGTTGTTGTAGATGCCTTTGAAAGTAGAATGCCTCGAACATACTGTAAGGTATTTAATAGCTTTTTGTCATTTGTTTTCAGAAAAAAATTCCAAATCACACATTTTTTCAGGACCACCATCATTGAAGTAAAGTCCAGTACCCCACGGAGGCGACTCTGCAGCATTAGGATTTCTCACTAATTCAATGATGGATTAGGATTTCAATTTTGATGCCTACACCTTTGGAATATTACAGAGTGATCACCTGGCTACCCCTTTTCAAACAAAAAAGATTAAAATCGACATACATGGGTTAGCGGAAAATTAATATGTTAACAATCAGAAGGGGTTCGAAGTCTCTACATAGACTCGAACCCCAGACATCCCATAGTAAAATAAAAAGTACAATCAGATGGATTAAAAACCAAATCTAGACAAGGGTTAATGGTAGGTAAATGATGGGCTTATATTTCAATAGATCACTCTACAAGTCCAACTACTGAGATACTCATGTATTTTGTAATTATTGACCAAGGAAGATAATGGTCTGTTTCAATTTAATTTGATGCCTACATCTTTGGAATATTGCTGGGTGATCACGTGGCTGGACCTTTCCAAACAAAAAAGATAGAAGAGGGATACAAGAAAAAATCGTTCCTGAAAAATGAACAATATATTCCAATTGTTTTTGTTGGACTCGTGACGAGTTATCTGTGCGCCCTTTTAACATTGAAAAAAATGAGGTTGTTGTAGCTAGTTTCTAGTGAATGATTAGGAAAGACTGCGATCACATTTGACACGTGATGTCATGACTCTTGAGAACAACAGCAACCTCCTCAGTTTCCATGGATCAAGGCTTTCATGTTTTGATATTATAGAACTAGTTCTTAATCTTCCTCTATAAACGAATAGGACCTCAATTTCTAATTTCATTTAACAAAAAAGAGCTAGAGCTCCGGTTGTAATTTGTGAAGAGTGAAGGGAAACATTATAAGCAATATTTTTTCTACATTTAATTAGTTACTTAAGCTCAATCCTTTGATAAAAGTGCTATGTTTTATTTCTGCTGTATTGTCATTGTCTATAATTATTTACCAATGACCAATGTTTGGCTAATTATCTTCAGGAAAAACTTTCATGCCACATATTTTGAGGCCATCCTCGATCAAAAGAAGATAACAATCCTAGACAAATATATATAATTGCCACTCATGTCCTGGATAATTACTCAAAAATTAATTCAAATGGGTGTGATTGAACAACTAATTTTCTCTTAAGGTTAGCCTTTCCGTCACCCTGATACACTAGAATTTCATGACCAATACCTTTTTTTGTTACGAGCGAGCGATAGAAGAATAGAATTGTGTATATATATATATATAGATATATATATTTGGTTTTCATAAAAGTAGACATAGCTCATCATCAGATTAACTCCAACTAATATCCCCTTGAAGGGGCCATATAAGAAAATCAAGAACCCAAATTTTAAGGAAAGAAATAATCAATATTTGCTTGTGAAAAGGATTGTCCTTCTACCGCCCATCAAGAAGTGTAATTGAATGGCCAACAGAGCTAACACAATTCGTTAAGAAAGATTTTAATACATTAACACGATACATATGTGATTGTTGTTATTGCCTCTGTGAAGCTAGATACAGTATAAGTTGTAATTTGATGACTATTTTGGATTCAGCCTAGACAGTGGTTATCACAGCTGTAATTGTGATGAAAATCCTAGATCACAAATACATGCCATACCTAGCCGTTGTAACTTGTGCTCCATATATTTTTAATTCGATCGAGAAAAGTTAAAACAAACTAGAATGAGAGTAGATGTCTCATTCGATCGACAAAAGTTAATTTGATGACTATTCTGGATTTAGCTTAGACAGTGGTTATCACAGCTATAATTGTGATGAAAATCCAAGATCATAAATACTTGCCATACCTAACCGTTGTAACTTGTGCTCCATATATTTCTCATTCAATTGACAAAAGTTAAAACAAACTATAATAGAGTAGATGTACTCAACTTTAGAGTTGGAAAACCATATAAAAACTTGCGTGCATTTGCGGATTGCATTTTTTACTTGATTGCTCATCGTGTATCATATGTGTATTGTTTTGGACGATTTCTCAACAGTTGTAGCGCAATTTATTAGAATAGCTGGACAACAAGTGAAATTGCTTTTCAGAGTCCCATAAATCACAATGGGTCACCTTCAATTTGTTTGAAAATAGAGGATAAAAATGACAAAAACTTAGTTGTTGTAGATAATTTCGAAGGTAGAATGCCTCAAGGCAATTAATAGGTTTTTGTCATTTGTTTTCAGGAAAAAATTCCAAATCACACGTTTTTTTTGGGACCACTGTCAATGAAGTAAAGTCCAGTACCCCGCGGAGGCGACTTTGCAGCATTAGGATTTCTCACTAGTTCAATGATGGATTAGGATTTCAATTTTGATGCCTACACCTGTGGAATATTGCAGAGTGATGACATGGCTGGACATTTTCAAACAAAAAAGATTAAAAAGGACATACATGGGTTAGCGGAATATTAATATGTTTACAATCAAAGGGGGTTCGAAGTCTCTCTATAGACACGAACCCCAGACATCCCATAATAAAATAAAAAGTACAATCAGATGGATTAAAAACCAAATCTAGACAAGGGTTAATGGTAGGGAAATGATGGGCTTATATTTCAAGTGCTACAAATCCAACTACTGAGATACTCGTGTTTTGTAATTATTGACCTAGGAGGGTAATGGTTTCTTTCAATTTAATTTGATGCCTACAGCTATGGAATATTGCAGGGTGATCACGTGGCTGGACATTTCCAAAACAAAAAAGATAGAAGAGGGATACAAGAAAAAATCATTCTTAAAAAATGAACAATATATTCCAATTGTTTTTGTTGGACCCGTGACGAGTTATCTATGCGCACTTTTAACATTGAAAAAAATGAAGCTGTTCTAGCAAGTTTCTAGTGAATGATTAGGAAAGACTGTGATCACATAAGACGCGTGATGTCATGACTCATGAGAACAATGGCAACCTCTTCAGTTCCCTTGGATCAGGCCTTTCGTGTTTTGATATTATAGAACTAGTCCTTGAATCTTCCTCTATAAACGAATAGGACCTCAATTTCTAATTTCATTCAACAAAAAAGTGCTAGAGCTCCGGTTGTAATTTGTTAAGAGTGAAGGGAAACATTATAAGCAATATTTTTTCTACATTTAATTAGTTACTTAAGCTCAATCCCTTGATAAAAGTGCTATGTTTTATTTCTGCTGTATTGTCATTGTCTATAATTATTTACCAATGACCAATGTTTGGCTAATTATCTTCTGGAAAAACTTTCATGCCACATATTTTGAGACCATCCTCGATCAAAAGAAGATAATAATCCTAGACAAATATATATAATTGCCACTCATGTCCATGAAAATTCCTCAAAAATTAATTCAAAAGGGTGTGATTGAACAACTAATTTTCTCTTAAGGTTAGCCTTTCCTTCACCCTGATACACTAGAATTTCATGACCAATACCTTTTTTTGTTATGAGCGAGCGATAGAAGAATAGAATTATATATATATATATACATATATTTGATTTTCATAAAAATAGACATAGCTCATCATCAGATTAACTCCAACTAATATCCCCTTGAAGGGGCCATATAAGAAAATCAAGAACCCAAATTTTAAGGAAAGAAATAATCAATATTTGCTTGTGAAAAGGATTGTCCTTCTACCGCCCATCAAGAAGTGTAATTGAATGGCCAGTAGAGCTAACACAATTCGTTAAGAAAGATTTTAATACATTAACACGATACATATGTGATTGTTGTTATTGCCTCTATAAAGCCAGATACAGTATAAGTTGTAATTTGATGACTATTTTCGAATTAGCCTAGACAGTGGTTATCACAGCTGTAATTGTGATGAAAATCCTAGATCACAAATACATGCCATACCTAGCCGTTGTAACTTGTGCTCCATATATTTTTCATTCGATCGAGAAAAGTTAAAACAAACTAGAATGAGAGTAGATGTCTCATTCGATCGACAAAAGTTAATTTGATGACTATTCTGGATTTAGCTTAGACAGTGGTTATCACAGCTATAATTGTGATGAAAATCCAAGATCATAAATACTTGCCATACCTAACCGTTGTAACTTGTGCTCCATATATTTCTCATTCAATTGACAAAAGTTAAAACAAACTATAATAGAGTAGATGTACTCAACTTTAGAGTTGGAAAACCATATAAAAACTTGCGTGCATTTGCGGATTGCATTTTTTACTTGATTTCTCATCGTGTATCATATGTGTATTGTTTTGGACGATTTCTCAACAGTTGTAGCGCAATTTATTAGAATAGCTGGACAACAAGTGAAATTGCTTTTCAGAGTCCCATAAATCACAATGGGTCACCTTCAATTTGTTTGAAAATAGAGGATAAAAATGACAAAAACTTAGTTGTTGTAGATAATTTCGAAGGTAGAATGCCTCAAGGCAATTAATAGGTTTTTGTCATTTGTTTTCAGGAAAAAATTCCAAATCACACGTTTTTTTTTGGGACCACTGTCAATGAAGTAAAGTCCAGTACCCCGCGGAGGCGACTTTGCAGCATTAGGATTTCTCACTAGTTCAATGATGGATTAGGATTTCAATTTTGATGCCTACACCTGTGGAATATTGCAGAGTGATGACATGGCTGGACATTTTCAAACAAAAAAGATTAAAAAGGACATACATGGGTTAGCGGAATATTAATATGTTAACAATCAAAGGGGGTTCGAAGTCTCTCTATAGACACGAACCCCAGACATCCCATAATAAAATAAAAAGTACAATCAGATGGATTAAAAACCAAATCTAGACAAGGGTTAATGGTAGGGAAATGATGGGCTTATATTTCAAGTGCTACAAATCCAACTACTGAGATACTCGTGTTTTGTAATTATTGACCTAGGAGGGTAATGGTTTCTTTCAATTTAATTTGATGCCTACAGCTATGGAATATTGCAGGGTGATCACGTGGCTGGACATTTCCAAAACAAAAAAGATAGAAGAGGGATACAAGAAAAAATCATTCTTAAAAAATGAACACTATATTCCAATTGTTTTTGTTGGACCCGTGACGAGTTATCTATGCGCACTTTTAACATTGAAAAAAATGAAGCTGTTCTAGCAAGTTTCTAGTGAATGATTAGGAAAGACTGTGATCACATAAGACGCGTGATGTCATGACTCATGAGAACAATGGCAACCTCTTCAGTTCCCTTGGATCAGGCCTTTCGTGTTTTGATATTATAGAACTAGTCCTTGAATCTTCCTCTATAAACGAATAGGACCTCAATTTCTAATTTCATTCAACAAAAAAGTGCTAGAGCTCCGGTTGTAATTTGTTAAGAGTGAAGGGAAACATTATAAGCAATATTTTTTCTACATTTAATTAGTTACTTAAGCTCAATCCCTTGATAAAAGTGCTATGTTTTATTTCTGCTGTATTGTCATTGTCTATAATTATTTACCAATGACCAATGTTTGGCTAATTATCTTCTGGAAAAACTTTCATGCCACATATTTTGAGACCATCCTCGATCAAAAGAAGATAATAATCCTAGACAAATATATATAATTGCCACTCATGTCCATGAAAATTCCTCAAAAATTAATTCAAAAGGGTGTGATTGAACAACTAATTTTCTCTTAAGGTTAGCCTTTCCTTCACCCTGATACACTAGAATTTCATGACCAATACCTTTTTTTGTTATGAGCGAGCGATAGAAGAATAGAATTATATATATATATATACATATATTTGATTTTCATAAAAATAGACATAGCTCATCATCAGATTAACTCCAACTAATATCCCCTTGAAGGGGCCATATAAGAAAATCAAGAACCCAAATTTTAAGGAAAGAAATAATCAATATTTGCTTGTGAAAAGGATTGTCCTTCTACCGCCCATCAAGAAGTGTAATTGAATGGCCAATAGAGCTAACACAATTCGTTAAGAAAGATTTTAATACATTAACACGATACATATGTGATTGTTGTTATTGCCTCTATAAAGCCAGATACAGTATAAGTTGTAATTTGATGACTATTTTCGAATTAGCCTAGACAGTGGTTATCACAGCTGTAATTGTGATGAAAATCCTAGATCACAAATACATGCCATACCTAGCCGTTGTAACTTGTGCTCCATATATTTTTCATTCGATCGAGAAAAGTTAAAACAAACTAGAATGAGAGTAGATGTCTCATTCGATCGACAAAAGTTAATTTGATGACTATTCTGGATTTAGCTTAGACAGTGGTTATCACAGCTATAATTGTGATGAAAATCCAAGATCATAAATACTTGCCATACCTAACCGTTGTAACTTGTGCTCCATATATTTCTCATTCAATTGACAAAAGTTAAAACAAACTATAATAGAGTAGATGTACTCAACTTTAGAGTTGGAAAACCATATAAAAACTTGCGTGCATTTGCAGATTGCATTTTTTACTTGATTGCTCATCGTGTATCATATGTGTATTGTTTTGGACGATTTCTCAACAGTTGTAGCGCAATTTATTAGAATAGCTGGACAACAAGTGAAATTGCTTTTCAGAGTCCCATAAATCACAATGGGTCACCTTCAATTTGTTTGAAAATAGAGGATAAAAATGACAAAAACTTAGTTGTTGTAGATAATTTCGAGGGTAGAATGCCTCAAGGCAATTAATAGCTTTTTGTCATTTGTTTTCAGGAAAAAATTCCAAATCACACGTTTTTTTCGGGACCACTGTCAATGAAGTAAAGTCCAGTACCCCGCGGAGGCGACTTTGCAGCATTAGGATTTCTCACTAGTTCAATGATGGATTAGGATTTCAATTTTGATGCCTACACCTATGGAATATTGCAGAGTGATGACATGGCTGGACATTTTCAAACAAAAAAGATTAAAAAGGACATACATGGGTTAGCGGAATATTAATATGTTAACAATCAAAGGGGGTTCGAAGTCTCTCTATAGACACGAACCCCAGACATCCCATAATAAAATAAAAAGTACAATCAGATGGATTAAAAACCAAATCTAGACAAGGGTTAATGGTAGGGAAATGATGGGCTTATATTTCAAGTGCTACAAATCCAACTACTGAGATACTCGTGTTTTGTAATTATTGACCTAGGAGGGTAATGGTTTCTTTCAATTTAATTTGATGCCTACAGCTATGGAATATTGCAGGGTGATCACGTGGCTGGACATTTCCAAAACAAAAAAGATAGAAGAGGGATACAAGAAAAAATCATTCTTAAAAAATGAACAATATATTCCAATTGTTTTTGTTGGACCCGTGACGAGTTATCTATGCGCACTTTTAACATTGAAAAAAATGAAGCTGTTCTAGCAAGTTTCTAGTGAATGATTAGGAAAGACTGTGATCACATAAGACGCGTGATGTCATGACTCATGAGAACAATGGCAACCTCTTCAGTTCCCTTGGATCAGGCCTTTCGTGTTTTGATATTATAGAACTAGTCCTTGAATCTTCCTCTATAAACGAAGAGGACCTCAATTTCTAATTTCATTCAACAAAAAAGTGCTAGAGCTCCGGTTGTAATTTGTTAAGAGTGAAGGGAAACATTATAAGCAATATTTTTTCTACATTTAATTAGTTACTTAAGCTCAATCCCTTGATAAAAGTGCTATGTTTTATTTCTGCTGTATTGTCATTGTCTATAATTATTTACCAATGACCAATGTTTGGCTAATTATCTTCTGGAAAAACTTTCATGCCACATATTTTGAGACCATCCTCGATCAAAAGAAGATAATAATCCCAGACAAATATATATAATTGCCACTCATGTCCATGAAAATTCCTCAAAAATTAATTCAAAATGGTGTGATTGAACAACTAATTTTCTCTTAAGGTTAGCCTTTCCTTCACCCTGATACACTAGAATTTCATGACCAATACCTTTTTTTGTTATGAGCGAGCGATAGAAGAATAGAATTATATATATATATACATATATTTGATTTTCATAAAAATAGACATAGCTCATCATCAGATTAACTCCAACTAATATCCCCTTGAAGGGGCCATATAAGAAAATCAAGAACCCAAATTTTAAGGAAAGAAATAATCAATATTTGCTTGTGAAAAGGATTGTCCTTCTACCGCCCATCAAGAAGTGTAATTGAATGGCCAATAGAGCTAACACAATTCGTTAAGAAAGATTTTAATACATTAACACGATACATATGTGATTGTTGTTATTGCCTCTATAAAGCCAGATACAGTATAAGTTGTAATTTGATGACTATTTTCGAATTAGCCTAGACAGTGGTTATCACAGCTGTAATTGTGATGAAAATCCTAGATCACAAATACATGCCATACCTAGCCGTTGTAACTTGTGCTCCATATATTTTTCATTCGATCGAGAAAAGTTAAAACAAACTAGAATGAGAGTAGATGTCTCATTCGATCGACAAAAGTTAATTTGATGACTATTCTGGATTTAGCTTAGACAGTGGTTATCACAGCTATAATTGTGATGAAAATCCAAGATCATAAATACTTGCCATACCTAACCGTTGTAACTTGTGCTCCATATATTTCTCATTCAATTGACAAAAGTTAAAACAAACTATAATAGAGTAGATGTACTCAACTTTAGAGTTGGAAAACCATATAAAAACTTGCGTGCATTTGCAGATTGCATTTTTTACTTGATTGCTCATCGTGTATCATATGTGTATTGTTTTGGACGATTTCTCAACAGTTGTAGCGCAATTTATTAGAATAGCTGGACAACAAGTGAAATTGCTTTTCAGAGTCCCATAAATCACAATGGGTCACCTTCAATTTGTTTGAAAATAGAGGATAAAAATGACAAAAACTTAGTTGTTGTAGATAATTTCGAGGGTAGAATGCCTCAAGGCAATTAATAGCTTTTTGTCATTTGTTTTCAGGAAAAAATTCCAAATCACACGTTTTTTTCGGGACCACTGTCAATGAAGTAAAGTCCAGTACCCCGCGGAGGCGACTTTGCAGCATTAGGATTTCTCACTAGTTCAATGATGGATTAGGATTTCAATTTTGATGCCTACACCTGTGGAATATTGCAGAGTGATGACATGGCTGGACATTTTCAAACAAAAAAGATTAAAAAGGACATACATGGGTTAGCGGAATATTAATATGTTAACAATCAAAGGGGGTTCGAAGTCTCTCTATAGACACGAACCCCAGACATCCCATAATAAAATAAAAAGTACAATCAGATGGATTAAAAACCAAATCTAGACAAGGGTTAATGGTAGGGAAATGATGGGCTTATATTTCAAGTGCTACAAATCCAACTACTGAGATACTCGTGTTTTGTAATTATTGACCTAGGAGGGTAATGGTTTCTTTCAATTTAATTTGATGCCTACAGCTATGGAATATTGCAGGGTGATCACGTGGCTGGACATTTCCAAAACAAAAAAGATAGAAGAGGGATACAAGAAAAAATCATTCTTAAAAAATGAACAATATATTCCAATTGTTTTTGTTGGACCCGTGACGAGTTATCTATGCGCACTTTTAACATTGAAAAAAATGAAGCTGTTCTAGCAAGTTTCTAGTGAATGATTAGGAAAGACTGTGATCACATAAGACGCGTGATGTCATGACTCATGAGAACAATGGCAACCTCTTCAGTTCCCTTGGATCAGGCCTTTCGTGTTTTGATATTATAGAACTAGTCCTTGAATCTTCCTCTATAAACGAAGAGGACCTCAATTTCTAATTTCATTCAACAAAAAAGTGCTAGAGCTCCGGTTGTAATTTGTTAAGAGTGAAGGGAAACATTATAAGCAATATTTTTTCTACATTTAATTAGTTACTTAAGCTCAATCCCTTGATAAAAGTGCTATGTTTTATTTCTGCTGTATTGTCATTGTCTATAATTATTTACCAATGACCAATGTTTGGCTAATTATCTTCTGGAAAAACTTTCATGCCACATATTTTGAGACCATCCTCGATCAAAAGAAGATAATAATCCCAGACAAATATATATAATTGCCACTCATGTCCATGAAAATTCCTCAAAAATTAATTCAAAATGGTGTGATTGAACAACTAATTTTCTCTTAAGGTTAGCCTTTCCTTCACCCTGATACACTAGAATTTCATGACCAATACCTTTTTTTGTTATGAGCGAGCGATAGAAGAATAGAATTATATATATATATATACATATATTTGATTTTCATAAAAATAGACATAGCTCATCATCAGATTAACTCCAACTAATATCCCCTTGAAGGGGCCATATAAGAAAATCAAGAACCCAAATTTTAAGGAAAGAAATAATCAATATTTGCTTGTGAAAAGGATTGTCCTTCTACCGCCCATCAAGAAGTGTAATTGAATGGCCAATAGAGCTAACACAATTCGTTAAGAAAGATTTTAATACATTAACACGATACATATGTGATTGTTGTTATTGCCTCTATAAAGCCAGATACAGTATAAGTTGTAATTTGATGACTATTTTCGAATTAGCCTAGACAGTGGTTATCACAGCTGTAATTGTGATGAAAATCCTAGATCACAAATACATGCCATACCTAGCCGTTGTAACTTGTGCTCCATATATTTTTCATTCGATCGAGAAAAGTTAAAACAAACTAGAATGAGAGTAGATGTCTCATTCGATCGACAAAAGTTAATTTGATGACTATTCTGGATTTAGCTTAGACAGTGGTTATCACAGCTATAATTGTGATGAAAATCCAAGATCATAAATACTTGCCATACCTAACCGTTGTAACTTGTGCTCCATATATTTCTCATTCAATTGACAAAAGTTAAAACAAACTATAATAGAGTAGATGTACTCAACTTTAGAGTTGGAAAACCATATAAAAACTTGCGTGCATTTGCGGATTGCATTTTTTACTTGATTGCTCATCGTGTATCATATGTGTATTGTTTTGGACGATTTCTCAACAGTTGTAGCGCAATTTATTAGAATAGCTGGACAACAAGTGAAATTGCTTTTCAGAGTCCCATAAATCACAATGGGTCACCTTCAATTTGTTTGAAAATAGAGGATAAAAGTGACAAAAACTTAGGTAGTGTTTGGTTGGGAGTTTAGTTTAGTTTAGTTTTGGTAGTGGGTGGAGAGAGAAATAGAGTAATGATTGAAAATATGGGTAATGATTGGAGAGAGATAGAGAGAGATGAGAAAGAATTAATTGAAAAAATAGGGTAATAATTGGGGAAAGAAGTAGGGTAATGATTGGTTTCCAAAACTAAAACGAAAATGAAAAGGCAACCGAACAAAGCCAGTTGTTGTAGATAATTTCGAAGGTAGAATGCCTCAAGGCAATTAATAGCTTTTTGTCATTTGTTTTCAGGAAAAAATTCCAAATCACACGTTTTTTTCGGGACCACGGTCAATGAAGTAAAGTCCAGTACCCCGCGGAGGCGACTTTGCAGCATTAGGATTTCTCACTAGTTCAATGATGGATTAGGATTTCAATTTTGATGCCTACACCTGTGGAATATTGCAGAGTGATGACATGGCTGGACATTTTCAAACAAAAAAGATTAAAAAGGACATACATGGGTTAGCGGAATATTAATATGTTAACAATCAAAGGGGGTTCGAAGTCTCTCTATAGACACGAACCCCAGACATCCCATAATAAAATAAAAAGTACAATCAGATGGATTAAAAACCAAATCTAGACAAGGGTTAATGGTAGGGAAATGATGGGCTTATATTTCAAGTGCTACAAATCCTACTACTGAGATACTCGTGTTTTGTAATTATTGACCTAGGAGGGTAATGGTTTCTTTCAATTTAATTTGATGCCTACAGCTATGGAATATTGCAGGGTGATCACGTGGCTGGACATTTCCAAAACAAAAAAGATAGAAGAGGGATACAAGAAAAAATCATTCTTAAAAAATGAACAATATATTCCAATTGTTTTTGTTGGACCCGTGACGAGTTATCTATGCGCACTTTTAACATTGAAAAAAATGAAGCTGTTCTAGCAAGTTTCTAGTGAATGATTAGGAAAGACTGTGATCACATAAGACGCGTGATGTCATGACTCATGAGAACAATGGCAACCTCTTCAGTTCCCTTGGATCAGGCCTTTCGTGTTTTGATATTATAGAACTAGTCCTTGAATCTTCCTCTATAAACGAATAGGACCTCAATTTCTAATTTCATTCAACAAAAAAGTGCTAGAGCTCCGGTTGTAATTTGTTAAGAGTGAAGGGAAACATTATAAGCAATATTTTTTCTACATTTAATTAGTTACTTAAGCTCAATCCCTTGATAAAAGTGCTATGTTTTATTTCTGCTGTATTGTCATTGTCTATAATTATTTACCAATGACCAATGTTTGGCTAATTATCTTCTGTAAAAACTTTCATGCCACATATTTTGAGACCATCCTCGATCAAAAGAAGATAATAATCCTGGACAAATATATATAATTGCCACTCATGTCCATGAAAATTCCTCAAAAATTAATTCAAATGGGTGTGATTGAACAACTAATTTTCTATTAAGGTTAGCCTTTCCGTCACCCTGATACACTAGAATTTCATGACCAATACCTTTTTCTGTTATGAGCGAGCGATAGAAGAATAGAATTATATATATATATACATATATTTGATTTTCATAAAAATAGACATAGCTCATCATCAGATTAACTCCAACTAATATCCCCTTGAAGGGGCCATATAAGAAAATCAAGAACCCAAATTTTAAGGAAAGAAATAATCAATATTTGCTTGTGAAAAGGATTGTCCTTCTACCGCCCATCAAGAAGTGTAATTGAATGGCCAATAGAGCTAACACAATTCGTTAAGAAAGATTTTAATACATTAACACGATACATATGTGATTGTTGTTATTGCCTCTATAAAGCCAGATACAGTATAAGTTGTAATTTGATGACTATTTTCGAATTAGCCTAGACAGTGGTTATCACAGCTGTAATTGTGATGAAAATCCTAGATCACAAATACATGCCATACCTAGCCGTTGTAACTTGTGCTCCATATATTTTTCATTCGATCGAGAAAGTTAAAACAAACTAGAATGAGAGTAGATGTCTCATTCGATCGACAAAAGTTAATTTGATGACTATTCTGGATTTAGCTTAGACAGCGGTTATCACAGCTATAATTGTGATGAAAATCCAAGATCATAAATACTTGCCATACCTAACCGTTGTAACTTGTGCTCCATATATTTCTCATTCAATTGACAAAAGTTAAAACAAACTATAATAGAGTAGATGTACTCAACTGTAGAGTTGGAAACCCATATAAAAAGTTGCGTGCATTTGCGGATTGCATTTTTTACTTGATTGCTCATCGTGTATCATATGTGTATTGTTTTGGACGATTTCTCAACAGTTGCAGCGCAATTTATTCGAATAACTGGACAACAAGTGAAATTGCTTTTCAGAGTCCCATAAATCACAATGGGTCACCTTCAATTTGTTTGAAAATAGAGGATAAAAATGACAAAAACTTAGTTGTTGTAGGTAATTTCGAAGGTAGAATGCCTCAAGGCAATTAATAGCTTTTTGTCATTTGTTTTCAGGAAAAAATTCCAAATCACACGTTTTTTTCGGGACCACTGTCAATGAAGTAAAGTCCAGTACCCCAAGGAGGCGACTTTGCAGCATTAGGATTTCTCACTAATTCAATGATGGATTAGGATTTCAATTTTGATGCCTACGCCTGTGGAATATTGCAGAGTGATCACATGGCTGGACCTTTTCAAACAAAAAAGATTAAAAAGGACATACATGGGTTAGCGGAATATTAATATGTTAACAATCAAAGGGGGTTCGAAGTCTCTCTATAGACACGAACCCCAGACATCCCATAGTAAAATAAAAAGTACAATCAGATGGATTAAAAACCACATCTAGACAAGGGTTAATGGTAGGGAAATGATGGGATTGTATTTCAAGTGCTACAAATCCAACTACTGAGATACTCGTGTTATGTAATTATTGGCCTAGGAAGGTAATGGTTTGTTTCAATTTAATTTGATGCCTACAGCTATGGAATATTGCAGGGTGATCACGTGGCTGGACATTTCCAAAACAAAAAAGATAGAAGAGGGATACAAGAAAAAATCATTCTTAAAAAATGAACAATATATTCCAATTGTTTTTGTTGGACCCGTGACGAGTTATCTATGAGCGCTTTTAACATTGAAAAAAATGAAGCTGTTCTAGCAAGTTTCTAGTGAATGACTAGGAAAGACTGTGATCACATAAGACGCGTGATGTCATGACTCAAGAGAACAGTGGCAACCTCCTCAGTTCCATTGGATTAGGCCTTTCGTGTTTTGATATTATAGAACTAGTCCTTGAATCTTCCTCTATAAACGAATGGGACCTCAATTTCTAATTTCATTCAACAAAAAAGGGCTAGAGCTCCGGTTGTAATTTGTGAAGAGTGAAGGGAAAAATTATAAGCAATATTTTTTCTACATTTAATTAGTCACTTAAGCTCAATCCCTTGATAAAAGTGCTATATTTTATTTCTGCTGTATTGTCATTGTCTATAATTATTTACCAATGACCAATGTTTGGCTAATTATCTTCTGGAAAAACTTTCATGCCACATATTTTGAGACCATCCTCGATCAAAAGAAGATAATAATCCTAGACAAATATATATAATTACCACTGATGTCCATGAAAATTACTCAAAAATTAATTCAAATGGGTGTGATTGAACAACTAATTTTCTCTTAAGGTTAGCCTTTCCGTCACCCTGATACACTAGAATTTCATGACCAATACCTTTTTTTGTTATGAGCGAGCAATAGAAGAATAGAATTATATATATATACATATATTTGATTTTCATAAAAATAGACATAGCTCATCATCAGATTAACTCCAACTAATATCCCCTTGAAGGGGCCATATAAGAAAATCAAGAACCCAAATTTTAAGGAAAGAAATAATCAATATTTGCTTGTGAAAAGGATTGTCCTTCTACCGCCCATCAAGAAGTGTAATTGAATGGCCAACAGAGCTAACACAATTCGTTAAAAAAGATTTTAATACATTAACACGATACATATGTGATTGTTGTTATTGCCTCTATGAAGCCAGATACAGTTGCAGCGCAATTTATTCGAATAACTGGACAACAAGTGAAATTGCTTTTCAGAGTCCCATAAATCACAATGGGTCACCTTCAATTTGTTTGAAAATAGAGGATAAAAATGACAAAAACTTAGTTGTTGTAGATAATTTCAAAGGTAGAAAGCCTCAAGGCAATTAATAGCTTTTTGTCATTTGTTTTCAGGAAAAAATTCCAAATCACACATTTTTTTCGGGACCACCGTCAATGAAGTATTGCACAGAATTGTTTTCATAGGCGACTTTGCGGCATTAGAATTTTGTTCTCACTAATTCAATGACGGATTAGGATTTCAATTTGATGCCTACACCTTTGAAATATTGCACAGTGATCACGTGGCTGGACCTTTCCAAACAAAAAAGATTAAAGAGGACATACATGAATTTGCGGGAAATTAATATATTACCAATCAAAGATGGTTCGAAGTCTCTTCATAGACTCGAACCCCAGACCTCCCATTGTGAAATAAAAGGTACAATATGATGGATTAAGAACCACATCTGAACAAGGGTTAATGGTAGTTAAATGATGGACTTATATTTCAATAGATCACTCTACAAATCCAACTATTGAGATACTTTCATGTGTTTTGTAATTATTGACCTAGGAAGATAATGGTCCCTGTCAATTTAATTTGCTGCCTACACCTTTGGAATGTTGCAAGGTGATCACATGGCTGGACCTTTCAATTCCAAACAAAAATGCCAGAAGAGGGCTAAAAAAATTGTTTTTAAAAAATGAACGATATATTCCGATTGTTTTTGTTGGACCCGTGATGAGTTATCTATGCGCACTTTTAACATTGAAAAACATGAAGTTGTTCTAGCTAGCTAGTTTCTAGTGGATGATTAGGAAAGACTGTGATCACATCACCCGTGTGATATCGTACCTCATGAGAACAATGACAAACTCCTCAGTTACCACGGATCAGGGCTCTCGTATTTTGCTGTCAAAGAACTGGTCCTTGAATCTTTCTCTATAAACGAATAAGACCTCAATTTCTAATTTCATTTAACAAAAAAGAGCTAGAGCTCCGGTACTAATTTGTAAAGAGTGAAAAGAAACATTATAAGTAATATTTTTTCTAAATTTAATTAGTTCCTTAAGCTCAATCCCTTGATAAATAGTCGTCGAAAAAGTGCTATATTTTATTTCTGGTGTATTGCCATTGGCTATAATTATTTAGTAATGACAAATATTTGGCTCATATATTGTCTTTAAGTAAAAACTTCATGCCACATATATATTTCGAGACCATCCTCGATCAAACGAATATAATAATCATAGACAAACATATATAATTGTCTCTCTTGTCCCTGAAAATTACTGAAAACTAATACAAATGGATGCGATTGAACAACTAATTATCTCGTAAGGTTAGCCTTTCCGTCACCCTTACACACTAGAATTTCATGACCAACTCCTTTTTTTGTTGCGAGCGATAGAAGAATAGAAGTATGTATATTTGAATTTCATGAAAATAGAGATAGCCCACCATCATATTAACCCCAACTAATATCCCCTTGAAGGGGCCGAATAAGAAAATCAAGAACCCAAATTAAAAGGAAAGAAATAATCAATATTTCTTTGTGAAAAGGATTGTCCTTCTACCTCTCATCTAGAAGTGTAATTGAATGGTCAACAGAGCTAACCCAATTCGTTAAGAAAGATTTTAATATATTTAACACGATACATATGTGATTGTTGTTATTGCCTCTATGAAGCCTGATGTAGTATAAGTTGTAATTTGATGACTATTTTGGATTCAGTCTAGACAGTGGTTATCACAGCTGTAATTGTGATGAAAATCCTAAATCACAAATACATGCCATACCTAGCCGTTGTAACTTGTACTCCATATATTTGTCATTCGATCGACAAAAGTTAAAAGCAAACTAGAATGAGAGTAGATGTACTCAACTTTAGAGTTGGAAAACCAAGTAAAAATTTGCGTGCATTTACGGATTGCATTTTTTACTTGATTGCTCATCGTGTATCACATGTGTATTGTTTTGGCCGATTTCTCAGCAGTTGCAGCGCAATTTATTAGAATAGTTGGACAACAAGTGAAACTGATTTTCAGAGTCCAATAAATCACAATGGGTCACCTTCAATTTGTTTGAAAATAGGGGATAAAATGACAAAAACGTAGTTGTTGTAGATACTTTCGAAAGTAGAATGCCCCAAACATACTGTACGGCAATTAATAGCTTTTCGTCATTTGTTTTCGGGAAAAAATTAGAAATCACACATTTTTTTCGGGACATCTGTCAATGAAGTAAAGTCCGGTCCCCCACGGAGGCGACATTGCAGCATTAGGATTTCAGACTTATTCAATGATGGAGACATGTATTGAATTCGAGAAGGGTTAAATTTGTGGGGAGAATTTTTCGTAAACATGAAATGACAAATTCAGCTTTTGGTTCCTTCTCTTGTTGGTTTGCAACAGGGGCATTGTTAAAGTCCAAGGACTTAGCTAGTGTCACTATCAGGGTAATTATTGACCGTAGTAAGGTACAAATGGTCACCTTTAATTTGGGTGCCTACCCTTTGACATATGTGGAGCGATTCTCGTGATTAGAACTTTCTATAAACAAGAAGAGGTTAGAAAAAAAAAAGAAGATAAAATCATACAAGGGTCTTGGTGTGGATAATGTGCGTATCAAGGCAGATAAGGGTATCCACAATGGGATAATAAGAAACGGATAACCAAAAGTTATCAAATCGGGTTTTGATAATTCATTTAAAATATTACGAAGATTAGCAATATACAGATCCACAATGGTATAATCAAAAAGTTGTTAGTTTGGTTATCCAAAATCCAAAATTTGATTATTTCTAAGTTTGCAAATTTGATTATTTCTTATGGGGTTGCTAATTTTTGTTAAACTATGGTGAGCCATATTTTTCACATCAGTATTGTTAACTTTAGCAACCTATTACTTTTGAATATGCCATTGTGGATATCCTAAATTGGAATCGCTGTAACATCTCGCCAATAACAATATGTTCACAAATATTAGCACATTTTTGTCTGTGTATCGCATCTCTTTTTATCCACCGCCAAAAGGATTGTATTTAATATTCAACATACAAAGGACAAACGAAGATAAAGTTCTTCAAGCTGGTTCGTAAGGCAATGAAGGTGAAGAATCTCGACATGTTATACCAATAGTACGAGATATGGTTCATATTGCAATAAATCACTCAACTAGTCAAAGGACTTTGTTCTTTTCTGATAATTCAGGCGTTCAGGACAAATAATTTAGCACACCTCGACTAATCTTGAAGGACCAATCCCGCAATTCACTTACGAAGGCGTCGTTAAAACTTTTGAAAATGTCCTTTATGTACTGGCCACAAAACAGTTGATAGTTTCGATGCCGTTCCGCTTTCTTTTTAAACATTAGGTAATTTCAAACTCAAATATAATGAAAATGAAAAATACTTTTTCAATTTTTATGCACCGTTTAAATGATCTCAATGAAATCTATCAAACCAGATCTATATTGGTAGGAAAATTATTTAAGTAAACACAAAAGCTTTGACCTTAAAATTACCTTTCTTTTCTAAAAGTTCCATTTCTAAGAAACCGGAACGGAGCCTAAGTGCCATTAAGGATATCCACACTTCTATAATAAAAAATTGATAACTAAAAATTGTCATATCAGATTTTGATTATTGAGATCGTTAAGGTTAACAATATAGATGTCTATAATGGCCTAATCAAAATTAGATAACCAAAACATATCACATTTTATTTTTCAAACTGCAAAAAACTAAAAACAATGAAAAGTAGAAAATAAATTAAATTTTCTAAAAATAGTTTTGAAACTAATAAAAACTATTTACTAGAAATATAAAATATTTTTTAAAACTTATTTTATTTGGAAACAAACTATTTTTAAAAATCTGTTTTCTTTAGTAAAATATATATATTTTTCAAAAATATTGTTCGAAAAGAAAGAGAGAGGAAATGGGAAGAGAGATAGGACATTTTTGTATAATATTTGGTGTATTTAATTGAGAATATGTAGGGTCTATTAAATTTGATTATTGTCAAAAGGTTGTTAGTTTTGGTTATCCAAAACCCAAAATTTGCTTATTTCTAAGGTTGCAAATTTGATTATTTTTTTAAAAGGTTGCTAATTTTGATTATACTATTATGAGCCATATTTTGCACAGTATTGTTAACTTTAGCAACCTATTACTTTTGAATATGCCACTGTGGATATCCTAAATTGGAATCGCTGTAACATCTCGCCAATAACAATACGTTCACAAATATTAGTGCATTTTTTTCCGTGTATCGCATATTTTTTTATCCACCGCCAAAAGGATTTTATTTAATATTTTTCAACCTACAAAGAACAAACGCGAAGATAAAGTTCTTCAAGCTGGTTCGTAAGGCAATGAAGGTGAAGAATCTTGACATGTTATACCAATAGTACCAGATATGGTTCATATTACAATAGATCACTCAACTTGTCGAAGGACTTTGTTCTTTTTTGATAACTCAGGCGTTCAGGACAAATAATTTAGCACACCTCGACTAATCTTGAAGGACCAATCCCGCCATTCACTTACGAAGGCGTCGTTAAAACTTTTGAAAATGTCCTTTATGTACTGGCCACAAAATAGTCGATAGTTTCGATGCCGTTCCGCTTTCTTTTTAAACATTAGGTAATTTCAAACTCAAATATAATGAAAATGAAAAATAATTTTCAATTTTTATGCACCGTTTAAATGATCTCAATGAAATCTATCATACATAATCTATATTGGTAGGAAAATTATTTGCGTAAACACAAAAGTTTTGACCTTAAAATTACCTTTCTTTTCTAAAAGTTCAATTTCTAAGAAACCGGAACGGAGCCTAAGCGCCATTAAGGATATCCACAATTCTATAATCAAAAATTGATAACTAAAAGTTGTCACATCAGATTTTGATTATTGAGATCGTTAAGGTTAACAATGTAGATGTCTACAACGGCCTAATCAAAATTAGATAACCAAAACGTATCACATTTTATTTCAAACTGCAAAAAATTAAAAACATTGAAAAGTAGAAAGTAAATTAAATTTTCTAAAAATAGTTTTGAAACTAATAAAAACTATTTACTAGAAATAGAAAATAGTTTTCCATAGTTATTTTTTTTGGAAACAAACTATTTTTTTGGAAACAAACTATTTATATATTTTTTCGAAAAGAAAGAGAGAGGAAATGGGAAGAGAGATAGGACATTTTTGTATAATAATTGGTGTATTTGATTGAGAATATGTAGGGTCTATTAAATTTGGTTATTGTCAAAAGGTTGTTAGTTTTGGTTATCCAAAACCCAAAATTCGATTATTTCTAAGGTTGCAAATTTGATTATTTTTTTTAAAAGGTTGTTAATTTTGATTATACTATTATGAGCCATATTTTGCACCGTATTGTTAACTTTAGCAACCTATTACTTTTGAAAATGCCATTGTGGATATCCTAAATTGGAATCGCTGTAACATCTCACCAATAACAATACGTTCACAAATATTAGCACATTTTTTGTCGTGTATCGCATATTTTTTTATCCACCGCCAAAAGGATTGTATTTAATATTTGCCAAAAGGATTGTATTTAATATTTTTCAACATACAAAGGACAAACGAAGATAAAGTTCTTCTAGCTGGTTGGTAAGGCAATGAAGATGAAGAATCTCGACATGCTATACCAATAGTACGAGATATTGTTCATATTACAATAGATCACTCAACTAGTCGGAGGACTTTGTTCTTTTCTGATAACTCAGGCGTTCAGGACAAATAATTAAGCACACCACGACTAATCTTGGCGGACCAATCCCTCCGTTCACTTACGAATGCGTCGTTAAAACTTTGAAAATGTCTTGTATGTATTGGCCACAAAACAGTTGATAGTTAAGTGTCATTGACAATTACTGATTGTGGTAATTAAGCTACAAATGGTCACCTTCCATTTTGATGCCTACCTGTTTGGTGTGTCGTGGAGTGATTCACGTGAAATCATAGAGTAGGCAATGAAGCTAGGTGATTGGCGGTGGAAACTTTTTTTTTTTTTCTCGGCAAACGAAACTTTTTATAAAAACTCGAAAGGGTACATCGAGAGAAAAGGAAAAGAAAGCACACATAACTAGCCCATCCAACACAAAGTTGGACAGACTCAACCCCCATCCAACACAAAGTTGGACAGACTCAACCCCTCAACATGAATTACAATTTGAGCTTACGAATGCCATCAAGAAACACCTTGAACTCCTCCACCGAATAAATCTTGATCGCAAATTTGGCCTTTATCCACATTGCAACTCTAATTTTTACCAAATCCCCCACCATCTCAACACTCGTGGTAGCATTATTAAACACATAGTCATTCCGAACCAGCCACAAAGACCACAATGTAGCATAAAAGGATGCTTCCCACACATTTTTCTCCAGATTCCTAAACCCGGTATCAAACCACCATAGAGCCAGATCAGATATCGATTTCGGACAAACCCACGACATATGCCACCATTCCAAAATTAATGACCAGGTATTCCAAGAAAATTGGCAGTGCAAAAACAAATGATCCGGGGTTTCAAGATGCAAGGAGCATAGAGGGCAAGATACCGATTGGCCTTCTTGTAAAATATTCCTACTGGACAGCACCGATCTAGTTGGAGCCCTGTCTTGAATCGCAATCCATGAAAATATTTCCACCTTAGGAGGGCATAGGTTCTTCCAAAGAGCAACCTCCTCCTCTATTAGAAATCAGATCCCTCAAAGTTTTACATACTATAGACTTGGTCCCCAAATCTTTTTTCTTTTTAAATTTATAAATAGAGATCTTTTTTTTTCTTTGAAATGATAAATAGATCCCTTAGTTTATAGTTTTCCTTTTACTTATCGAGAATGTATAAGACTATTTTCTTAGGGAGTAGATATAAATTTACAGTAGCTAGACCAGAGGAACTTACCAAGCGCCGGCCGAGCGTATTCGGACCGTCCATCTCAATAATTAATGGTTCAGGAATATGTTTGTTACTCCATATTTTACCAGTAATTATCGAGAATATATAAGACTATTTTCTTAAGGAGTAAATAAATTTACAGTTTTTGAGCTAGCTAGACCCAGGAAACCAGCCGAGCGCATTCAGACGGTTCATCTTGGCAATCAATGGTTCAGATATATTTTTACTCCATATTTTACTAGTTATAGTTAACTTTGACCGGAAAAAAATAACAAACATGTAATGCCCCAAGTAGACCACTGGCCCAATACCTTGATTTTAATCTACAAGCAACACCACATGGCCCAAAAGCTTAAGCTCAAGGTACTAGTAGTAGCCCATAAGGTTTGTTATATGCCCAAGATCATCCATATAGACTTTCAATGTGGGACAGGGTATTACAAAACATATATGAACCATTAATTGCCGAAATGAATGGTTCGCATGCGCTCGACAAGATGTTTGGTAGCGTTTCCCAATCCAGCTAGAAGAATGGGCCAAGTTGCCTCGAATCTTGATAACAAAGACAATCGTAGGTGTAGTAGATGCCTCTGGCGCATGATAAGGCCTCTAACTGATGGCAATAAAATGTTGGCCTCTAACAAAAATTGAAGATCACGGTTTCTACCCGAGATCATGACAATCCATCTCAGTTTTAAAACCACGGCCTATGGAGCCATGATTGTTTCTATGCTACTTTTTATCACGGTTTTTAACCTTGATAAATCAACATAAAACCGAGATTGAATAACTAAAAAAGTAGTTCTCCAAAAATGAACGATTATGATTGTTTTTGTTGGACCTGAGGCGAGCTACCAGTATGCGCTTTTAACATTGAAAAAAAATGAAGTTGTTCTAGCTAGCTAGTTTATAGTGAATGATAAGGAAATAAAGACTATGATCACATCACACCGCACACGCGTGAAGTCATTGCTCATGAGCATGAGGTATAGATGACTCTTAGGAGTTGTGAATCAGCTAAAATTTTCTAGCCGTGAAAAGTGAGAACAACGGTAACCTCCTCCATTATTACGTATCTTAGGTCTCCCGTGTTTTGATATCATAGAACTCATCCTCGCCAAAAAGAGCTACAACTTCAGTTGTAATTTGTAAAGAGAGAAGAGAAACATTATAAGAAATATTTTTTTTTTAAATTTAATTAGTTCATTAAGCTCAATCCCGTGAGAAATAGTCTTCGAAAAAGCAGCGCCGCCACTCCACTTGGTTCCCAACTTTGGGAGTAACTTTTAAATATCAGCACAGTTTTCAATAAATCTCTCTCTCCACTCTTTACCACTCAACTCTAAAAAATAACTTTCTAAGACTTAAACCAAACAAAGTGGCTATATTTTATGTCTGGAGTTTTTCCATCTATTATAATTATTTACCAACGACCAGTATTTGGCTAGCTAATTGTCTTTTAGGAAAAAAATTCATACCACACATTTCGAGACCACTCTCGATTAAACAAAGATAATAGTCTAATCCATGAAAATTACTCAAAAACTAAATCCAAAAATGGATGTGATTGTTTTAGCCCGTTATTTTTGAGGGATCTCGAGGTGGGTTTCTTAGGGCATCTCTAGTGAACAATATTAAGGGCTTAGTTTGCTCAGAACTAGCTGACTTTGGTCAGTTTAGTGAATACTTTTCACATTTTTTCACTTTAATGGTGTTGTTAAAATTTGAGTTGGCATTAGCCAACATTAGCTGTTACACTAACCGTAGTTCCTGTATTAGCAACGGAAAAGAGGGAGAGAGAAAGAGAGAAGGAGAGATTGGGAGCACTAAGGCCCCGTTCCATAAATCTTTTTAAAAAATAAGTGCTTATTTTAGAACTTCTCAAAGAAAAATATGAAGGGTTGTTCCACAAAGCCTAAATAAACAACTTATTTCACATTTTTAAACTCAAAAATAATATAAATGAAAAATAATTTTTTAATTTTTTGCACTATATTAAAGATCTCAATGTGATCTATCAAACAAGATTCATACTGTTAGAAAAATTATTTGCGTAAGCATATGATTTTTGAATTTGAAATTGCCTTCCTAAAAAATAAGTATTTATTCAGCCTATTGTGAAACATCCCTTATTATTAGACAAAAACTTTTGACTGAAGAGATGGGAGGAGAGAGGATAGGAGAAAAAGAAGGGTACTAGTCTCATATATATTACGTGTTTGTATACATATGCACACTTTATCTTACACTAACATACATCTTAACTACACCACTATAATACACATTCATTTTTTAAATTTATACACACTTAACAAACAATAAATGAGACTCATTTTATACATTTTATGTCGTAAACACAAAATTTTTAACCAAACCATTAAAGATGCTCTTACATAATTTTGTCATGGCGTCACAGAGAAGAGGAATGGATGACCTCAATGGGTTGTCTCTGAACATGCATGAAGTTTAGGGTACATATATTTCAGCGAAACCGTTGTGTGATGCTATCGCATTCATTGCCTTCATTTATTTATAAGAACCACGTAAGAACAACTTCCAACCCCATTTTTATCTCTGAAAGGATGTCTAATCTCGTAGAGATCACTGCATGCCTTAAACTCTTGTTTTATCCATGCACGTGAATCACTCCCCAACAGGCCCCATTGTCCATAATTTTATCCTTGACAAAGTACCAAAAAATAAAAAGAATTGTTCTCACGCCGTAGCTATATTCTAGCTAGTTTTTTTTTTTTTAATTATTTCATATCAACACAGTCGTATCTCTCCATTATATACCTGCATATCTGTAATCACATCCGTTCTTCGTAGTATCTAATTACGGATCCAAAGGCATCAATATATATGTCACCTTCAATTTGTTAGAAAAAATGGGATAAAAATGACAAAATGTACGAAGTTGTCTTAAATGCTTCCGAAATGACAATGCATCTAACAGATGGCCAGCGTTATGATTTTGGCATAATGAACTTTGAGTTGTTTTCTTTTTTCTTCTGCGAAAAATTTCCAAGTCACTTATACTGCGAGACCAAAGTCTAAGGATAGATTTGAGGAGCGGATGTCCCCGAATGATTGTTCTATCCATTATAATTTCTAAGTTATTTTGGTACTGAAACATATTTGTTTAAAAAATTAAAATTATATAAGTCCGCCTGCCCAATATCATTTAACAATTCAACTCCAGCACAAGCTTGAGGACTTTTAGTTAAGTGTCATATTGCAATTATTAACCATGTCAGGTACCAAGGACCGGTCACCTTCAATTTGGATGCCTACCCCATTGGTATGTTGTGGAGTAAGATTCACATGGATCGATAGACCTTTCCAAGAAAAATACTACGCTGTTAGAAAGAAAGGGATTGACATCTCTCTTATCTTACAAAAGACAAACGGTGCTTTTCTAGCTAGCTGATTCCTCAGGATAAGGCAATGAAGCATTTCCATAGAAAATCAAGGGGTCAATGTCAATATGTCATCGAGACCTCATTTCCATCGCATCAGCTTCAGTTGGTTGAGGCTCCATTTCAGTTTTAGAAATAAGTAATTATTTTTTGAAATAAAGGTGATAGATTGTGACTTTTGAGAGAGTGACTTTGGGTATGGTGTGGAGTACAAATGGTCCCATTAATTCAATTTGGATGCCTACCCCTTTGGTATGTTGTGGAGTGATTCACATGGATCGATTGGAAAAATACTAGATAAGGCACTGAAGCAGCTGATGCCATGGAAATGAGGTGTGGATCGACGATCTCCTCCTTTATTAGAAAAAAAAAATATCAAAAAATTAGGTCCCTCAATTTGGATGCCTACCCCTCTGGTTTTTTGATGCCTGTGTTTCTCATATAATATGACTTTACCCTTTTTTTTCTAACCACATTTTTTCGATCCCTTCCCTGAAAGGTCTAACCATCACATTAATTATTGCCATAATTGTCATTAGGAAGCAGCTAAAACAACTTCTCGTTTGTCTTCGTTTATCTGCGTGAATCACTCCCCAGTTCATACCGAAGGGGTAGGCATCAAAATTGAATTAAGGGGACCATTTGTAACTTACCATGCTAGATCAATTATTACCCATGACCGAATTAATAAACAAATAAAGATTTTCAAGCTAGCTGGTTCCTAAATATTAGAACTAACTAAATGTAGGAATGCATAAAAATACTACTTTTGTCTTTTTTATTCGATATTTCCACTGTTCTTCCTTAAAAAAATATAAAATACGTAGCTTTTCTATTACAATCTATTCCCAATTTTTGTTGATTAATTGTCAGGTCTATATATGATGGAGCCCAATAAACTACAACGGGTAAGAAAAAAAGGATTAAACAGGACAAAATCTTAGTTTTTAACATATAGATGTTTCCCGAACGATAAGCCCTAGCATAGATGGCAATATAATATTGATAATGAACAAATTTTGCACTACAAGAAATTTGGTTTTTGGAGACGAATGAAAATCATCACAGATTACATGTTTTTTTTTTCTTTTTCACAAATACTATGGGTGAAGAGAAACTAGTATGCATGATGAAATTTTTTTTGTCGACTAAGGGTCATCAAGGATTCTCATCTAGTGATGAAATCTGTTTTTTCATCACCTATAATACCTTTTGAAGACGAATAATTGGTGACAATTTTTTTTCCTCGCCTATAAGGGTCATCATCGGGCCGGGCCAGGCCACCTACCCTAAATTGAAGCCCAAGCCCGGTCCACGGGCTAGCCCAATTGGCGGGCCGGCGGGCCAAAAGCCGGGCGGGCCAATGGGCGCGCTTAAATTTCCTTGGGCAAAACTAAACCAAGGGAAAAAATAAAGGGTTTTGTGGGATTTTGGGCTAATGGGCGGGCCCGTTGGCGGGCTTTTGGATGGGTACCTCGGGTGGGCTGCCGGGCGGGCTCATGGTCCGGGCCTACGGGCGGGCCAAGTAAAAATTCATAGGTCCGAGCCCGCCCATTACAAACTACGGGCCGGGCTAGCCCGCCCGTTCTACGGGCTCGGGCCGGGTAAAAGCCCAACGGGCCGGGCGGGCTTTGAATGGGTCGCGGGCCCTCGGGCTAAATGATGACCCTTACTCGCCTATTGATTTTTTGACGACAAAAAATTTCATCACCAATCATTCCTTTTGGCGAAGGAAAAAATTTGTCACAAAAGACGTTTTCATATGCGGAAAAAATCTCATTTTCTTGCTCTGCTCGGTTTCATATGGGAAAAAAATTCGTCATTAGTACTTACCTTTTTCTAACAATTTATTCAGCTAGGATTGTCATGTACTCATGTCCAATTGTGGAGCCCGAAAAGCTACAATGGGTTAAAAAAGGTGATAACTATGACAATGAGATTCAATTAGCTCTATGCCCCCTATGCTCCCTGAACCTTGAAACTCATCAACATTTGTTTCTTCACTGTCATTTCTTGTGAAGTGTATGGTCGATCATATTGGAGTGGTGGAACATCAAATGGGTTTGCCATCCTCTGTCCCAGAATTAGCAAAATGGTGGTTAGCTAATGGATTTTACAATTTGGAGAAACATATATGGGAAACTTACTTCTATGCAACGTTGTGGTCCCTTTGGTTGGTGAGAAACGGCACTATCTTCAACAACTCAACAAAACAAGCTTGGGAGGTGGGGGATCTTGTCAAAACTAGAGTTACGATGTAGATGAAGGCGAAATTCAACATAAATTAAAATCTATACCGTTGAGGAGTTCAAGATTTTCCTAGATGGTGTCAGAAAATTGAGATTGTAACCTAGTTTTCAGGAGTGTCTCCAACTGTCCGTTGGAAGTCTTTGTAAATTTGGGCTCAACCAATATCTTCCTTTGGTTGTCTTTTTCTCGATGTACTCCTTTCGAGTTTTTATAAATTGTTTGCTTTTCCGATCAAAAAAAAAACTATGACAAAATCGTTGGTGTTGTAGATGCCTCCAACTAGCACGATAAGGCCTTTAACAAAAAAAAGAAAGATCGTGGTTTCTGTCCGAGATCTTTGACAATTCATCTCGGGTTTGAAACTGTGGTCTATGGAGCCATTATTGTTTCTACGCTACTTTTTATCATGGATTTTAACCATGATAAAATCAACATAAAATTGAGATTGACTAACTAAAAAAAGTCGATCTCCGAAAATGAACAATTCTGATTGTTTTTGTTGAACATGTGGCGAGCTACCAGTATGCGCTTTTAACATTGGAAAAAATGAAATAGTTCTAAATAGTTTCTAGTGAATAATAAGGAAATAAAGAATGTGATCACATCACACGACACACGCGTGAAGTCGATCATTACCCATGGGAATGAGGTATAGATGACTCTTGGGAGTTGTGAACCAGCTAAAGTTTTTAGGCCATAAAAAGTGAAAACAACGGCAACCTCCTCCATTATTACGTATCAGATCCCTCTTGTTTTGATATCATAGAATTGGTACACGGGAATCCTCATCTATTAATGATAGGACCTCAATTTCTAATTTCATTCAACCAAAAAGAGCTACAGCTCCAAATGTGCATAATTTGTAAAGAGTGAAGAGAAACATTATAAAAAATATTTTTTTCTAAATTTAATTAGTTCATTAATCTCAATCCCTTGATAAATAGTCTTTGAAAAAGAGCTATATTTTATGTCTGGTGTTTTGCCATATGCTATAATTATTTACCAATGACCAATATTTTGCTAGCTAATTGTCTTTAGGAAAAAACGTCATACCACAAATTTCGAGGCCACCCTCGATTAAACAAAGATAATAGTCATAGACAAATATTGGCATTCTACTCCATAAAAATTCAAAAACTAAATCCAAAATGGATGTGATTGTTTTAGCCCATCATTTGTGAGGAATCTCGAGGTTGGTTTCTTAGGGCATCTCTAGTGAACAACATTAAAGGCTTAGTTTGCTCAGAACTAGCTGACTTGGGTCAATTAGTGAATATTTTTCACAATTTTCACTTTAATGATGTTATTAAAAGCTGAGTTGTCACTGGCCAACATTAGTTGTTACACTAACTGTAGTTCCTGTATTAGCAATGGAAAAGAGGGAATGAGGAGGAGAGAGAAAGAGAGGAGAGATTGGGAGCACTAACTTTTGCAGAAACTTTTGACTCAAAAGATGGGAGGAGAGAGGATAGGAGAAAAATTAGAAGGGTACTAGTCACAAATATATTACGTGTTTGTATATATAAACACACTTTATTTTACGCTAACATACATTTTAACTATACCACTACAATATACATTTATTCTTTAAATTTATACACACTTAACAAATAATAAATGAGACCAACTTTATAACCTTTATGTCATAGAACACAATTTTTACCAAACCACTAGAGATGATATTACATGGTAATGTCATGACGTCACGGAGACGAAGAAGGAATGGCCTCGATCAATGGGTGCTGACATGACATCCCGTTAGCTTCTGAACATGCATGATGTTTAGGGTACTTATATTTCAGTGATGCTATCGCATAATTCATTGCCTTCATTTATTTTTAGGAACGACCAAGGAACAACTTTTCCAACCACATTTTTGTCTCTGGAAGGACTTCTAAACAAGTAGAGATCAGTACATGCCTTAAAGTCTTGTTTTATCCATGCACATGAATCACTCCCCCAACAGGCCCCAGGGATAGCCAGGCATCAAATTTCGAGAGGACCATTTGCACCTTACCATGGTCCATAATTTTATCCTTGACAAAGTACCAAAAAATAAAAAGACAAGAAAAGAATGTTTGTTCATATCAACACAGTCGTATCTCTCCAATATATACCTGTATCCGTAATTGCACATATTCTTCGTAGTATCTAATTATGGATCCAAACATGTCAATGTGTCACCTTCAATTTGTTAGAAAAAATGGGATAAAAATGGCAAAATTTACGAAGTTGTCTTAAATGCTTCCGAAATGACAAGGCATCTAACAGATGGCTGGCATTATGATTTTGGCATGAAGAACTTTGAGTTGTTTTTTTTTCTTCGGGAAAAATTTTCCAATTCACTTATACTCTGAGACCAAAGTCCAAGGATAGATCTGAGGTGCGGATCTCCCCAAACGATTGGTCTACCCATTGTACGTTCTAAGCTAGCTATTTTGTACTAAAACATATTTTTAAAAAAAATAGAATTATGTAAGTCTACCCGCCCAATACCGTTTAACAATTCAACTCCAACCCAAGAAAGATTTCGTTGGGAAATAATTACTTTTTAGCAACCTTCTAATTTCTGCAATGCTATTTTGATTTTTAAAATTAACACAGATACTCGAAATTGAATGCATATTTATAAATAGATGATCGTATTTAGTAATTGAATAATTTGTGCAATGTTATTTTGATTTTTAAAATTAACACGGATGCTCGAAATTGAATGCATATTTATAAATAGATGATCGTATTTAGTAATTAAATAGGTCGATTTGTTTGTTGTTTATGATCAACACTTTTTCTTAGATCACAATTGAATCAAAACCTAGCTGTATATATTATTCTTGAATTTCGGACTTAGTATCTTTTGTAACAATCGATATACAATGTCAATGGAGTTGAGTTTCGGACTTAATATCAACAGTTGCAGCGCAATTTGTTTGAACTGTTGGAAAAATAAGTCAAAATACAGCTTTTCAGAGCCCAATAAGTCATAATGGATCACCTTCAATATGTTTGAATACATGGGATAAAAATGACAAAAAACATGCTTGTATATGCTTTTGAAAGTGGAAGCTAGGCCTCAAATATACTGTAAGGCAATGAATAACTTTTTGTCATTCGTTTTCAGAAAAAAAAAAATTCCAAATCACACATTTTTTGAGGCCACTGTCAATGAATTAAGTCAGATACCTTGCGCACGCAAATTTGCCTAGGACTTCACACTAATTTAGGGACAGAGACAAGCATTGAACATGAGAAAGTTCAAATTTGTGAAGAGAATTTTTTCTAAACATGAAATAAAAAATTTAGCTTTTTTTTTTTTTTGAGAAACAGAAAGAAATTCATATAAACGCAAAAAAATTTGTCTCTCGTATTTTGATATCATAGAACTGGTCCTTAATCTTCCTCTATAAATGAATAGGGCCTCAATTTCTAATTTCATTCATCTGAAAAGGGCTAGATTGAGCTCCAATTGTAATTCGTAAAGAGTGAAGAGAAACATTATAAGCAATATTTTTTCTAAAATTTCCTTAAGTTCAATCCGTTGAGAAATAGTCTTCGAAAAGGCACTATATTTTTATGTCCGGTGTTTTGCCATTTGCTATAATTATTTACCAATGATCAATATTTGGCTAATTGTCTTCAGGAAAAAACTTCATGCCACATATTTCGGGACCATCCTTGAATAAAAAAAGCTAATAGTCCAAGAAAATTACTCAAAAATTATATTCAAAAGGATATGATTGTTTTAGCCCATGGATTATGATTTGTGAGGGATCTCGAAGTTGGTTTCTTATATGGTAACGTCATGACATCACGGAACCTCACCCCAAGAGGTGAGGAAGAAAAGTTTTCAGGCAACGAAAACAGCGACCTCAGTGGGTGTCGACATCCGTTAGCTTCTAAACATGACGTTTTAGGGTACATATTTCAGCAAAACAGTTGTGTGATGCTATCGCATTCATTTTGCCTTCATTTAGGAACCACTTAGAACAACTTAATTTCTAACCACATTTTTCTCTGAAAGGACGTCTAACCTCGTAGAGTATATGTCATTGCATTTATCTTGTTCTATCCATTATTCCATGCACGTGAATCACTAGCTCCCCAACAGGCCCAAGGGGTAGCCAGCAATCAAATTTCAAGGGGACCATTTGTACCTTACCATATCCATATATAATTACCCTGTACAAATTACAAAAGGAAAAAAAAGTTAGCACAGTTGATAAGTTTATGTCCCCCACTGTGATGGCCTAGGTTCGATCTCCACAAGGGGCTAGTTTTGGGGTATCAAAAACTAAATCCAAAATGGATGTGATAGTTTTAACCCGTCATTTGTGAGGGATCTCAAGGTTGGTTTCTTAGGACATCTCTAGTGAACAACATTAAGGACCTAGTTTGCTTAGAACTAGCTGACTTGGGTCAGTTAATGAATATTTTTCACATTTTGGCACTTTAATGGTGTTGTTAAAAGTTGAGTTATCACTAGCCAACATTAGGTGTTACATTAACTGTAGTTCCTGTATTAGCAACGGAAAGGTGACCATTTGTACACAGTACTTAGTAAACTGTTTGGATGAAGTCTTTTTCAGCCTTTTTTTTTTCCAATTTCTCGTTGATATCCTTAAAATCACGTTCTGATCACATTGAGCGGCTCGGATCATCGAAATTCGATCGGAAAAGAAAAAAAATGGGAAGGTATGATATTTAACTAAAATGAGGACCCCTTCATTTGAAATGGACTGTGTACATATATAAAATGACCAGGAAGGGTTTCATCCAAACAACTTTTTATTGAAAGGTTCAAATAAAAACTGCTCAAATCAAGACCTTCCCGGTCAATTTTTTTTGCCGATTTCTCGCGGGTACCCTTAAAATCACATTCTAAACACATCGGATCGTTAAAATCCGATCGGGAAGGGGGCACGTTTTAAAAGGTCCTCTCATTTGAAACAAATCTTTCATATATCCAGAAAGTTTCAAATGAGGACCTCTTAAAGTGTGAACTCCTCTATCCTGATCGAATTTCGATGATTCAAACCACTTAATATGTTCAGAACGTAATTTTAAGGATACCCGCTAGAAATTGACAAAAAAAATACTGTTCAAAATAGGCACTTTTCAATCATACTTTTTTGCTAATTTCTCGAAAGGATCTTTAAAATCATATTCTGCACACATTGAACGGTTGGAATTGTCAAAATTTGATCGAAAAAAAGTAGGTCCGCACCGTAAGAAAAATAAGAAATCCCTTATAAGATCTGTGGTATATATATCTTATAAAGATGGCCTCAGTAATCAGGAGTAACCCAAAGCCCGCATATATATATATCAGATCATCAAAGAAGAAATCCGAAACGATTATAAGGATGTGCCGTTCAAAAACAACGATGATACGGATGGCCTCAGTAGTAATCCGAAGCCCGTTTTTCATATCATCACAAAATAAATCTGAAAATATGAAAGGGATTACAAGGCTCCAACTGACCACCACCTCGCTCCAACTGACAACCACCTCCTCTGTCATCCCCGCCTACTCGAATTCGTGTATCCCGTTTACTGTGGTCAAAACTAGGTTGATGTCATCGGTAACCAACGACAGTTATCATGCGAGTAAGCTCCCAATTCTGTCAATTTTTCCTTTCTTTGAGTCACAACTTGATATTCGACATGAACATACGGCCAGGCCTGGGCACTTCCACGCCTAGGTCCCTAGATTTTGGGCCCAACAATTGGGGCCCCGCGAAGTCATAGCACAATTATAAACATTTTATATACATGTATATATCGTATTCAAATTTCTGGTCATATGGCAACATGGTTCTGCGGTAAGTACGCTCAACTGCTATCTAAGTTTCTGAGTTCAACACATGCTACAATTCAGCATTGCTGTCGTTTGAAGTTGGGTTAGTTCTATGGTAATTTTGGCTGAGACTATTTTCCGTTCATTTTTCTTATCCCTTAGCATGAAAGAATTCATGGATCTATAGCAATGTTTCTCGATCTGTTTATCGCTTTACTAAACAAATTATTTTTCAGCACTATCAAGGGCCCACAATAAACCGGATGACTCTGGGTTCGCGAAACTTGCTCCCAATCCTAGTTATCAAGACCAAAGTGACAAAGGTAATGCTATGTGCTACTCCCTCTGTTCCAAAATGAAGATCCAATTTGACAAGTCAACAAAAAAATGGGTCCAATTTTCCCTTACTCATAATATATATTAGATTTTTACAAAATTAGTAAGGAAAAATGTTAAGTGGCAGAGCATAGAGAAGTTTTTATTTAGTGTCAGGGTCTCAAGTTCAAATATGAGCAGTCACGAAATGGGACAACAACTTTTTCATTTCAAAACTTCTAAGGACGAATTTTTTTCGTCTCCTGTCTAAATAATTAGCTCATGAAAATATTTCCTTAATTGCCTACAGTTTCTGCGATGAAGCATATACATTTTTCCTTGCGAGGACCTTTTCGTGAAACATTGGACAATGAAAACGGGCGACGAACATAGTCATCTCAGAAACTCATGCATTGCGATGAAATCCTCGAATTTTGAGACAATGTACGCCTTTTAACGGGTCATATACAATTATTTCAACCCATAGGTGAAATCCTATAAAATTGATCATCCTATGAAATGTTTTTTGTTGGAAGAATATTATATTTAGATGTGCTGCACCTTTTTATTTAGTATATAAATACATAGATGTACGAAAAAATATACATTCATATACAATTGCTTTAACATACATGTATACGAAGTATACTTTTTATACGGGTGTTTATATGCATGCTGGTTTTGCTTGATTGAAGTACTTCTGATACAACCGGATTTGGCATGATGCAACCTTATTTCAACGAATCTGCTAAATTCTAATTGATTGGACATTACAACATTTACTTGTAGGGAAGGCTTCTGGTGATGGACTTACTGCAAATTGGAAAGATTCAGAAAATTCCGAAAGTCCAACTATAAAAGAATGCAATCATACTTTGGATGAGATGAAGCTTCTCAACATGAGCGATCCACTATATGCAGTTGCATGCAGCATTTTTTGCGAGAGTAAGGCACACAGGGAGCAATGGATGTTGTTACGTCAGAAGCCAAAAGAAGTTATAAAGAACTGGATAGAGATGAATGGGAAAAAACTAAGAATGCTATAAACTACATAAGATGCTACAAATAATTGTGATATCAACATGCTGTTACATCTAGTACGTAAGCATGTTGATTTGTACGTGGAACGTTGTTGTTTAAGGTCATTTTCGATCATGTTAAGGTGGATCTCGATGGATCTAGATTTCAATAAGTTTTTGTTTGCTACTTGATGGATTTGCTTGCAAGAGTTTCCTCATGGAGTGTGCACTAAATGTTATGCAGTTGATATTTTATGAAACAGTAGTTTGCTTTCTTCTTTGTTATATGTTGGCCATCGTGTCATATATAGGAGGGAAAGTCTATAATACACCTCCCCTTAAAATGGTGTACCATATACAACTATTTTATGACTTACTTATAACATTTTAGCGTTTTTCGTAACTTTTGTTCTAGAATTCATAACTTTTTAGCAGTACAATTCGTAACATTTTCATTATGACTCATAAAATTTTTGTGTATCTCATAACCTTTATATGATTTGTAACTTTTTAGCAATACGATTCATAACATTTTATCTATAATTCATAACATTTTGAAAAATGCATATGATACACATCCAAAACTTAGGCCCATTGCCGAACAAAAATGATCAATACACAAAGAAAACAAAGGAACATGAATCAAAGCCAACCATAACTCCTGTACAGATTATGCCTCAAAGATTCTTGGGGAAATATTCCAACCAGAACACAGCAACCTATTTTCATCCGACTTGCGCAGTTTCCTTCACGAACCTACATAAGTTCTGATGTCAGACTGTATTGAGCAATTAACCTGAGATGTGTGAAAGAAATTTCTCACGCAAACCTTGAACATTGCTAAGACAAATATATTTTTGCCCAGTTAATGCTAAGACCGTAATATCAAACCCCTTTTCTATGCAATATCCATAAATACCAATTGGTCATAATAAAAAACTGTCATACATACTAAAGCGTACTTATATTTTAATTCTATTGAATACTAGCTAGTTCACTCACTTTTAGTCTAGGGATTAAGTATGATTTGGAGGCAAGTATGCCCGTTTCCTGCCCCGATCCCATTTTTCCCTTATTACTTTACCGTTTGTTGCTTCTACAAATCCAACAAGAAGGCGGGGATTGGAGGAACTTTTAGAGACCACAAGGGCAACTGGATCTTTGGTTTCTTTGGGAAAGCTAACTGTTCTTCCAATTTAGAGGTGGAAATATGGGCTATCTACAGAGGCCTTTTCATCATGCTAGAGAAAAGGTGCTTGGCAGAATGTCATTATTGAGTCGGACTCAAGTGTTGCTGTGAAACTATGTAACGAAGGCTCCCCTTTGGACCATGCACATCGATATATAGTTGTAGCTCGGCCTTAGGCCATTATTTTGTCCTCACACATTTTATGGGGTGTTTTGTTAATTTGTAGGGCTTTTAAAGCCTTTAAACCGTATATTATGTTGCTATGGACTGCTTGTTTTGCCCCTGGGTGTGCACTAGTCCTTCCAAAGCTCAGAAGGAGATAAAACTTAACTTGTTTGGAAGATATCGACCCTTGCGCGATGGAGTGGGTCTGACGCGCAATGGTGGACTTGCATGCTGGCAAACCCATGCATGCAAATTGGCCACCATTTGTGTCAAATTCATACCTACGCACTGTTTTGATAACCAATCTCAATGTTAGATTTTATCTTATTTATTTTCTGAACATGCTATCTATCATATCCTGCAAACATGTTACAGTTTTAATCTCCGATTAACTGTTCCCCCGCCCTAATTGGCTAAAGAATTGATTAATTAAACATAATCGCAAACAAATGTTTTCACAAATGCCTAAGTGGAGATCAATCTCCGGATTGGGCGAGAGGAGTGCCATAAAACCCTTCCCCTCTCATAACCTGACTCCCGAACCCAGATATGGTTATGACGGACTGGTGCTTTCACTTTTTCAAATCAAATAGTGCGGCAAGTGCTTCGAAACACGGTTCCTTGGGTGTCGAACCTTCAAAATCCGAGTGGCGACTCTATATTTTGCAAGCGCTTGTCGTCCAGCTTAGCGCTCCCTCGAACCGGCATTTTTCACGGGGAAGGGAACGGAATCCTTTTCCCCTGAAAAGGGCACGCTGCCCATGTTAGAATCAAGGATTTGATATTGCTAGAATTAAGGATTTGATACGGTCAATATCCTTAATTCAGTAAGTACTTTTATTTTCTTCCTTAATTATAGGACGTTTCCCTGTATTCTTATTCTTTCCTTGTAAATGCTTGTACTATATATATTGTAGAATGACAATGAATGAAGTATTAGAAAATTATTCAACAATTGTGTATTTTACAAGGTATCAAAGCCTCCTTCAATCTCCTTTTCTTTACCCTAGGAATTGAAGTTTGGTCCTGTATTCACAATTGTTGTTTCTGTTCTTACTATTCCGCTGCAAAATATTTTTTTTTAGTGTATTTACCACTATGACTGAAGTAAGTGGTGATGTCTCTAAAAAAAAGAACGAATCTATTACTATATCAACTGGTTTTCATATGCAAGAAACTTCTTCTCGAATCACTCGGAACCGCTTGATGGTACCAATTATGTTGAGTGGTCTTTGAACGCTCAAAAAAAAATCCGTGGGAGAAAACGTTGGGGTTTTATTTCGGGTACTAAGGCTGCTCCAACAGATGTTAAATCGGAGGAATATGAAGCATGGGAAGATGAAAATTGCTTGGTCAAATCATGGCTATTTGATGCGATGACAAAGGATATCCGTTCTCTTTTTCTTCGATTGGCTACGGCGAAAGAGATATGGGAGGCGGTTAAACAAACATATTCTGTTGACTGAGATGCATCAAAGGTTTATCAACTACACTGTGAGGTAATTTCTGTTCGCCAGAATGGAGGTTCTGTTATTTCTTATTTTGGCAAACTGCAAAAAATATGGTAGGAACTTGACGATATTGATGATTGTATTATGGAGTGTGCCAATGATATTGTGACATATAACACGAAGGTTAATTCCCAACGTGTGTATCTGTTTTTGGCTGGTCTTGACCCTCAATTAGATGGGGTTTGAGGCCGCGTACTTGCTACCAAACCACTTCCCAACATACAAGCTATTTATGCTATGGTTTGTGCGGAAGCTAATCGCCAAGAGGCTATGCTTGGAGGAAATATTGGAGAAGGGGCTGTGATGGCTTCTTGGAAGATGCCTGCCTCAAAGAAGGATCGAAAGTGTACTCACTGTAATGGTACTGGTCATACCGTAGAGACATGCTTTCAACTCCATGGGTATCCAGATTGGCATCCAAAAGGCAAGAAGGCGTCTTATGTGTCTTCCAATGCTAAGGAGTTTGATTCGAAGGGGAACCTAGCCACAACTCCTGGATTTACTGCAAAGTCTGGTTTGTCTTTTACTAGTAATAGTAATTGGATAATTGACTCTGGTGCAACGGACCATATGACTTGTGATCGTTATAGGTTTAGTCACTTATCTCCTAAATGTTCCAAAACCACCGTTACCAATGCCAATGGTGTATCATCTCCTGTTATCGGAGTTGGTACAGTTCCTTTATCTCCCACATTAGCTATCAAAGATGTCTTATTTGTGCCATCATTAAATTGTAATCTTCTCTCTGTAACTCAATTAACCAAATCTCATAATTGTGTTGCTTTATTTTTTCCTACTCACTGTATCTTTCAGAACATCATACTCGGGAGAAGATTGGCAGTGGTAAACAAATTGGAGGATTGTACTATCTGGAGGATGGGTTCCAACATTCCGAAAAAAATGGGCAAGCTCACTTGGTGAATGAAGATTTGGTAAATAAGAAACAGGAGGAAATTTGGCTGTGGCATAGGAGACTAGGACATCCCTTTTTTAGCTATCTTAGGAGATCATTCCCCTCTTTGTTTAGTGGATTATTCTTGGAAATTGGAGGCATTTTTTCCAAGAATTTTAGAAAATAATTCTTCATCCAGAGATGCTATTGACAAGGGTGAATTTACGGATGAACGGGAAAAGTTACAAAATGATGATCCAACGACTTCTAATGCGGAAGATAGTCCTCTCCATGATAGTACAATGTCTCCTAACAATCCAACACAAACACTGGCCAATCTTTTTCTGAGATTCCTTTGGAGGTACCCACTAATCCTAATTCTATTTTTGACGATGGTACTATTTTTGAATCTCAAGTGTCACAATATCGTCTTCCACCTCGTTCTAATCGTGGTATACCACCCATTAAATATGAGCCTGATCCTAAATCCAAAGCAAAATATCCCATTAGCAATCACGAGTCTTTCCAAAAATTGTCCAAGTCATATGCATCTTATGTACTACAGTTATCATCTGTTCTTATTCCTAGTAGAATGCAGGAAGCTTTAGCAGATGATAGATGGATTCAAGCCATGGCAGAAGAAATGTCAACACTTGAAAAAAATTCTACTTGGGAGCTTGTACCTTTACCGAAGGGAAAGAAGACCGTGGGATGTAGATGGGTGTTTACAGTCAAGCACAAGGCAGATGGGACTGTTGAAAGGTATAAAGCTTGATTGGTTGCAAAAGGATATACACAATCTTATGGGATTGACTATCAAGATACTTTTGCACCGGTTGCCAAACTTAATACAGTTAGAGTGCTTTTGTCTTTGGCGGCAAACCGGGATTGGCCACTTCTTCAATTTGATGTAAAAAATGCTTTCTTAGATGGAGAGCTTGCAGAAGAAGTGTATATGGATCCTCCTCCGGGTATAGACAAGTATTCAAATGTTACAACGGTGTGCAAACTCAAGAAGGCATTGTATGGGTTAAAGCAATCTCCAAGAGCTTGGTTTGGCAGATTCACCAAGTCAATGAAGAATTTCGGATATAAACAAAGCAACTCAGATCACACTTTGTTTTTAAAGCATCAAAAAGGTAGAATTACTGCTTTAATTATCTATGTTGATGATATGGTGGTGACAGGTGATGATCAAGATGAAATTGAGAGCTTACAGCGACACTTGGCCTCGGAGTTTGAAATGAAACAACTTGGAGACTTGAAGTACTTTCTTGGGATTGAGGTAGCTCGCTCAAAGAATGGTATTTTCTTATCTCAATGGAAATACATTCTTGATTTGTTAACTGAAACTGGTATGCTTGGATGTAAGCCTGTGAATACTCCTATTGAACAAAATCATAAATTGTTCCACTGTTTGAATGCAATTTCTGCTGATAAAGCAAGGTATCGAAGACTTGTGGGAAAATTGATTTATTTGTCCCACACTAGGCCAGATATTACTTATTCAGTGTGTGTAGTGAGCCAGTTTATGCATGATCCTCGTAAACCTCACATGGATGCCGTGGAACGTATATTGAGGTATTTGAAGTCTGCTCCAGGTAAAGGGTTATTGTTTACCAAGAATAATCACTTGAAGGTAGAAGGTTACACTGATGCAGATTGGGCTGGTTCAGCAGATGACAGAAAATCTACGTCAGGATACTTTACTTTTCTTGGGGGAAACCTTGTGACTTGGAGGAGTAAAAAGCAACCGGTAGTAGCAAGGTCAAGTGCAGAAGCTGAGTATAGAGGCATGGCTTTTGGAGTATGTGAATTACTATGGTTAAGGAACTTGCTAATGGATTTGGGTGTTGACTCTCAGGACGCAATCAAGTTGTATTGTGATAACACTTCAGCTATAGAGATTGCTCACAATCCAGTTCAACACGATCGAACGAAGCATGTAGAGGTTGACAGACACTTCATTAAGGAAAAACTTGATACTGGGATAATTATTTTTCCGTTTGTGAAGTCTGAAGATAACCTAGCTGATGTTCTTACGAAAGCTATAGCCAGCAATGTTTTGTGTGACTCTTTAGACAAGTTAGGCATGTGTGATATCCATGCTCCAACTTGAGGGGGAGTGTTAGAATCAAGGATTTGATATTGCTAGAATTAAGGATTTGATAAGGTCAATATCCTTAATTCAGTAAGTACTTTTATTTTCTTCCTTAATTATAGGACGTTTCCCTGTATTCTTATTCTTTCCTTGTAAATGCTTGTACTATATATATTGTAGAATGACAATGAATGAAGTATCAGAAAATTATTCAACAATTGTGTATTTTACAGGCCACAGTTGGATTTCATGGTTTGTATCCTCATTCTTCGATTTTGTTTTTTGAGTTTGAACGGGAAGGGAATGGGAAAGGGGCTTTCAAATTTCTTATTCTTCGATTGATTTGTCTTCGATTCAGAGTTGCTCTTTTGATTCATCTTCGTTCGACCTGCTCTCTCTCTCTCTCTCTCTCTCTCTCTCTCTCTATTCGTTTGATGGAAAAAATGAAGCGTACAGTGGGATTGGGGGGTTTTGTTTGGATCCGGTTGTTATAACCCGGAGTGACCCGCAAACCATTTTTACCCGACCCACTCCCTTTTTTTACCCACGTGTTGCTCCTCTATTTCACAGCCATTGGATGAGATTCAATGGCTCACACATGAAAGTCCGCATTTTTGCAATCTAAGGGCATCCGCAGCTGAAGCCATTGTGTGTGTGTGTATATATATATACATATATATATAATATGAGATTGTTCCAGGGACACCTAAAAACTATCTAAAAAAATACCCCATATCTTAATCTTATAGTTTTCGATCAATTTTTATGATCCAAACCGTTTAATGTGTACAAAATGTGTTTTTTTGGGTGCCCGCGAGAAATTAGCAAAAAATATGGCCGGAAAATGCTTGTTTTGAGCGGTTTTTAATTAAACCGTTCATGAAATCTAAGCTAAACATCGCTCAGATCAAGCCTTTTCTGGTCTTTTTTTTTTTTTTTTGCTCATATTTCGCGGGTACCCTTAAAATCACGTTTTAATCACATTGAACTACTCGAATCATCGAAATTCGATCGGAAACTTTGGATGTTTTTTTAGATGTTTTCATAGGTGTCTCTGAAACCGCCCCGATACACATATAAAGCTGTTGCCAATTAATATTCGGTTTGAATCCTCCAAAAAATCTAACAATATTATACTAAGAATTATTACTGTCATTATTATGATGATAGTAGTAATAGTATGTTGTAACAATAATTCATGCACCGATGAAAATGGATGAGCCCTCCATAAATAGCTAATGCCAGCAGGGGGTCTTTGCATTCTCAAACGAAGAACAATCTTAAGCCCCTTTTCACCCCAGAAACACACTTCCCAAATCACGACAAATTTCTTTGTCGATTTCATGGATCCAAAGATATCCTCCGTCCCAACTTCAATCCTTGATTTTACAAATACCATTGGCGATGAACTCTTCAAATCTTCCCAGAAAATTGACAAATCCTTGTTCCCCGCTCGCATTTACAGGGTGCCTAAAGATCTTTGTAAGCTCAACAAAAGCGCCTACATCCCTCGGATCATCTCTATTGGCCCTCTTCACTGCAAAGAAGAACACCTCCAAACACCTATGCAAGACGTCAAAAAGCATTATGCCTATTACCTATTTACCCGAGTGACCGAAGGAATGAACAGTGACGGCAAAAAACGCAATGAAAAAAAAGCAGAGCTGCTGCAGAAATGTGTGGGAAAAATGAAGCAACGCGTAGACAGCGCCAGGAAACTCTACGCAGAAGAACTAACACTGAATGACAACGAGATGGTGAAAATGATGTTGGTCGATGGTTGCTTCATCCTTGAACTTCTCTTCGCCTCCAAAGCAGCAGAAGAAAAGGCAACAAATGGAAGAGACAGTGGCAACCCAAAGGTACGAATAGAGACACGTCCCTGGGCTTGGGCACCTCCACAATGGGGCAAAAAAAAAATTTATAAACCCAACAAAAAAACTTTATAATCTAAAAAAACTAGTTAAAGTACAATGATTTAATTGAAAATTTTGTTTCAACAAAACTTAACAAAAACATCACTTTGAATCAAATCGTGCTCATCATAAAGTATCATAACAGAGGTTACATTTTGAATTTTTTTTAATGTAATTCAAGCAACCTTGATTTTACTTTTTTGAATTATACGTCTTTTTTATTTTTATGACTTAATAGTAAATTAATTGACAACCAAGTTTCAAGTCGGGTTTGGGCAACTCAAACATCGGGCCTCATTGGACATGAAATTAAGGTTAAGGGCTTGCAAATCATGTGTTTCTAATATTGTACTTAGAATTAGGCTTCTCTGGTCTGAGATTGAACTACAGAGAGCTGTTGGTATTGTCTCAGTCGTCCAAAACTATATTTAATCAGTCAGATTTGTAGAAAAAAACCTTCTCGGGAAGAATCTCTATAAAATCTAGATCATTGATTGTAAGGATGAACGATCGAGATTTAGCTGCACCGTCTTCTCTGGAGTCCAACTACTGAAAAATCAAGTCCTTATATGTATTCATCCAGTGACACAGAGCTAAGATTTTGATTCGGAAATGACACTTAAAAACATCAATATATGTACTAGATATCAAAAAAAGGTATGCCTGTACGAAAATTGGCAAATCATAATACCCAAAATGTACATATTTTCACATATTAATCATCTATCACAATATATTTATACCAAAAAATACACATGTTATATGGTTAGCTCTTTAGATTATAATACCCAACTCATTTTCAGAGGTTAATCATCTACATATTTAATAACCCGTATAATACAGATGTTATATGATTAACGAAATTAAATTTTATACATTGCCGGTGTAAACACTTTTTTCTCTTCAAATCAATTAAATTGCGCCACATAGCCATGTTCTACTAATTGAGACCACTGTTTTGACATGTGAAACAATCTAATTGATTTAGAGAGAAAAAATGTTTACACTGCTAGAATATATAATTTAATCTGATGATTAACTATTCATATATAATACCGAAGAAGCATATTTCTTTCATAGGTTAATCAACCTAAAAAAATGTACATGTGTTCTGCGAATTAACTAACTCTGTTACATGTGTTGATTATAATCTAAAAAGCAACAGCTGACCAGATGTATCAACATTACAGATAAAGAAACAAGGTAAAAAGATGCCAAAACGAGATAACTTACTCTGTTACTGTTTTTGTTCTGCAATACAGATCAACAAAATAGTTTTCAGTGGAGATCCTTCAACCTTTTGAATTTTTTAGTTATAAGGTCATAAGTGCACTTTAACTTTCATAGGGTTTTTAGGCCATGTTTGATAAGTGTGTTGGATTAGATAGGATTAGTAAGGAGACGAGATTGGTAAGGAGATGGAATTAGTAATACCGAGTCTAATCCCAAGTGGGTGTTTGATTGTGTTAGGATTAAATCATGGGATTGTGATTACCAATCCCAATTCCTTGTTTGATTGGAATACCATGGGATAGGATTACAAATTGCATTTCCAATTATACCCATAGATGAAAACATGGTCTATTGAATTGCATGAAAAAAAAAAAAACGGATTGTATTTTCCAATCATTTTCGGACAATTTGCATTTTTTCATCCAATCAATTTCCAGGTTCTTATTTGGACAAATATCCATGCATTATTGTGACATATATTTGGAATAAAGCAACCATATATTTTTTATTCATGTCCCTTAAAAGGAGGAAAATGAAAATATAAAACAGATAACATCTTATTAATTATACTCTCAAATAAATCTAATTATTTATTTGCGATTTTATGGAACAGAAACATGATTATGAAAGGCCTAGAGACAAAATTTAATTATGTTTATTAAGAATAATATTTTCGGAATAATAAGATCTTCGTATTGGTTCAAATGGATTAAAAATTGGAAAACTTAATTTTTTAATCATATTTCTTAATATATAAACAGTCTAAAAAAATTAAATGCTCAAATTTTCAATCTGTTTGAACTGGTGCAAAAATATTATTATTCTGATTATATTATTCTGAAGGGTCATAATAAATTTTTGTCTCTAGAGCTCTTATAATTAATTATCTTCTTTTTATTTAGAATCTTGTGAAGCAGAAACATGATTATGAGAGTCCTAGAGATAAAAGTTAATTATGACCCCTTAAAATAATACGATCTTTGCACTTATTCAAATGGATTAAAAATTTGAACACTGAATTTTTTTTAGACTGTTTATATATTAAAAAAATAGTTAAAAAATTAAGTGTTTTAATTTTTAATTCGTTTGAATCGGTGCGAAGATCTTATTATTCTGAAAAGACATAATTAAAATTTGTCTCTAAGGCTCTCATAATTACGTTTTTACTCCATAGGATCACAAATAAAGAGGTTACAAGGTTTTTTTTTTTTTAATTCCAAAACGATATCGTTCCTGGGCTGGGTAGGGACTACTATGCCATGGAGGCAGCATAGCCCCCGCGTCCACAAAATGTAGGTAGCATATTAGGGATTTGGATGGGTAAGTGAAGTGTGTAATGGAGGATATTATTGGTATTAAGTTGACATACCATGGGCAAGGTGATCATTTTGTAGGAGAGAGCTTGGGATAGGATTCATAATACCTTGTACCCCATGGTATTACTAATCCCATGAAAAAGGGGGATTGCTAATCCCATCCTCTTGTTAATCCTATCCCATTTTTTGCAACCAAACAAAGAGTTAGGAAGGCCATAGGATTAGCAATCCTATCCCATGTCCTAACACAATTATCAAACATTATTTATGGCCTAAATAAAGAATATGAACCACTGAGCCAGATAGGCAACATAAAATTCAAAACAAAAAGGAAAAAGTCTATCTCTGTTCCTTTGTCAAGACAATACGAATTTCATTTTATTTGCGTAATTTTAAATGTCTATCTGATAGAAATCATAATATGACATCCGAACCATGAAAGTAAATGGATGGTCTAAATTCACTGTACTGTGAATCTGGACCATTCATTTATTTTCATGGACACTTTCATGGTCCAGATGCCATGGAGTGTACCAATTCTCATATTTTTTAATAAACTTTATTCAATAATTCCTAACCTTCTTTAGAAATTCATAACATTTGTCAAAATTTCATGATAATACTCATACATACCTCGGTTGAACTCAGCAAATTCGGTTGAACTCAGATGAACTTGCCAAATAGAAATGGTGGAAATCCATTGGAACTTGGCAAATTATAGTGGAGATGAAAAATAATTTTGGGCAAATGCTATACTTGATCTATTAATTAGACTCACATTCTTTATTTCTTTTTCCTAAAAGGTTAACTATGGTTAAGGTTAGATAGTGTGGGGCCCATAAGATGATAAGAGCCAATAAAATGGAGGTATTGTTCACCTTATTTTTTGGGGAGTGAACAAATTCGAACTCTGTAAATATATGAAATGAATCGGTCATAATATATTAATACCAAATCCGAACAATTTGTGAGGTATACGAATTCGATCAATTACAATGTTGCATTCCAAAAAGCAGGAAACAATTCCATATTTTGAAAAAAAATGTGTATATTCTATATATTTGCATAAGCATCACTTTAAACTTTTTGTCTTAGCTAGGCATCGAGTAGCGTTCAAAAGCCAATTGATGAAGGAGAGGACGGCAGCAAAAGCAGCAGCGGTGGCGAACTACCATTGGCAGACCCTGTTATGGATAACATTTTGACTGCCAACATGATCAAACAAGACTTGATCCTCCTCGAGAACCAGATTCCTTTCTTTGTGCTTGAGGACTTGTTCGAAATCATAGTGGATGAGAACCCAGAGAAAAAGAAGTTACCACTCACTGAGTATGTCCTTTCGTACTTTGGCAAAATTTTGAGACCAAAAGTTGAAACTAAAAGTAGCAAGACGAAAACTTGTTGTTGTTTGCCTGATGAATGCGTCCTTTGCGTTTTTGATTCTACGAAAGAAAATGAAAAGGGAGAAAAAGAGTCGAGGAAAGCTAATGTCTACTACTATCATATTCTCCATTTCCTACACGAGCATTACCTTCCAAGTGAACCAAAGAATCCCCCAGAAGAAAAGAAGATAGGTGAATTAGAGGTGTCTGCATCAGAACTCCACTATGCAGGAGTCAAGTTTGTCTCTGTTCAGGAAACCATTAATCTGTTTGACGTCAATTTCAGAGTCCCTAAATTCCCATTTTGGGGGTTATTTAGTGCCAGATTTGAAATCCCGACTCTTGATATACATGACCCCACAGAGCCACTCCTTAGAAACCTCATTGCCTTGGAACAGTGTTGCCCTGCGGTTGACCGGTACTTCACATCCTACGCAAAGTTCATGGACAATTTAATTAGCTCAGAGGAAGACGTCAAAGTGCTTAAAAAAGCCAAAGTTATACGCAACCACTTGGGCGAGGACAAGGACGTCTGTTGTCTGTTCAACAAGCTGTGCAAGGAAGTTGTAATAGGGGAGTTCTATTTCGAAGACCAGTGCCGAGATGCATATAAGTATAGTCAACATCGGTGGCCGAAGTGGAGGGCGTACTGGAAACGCACGTATGTTGAATCTCCATGGGGGATCGTAGCTTTCTCTGTGGCCATTATTGCCTTTGGAATAACGGTTACTAACTTCGTTCGTGGATTCCTTGAATAAACGCCGGTGAGCATGAACTTTATCTGTGTTTATAATTGCTATGAAGATTGTCTATCTGAATGTGTAGCTATAAAGAAGTGTCAAGTGTGCCTTTCTTCTTCGACGTAAGATATGTACTTGTCAATCAACAGTGTCATTCTGTCATTACCATTTAGTGTTCTAGCTGTTGAAAATTGAGGTTGATTGGGATGATTCCAATTGAGTTGGAGATTGAAAGTTATCTAAAATCTTCAACTCCTTCCCCAATCTACTGTTATATATAAGTGTCAGAGTTACATGTATTCTATGTGCAAGAAATAAGAGTTCGTGAGAGAGATGATGTGGGAACCCTACTGTTAGGGTTTGTGAGCTTTGTGAATTTGAGTGAAAGATTGTAATATATATGTTTTCTACAATTGAGAAATAATATATGTGTTTGTGTGTGTAATTGATACCTCACCAACCAACAGTTTCTTTGCACCCAACGGTAGCGAATTTAGCTCTAGATACAAGAACTATTCAAGTCTGTTTGCTGTTATTTGGATTGGTGAATTCTAACAGATATATATCTTGTGAAGGAACTGGACAGAATCAAAGTCAGAGTTTATTGTTCCTGCTCCTACAGAAATCAGGAAAACTAAATGTGACGCGGCGGAATTCACAAGAAGATTAGTTGCGTACTAATCAAACGAATGATAGAACTCGAATCTACGAGTTAACCTTGCGCACAAGGAAAAATAGAGAAAACTCTAAATATTAATGATGTAAAAGTTTTAAAAGATCAATAATTGAATAGGTTACAACCCTTTTTATAAGACCCTAACCCTAGAAATTCTACTACAAAAGAAATAATAAATCATGTCAAAACAAGCGGCATTAAATAAAAGATATTTCCTAATTAATTAAAATAAAATCCTAATGCTTATAGACCAAGAATTCTAATAAAGGTAGAAATCAAAATCAAACCGAATATGGAAAGTTAATAATTCTAACCTAATTGAAAATATTCCTAGCCAAAATCTTATTCTAAAACAATAAAAATAAAATACAAAAACTCTCCGTTTTTGTCCTACATCAGTCTCCTTTTCTTCAAAAGAACTCGCCCTCGAGTTCTCATTAGAAACTTGCCATCTGCCATTCCAAAGAAATAAATATTTGGAATACTTCAACTTCTCGTTCATCTTCCAATAAAAGTACACTCGCCAAGATAGTTTTTCTACACACTTCAATTGATTGACAATCTCCACGATACGAGAATTGAGTGAAAACTCAAATTGCTCCAACCCAAGAAAATCAACAATTTGAACTTCATTCTGAAATTGCAGTTTCTCTTGACTTTGATCCATTTTAATATTGGTTGGTAGATCAAGCACACATGATGTCGCATGAAGAGCATTGGTATTATCTTCATCACTAGGACAAGTAATACCTCCATGTGTTTCACAAAGTTCAATATTGATGGTGGTATTAACGTGTTGAGAAATTATATGCACCAATTCATGACTTTCCTCTCCCTTCGGTTCTTGTACTTGGAACGATATTGTGATATTTTCATCATCGCATACAATTACCTCATTGGTTGCACCACCATCTAGATCAAACTGTTGTTCAAGCATATTGGCACTCGGACATTCCTCCTCACCACCAGCTTCTTCATCTCCAGCTACTTCTTCGTCACCAAGTTCAAGCCGATCTCCTTCCTCTTCTGCGACCTCATATACATCATAATAATTGTGAAACGATTGAATGGAACTTGAAGGAACTTGATTCTTTTTTTGACCACCGGCGCTTAACTGACTCGTTGGCATGTTTCTTGAATAATTTGTATCAGCAATAACATGGCTATATTGGAAATCAAAATAATCTCGAAACATTTGTTTTGACTCAAGTTTTCTTCGGTATTCTTGATACAACTCCTGTCCACGATTTGATTGAAGAAATCTATCACTCATTAATCGTCTCATCCTGGGCCATGTCCTAATGGGTTGTTTATATTGTCGCAATCTATTAGACTGCAATCGTTCCCACCACGTAGAAACATAGCCATATAATTTACGAGCCGCATATTTGACCTCCTTCTCTTCAGGAATATCCGTGTAGAACTCAAAGAATTTATCTACTTTACGAAACCAATAAATAAAATTCTCAGGATGGCAATACCCATGAAAAGTAGGAATTATTGGTTCTACCTGAAAAGTTAAAAAGTCGTCATCTGTTCGATAAAATCCCCCTGACCTTGAATGTTGCTTTTTTGACTGATATCCATAATAATCCTCGGGTAACTCGTCTTCAGATTCATCATCACTATCAAGTTGATAATAAGAATATCCTCCGGAGGCGTTTTGATTAATAGGTTGGTTGCGGGCAAATCCCTCAACGCGGTTCCTATCAACTTTGTGTTTAACAGGTTGACCATGGGCAAATCCCTTGGCGCGAGTCCTGTCAAATCCTTCCCTACGATCATCGTCAATAGGGTTTGTGTATCTTCCACGGACGAATGCCATCGAACCAGGAAAAAGCGTGGCTTTGATACCACTTGACGCGGCGGAATTCACAAGAAGATTAGTTGCGTACTAATCAAACGAATGATAGAACTCGAATCTACGAGTTAACCTTGCGCACAAGGAAAAATAGAGAAAACTCTAAATATTAATGATGTAAAAGTTTTAAAAGATCAATAATTGAATAGGTTACAACCCTTTTTATAAGACCCTAACCCTAGAAATTCTACTACAAAAGAAATAATAAATCATGCCAAAACAAGCGGCATTAAATAAAAGATATTTCCTAATTAATTAAAATAAAATCCTAATGCTTATAGACCAAGAATTCTAATAAAGGTAGAAATCAAAATCAAACCGAATATGGAAAGTTAATAATTCTAACCTAATTGAAAATATTCCTAGCCAAAATCTTATTCTAAAACAATAAAAATAAAATACAAAAACTCTCCGTTTTTGTCCTACATCAAAATGGATCTGTGAGAAATGCTGAGGGTCGGCGTAGCATTATCGAAATACATCCAATTTATGTAGCTAGACAATCATTCATCTACTAGTTAGTCTCTCATTACACAGGTAAATGGACTGATAATGAAGAACAATGTTTTGCGGTAAAACAAAAGAAAAAAACCGAGAGATCATCACTAACAAGACACCCGATATCTGTCTTTAGCGATTGCAGCCATTCCATTGACGTCAATTACAGACACAGGCCAAAACCCGTGAAGGTTAGGAAAATCTAAGGATTTCACTCGATGGGGTAGCGAATGTCACTTGACACTACTATTTGCGGATGTCACTCGATGCAACCAAGTCACACAATTGATTGTATGAGGAATTCTCAACTCCAAGCAAGAAATTATACTTGCAAATATTTTCAAAAACTCGAATTCTTCCCTTTCATTTCATTAGATCAACTATTTATAGGGATTGCACTCCCAAGACTTAATAAAGATTAGACGATTTCCTAGATAGATCTTTCAAATCCTTAGACGACCCTTCAACTACATCAAAATGATAAGGAAATTCTGGCACTCAAAACAATAAATGTTACGCCCTACCTTTTCTTTTTCTTAATATTTATTTTTCCCGTTTTGAGAATTGGATTTTTATTGTTTGGGCCCCATTTGATATATTTCATTATTGCATGAGATAAGTTTTATCGGCTTTATTAGAGTTTGAGGGAATAAGTCTAATTAACTGTAGTAATTAGTTTTTACCTTAGTAAGATATTTTATTTACTGGATACTTATAAGTTAGGGTGTACGTGTGTTTGTAAGTGGGTAGTTTATGAGGTCACAGTTAGAGATTTATAAATACGTACAGTAGGGTTAGTATTAAGAGTATCCTGAGTTTCTATGAGAGCCGCAGCAGCCAAGTTTCTGAGGAGGTATTCGTTGGGTTTCGTTTGAGGTAATACTACTTTCCATCTCTCTCATTTAATTTTGATCTTCCATTTCTCAGAGCAATAGGGTCCATGGATGGGGGCACTGGCGCACTAGGATCGAGTAATTTATTGGGTTACTCGGGAGAGAGAGAGAGATGCCAGGCGTGTGGGTTGTGAAATTGGTGGCTTGTGCGTTGTGGTGCACGTTGAATCGATCTGATGTTGCTAGGAATTGCTCGTATTGGGGATTAATGGAATAATGATATAGTTCTACATGCGGCAGAAGAGTTAAATGGTGAGGCGGTGTACTTAGGCAATTTGTATGTAGATTAAATAATTGTGCTTGTGAGAATAAATCTATATGGTAGAGTTTGGGAATGGAGAACACGTGGTCACCAAGGAAATATATCGTTTGGGTTGAAAATTGAAGTTTAAGGTTTTGGATGGTTCTGGTGGCTTGGAGTAAGCTAGTTCTAGGATTAGTTAATTGTAATTAACGTTAGTTCAAATTGGTACATTTAGTGATATAATAATGCTATATGATTCTCTCTTCAGGTTGGTCTCGTGTCTCGTTGTTTGATCGCATTACGTTTGGACCAGGTGAGTGGTTAAGCATGTTAAGTATTTGCGAACTTCCCCGTATTTCTTAAATTATTGTTTTAGAAAATTAATGATTGAAATTGAGAACATATATTTGTTTTATTTGGTTCTTGAAATTGGCATGCGGATTTGTGAAACCATTTGTTGATCGAATAATCTTTTGGTGATAATTTTGTGGATATTGATGGGAACATTTATTTTGGAAGTCCAGGGAAATTAATCCTCTGTGTGCGGGTGACTCTGGCCATTAGGGAAGAGACCGGATTAGGCCGGTGACCCTAATGCTCAACGGTTGTTATTGACCGGATCGATCTTAGAGAAAAGTTCCACGGGCTGCCTACTCGTGGTGACTCTAAGTTCCGATATTGGATCCAATTTTGAGATATTTATTCACTGGCATTTGGTACTATTGATTTTGGTTATGGTTCCCCATTTGATGTTGGAGATTGGATTGAGAATACCATTAAGATTTATCGGATGAATCTTTTATTGGATTAATGGATTATTTTGTTGTTCACCGCACATGCCAAATTTATATTGACATGGTAAATTATTTTGATCCCTGTTCAGAACTTTATTCTAATATACATGCTTTGCCATTCACTGAGCTCGTCAGCTGACGGATTTATTCCAACTTCTTTTTCAGGCTAGTCAGGGATTTAGGCAAGGACTCTGGCGACATCTCGGGGACTTCTTTTAGTTTGACCTCCTTAGGGTGTTTCATCATATTTTTATTTTATTAATCGCTTCCGCATTTGAAATTAAACATTTTGTCAGACATCTAAATTCTTTTGCTATTGTTGGATCACTGGATTTATTTGATTCATGGGGTGTTTATGCCCCATTCTTTTTATGGAATTTATTGGTTGGGGATGTTCTGAATAAATAAAAATGGTTGACTAATTGGTGGATCCTTAATTGGGAGTTCTTATAAAATTTCTTTTTAGGCTGCATGTTCTACAAACTTTGGTCTTGTGGTTCATGGCCGGTCACTTCTTATTTTGGGGCGTGACAATTGTGGTATCAGAGCCTTGGTTTAAAAAAAAAAAACCTTTTGCATTCATTTTGTATCATTTTCATTTAGTGGAGGTCCGAGTCCCCAGAGTCCTACTGCCATTTGTGAAAGTGTTTGTTAGTTGATTTGTATTGGTATCCGCATAGAATTATGAAGATAGTAGTCATCTGGTGGGAACATTATTTTTCTGTAGACTTTGGATAGGGTATTGAAGGAGAATGTAGCATAAGTGATTTTATTCATTATTGGCATCATCGCAATTATTTTACAAGTATGTTGGTAATGGAATGTAGTTGGAGTATGATATTAAATCTTAAGAAGTATTGGTGGTAGTACAGTTGGAAATTGACTTGAAGAATATAACTTACAGGATTGCTTCAATTTGGTATTGACGAAGGGCTAGCTTGAGTTTCTTACTTGTAGTACTCGGTACATCCTGGATAGTCTTGAATTGTTGTTGTTTGATTGCTCCTTTGTCCCTATGGTTGAGATTCTAGTAGATATTTGGTTATGTTCTATTAGGAAAGGTCAATAATTATCCTTGCCTAAGGAACTACCCCATGAAGTGGGTGTAGTTGATCGTTGAAAGTGGGTTTTTCTAAGCATAGTATTAGCTGTTTAGTTTTGAGGGTTTGACCAAACAAAAAAAAAAAGAAAGATAGGCTTTGGCTAGGGTACGGTCGCTTGATTGGTATTGGCAAGCTTTGGGTTATGGCTGTATCAGCATGTGAGTGCTTTGGTTGGTTTGAGTCTATGGAAAAGATTGTTACAGTATGTTTGGTGATTAGACAATGAGGTTATGGAGTGCACTGGTGGTGCTTTGAAATTTTAATGCATTACGGTATTGCTATTATTGAATTATGGGAAGTTTTGAAAGAGAAAATTTGTTTGGGTAAACTTATGTGATTAGAGTTGTCATCGGGCCATTTGAAGTAAATATGGAGTGTTATCGACTTGATCATTAGTAGTTTTGGGGTTCTTAGTTTATTTGTTGCAAAAGGTTAAAACTCTTACTTTTGGGGATAATTTAGAGACGGTTTTGAAATGACAAGGGAATATTCTGTGGTGTAATATTTTGGGTTAGTACATGGAGTTAGTTCTCAAGGTATGAGGTGAATGTTAGAAATTTGAGGCAGTGATGTGCATTATATGTTCTTTTGGGAAGTGAGAATAGAGGCTAGTTAATTTGATTAATTATTAGTTTTGAGGACACCATTCAATTTGGGTAATTGATAAAGGCTGCGGATATATGTATAATGACCCTTGAAATTTTTGGATGATTCAGCGGGGTAAAATCTTGTTTATACTTTAGCAATATTATTGTTAGCCGTCTTAAACTTTACTTGAGGTGATCTGATCTGGTTGCATTTATTGAATAAGTCTTGTCTTGCCACCATTGCTGAGTATGTGGAATAGGGTGTGAAGTTTGGGAGCGTATTTGTTTCCTAAAATTTTAATCTAGATTTGATAATTTGTTTGGACTCTCGTAAAGATTAATTTGAGAATGTTTCAACGAAACTATTTGGAGGGTATGGGTGTATGATGTTTAGCTGATTAGTAAACCAATCATAACAAAAGGTGATCTGTTGAGCCATATGACTTGTGGTACTGTAATAAATCAAAGCTTTGAGGTCTAAGGAGTTCCTTAGTAGACTTTGGATTTTTGCAAGTGATGGGATGTTATTAGTTCATTGTTGGAGTAGTTCATTGTTGAAGTAGTTCATTGTTAGAAGAACAATCCTTAGAGTTTGGCTTACTTAGTTTGATCTGGAATTATTTTAATTCTTTCCATGACTACTAATTCTAACCTTGATTGACTAGTTGGTAGAATATCTTGTTGGTTAGTATTAAGTTAGTTTCTTTTAGGTGAAGTTGGAACATAATATCAGGGAGATTTTTGTGGAAGTATTCCTGTTGGTTTGTAGCTACGAATGTTAGTAAGACGTCATGGAGACTAGTATGTATTTTTACAACTTAAATGTTAATGGAGTTGACAGTGGGATAGAAAATTTGATAGTTAGAAATAGAACATTCAACCTTGACGTATCAGTTTAGTAAAAAAAAAAAATTGGAGAGAGAAGATTTTGGGGATCGATGATGTAGGCAGTTTATAGATTCAGTTTGTTTGGGTTAGTAGTTTTTGTGATAGCCAAAAAAAAAAGTTTGTTGCAACAGATTTCATTGATTGGTCATTTTGGGTGCATTGAGTACGCTCAGCTTGAGTGTGGTTAGTGTCTTGGAAAACTAAGAATTGGATTTCCGTATGTGATTTGGTACAGTGTGATTGGTGCTTAATTTATTAGGTGTTCAACAGGATAGGAGGATGCACTATTGTTTAAAATATTAATTTTGGAGTTTGGAGACTATGGTAGGGTTGGCTATGATGGTCTTATTCGAACATTTCATTAGTGTTTTGTGCTATACTTTGATTGCCTCTAGAAAACTATGTTGGTGTGTAATGAAAAGGTTGATGAGATGAACCATTGAGATTTTGGAGTTTTAGAAGACATGATGACATTGGTTAGAATAATTCTTTTGTTTGAATTGCTCTATTGATGCCGGATTTTATGTATGGATGGTCCACTTGGAACAAGATTCAATGCACTTGGATGTAGTAAAGTTGGACATAATGAGGCAGTAACTATTGAATGGATGGCAAATTTTTGGAGTTCTTGGATATTCGAGATGTTCAATCTTATGGAGGCATGATTCTTTTCAGAGTTTTAAATAAATGCATACATTTCTTTGATCTTGATGTGAGTGATACGGAGTTGCTAAGAGACTATAACTCATACATGAAAGTCGAGTTTGAAGTTTGTAGTTGATTGGCTCACTAAGTCAGTACATTTTATTGCTATTAACATGATGTATAAAGTTGGATAGTTGGTGCAGTTGTATTTTAACGAGATTGTTAGATTCCCTGGTGCACTTGAATCAATTATGTCAGATTGTGTCCCCATTTTGTATCTAAATTTTGGGTGCCTTAAAGATAGCGATCGATACTCACTTATTTTTTTTTTAGGTTTTGCTTAGCGATGATCAAAGTGAGAGGACTATATAGATTTTGGAGGATTTATTGAGACCATGTACCTTAGAGTGAAAAGAAAATTGGGATGATCAATTGCCGTTAATGGAATTTATGTACAATAACAGTTATCATTCGAGTTTGGGAATTGTTCCATATGAGATTTTGTGTGGACGGAAGTGTATATCCCCTATCCGTTGGTATGAGGTTGGAGAAAGGCAACTTTTAGGACTTGACTTGGTGGAGGATGCAAAAAAAAAAAAAAACGATCTGGGAAAGGTTTGTAACTACTCGGAATAGATAGAAAAGTTATGCAGATAATCGTAGGAAGGATTTGGAGTAATTGGATGGCCCTATGAATATTTTTGAAATGATGGAAATCTAGTGACTATTATTTTGACGTTCTTATACAATTTTGGTAGTCTTAATTTGAGTGATGGGGTTTGTTGATTAACTTCTTTGATAGATTTGGGCTTGTTCAATTATTGGTCATATTGTAAGAGATAATTTTTTGAACAGTCATTGGAGGGATTTGGAGTTTGTAGCTAGAAATATTGTACGTACTTCTTAAGGTGTCCCATAGAAAGATGTTATTCGGTTTGGCAAAAAGAAAAGTTGAGTCCTTACTATATTGGGCTGTTTGAGGTTTTGGAAAGGATAGTTGAGGTGGATTATCGTTTGGCAATGCTGCCTAGTTTGGCTCGGGTTCATAATGTTTTTAATGTATGTATATTGACGAGGTATGTGCATAGTCCGCCTCATGTGATTGATTATGAGTCACTTCATGTTTGGGATGATTTAACCTGTGATGAGCAACCCATTGAGATACTTGATATGAAAGGAAAGGTACGTCGCAAAAAAAAAAAAAAAAAAATCATTTGGTTGAAGTGGTGTTGGGCGCACGCAGTTCATGAAGCTACTTAGAAGCGTGAGGAGGAGATGCTTTGTATGCTTGAGGTTAGTATGCAATTTCGAGGACGAAATTTCTTTTAAGGGGGGAAGGATGTTACGCCCTACCTTTTCTTTTTCTTAATATTTATTTTTCCCGTTTTGAGAATTGGATTTTTATTGTTTGGGCCCCATTTGATATATTTCATTATTGCATGAGATAAGTTTTATCGGCTTTATTAGAGTTTGAGGGAATAAGTCTAATTAACTGTAGTAATTAGTTTTTACCTTAGTAAGATATTTTATTTACTGGATACTTATAAGTTAGGGTGTACGTGTGTTTGTAAGTGGGTAGTTTATGAGGTCACAGTTAGAGATTTATAAATACGTACAGTAGGGTTAGTATTAAGAGTATCCTGAGTTTCTATGAGAGCCGCAGCAGCCAAGTTTCTGAGGAGGTATTCGTTGGGTTTCGTTTGAGGTAATACTACTTTCCATCTCTCTCATTTAATTTTGATCTTCCATTTCTCAGAGCAATAGGGTCCATGGATGGGGGCACTGGCGCACTAGGATCGAGTAATTTATTGGGTTACTCGGGAGAGAGAGAGAGATGCCAGGCGTGTGGGTTGTGAAATTGGTGGCTTGTGCGTTGTGGTGCACGTTGAATCGATCTGATGTTGCTGGGAATTGCTCGTATTGGGGATTAATGGAATAATGATATAGTTCTACATGCGGCAGAAGAGTTAAATGGTGAGGCGGTGTACTTAGGCAATTTGTATGTAGATTAAATAGTTGTGCTTGTGAGAATAAATCTATATGGTAGAGTTTGGGAATGGAGAACACGTGGTCACCAAGGAAATATATCGTTTGGGTTGAAAATTGAAGTTTAAGGTTTTGGATGGTTCTGGTGGCTTGGAGTAAGCTAGTTCTAGGATTAGTTAATTGTAATTAACGTTAGTTCAAATTGGTACATTTAGTGATATAATAATGCTATATGATTCTCTCTTCAGGTTGGTCTCGTGTCTCGTTGTTTGATCGCATTACGTTTGGACCAGGTGAGTGGTTAAGCATGTTAAGTATTTGCGAACTTCCCCGTATTTCTTAAATTATTGTTTTAGAAAATTAATGATTGAAATTGAGAACATATATTTGTTTTATTTGGTTCTTGAAATTGGCATGCGGATTTGTGAAACCATTTGTTGATCGAATAATCTTTTGGTGATAATTTTGTGGATATTGATGGGAACATTTATTTTGGAAGTCCAGGGAAATTAATCCTCTGTGTGCGGGTGACTCTGGCCATTAGGGAAGAGACCGGATTAGGCCGGTGACCCTAATGCTCAACGGTTGTTATTGACCGGATCGATCTTAGAGAAAAGTTCCACGGGCTGCCTACTCGTGGTGACTCTAAGTTCCGATATTGGATCCAATTTTGAGATATTTATTCACTGGCATTTGGTACTATTGATTTTGGTTATGGTTCCCCATTTGATGTTGGAGATTGGATTGAGAATACCATTAAGATTTATCGGATGAATCTTTTATTGGATTAATGGATTATTTTGTTGTTCACCGCACATGCCAAATTTATATTGACATGGTAAATTATTTTGATCCCTGTTCAGAACTTTATTCTAATATACATGCTTTGCCATTCACTGAGCTCGTCAGCTGACGGATTTATTCCAACTTCTTTTTCAGGCTAGTCAGGGATTTAGGCAAGGACTCTGGCGACATCTCGGGGACTTCTTTTAGTTTGACCTCCTTAGGGTGTTTCATCATATTTTTATTTTATTAATCGCTTCCGCATTTGAAATTAAACATTTTGTCAGACATCTAAATTCTTTTGCTATTGTTGGATCACTGGATTTATTTGATTCATGGGGTGTTTATGCCCCATTCTTTTTATGGAATTTATTGGTTGGGGATGTTCTGAATAAATAAAAATGGTTGACTAATTGGTGGATCCTTAATTGGGAGTTCTTATAAAATTTCTTTTTAGGCTGCATGTTCTACAAACTTTGGTCTTGTGGTTCATGGCCGGTCACTTCTTATTTTGGGGCGTGACAATAAAGGGAGACATCCTAATTTATAGGATTATAAGCACCGGTCATACGAGCCATGTCTTTCCCTCAAAATAAAAAGTGTCACCTTTTAGACAAAAGAGATATATAAAACTAAAATTCACACTCTTTAGTAAAAGACATGTTTCCCAAATTAATATCTCTTTTAATTTTTAAAACTTATCAAAGTTCCAACACAATCTTTCATCTTTAAAATGTGCACAAAGATGGTGTTTTTTCCATCCATATAGTTTAGCGTGGATAAAATTAGAGAAAGCAGGAGGAAGGGAGAAACTGAAATTCAGAATTGGGAGCTGGGAGTGTGATTTGGTCTTAGCCTTTCATGGCCGCGGGTGGAATGGGTTTTATTTGGTGATGAGGTGATTGCAGTTCGCATGGCGTTTTTCCTCCAAAAAAACGATAAGTGATTGTAATATAAATCTCAATCAAAATACATCAAATAGAATACTCATCGCTAGACAGGGAATCAAACAACCATGACTGTTGAGAATCAGCCCAATGGCTGTACCCCAATGAGACAAACCTTTCCCAGTATAAAACACACGCTTCACCGTAAGCTCCGATTAAAATCCAATCAAAAAATTAAAAGAAAAAAAAATCTCGTAACTAAAATATGTTGGGTGATCCTTGAACATGGCCTAAGATACTAAAAGGAACAAACCAAAAAACTTGAAAAGGAGAGTGAGTTCATGTTGGGATGGTTCCAATTCCAATAAATCAAATGTCTTGCCCATGGTTGTTTCCTCTGGAATACCGAAGTGCTAGCTGATGTCTGGTTCCTCTTTTGGCGTGTGTGACCTTCCATGTAACATCTTTTACTTGTGAGGTGCTTAAATATTATACTCTAGTATCTCAAGGGGCAAAGTGCATTTTCTTTTAAAAAGTTGTGCATGTGTGCCGTGTGTCTTGGTGGGGTGTGTGTGTGTTCTTATCCAAAAAAAAAAAGAAACCCATCGGGAGGTTTTGTTCTACGTTAGAGAGAGAGAGAGAGAGAGAGAGAGAGAGAGAGCTGCCGAGAGAGAGGGGAAGGAGTGGCAGATTGAAACCTTAATTTTGGTAAGTATCTTCTAATTCTTTTGTTCGGTAATTAATCTACCGGTTCTTGTGTTTGAATTGTTTGGGGGTTTTGGTAGAGAATGGGTTTTGGGGTGCCTTAGAAATCAGATTTGAGCAATTCTTTGTCCCTTTTTCCTTATGAACTGATATTTGTGATTAGATGCAATAGAATTTGATGCTAAGAGTTGATATTGATACTAGGTTGCCGAAAATATTGAAACCTGAGTTCTTGTTTGCTAGAAACATGCTCTATATCTCATATGCTCTGAATTGAAGCCATGGGAGGGGAATTTTGATGTTGGAGATGGGTTTTTATCTCAGAAAATTCGGATATCATATGAATATGCATAACTGTGTTGAGCAAAGTTGAATCTGTCCTGATTTTGACAAATTTTTATCATCGACACGCTGACCATGTTATTTTCTGGTAATTTTACTGGAGATGCCTCTGTAAGTGTAGTTTATGCTGTAAAAATTTCAGAATTATCTGAGAAGTATGGAAAAAGATAAAACTCATAAACCGGGCTGCTGTCAGATTCGCGTCTGGGCAGACAGCACAGACACGTATTGGAAAAAATGGGCATAACTTCTTACTCGGGTGTCGGTTTTACGCACCGTTTCTTGATTCAAGAACTAGACTCGTATATCTATCTGAATATGTATGGGTTGTGCCGTGAATCTTTCTAGATTATAGCAGTTTTTTAATTAAAGTTCAGGTTTTGGGAAGTTCTGGGATTCTGGACAGCTTTTGGCTTGTGTTCCTCACGAAATTCCTCAAGATTAAGCATGTTGGGTATACATGAGTTCTTGTGAGTCTTAAGTATTGTTAAGTTGGTGATGTTTTGGCTTTGGAATCACTTGAAAAGGTTAAGAACTCAATTTATTGTGAATTTTTGAATGCTGGACTGATCTTGAGAAGCTGTTTTGAGACAGATTTGGGAAGCTGTTGTGTTGCCTATTTTTCCATTCTTATAGTTTGAATTTGGTCTTGGTTCCTTCACAACTCTTGAAGTACATCCTCTTGCGAAGCTTTTGGCACCAAAATCGTTAGATAATGAGAAAAACTCGACACATAGTGATTTGTCGAAGTTGGGACTGTCTTGAGATGTTTCTATGTGGAATCGGCACATGTTTGGATTCATGTTATGATTATTCATTTCTTTTCTATGACTATTTGAGCTTTGCTCTCATACGTGTGGATTAAAATGCTAGGTTTGGAAACGACAACAAGCACCCCAGCTCCACGTAGGGAGTAACTATGTTGGTTTTCTTTTTGTTGGAGACCGAGGTGAGTGTTCGATTCATAGATGTTCTTCAATTGGATTGAATTTGTATATGGAACTGTGACTTTGTGTCGATGGGCAGTAATGGCTAAGGCCGGACTTTGTGTCGTGCTCTTGACTTCGTGTCGATTAATTGGCTTTATGCCGCAATTATGACGTTGTGTCAAGATAATGACTTCGTGTCGGATTTAATGACTCTGTGTCGAACTAATGACTTTGTGTCGATAGTTTGCTTAACGCATAATTACTTGTGATGCTAGATTTAATGTTTCCATTGAATAGCATCCATGTCTCATATGCACTCCTGGAACTCGTTTCGGGTTCCAGTTTTGCAGGTATAGGTCAGTGTCCACTACAGGTTGCGTTTTGCGTTTTGAGACTCGCTTGAGGAATGTGTGGTTGCGGCCTGTGGGAGTCTTGTCTCCCGGCCCGTAGTTGATATTTGCTTAGTTTAGTTTTGGGCAATAGTTGGTTATGCAAAGCTTATTACTTGGCAAACTTCCGTTGTAGTTTGTAAATGACAATTATTTTGAGGTGTAAATAAAATGTGGCTATTGATTTTCAGTTTCTAGTTGTTGTTAGCATTGCTAGTAGCTGTCTTTTTGTTGGTGTGTTGTCACATGTCGTATCAGGATTGGCCGATGAGGTGCTATTCCGGAATGGGGCGTGACATTCCATCTTCTTGCTGGTAACATATTTTGCGTGTCACTCTCTCTCTCTTTTTTATCGTACTTCTATTGGTTGCAATTGTGGTTATGTTTTAATCTATATATGTTCTTGGGTGCATCCGCATTTAATTATTCCAACATCCACTCTATAAGTTTTTTGTCTTCAGAATAACATTAAAATACCAGTTGTTTCAGGTAAAATACCAAAGCTTCTAAAGGGTTTAGACAAGATGTTGTCTTCACAGTGTATACAATATGTCGAAAATACGAAATATACCATTTAGACAACACAGTGAGCTCATTTGAAAGCATTTGTGTTCAAAATCGAAGTGAACTCATTTGTTTCCAAAATCGGTGATATTGAGCTGCTGCGTAGGTGAGAGAGTAATAACAGAACGGATCCTTATAATTATTTCCAGGTAAAGGAACCATTCTTGCGAATGTTGTGGCCCATTTTTAGGATTGGTCTTCGGCCTACAAGCGCAGTAAAGGCCAGTCCAGAACTACTATGTTAACAAAGCTCAACACATTAAAGTTGGATTTGTTTCACACTACTTTATCAGTCACCATGGCATTATCTTCGATTGGGTAATGCTATCAGGGCTGGTCCAAGCCCAAGGCCCAAGAGGCCTGGGCCTTGGGCATCCCAAAAGAGCCAAATTTTAGGGGCACTTCACAAAATTTTCAATTTGGACTTGACTGGAAGTCTTTTTGGGCCATATAGAAGGAAAAAAAAAAAGGCCCATTCCAATTAAATCCGACTGTGGCCCACACGGATGCGTACAGCCCAAAAAATGCTCGGTGGCATTTTTGTAAATAAGGGTTGTAGATGGTCTTTATCTCAAACCCTTCTCTTCTCTAACAATTCACCGTCTATTTTGAAACCCTCCTGGAACGGATTCAAACCCTTCTCGAATTCTAACGAATCAAACCCTTCTGGAACCGTGGAACAGACGATCGATTCAAAGTTCAAACCCTTCTCTGTGTAACCGTGTTCGAGACTTTCACCAAATGAACGAAGGGGGCGCTGCCAAACTGGGATTCTGGGAAGGCACTGCCGCATTTTGTTCGGTTGTTCGAAGCTTTGAGGTCGAGCCTCGAGGTAATTTTTTTTAATTAAGTTTGAGCTATCAAGCTTCCAAGTTCCAACAGTGGGTCTCCGTCTCTCTTTATTCTTTCAACAGTGGGTAATTTTTTTTAATTAAGGTCGAGAGTCGAGACTTTGGGCATTTCTTTCAACAGTAGGTAATTTTTTGTAATTAAGTTCAGTTGTGTTCGAGAATCGAGACTTTGGGCCGAAGGGCACTGCCGAGTGCCGCACTGTGTTGTCTTGTTGAAGTTTGTAATTTTATTTAATATTGCTTATGAGAACATTGAGAAGTGAGACTCTCTTTAATTAAGTTCAGTTGAGTAGTGATAGTGATATTAGCGTTTTTTTTATTCTCCACTTGATTTGTGTTTAAGCTTATTGGAAATTGAAATGCAGGACCAGTATATACTAGTATAATACATACTGCGGAGTCTTAGAGTATATCTCCCATTCGCTTGTGACTTGCGAGGCTTCAAATCAGTAAGTATTCTGTTCTTATGCAGAGCCCTGGCTGGTGGTGGTGGGATTTGTACGTATGTTGTTAAATGCAGAGCCCTGGCTGGTGGTGCTTAGATTTGTACTTGTGTTGTTAAATGCAGAGCCCTGGCCGGTGGTGCTTAAATTTGTGCTGATTTAGTTGACATTGGTTGGTATGCTTAAATTTAAAAATATCTGATTACTAGTTAGTGCATCATTAATAATCATGTTATACAAACTTATGGCGGACTCTTTCCCAAATGCATGAAATGCGTATAGAGTGCTTTTGACTATACCGGTTAGTGTTTTCTCGGAAGAAAGAAGTTTTTCAAAGTTGAAGTTGATCAAAAATTACCTTCGATCAACCATGTCACAAGAAAGACTAAATGTGTTAGCTATGTTATCAATTGAAAATGACTTGGTGAAAGAGGTGGATTATACAAATTTAATTGATAGTTTTGCTTCTAGAAATGCAAGACGAGTAATATTCAAGTGACACTCATGTGTTCTTAAGATAATATGTATTTACCTATTTTGGAGACTTTGTATTTTGTGTTCGTATATAATAATTAGTAGAACTTTATATTGGTTTGGCTTTCTTGTATTGTGATTGTTGCTGTAAAAATTGTTAAGTATTAAATCTTTAAGGGCACACTTTTTTTTATTGGCCTTGGGCACCTAAAACCCTTGGGCTGGCCCTGAATGCTATGCCTAGCTACGTGCGTTGCACTTCCCATCTATACTACATAGCATAACAGAATGACATTTCAAGTGCTACGAATTGATTGACCAACACAATTGTTTTTTTTTTTTTTGGCCAAATCAGTAGGCTTTATTCATTACACAATTGTAGAAACATCCAACAAAACTTCCAACTGATCCTAGATGGGGAAATCTAGCCCCCTCTCAAGTCGGGACAAACAAGAGATAGGGCATATTTAGCTATCAAGGTAAAGCAAAAGTATCATAAATTATAACATCCGAATTAGCACTAATCAAGCTCCTTCCTTGCAACATTCGAACGATCTTCTGAGCACCACCTTCCAAAATAACATTGTTGCTTCCAAAATTCCATAAACTAGTAACTGCCATATGAAATATTCCAATCACAGGATGCCTGACGATTCAAAATTCACATTTTATATACTCCGCAACGGAAAATATTTATGCAAAAGCTCATGTTGATGCAACATTAGGTTCATATGGACGGTAAATAAGATCATAAGCATAAGATTTTCGTTCTGCAAAAGGAAATGTAAATATGAGTTTTTCTTGGGGGAAGGGGGCCGCCGCCTCCTCTTCTCCCCTCCCCCCCTCCCATCTCTCTCCTCCTCATCTCTCCTCTCCCCTCCTCTCCTCTCTGTGGGCTACCACAGCCCCGCGTGGCCCGGGGCTGTGGTAGCCCACACTCTCCTCTAAGGTCCTGTTTTGGCTTCTCTCCGTTTTTGGGTGCTATCCATGGTTGCTGAGATCTGGCGTTCAGATTCCGGCCGGTGGCTTGTGATTCTGGTTTTAACCGGCTCCTCTGTGGTCTCCCTAATCTAGTGGCAGAGGCCGGCGGGTTCAACGAGTGGCAGATGTGGAGGTGGATAATAATCGTGAGATGGGGTTAGAGATCTCCAGTTTTGTTTCCGATTTACTGGTTTTTCTTGTCGTCTCTCAACTGGTTTCCCTAGTTCGGTGTCTTGTACCTGTCTGGTTTCGCTAGATCCGGTGGGTGATGGTGGTGGAAAAATAACCTGGGGCCTTTTGAGGAGTGGTCAGGTGTTGGTGGTCTTTGTGTCTCTGGATATCTGTTTTGGGGCTGGTGGATTTTGGTGGTGTTGTTGGGGTTGGTGGTGGTCCTGTGGTGTTTGATTGGGCTGCGTAGTAGTTTTAACTAGAAGAGGACTAGTCTTCGGTCGCTGTGGTTCGGTGGTACTTGATACTCATCCTGTTCAGGCCGGTAACCATTGTGGTTTTTGTCCATGAGACATGTTAGATTTTAGTTGAATTGTTGTTTTGCCCTCAAATTTCAGCATTGCTTAATTGTTTAGGGTTTGAGCTATGAATCTCTTTAGATCATTTGTTATCTAAACCGAGATTGTTTCTTATGTACCGGCGTTATCGCAGGGCCAGCTTCAGCAGTAGGTGCCTGAGATCGACGTTTAGGTTGCTTTTGTTCATTCCTGTATCTATTCTGAAATCTGTTTACCCGATGGATTTGTTATGAATGAATGACTCTTTTCAAAAAAAAAAAAGAAAAAACGAGTCGATCACTGCCCATTTAAATTGATCTCTTACAGATAAGATATTATTCTCCTTAATTGCAAGGAGATGAATATATAGTTTGAATCACTGATATGGTCCCAAGAGATCGAAGATCAGTCACCATGGCATTATCTTCGATTGGGGTAATGCTATGTAGGTCGCACTTCACATGTATACTATTTAGTATAATAGAATGATATTTCGTGAGGAGGCCTGTGGATACCACAAGTGCTACGAATTAATTGGCCAATACAATTGCTTTTTTATTTCTTAATGATCATATTGTTACAATGTTCTTCACGTTGAATAAAACCCAAGTAACATAATTATATAAGGAAATCCGCGCAACTGTGCTATGCACGGAGCTTTTTTTCCTAGTATGTTGTATTGTGAAATCTAGTTTAGGACCCATTCAAATCAGTCCATCTATGGTACTGTTTGGGCTGAATTAGCTCAAATCAATCGACAAATAATTGTGTGCGGGCGTGCCAGAAAAGAAATAACTTCAAAGAAGAAATTACTCTTTTCAAAATGATTTGGAACAACTAATTTCAATCAGGCAATTGTGTTATCTGTCCGATTACCTCAACTAGGAGGATTTTTCCTTAAGGTATCAACCAAATAAAAGATTGACGCGCTTCGAAATCAGAAAAGATGATTGAACACAAACAAACCTGAATCTAATCAAAGGTAAGTTTGTATACAAACACTCTTAAGATTCTATCAAGAATAATAAAGAAATGCAAGCACACTGAATTTAATCAAAAGTGAACTTGCAAACAACTATTCTTTGGTAAGCAAAAACTTAAAGGAAATAAGAGAACTTGAATTTAATCGAAAGTAGTCTTACATGCAAATAAGCCCTCAACTTACAAAAAAGACCCTATTCTAAACTTAAAACTAATCTAAGATAGATCTCTGAGCAATCATTTTGTATGAATTGTCAGATGATATGGATTTTTTGTCGTCCTTTCTCTCTTCACTTGCTTCTTCTATTTATAGACGCTGAACTTGCCTTCGATCCCCACGTCTTCGATTGATATCCATGTTGACCGTATAATTCGGCTGAGAGGGGTCTTCGAACGGTTACCTTGATATTTCTAGAATCCTTTCCCCCCTGCATGCTTCGATAATGGTATCCGTGGCTTCATGCTTTAAATAACGGCTCCCACTTCCAAACAACATGGGTTAGTGTCACACGTTTGGCTCAGAATAATCCCCTGCAATCATGTCCACCGTTCATTATAAACCAAGACAGTAATGGCACCGTTCGATGTTTCCAAAGATCAATCAACGGTTTAAATCAAATTGCTTTTAAAACCATCCTTAATTATAGTCCAAACGCCGTCGGTTCCAATCAAAACGATACCGTATAGTACTAAAACAACATCATCATTAAACCCCGCAATCCTCTGTATCTCGGGTTCAATTAGGATGTGCTCTGATTGGTCGACACACTATTTGGTGCCACGTGTAACTTTTCTATTGGGTAGCATATTTTAGGATGTAAACACACCCCCCGCATTAACATTTTATTTAGGCTAAATAAATGTTAATGGCACACGTTCTCTGGCCATGTCCCTTCAAAACCGGATGCATGAAGCATGATAGGATTCCACTCCCATGCACGTCTATTGAACTTCCCAGAGATAGCTACAATTATTTTTTCTATAAATGGCAGTTAATGATAGGGTTTAACGAATCACATTACCCCTCATAAACCCTTTCGAATTTGAGTTTTCCTTTAAGAAATCTTGCGTTTATGGACTCTCTTCCAGAAATCAATCTTATCTTAGACAATCTCGATTGCCAAACCCCTTCTCCTCAAATGTCTCCTTCAACCTCTCCTCGAATGCTGGCAAGCAAAATCCTTTCGGATCGAACATTCCACACCCCCAACCCATCTCCCACAGGTTGGGACTCCTCTTTAACCCGTTCGAATTCGTTCGATGGGTCCAACTGGGGCTCATGGGAAGAAAACCCTACTAATACCAACACTGGCACCATTCTGGTCCGATTCGATCAGCCTGATCCTACACCCCACAAATTTCATCACTTTCGAACTCTGTTCGCAAGCCAATTCCTACCCCTGAGCGGTAATGACACCGTTCACATGGGTATGCTCGAATCCATCTACTCCTCTCTCAAATTTTCCCCTTTCCTGAAACAAGAGGAAAATTACCTGGGGCCTGCCCCTTATTGTGACTTCAAACGCATGGCCCAAACCCAACGGTCCCTCTGGCTCACAGAGGTGCAAACCCCACATTATCCAGCTGATTTCGAGGAAATCAACAAACTGGCTCCTCTTCCTGAAGAGCCTGACTGGTTCAATGAGGTGAATAACCTTGCCATCAATACTCCTCACTTCCAATGGCAATATGGTTATTCCATCTACCCTGCTGACAAGAGTAAAGCTCTACAACTCCTGGCAGCCTTCTCTTTCCTGGATATTTCTATCCTGGAAAAACAAGTCCCACTAACTAATTTTAAGTGGGCTTGTGAGACACTGGTGCTATGTTCCATCCCCTCCACGGTTTCCTATCAAATCCACTGCTTCCTGGACTTCTTACCAGTGATCAAGTCATGGCTCGAAGCCAATACCGCTGCGTATTGCTTCGATCAAACCCTTCAAGACTATGCTCTTACTAAGGAAAGGATTGAAAAACTGCATGACCAAATCCATAACTTCACTGCTGAGTCCTTCGAAGTGGTGCCTGGCCATGCTGATAAAAAGCTTCGAAGGCGCTTCAAAAGGCAACAAATGAAGCGTCCAACAAAGGAGGCTCGGCTTCGAAGGAAAGCCAAAGCTTTGGTGCTCCGCTTTAGGCCCCTGCTGGAGAAAAAATTGGAATCAGACGCCAAAGAAGACATGAGGAAAATGGAACTGAAATTCCTCCACTTTGCTTGGAACAAGTTTCATAGCCTTGTTACTTGGTCCTTCCCTCATTACTTTGAGAACAAGAAAACCACTCCTCAGCACTGAGGCCCTTCGAAGGCCTAATTTGTGCTTTTTTTTTTAGGAATTAGTCTTTCTCTTTTGTTCGTTTGTGTTGTTTTCTTTTGTAAATATGCAAAATTCCATTTCTGTTCTATGGTAGTTTTTCCCTTTTTAAATGAAATTCCCCCTTTTAACAACACGCTGGTCTTGAGATAATTGCCAAAATAATAACAATCCCCACAACCCCAAATCCTTCTATAGTTAAAAAAGAAACATCAGCGGACCCCAAGAAGTAGGCCCACTACAGGCCTGGCCCATTTGCATGAGTATAAAAGCGGAAATGATTCAAACCACCACATTACATTCCACGCATTCAAATCTTCCTAAAAAATTGAACCCCTCTTCTGTTCTCCTCTCCTCTCCGGAAACGTCGAGTTCCATTCCAAATCGATGGCTTCTTCCAGTCAACCAATCGCAGAACACCCCACTCCTTCTCTAGCATTGAGGCGGTTCGTATCCGGAAAATCCCAAAAAGTGGATGGAGATTCATATCTCGACACCAGGGTTTTCATTCCAAACCCTAAAGAAGAAGGTACTTTTATTTTGGGCCCTCAATTTATAGGAGAAATTCCTGCTTCCCTTTCTCTTTATTACCCTCGATTGGGAGATGCTGAAATTCGAGCTTGTTCGGACCACGATTGGCAGAACTTCCCAAGAAAATCCTTTCCCTGCTGGCCTACCTTAGACAAGGATTGGAAAATTTGGACCACCAGAATGCTGGCTGAAAAATCGAATGCCCTAGAACAGGTGGGGCTAAAAAACATCATCACCCTCCTTCGAAGGGGGGTTCCTCAGAATCCACCCCTAATCCAGGCTGCCCTGGCTTTTTGGGACCCTTCGTTCAATTTCTTTAGATTCAACTGTGGCATGATGGCGCCCACGGTTTTAGATGTTACTCAAATGCTGGGACTTATTCCATATGGTCCTCAATTCGATCCCACCAAGGAGTACACTCCCCCTGAGGATTTCACCCGTTTAACTGCCACAAATGGAGCCTTTTCCCATTTTTATAACAGGGAAAGGAAATTAACAGGAGAGGTGTCTGAGACTGAGTTTTTTGCTTATATATTATATACCCTTTGCAAGTACATCCTTTGCCACTCTGGAAAAAGGGTAATGAGTGAGTTCATACCATTCGCACTGGCATTATCCAGAGGGGAAGAATTTGATTTTGCCTCTTACTTTCTTGGCCATGTATACAAGGCTGGATCTGACTTCTACCAGAAGGGCTTGAACTACTCTCAAGGAGGACCCCAATGGTTTATACAACTGTGGCTTCATGCCTATTTCCTTGAGTTGGGCCCGTTTAAATCACCCATGTCGCCTGCTAACTCCCCCGAAACACCCAATATTCATGGTGACAACTACGCTCAACCGGAGGCCAGTGCAAACTCCACATTGGTGTATTATCTCTGCTTCTTCTCTGGCCTTACTTCAGATAGGGAATGGCCAAATCCATTTCCAACCCCTATTGGGCCGGCATGGCTTTTTGAAATTTTGACAGATAGACAAGGAAAGTCCTCTCGAGCCCTCCAAGCATGGAGCAACATTCTCACGGGCAGAGAGATCTTTATATCCTCGTCGAACCCCTCCAAATCCCTAGCACATGCAGAGGTATACTGCCCTGCACAATTTGCTAGGCAGCTCGATTTCGTTCAAGGCATACCTATTCCATTTTGTGGCCTTGCCAATATTTGTATGTCTGAACGATCAAGCATTTCCATCGAGCATTACCAGACTTGGTTTGCTCAGTCCAGGAATTTATTGAGGAAGACTGTTGTCCAGGAATTCAAGGAACCTGAAGTGTGTACTACCCCTGCATTCGATGATTGGTGGCACACCAATTGCTCATTCCTCATGGGATGTATTCCCTTTAAGAAATTCCTCGAAAACATTAGGTTCGATCAGTCTGAATTTGGTCATAAACGACACAATGACTCCTCCTCCTTCTCTTCAGACAATGAATTTAGACTGGCTGGAGGGATTGAAGACATCGCTGCAGGTGCGGTTGAACAAGAATTGTCTCCTACTGATGCCTCTCCTATTGCAATGATCATCCCTCCCCCTTTACCAAAAAGACAGTCCTTGAGGCAAAAAAGAGGTACTTGCTTTTAACTTGCATTTTCATAAAAGACAAATCTAATTGCCATTCGAACTCAATTGTAGGTACAATCTCTCCTCCAAAAAATACTTCGAAGAGGAGTAAAGCTGCTCCTCCTCGACCAAAAGAAATAATCCCAACCAAACGCTACGTCGAGCCTTCATCTGAACTCCCAGGTTTGCTTCCTGTGTCCTCTAAACGTCTTTTATATCTTTTAATCATTGCTTAATTGAGTCATCTTCTCATTTACTTTCTTCCAGCTTCCAAAAGAGTTCGAACCACCAAAAGGCGCTCCCAAGTTTCTTCCAGTGACGAGGAAATTGAAGTTGACAAAGAGAGCCTAATCCCTAGGGGTAAGTCCCTCCTTCATATATAATAAGTGTCTTCTAAGAACTCTTTCACCATTCTGACTTGTGAGTTCGAACTAGGCACATCAAGAGCAACCGCAAAGGAGACTCTTTTCTACGAGAGAAAAGAAGTATATTCCAAAAAATCTCCAATCCCAGGGAAACCTTCTGACTCAGAGGAGGTAAGGCAATGTATACTCTAGTTATGCATACATTTATGTGTCTTTCATGTTTGTGACTCATGGTTGATCTCTGTGTAGGTTCAAACGGCACCTCCAGTTGAGGCACTGGATTTATCTCTTTCTTGCCTTGAACAAGAAGTGACAAAGCCTTCTCATCAAATGTCAGAGGATGCCTCCTACAAGGTATCCTCTGAATATTCATTTCTTCGAATTGTGAAAGAATTCATTTTAACTCACATCTTGCTTTTCTAGGTATCTCCTATTCAATCTTTCTCCATGAAGAAAGACATTGTTATAGAGGATGTTGACATGCAAACCCTGCTGTCACTCCTTACCGAGCCTACCTTTGCACAGGTCATGGCTAATTTGGCTTATTCGAAGATTATGAGGCCACTCCCAATTCATAAGAGAGACTTCCCTCTGGCTTCGAAGAGCCATTTCCTCAAAATCGTTGGGGGACAAGACTCAAACTTGACTCCCTCTTCTTCAAATCAGGTATTCTTGTCACTGAACATACTCTGCCTTTCCTGTCTCTTAAGCTATCTGATCTCAAATTATGATCTCTATACAGGTGACAGAAGTAGCCCCTATTTCTGGCAACGAGCCTACATTTTCCTCCTCTCCAGTTGACTTACCCCTAGTGGCTTTTGATATATTTCTCTTCAAAAGTCAATTGGAAAAATTTTGTAACCAGATTGCTGATCCCATCCTTCCTACCTTTTCGAATTCTCTCGAAAGCCTTCAACAACTTTTGAGCCCCTCCACGCCTTCTGACTTACCTTCCTTTAGAATTAAACATGTTCTTTCAAAGGAAGAAGTTCTAACACTAAAAAGTTTTCTGAAATCTTTAAATCATTTAGGACTTCCTGCTTTGATTGAACATAGTTTAACTTATCACTTCGAGGTATGCTATCAGGCCTTGTCTCTTTCCCAAGGACTCCCTTCTTCAATCAACTTCACTCTTCAACAACACCTTAAGCAATTTAGTGAATTGATTGCTTATAATCACTTCTTGTCTGAGAGTATTGGCACAACCATTGAGAAGACCAAAAGATTGGAAGCCAAAGCACTTGAGACTGCTTCTCGTCTGTCTCTTTATCAAGCCCGAAGGGATAAACTTTCAGAACTTGACAAGAAGATGAAGTGGTTACAAGAAGAAATGAAGAAGGTCAGGGAAGAGATAGCTGAGGTTTCGAATGGCTTTTCAGAACTTGAAGACGAGGCATTACGGGATGAGTCAACGCTTCCACAGCTTATTCCTTCTCTTCGAGAGGAACAGAGAAGAAGAGATGTCCATACTTCCGTTTTGGATGTTAATTCCAATTCTCTTCGAGGACTACTAACCATCATTCGTGATGTAATAAGCCCCTTTTTGTAACTTCACGCAGCTTGTACTTTTTTTGTTATTCAATTTTTGGGATAAGTATAACTGTAATTAAAATCAACACTAGTTCCTACTTTTCCTTGCTCAAAAGCTTACTATGCCAACTCCTCACCTACCGTATCTTAAAGAGTCATAAATGATTATCTACTAGTATAAATAGAGGTCTATGGGGAAAGAAAAAACTCACAAATCATCTTCTTCACTTCTCCTTCCTGTAGTAACATCCAAACCAAACTTTCCAGTAAAGTTACAAGAAAGATAACCATCATGAAGCCTTATCTCGTATTTTCGAAGAAAAACTTCGAACATAGCCACATCAGTCCTCATGATATTTCCCTTGAACCCTAAAGCCCCTAGGTATAGACACATCAGCACTCATGATGTGTCTGTACCGGGCTGTTGCTTTGAAGACAAGAATGGGCTTTGAGCTCTATCTCCCTACCAATGGAGCTTGTAAGGAGATAGAATCAGGTCCCCATGAAGCTAGGTTCAAGTCTTTGTATCTCAGTTGGTTGATCCCTAGAGACCCTCCTCCATGGTATTATTAGGCCCTAGATAGGTTCCCCAATGTAACCTTCTGTGTAACTGTGATAAGCAAAGAAAATATCTTCCAATGTATTGCTCTTATTCTAATGGCTTTGACCAATAAACTGGTGTTCTTAGCCATCCCTTTCTATTTAGTGTTATTAATGAAAACATGATAGCATGAAGAAAAAATACAAACAGAAACCTTCCTTCCAGGCATTCTTTTGATACTGTGCTCTTTTACTTCATGTCTATTTATTACTTTTGCTTCGAAGTGTGTTGATACTTCGAAAACTAATCTAATGTAATTCCAATCGTTCCAACTAACTCATTTAATTCCAGTAACTTCTTAGCCGTCTCCTCGTAAGTTGTAAAAGATCATGTACTCTTGACGTATGATGCCTAACGCTCTCAAACCCTTCACATTTCAAGCTTTATGCGTCTGCCACCAATTTAATAATGGTAATAAATGAGACGGATTCCCCGTACTTCTTTGGGTTATAAATACACCTAGACGTCAATGGATCACAGTATCTCTTTCAAATAAACAAACATGGCTGAGAACCACCCAAATCTTGCTGATCTCATGAGTCAATTGGCCAATCTGACTAACATGATCACGGAGCTGAAGAGGGATGTCCACGCTGAGTCCCAGGCCCTTCGAAGTGAGATCGCTCAGCTTCGAAGCCAGCTGGTGTGTGTGGAAACGGCTTCACGCCTTTGCTTGGCTAGGACCTGGGATGATCTTTCGACCGTCCTCTCGGCCCATGAGGCAAAAAGTCCCCCAGAGGGAGGATCCTCTTGAAGATTCTCCTTTGGGACTATGGAGATCACCAATGGTCTTCATTTTTGCTTTTTTGGACCAGAGTTGGTCCTCTTTTTTTTTGTTCAGACCTACTTGGGTCTGTTTTTGTATTTAGACCTGCTTGGGTCTTCTTTTTTTTTTTTTTTTTTATAATGAAATGGAACTTTTGCTTGGCTATTCTTGATTCTTTGTAGCTTCGATTGGTAGTATAGTAACTTGGTTGTGACTTCGAATGCTAATCAGGTAACTTGGTTAATCGTGACTTGTATTAAAACTTTTATAGAAAAGCTTTTAACATCGAACCACTCAAAACTAAATCATCCAGTCAGAAGCATACCAATATGCAACCAAACTTACTTACACTACCTCTTGTGGAAGGACTCCCATATGGAAGGAACATAAGCTTTCAGATGTCTTCCGTTTATTTTCCTTCGATGAATATAACCATTCAAATTTCTCAAATGATAAGCTCCCCCTTTTAAGACCCTATGGATTTGAAAAGGCCCATTCCATGTTGGTGCCCATTTCCCTAATCCATCCTTTCTAACTCTCCTATCCCTGATAGGGAGGATAACTTTCCATACGAGGTCTCCTTCATCGAAGCTTCGAAGACCCACTCTTTTGTTATAGCTTCTAGCTATTCTTGCCTTTTGTAGCATAATCTGGTTTAAGGCTTTTATTCTAGCCTCATCAATATCTTCCAATTCCATATGCATGGCCTGTTGATAAGATCCTGTGTCTAAATCGTTTTGACATGCTACTCTTTGGGATCTTACAGTGATCTCCATGGGTAGCACAGCGTCATGTCCATATGTTAATGCAAATGGTGTGGTACCTGTACTAGTCCTTCTTGTATTCCTGTATGCCCATAACACATCCAGTAATAGATCATGCCAAATTTCTGGGTTTCGATCCACCATTTTTTGGATCCCCTTCTTGATAATTTTGTTAGTTGATTCTGCCTGACCATTGGACTGAGCATAATAAGTACTAGTATATATTAATGAAATTCCATGGTTCGCGGCGAAATCCTTCACCAATCTTCCTTCGAATATGGAACCATTATCCACTGTTATCGTTTGAGGACTCCCAAACCTGTATATGATCCCCTTGATGAAATCTATCACGTGGGTTTGTTTGATCTCCTGATAAGCTTGGGCTTCTACCCATTTTGTGAAATAATCCGTAGCTACTAGGATAAATTTATGCTTTCCCAATGAAGGAGGGTAAATCATCCCCATCATGTCCATAGCCCATCCCCTAAAGGGCCATGGTTTTATTACATATTGCAAATCTGCAACTGGCAAATGCTTGAGTGGACCTGTTTTTTGACAGGCTTGACACCCCTTTGCATAATCTATACAATCTTTGAGGATGGTAGGCCAATAATACCCATACCTCCTTATTAACCATCTCATTTTTATGCCAGCTTGATGTGCTCCACAGATTCCTTCATGCACTTCAGCCATTACTTTAAATGCATTTACCTTGCTCAAGCATTTCAAAAGAAGGCCATCCATTCCTCTCTTGAATAGCTCATTGTTATACATTATATAGTTTATTGCTTTCAATTTGGTTGCCTTGTCTGTAACACTGTCTGGCTTGGTTAGATATTCAATCAATGCTTGCCTCCAATCAGCATTTCGATGAGTTAAAGCATCGACTTTTAATACTTCGAAGTCCATCAACCTATTGTGTAACATAGGCAGGGATTTCCTCAGAGTTAATTGACAAAATTCCTTTTCAATTTCTGATAAAACTTTGTAGCCAGACGCTCTTTGAGCTATTTCGTCAGCCTCTTCATTAAAGAACCTAAGAATATAAGTTAAAGTAAGCATATAAAATTGATCCATCATCTTCCTAGCATGCTGATAATAAATTATCAGCGCTGGACTAGTACATTTAAACTGTCCATTTAGTTGGTTAATAACTAACTGAGAATCTCCAAAGATTTCAGCAACACTAACCCTTAATTTAAGCAAAATTTCTAGTCCAATAATCAATGCTTCATATTCTGCTTGGTTATTGGAACATTGTCCCTCACTGAGTCGAAAACCATATTTGGTTTTCAAGCCTTGGGGGGATTCCAGAATTATGCCCACTCCAGCCATCTGAATAGTTCTTGATCCATCGAACCATAATTTCCATGGCCTGATTTCAACCGTACTAGCCTCCAACGTTCTTGGTGCCTTATACTCATTTGGATGATCGGCCAGAAAATTGGCCAGTGCTTGGCCTTTTATCGACTTTTGAGGCACATACTCAAGACAAAACTCAATTAAAGACACTATCCATTTCCCAATCTTCCCACTAAGCACTGGTTTAGAAAGCATGTGCTTAATTACATCAGTTTGAGAAATAACATAAGTTATTCTAGGCAACATATAGTGCCTGAGTTTCTTAGAAGCATAAAATAAAGCTAAACATAGTTTCTCTACTGCAGCATACTTGCATTCACAAGAGTTTAAAAACCTACTAAGATAATAAACTGCTATTTCCTTGCCATCTTCATTGTCTTGAGCCAGCAGAACTCCTATTGAGTCTTGTGTTGCAGCTAAATACAACTTTACTAGCTTTCCTTCAATGGGAGGCGCCAATACAGGAGGGTTGGCTAAGTATCTTTTGATGGCTTCGAAGGCTTCATCATGCTCCCTTGACCACTTAAATTCCTCCCCTTCCTTCAGTTTCAACAAAGAAGAGAAAATTTTAGTTTTTCCTGCAGTATTAGATATAAATCTTCGAAGGAAATTTAATTGACCAAGAAACCTTTGCAATTCCTTCTTAGAAGAAGGTGGTTTAGCCTCAATGATGGCCTTAGCTTTGTTCCTGTCAACCTGTATTCCTTTATTGCGAACTAGATACCCTAAGAACTTCCCAGCTGATACTCCAAAAGCACATTTTTCTGGATTTAACTTCAGCTGATAGCGTTTCATTTGTTGAAATGCCTTTTCTAAATGTTGCAGATGATCCTCATCAGAGTTTGACTTCACAATGATATCATCTATGTAACATTCTAGAAAAATTCCCACTAAATCATGAAAAATAGTGTTCATTGCTCTCTGATATGTGGCCCCAGCATTCTTTAGCCCAAATGGCATTTTAACCCATTCGAAGATGCCAATGTTACCTGGGCAGGCAAATGCTGTTTTATGCACATCTTTTTCTGCTATGCAGATTTGATTGTACCCTGAATGTCCATCTAAAACAGACAATATCTTGTGGCCCGCAGAACTGTCCACAAGTGTATCCACATTAGGCATTGGGTATTCATCCTTAGGAGTAGCAGTATTTAGGTTTCGAAAATCAACACAGATTCTGATAGTTCCATTCCTTTTAGGGACTGGAACTATATTAGATAGCCATTCGACATACCTGGCTGTTCTAATGAAGCCTGCATCTAGAAGCCTCTGCATTTCCTTTTTAACACCTGCAATAGTTTCTGGACTCATCTTCCTGGTTGGTTGTTTCACAGGCTTGAATTGTGGCTTGATAGGTAACCTATGCTCCACCAATCCCCTGTCCAAGCCAGGTAGTTCCTTGTAACTCCATGCAAAGCATTCCTTATTTGCTTTCAATAGTGCCACCAATTCAGCTTTCATACCAGGTTCAAGCTGTTTATTAATAAACACTGGATTGGGGTTTTGTGCATCTCCCAACCTTACTTCTTCCAACAGATCTTGTGATTCAACCCGTTCCTGAGAAGTGAGTTGGATTTCTTTCACATGAGGGTTATTGTTTTGCATAACGTCTTCCCATATGTTCTCTTCTTGGATCTTCTGTTCGATCCCCAAAGCAACATACTTTACTAAAGCCAATGAGTTGGCCTTTTCTTCAGCCTCTCCCTTGGATTTACATCCAAGCAGCATCATCTTTTGGGGTGTCTGATTCATAGTCAACAGCTTGTTTCAGCTTCGATTTCAGCTCTGCCAATTCCCCCAGTTCCATCTCGTTGGTTGGGTAGGTGGCTGCTTGAAGTAGTTCACTCAAAGGAACTACATCTGATTTGTACATTTCTGCTTCAGCAAAATTTGCCGTGGCACCAAATGGATGTGGATCAGCTTTGACTCCTTCAACACCCACTTCTTTGCCTTTGTCATACTTAACAATCATTAATTCCTGGTGCATAGAGGAAGGAATACATCCGTTAACATGAATCCAGTCTCTTCCCAATAAAGCATTATATTTAGCATATGTGTCAACTACAAAGAAAGCAGTATCAGTTTCTATTCCACCTACTGCCAATCTAATGGAGATGATTCCCCTGGCATGTTGGCTTTCCCCAGTAAATCCTGCAATGGATGTGCTGGTTGGAATCAATTTTGCTTTTCCTTTTCCTAACTTTTTCAAAGTTTGGAAAGGCAAAATGTTCACCGCAGCACCATTATCCACCAAGATTCTGTTAAGTGGGATTCCATCAAAGTGTGCAGTGATATACAATGGACGCAAATGTTGTCTCATTGCATTAGTAGGTAGTTTAAATGGATATGAAATTTCCACATAATTTAAATCTATTACCAAGGGGTATTCAACGTCGGACATGGAATCTGCCACGAAACAAGCACTTTCTTTTGAGCTTACCTCCAAACTCTCTTGATTCTGCTCAATTTCACGTACCAAGTTCTCGTCCATCTCGATCTGAGATACTTCTTTCCAGTCACAGTCGTTGCAGATGATATTTAACTCCTTATCACTCAGAGTTTCTTCAGAATTCTCTGGCTTACTCAAGTTCGACCAAGCAGTATCTTGATCTTTGAACATCTGACCATTTGAGAAGAAATCCATAGAGCTTGGATAAACCATATTAACTTGTACTTCTGGCTGATCTCCAAATTGGATTGTAGCCACTTCTTTGATTGGTTTAACTGCTTCTGTCTCCTTATCATCCTTCTCTTCGAATTCTTGTGTCGATACCTCCATAGGGGAAGAGGTTCCTTCCATCCCCTGCTGCTCTACCAACATGGCCTCGAGTAAACCAGACTGATAACTAGCCAGTGAATTAGGAGAAGGCGGATTAAGATCCTCTTCGAGCATAGCAGAGGCAACCTTTTTCAAAGTCTCCCTCTCGTGATACTGGGTTCGAAACTCCTCTGGGTCCCTTTCAATCCTGTCGAACCTTGGATTAGGTGTTGCTCGTCTGCCTGATTCTTCCCCCGTTGAAGATTCTCCTGACTGGAAGAGCGTATACTTTCTCTGGAGCTTTCTCTTTTGAGTTCTTGAGAGCAATGGAACCATCTGTGGTAATTGAGACTTGGGATCCCTAATCAACACCCAGTTTCCAGAGTTCGAAATTGGTGGTTTGAAAGTTCTGCTCTCATTCCTGTTTGAACCTTTGTATCCTTGGAACAAATCAGGTTTAACTTGCTTCAGAAACCAGTCAAGAACCCCTTTCACCAAGGTGAATTCCTCTTGTTTGGCCTCTTCTTGCGCCCTTGATGTCTGGCCAATATTGGCTTTCTTCGAAGGTGGCAGCTCCCTTCTGTGGATAGTTGGAACAGGGCTAGTAGGCATGTCCCTTTTTGATGCCAACCAAGACTTGCTGTCACTTGGCTTTGCTTGAACTGGGGCCATTCTTTTCATTCCCATTTCCTTTGGGAAAAAACTCACCCCCTTTCTATCCAAGTCTTTAAAAACCAAATAGTTGGCCCTGCATCCTACACACAGGCACTCCAAAAATGAGGCTTCTAGCATAGGCAGGTGATTATTACCTGGGAATTTCTGCAAAGAAAAACCATCATTGGCTCGCCTATAGGAACTTGGCCTCATTCCCATGCCTCGAGGGTGGCCAGCGTATGGCTTGCCTCTTCCATATTGAACAGTATTCATGTTCACTGGTGCTTCTTTGTCTTGCCAATATTTCTTGACAGTTCGAGCCAGTGAGGAGGGCACACTGGTGTTGACCTCTTCTACCTTTGGAAAAGGCACTGCATCTATCCCCATAGTCTTTTTAGGGAATTTGATTCTTCCTTTCTTGATTTGTTCCTGAATCCTGTCACGAAAAACATTACAAGATTTAGTTGAATGAGACCAAGAATCATGCCATTTGCAATAGGTCTTTCCATTCTTTTCTTCCACTGTGGGCAGTTTCACATCCAAAGGCAGCTTAATGATTTTCTTTCTTAACAAGAAGTCAAAGATCTCATCAGCTTTAGATATATCAAAAGAATATACTTTAGTAGATTCCTTTTGTTTGAACTTCTGCCCAAGAGAGACATTCTTTTGAATTAAGGGCTCACAAACACAAGGATCGTGCTCTATAATTTCAGCAACATCTATTTCATAATTAGGATCCCTATAGTATGTTGGGTAAGAGGAATTATGCCTATCCATATCTTCCTCTAGCAGTGATTCATATCTAGCAACTTTATAGGTTAGATCTGTAAAGTCCCTAAACTCTGTAGAATCAAACCTCTTTCGAAGCTCCCTTTCTAAACCATCTTGTGCTAATCTCACAAACTCTGCCTCTGGCAGATGGAGTTTGCACTTGGTCTTAGCCCTTTTGAACCTAGATATGAAATCTGCTACCTTTTCATCCGGTTTCTGCTTTAGCCTAGCCAAATCTGCCATAGAGACTTCAGGCTCAGCATTAAAGAATTGTGCATGAAATGCCTCTTCCATTTGAAACCAACTTGTTATCGACTCTGCAGGCAAATTTGTGTACCATGCAAAAGCTGACCCAGACAAAGAATTTGGGAACAATTTCAACTTCATGAAACCATTCTGAGCCAAGTTCTTACATTGGGCAGAAAACCTAGCAATATGTTCTATAGAAGATTGTCTCCCATCCCCATAAAACAAAGTAAAGTCTGGGATTTTAAATTCTCTAGGGATCTGAAATGTTGTGTCAATCCATTCTGGATATGGTTTTTCTATAGATTTGAGGTTGTACCCCCCGAGTTCGAGGCCCACAAACTTCTTGTATGAGATCCATAACTTGGTCTCTTAGTATTGGGTTACCTACAAGGAAATTTTGTTCTTGATTTCCTACCGGTGGATTTGGTTCTACCAAGTCATCTCTATGCATTTCCCTTATAGTGTTAAAATCCCCTTGGTTTTCTCTGGGAAGTCTCCCATACCAGGGTTGCTGCATTGGGTCGGCCGTAGTGTTCACTCGAGCAGGCCTATGACTTCCATAATCCGCTGTGGTGGGATTTTTGGTATTTGGAAGACTTTGACGAGAAGGCTGTGTGTTATCCCTCGTTTTCTCAGGTCTATAACCTCGTTCTAGCTCTACATCATCCTCCCATCCCCCAAGTGTGGGTTCGAAAAGAGGATTCACGCTTTGCCTTTCTCTGGCATTTCTTGGAATCCCAATAGGAATTCCATGAGATTGGTCTGGGATTTCGAAGACAGGCTTTGTAGGCTTCAAAGGCTCATACCAAGATTGTGGTATTTCCTCTGGATACATTTTTTCCTTACCCTTTCTAGACCTTATCTTACCCTGACCAACATCCTCTCCAAGCCTTCCTTCGAAGGGATTTTGGTGAATAGTTGAATTAGTATGATTATCTAGCCCAATATTCCCTGGACTGTTTCTTGTTACCTCTAAGTTGGGCAACCTACTTCTTATGCTTTTGATCATGGCTCTTTGGGTTTGAGCCATCTCTCGAAAAGCTATCATCATTTCTCTGAATATTTCCTCCTTATCGTGGTCTTTACCACTGGCTTGTCCCTGGAAATTTGGAGGCCCTTCATAAGGAGGTACTTCATAAGAAGGCTCCTCATAAGGAAGCTCTCCCATCTCGGAAGCCAATTGGGGAAACTCATGATTCATAGGCGTTCCCTGTTCCGTGGCCTGTTCTGGCACAGCTTGTTCCTCTGGCACTTGACCACCAACAGGTGTTCCTATCTGCTTTCGAAGCCTTGGCATTCTGGCACCTTCGAGGTCCCACCGGGCGTGCCAAAAATTGTTTGGGCTGAATTAGCTCAAATCAATCGACAAATAATTGTGTGCGGGCGTGCCAGAAAAGAAATAACTTCAAAGAAGAAATTACTCTTTTCAAAATGATTTGGAACAACTAATTTCAATCAGGCAATTGTGTTATCTGTCCGATTACCTCAACTAAGAGGATTTTTCCTTAAGGTATCAACCAAATAAAAGATTGACGCGCTTCGAAATCAGAAAAGATGATTGAACACAAACAAACCTGAATCTAATCAAAGGTAAGTTTGTATACAAACACTCTTAAGATTCTATCAAGAATAATAAAGAAATGCAAGCACACTGAATTTAATCAAAAGCGAACTTGCAAACAACTATTCTTTGGTAAGCAAAAACTTAAAGGAAATAAGAGAACTTGAATTTAATCGAAAGTAGTCTTACATGCAAATAAGCCCTCAACTTACAAAAAAGACCCTATTCTAAACTAAAAACTAATCTAAGATAGATCTCTGAGCAATCATTTTGTATGAATTGTCAGATGATATGGATTTTTTGTCGTCCTTTCTCTCTTCACTTGCTTCTTCTATTTATAGACGCTGAACTTGCCTTCGATCCCCACGTCTTCGATTGATATCCATGTTGACCGTATAATTCGGCTGAGAGGGGTCTTCGAACGGTTACCTTGATATTTCTAGAATCCTTTCCCCCCTACATGCTTCGATAATGGTATCCGTGGCTTCATGCTTTAAATAACGGCTCCCACTTCCAAACAACATGGGTTAGTGTCACACGTTTGGCTCAGAATAATCCCCTGCAATCATGTCCAACGTTCATTATAAACCAAGACAGTAATGGCACCGTTCGATGTTTCCAAAGATCAATCAACGGTTTAAATCAAACTGCTTTTAAAACCATCCTTAATTATAGTCCAAACGCCGTCGGTTCCAATCAAAACGATACCGTATAGTACTAAAACAACATCATCATTAAACCCCGCAATCCTCTGTATCTCGGGTTCAATTAGGATGTGTTCTGATTGGTCGACACACTATTTGGTGCCACATGTAACTTTTCTATTGGGTAGCATATTTTAGGATGTAAACAGGTACACACAACTTTTTTTTTATATGGTACCCACAAAGTCACTTTAATGGTAAGTATTTCAAATTGAATAGTAAGTATTTTACAAAAAGTGGTAAGTATGTTTCATTGAGTGGTAAGTATTTTACAACATGGAATACTGACCTCCCCTGAGGTTTCTAACAAATGCAGGAACCTCCCCTGAGGTTCTAATAATTGCACTGACCTCCCTTACTTTACAAACTATTATTCAGATTCCCCCATTCCGTTAAATCCACACTAACACCATTAGTTTTTGTTATTAATTGACTGAAATGCCCTTGAATATTACTAATCTAAACAATCTCGTCTTTTTTCCTTCTTTTTTGTAATTTAATTGAAGTTTAAAATATTAAAAGTAACATTATATTGGTTATATAAGATAACTTCAACATAAAATTAGACTCAATTATACAAACTTTCGTCGAATTTGAATAATTAATCATGCATTTTACATTATCATAGTCAATTTTTTTCCCTCTTTAAAGTGTGAATTTTCAAATGGAGGACACGTACTAATAAAAATAAACATTACTCTATATGTCAATTTTTCTAAGAAATGATCTCAATATAATTTACACATTGATCATTCTTCAAAATTTTCTTCTGCCCCCCCCCCCCCCCCCCCCCCACCCCCCCGACTAGTGCATTAGAGATGAAACACAATTATTACTAATGAACTAATAGGGAAAATAAGAAGGAAAAATAAAAAAAGATTAAAGAATTTTTTATACCGAATTTATTTAGTCGGAAAACATATTAAAAAATACATGATAATTTTTTTGTATGTGGGATTAGGCATTCACATGCCTCTTTTATTTTTCAAAACCCACGTAGGAGAGGAAAAAATAGATCGTGATCAATTATCAAAATGCATAACTCATTATACAAGCTTGACCAAAGTATGTATAACTCAAGTATGACATTGTTAAATATTAAATCACAAGTCAATTAAAGAAAAAAACTAACACACAAACATAAAAATTAAAAAAAAAAAAAAGAAGATACATTGACTTTGTTCATGAAAAATATGTAGAAATCAAGGTAGTCTGACCAAATATATTTAATTAGTTCTAATTTAACATAAAAAAATTCCAATTAGAAAAAAAATGGAACAAGAAGAATTGATTTTATAGTTTACATTATATTTGAGGGCATTTTAGTCATTTAGTAGATAATACTAACGGTGTTAGTGTGGATTTAACGGAATGGGGGAATCTGAATAATAGTTTGTAAAGTAAGGGAGGTCAGTGCAATTATTAGAACCTCAGGGGAGGTTCCTGCATTTGTCAGAAACCTCAGGGGAGGTTAGTGAAATTTACCCTATAAAATATTTACCACATTGAAGTATTTGATATGAAGTGATAAATATAATAGATCTGGAAAACTTACCATTTAATATGGAATACTTATCACTCCTTATGAAATATTTATCATTCAATGTAAAATACTTACCATTAAAGTAAATTTTTGGATACTACACACTCAAAAGTGATTTGTGTACGATAAAAAATTCCAAATAGTGTAGGTTTTTTTTTCCATAATTTATACATCAATGGGGTTAGTATATATGTTAGTCTACAGAGGTTTAGAAGCTATCCATAGCCCTGAACTCCAAATAGTGAGGTTTGGGCCTATCTTGCAATGTAGGTAAAGATGCAAAGTTTATTAAGAGCATCTCTGGTAGGTCCTTAAAACTTTATAATGGGAAAAATAAAACTTTATTTTGCACTCTAGCAGACTCTTCAACTTTTATTGTAAGTTACATTTTTTTTTTGTTTTTTTCTAGATTAATTGTATACTCTAACAAGTTCATCAATACCAAATCATCTTTGTGGAAGTTAAGAAAAATTTTTTTTTTAAGAAACAGAAATCATTTTTGTGGTAAAATATGATATTTAAGTGATAAGTAGAATACACTTAAGGAACTCAGCACTACTAGGCCTGCGGACCTGGGGAGTGCGAGCTAGCTCCCACCAAACCTCCTGTGGGGGCTTACAGAGAACGGAGCAATGACCTTCCAGCTCCGCCCTCCAGACGAAGCTTGAAGGGAGTCCAAGGACCAGCTTCGGCCCCTAGCTCCCTTGTGTAGCGTAACATCTACAGTATCACACGAAAGATATACTTATTCTGATAAAGATGCCACGGCAAGAAGGATAAACCCTAAGGGATAAGGGAAGGCTAAGATAAGCCCAGAATGCCAAAGTTATGCATGATCATGGATGAGTATAGGATTCCTAGCCCTGGTAGGAAACCCGTAGACTCCTAACTAAGGCGGGACTCCACACTCCTCAAAGAGGAGATCCGGAACCTACGAGGTACAATCCTACGAGGACTTAAACTCCAGTTATAATGCCTATAAATATGATGGTAGAACTCCAATACACGGTACACAACCGTAACATAGAGAATTTCCATTCCTTTATAACAAGGTTTCTACTGACTTAGGCATCGAAGGGGGTAGGCATGCCGCCACAACGGTGACTCGAGTAATCAGCTTTGTTTTGCAGGTTCAGGCCGAAGCTACCGTAAAAGCTGCTTCATCAGATGGCGCCGTCTATGGGAAACGACTTTTTCCTTACGGTGAACAGCTTTGTATGTTAGAGACTCGATCAAGCAGAACAATAATGGCTTCAGATCCCAAACGAACGGGTATCGACGACACCGCAAAGGCCGCCGCTGCTGCCAAAGCAGCCAAAGTAGCTAAAGCAGCAAAAGCCGCCAGGGCCGTTACCATCACCAAAAAGGCCGCTAAAGCAGCAGAAGCGGCCAAGGCCGCTGCAACAAACCCAGCAGGAGGAAATCAGATGACCCCAGAAGCGTTTGACTATATGCAAGAGCAGATAAAAACTTTAACTCAAGGGTTACAGACTGCGAGGCAGGAAAACGTAAATTTACGAAAGCAAATCTCCGAGTCAAGTATCCCGAGATTGCAAAACAGTCGCCACGAAGACGACGAGGACATGGAGGAAGGCGAATCCAGTGAAAAGGAAAGCCAAAACCAAAGAAAGTATAGTAAGCCACCCCTAGAGAAGTCGCCCCACGAGCAAGAGACGATAGCCAAGATGCAAAACCAGATCGAAGGATTAATGAAACATGTCAAAGCACAAACCCCTGCCACGGTAGAGAAGTTGGTGCAAAACACGGATTCACCTTTCACACTTGAAATCATGGGGCGCCCTCTTCCAAGGAAGTTAAAATGCCCCAATTGGAAACATTTAATGGCTCCACGGACCCGTTAGACCATCTAGAAACATATAAATCCTTGATGCATCTACGAGCAGTGCCAGACAAGGTAATGTGTCGGGCGTTCCCAATTACCCTCAAAGGAAGTGCTCGAGCATGGTTCAACAAACTCCCACCGGGAAGTATACGTAGCTTCAAAGAGCTTAGCACAAGCTTTGTAAGTTACTTCATTGCTGGCCAGCGCTATGGCAAACCAGCAACGCATCTCCTGACGGTGAAACAAGGAAGATGGGAATCATTGAGAGAATACACCACCAGGTTTAATAAAGAGGTGGTCCAAATAGATAAAGCTGATGATACGTGAGCATAATTGCATATATTGCTGGGTTGTATTTAGGGCAATTCCTGTACCTTGTGTCTCAAGAGCCACCAAAAACCATGGCAGAGCTTATGCTCAGAGCTCAGAAGCACATGAACGTAGAAAAAGCTGTCTATGCAAGGCGTACACGTGATGGTTTCAATCCTCAAGTAGGACCATCATAGATTGGCGAATTCCCCCCAACAAACAAAAGAAGGAGAGAAGCTGTCCGCAAGACAGGGGAAGAACCAAAGAATAAAAAGGTGGACTTAAGACTATCCCCGAAGAGAGGATCAGCCGGACGACCTCCCTAAGGACAATACAAGCAGTTCACTTCGCTCATAGCCACGGCAGAGCAAATCCTCAACAATCTAAAAGATGATCCAAACCTCAAGTGGCCTGAAAAACTGAGAACCGATCCTAACAGGAGAGCTAAGGATAAATACTGCAGGTTTCACAGAGACCACGGACACAACACAGATGATTGCATTGACTTGAAACAACAGATCGAGGATCTAATTCAAAGAGGGTGATCAAGGTCATCCATGGAGGATTTGCCGGAGGTGGAGAATCCAGCAATGTTAGTAAGGCTCACCTAAGAAAATTACGAACAGAGGAATATTTGGAGGTCAAAAAAATTGGTCGCCCAAGCAAAATCCAGAAAAAAGAGGAGATACCCAAAATTTTCTCAGAAGAAGTTGTCAAAGGAATCCAGATCCCCCATGATGACCCTCTGGTTATAACCATTGTCGTAGCAAACTACCTCACATGAAGAGTATTGATCGACAACGAAAGTTCGGCCGATATACTTTACCTCCATGCATATGACCAATTAAAGGTTAGACGAGAAAGGCTAAGGCCTATGGCTTCACCACTAGTTGGGTTTCCAGGTACGCCTATTTACTCAGCTGGTCAGATAGCACTCCCGATTACTATGGGAGAAGAGAAAAGTCAAATCACGCGTATGGTCGATTTCATAGTAGTCGACTGTCCCTTGGCGTACAATGCCATCCTAGGAAGGACGACTCTGAACAAGATTGGGGCAATAATCTCCACGTACCATTTGATGATGAAATTTCCAACATCAGAAGGAGTTGCCTGTGTCAGAGGAGATCAGAAAGCAGCACGGGAATGTCATGTTACTTCACTTAGAGGAGCTAACATTACCATGAATATAGAGAGTCTCGAAACTCGAGATAAAGAGAAGCTCCAACATGGAGAACTCGTGGAAGAGTTTGTAGAAGAACTTCTGGAGCCACGGCAACCAGGAAAGACAGTGAGAATTGGAACAGGATTGAGCATGACTGCAAAGTCAGAGCTGCTGCAGTTTCTAAGAAAGAATAAAGACATTTTTGCGTGATCCCACGAAGACATCCCCAGAATTGATCCAAGGGTCATATCTCACAAGCTAAACGTTGACCCCACAGTCTGCCCTGTGGGGTCAACGAAATGAAGCAGCAGCCAAGGAAGTGGATAAGCTCATTCAAGCGGATTCCATCCGTGAAGTTCTTTACCCCGACTGGCTAGCCAACGTGGTCATGGTGAAGAAAGCTAATGGCAAATGGAGAATGTGTGTAGATTTCACTGACCTCAACAAAGCATGCCCAAAGGATAGCTTTCCTCTCCAAATGATTGATTCTTTGGTAGATTCTACTGCCGGACATGAGCTCCTAAGCTTTATGGATGCATTTTCTGGATATAATCAAATCCAAATGCATGAAGGAGATCCAAAAAAAACCTCATTTATCACCAACATACAGGGGATTATATTGCTACAAAGTAATGCCCTTCGGTCTCCAGAATGCAGGGGCAACATACCAGAGGTTGTTTAACAGAATGTTCAAGCAGCAGATCGGACGCAACGTAGAAGTATACGTAGCTGACATGCTGGTTAAAAGTGCTAAGTGTGGGCACACGCCCCAAAAATTCCGGATTTTGTTGTTTAAAACTGGGGTGCTGCCCTCTTGGAAAAGCGCCGCGAGACGCTTCGATTCAGAGTCGCCACTCAGGTTTTAGTGGAAGAATACCCAAGGAACCGAATTCGAAAACGCTTGCTACGTTTGTTTGATTTTTGGAAAAGGCGTAGACTGGTCCATCGTCACCTTTGATATCTGAGGTTCGGGAGCCAGGTTATGAGAGGGGAAGGGTTTTATGGCACCCCTCTCGCCCAATCCGGAGATCGGTCTCTACTCAGGCATTTTGTAAAACTTTTGCATTTTTCTCTCATTAATCATTTTTTAGCCAATTAGGGCGGGGGAACAGTTAATAGGGATTAAGACTGTAACAAGTTGCATTTATGTGACAAAAATGGTTATGGATGATGATTTACTCAAATCGATAATGAATTACAGATTGAGAACAAGCACTTAGAGTAGTTTGAAAAGATGGGGTACGCTGTCTTTCAGGGGTGTGAGCAGGCAAAACTCCAGTATGCACTAGCCAGGCCACTGCATACCAAAAACAACCTGCGCACGCCACCTCCAAACTGGCGTACATGACTCCTTCGCTCTCACAGTCTTTGTTTGCAACCCTCTGGGCTCTGGATTGGACCAGTGCACACCCAGGACAAACCACGCAGTTTAATAGCAGCATATATACAGATTACAGACAGATGAGATGGCCTGAAGCCATGGAAAGTAGACAGGAAACCCCATAAACAGAGTGGGGAGATAACAAGAGGCCAGGATTGAGCTATGATGCAAGGGCCAGCCACTGGACCTTGGTATGATTGCCGTACGCCACTCATGAAAGGCCGTACGCCAGTTGTACCTCTTGTCCAGTGCTTGGCTTTACATCATCTGGGCTCTGGAACATTACCAGAAAGATCCCAGAGGCCTTTTAAAGCAGATATGCACAAATATTGGAATGTTACAACTAAACAGTTCTAAATATAGAAAGCAATAAACTAGTTTTTAGCATGCAATAAGATGATGAATAGACAAGAAATAAAGCATAAAACAAAGATCTGGACCCCATTTCACAACTGGAGTACGCTAGTTCCGGAGGGCTCGAAACTGGAGTACGCCAGTTATTTAGTGGCGTACGCAGGGTCTAAACAGATCCCAAAAAAATCAAATTAAAAACTATGCGTACTGCCACGGACCGGCGTGCGCAGGCTTATGACCGGCGCACGCCGTTTATAGTCAGAAACGTATTTTTTTATTTTTGAAACCTTAACAGCTTTAGGGCCAGGACTGGTATTGATTACCAGCCTTGCCCCTACCAGGCCCCCTCAGGGATCAGAACAGAGAACTATACTCAGGTGGTATACCTTTTGGTTTTGAGTTTGATGGAATGTTTTGAGCTTAAGTTGGAGGCTTGATGGATGGATGATGGATGGACTAGGCGCAGTAGGATGCTAGAGAGTGCTCTCTGCCTTCTCTTTCAATGGATGAAAGGAGAGGAAGCAAAGAACTTGAGAAGTAGACTTGAGAGCTTTTATGGTGTATCCCTTTTCTTTTTGTTTGGTGAACCCTTTACATGGATGAAGAGAGGGGGTATTTATAGGGGCAAAGGGAGAGAGAGGGGTTAAGGCCAGTCAAAGTGACTGGAGCCTTAGCCCTTAAGCATTCCTTCTCATTGGATAAGAGGACAAAGGTGATGGAATATGTGTAAGAGATGTCCCCCCGACCAAGATTGCTTTTTCGATGAATTGGAAGATTCTTATGTATTATAGACCCTTACCCATGGCTTCTGCATGCTTAAAAACACAAGTTTGACCGGAGGTTTGACTGGCGTACGCCACTAGATACCTGGCATACACCAGGTCAAATCTGGTCAATGGTCAAAGTTGACTGATGACTGACACGTGGCAGAGGACCAGCGCACGCCAAGTGAATACCAGTGTATGCAAGTCGGGTTTTGTTGAGGCCTTTTGGTTCTGGTTTGGAGAGTTTGAAAGGGATCTGAAAGAGTTTTTGGAATGCTCAAAGCTCAAACACACTAACATTTTTGGGGTGTTCTTGATCCGTTTCATCATCAGGGAATCGAAGACCATAAGTAAATTAATTTGGAAAGTTCAAAATAGGGTGTCTACAGTAGCCCCCCTTTGACGGCACTTGGAGCACCATTGTCATAGTACAAGTAACGTCAAAGGTTTCTAGACACCTTCTTAAGACTATCCAGAACAGAACATACGTGTCAAAGAAGACACAAATTTGTAAAGAACCTGATCGATCGAGTTCAGCCAAGCAGATCATTTGAGAAAGTTTGCCTTTGCTGAAAATATAATAGACAGACGGATCGCTACTTGATTGTATTAGAAGGGCAGTATGGGCTACCGTAGAAGACGAACTCTGCTGGGGAAAAATCCTTCACAAAAAGCATTGACTCTGTTGGGGAAAGGAAACAAATTGGACGGATGGATCATCGTTGATTTGAAATTGGACGGATGGATCGTCGTTGATTTGAAATTGGGCGGATGGATCGTCGTTGATTTGAAACTGGACGGATGGATCGTCATTGATTTGAAACTAGACGAATGGATCGTCGTTGATTTGAAATTGGACAGATGGATCGTTGTTGATTTGAAATTGGACGGGTAGACCGCCGTTGACTTGGAATTGGACGGGTGGATCGTCGTTGATTTGAAATTGGACGGGTGGACCGTCGTTGACTTGAAATTAGACGAATAGATCGCCGTTGATGGGGATCAAACCGTCCTCGGTACAAAGAACTCCAACATCCACGGGTAGGTCGTGTCAGGTAGGTTAAATTCCATCTGTTGGGAACTAGAGCCAATCTCCTTATCAAAGACCATTCGAGACAAAAGCAATAAGGCTGCTGGAAGATGCGCTTGAAGCAAGACTGAAGTAAAAGTATCTGTTCGGGGCAGGCCGAGGCAGACTCTCTTGGGGAGCAGTTTGTTACAAACGGATGGCCCTATCGAATAATATTCTGATCATCGTTGATGAATTAAGCCGGACGATGTTTTGATTACTGTTGACCTGGACAGAACCGGGGGATCATTCTTCAAGATGATCGTGCCGTTTGTGGATTGGACTGGACCGGCGGATGGACCATTGCTGACTTGGGACGGTGGGTCATCATTGAGGATGACTCGTTAAACCATCGTTGATTGGAGAAGGACGATATGGCTGACCGTCGTTGATGATATGGCTGACCATCGCTGAACTGAGAAGGACGATATAGCTGACCGTCGTTGATGATATGGCTGACCATCGCTGAACTGAGAAGGACGATATGGCTGACCGTCGTTGATGATAGTGGGTCATCGCTGAGGACAACTCGTTGAACCATCGTTGATTTGAGACGGTGGGTCATCGCTGAGGACGACTCGTTGAACCATCAATGATTTGAGTGAAAGAGGGTTTGAACTCTGTTGAGAGACGGGGATGGGCAGACCATCATTGAATGTCGAGGCGGATTCTTCTGGGGAATAATCAGTTGCAGATGGACAGACCATTACCCCTGGGGATCGAACCTTTTTTGGCATAAAGAAACTCCAACAATCACGGGTAGGTCGTGTCAGGTAGGTTAAATTCCATCTATTGGGAACCAGAGCCAATCTCCTTATCAAAGACCATCCAAGACAGAGCAATAAGACTGTTGGGAGCTGCACTCACTGTAGATAGATGTGGATCAGGATAGGCAGATGGCTGTTGTAGACTGTTTGGACGGACGGACCGTCGTTGTGGTGATTGATTGGATGGGCAGTCGTTGAGTTGGACAGTGGACAATATTTTGAATGCCGTTGATGGATGGAAGCGGACGACATGACTAATCGCCGTTGAATGAATTGATTTGAAGGATTACATGGCTGGTCATCGTTGATTTGAATTGAAATGGACGACATGGCTGGTCATCGTTGATTTGAATTTGGGGAGCACAAGCCATAGTTGCTTTGAATTGTATTCTGATCGCCAAATTGTGCTCAAGTGCTAGTGGAGTGGGACAGTAAGGTTGTGTCCTTGACATTTACCATGGAGAAACGGATAGGGAGAACGACATGTCGCACCCCTCCTTAAAATTGTACTATCTCAAAGTAGCAGCTCGGGCTCCAGTTCCAGGAGTGACTAGATCCCAGGTATGAACCCCAAAATCCTGATTACTTGTTGCTTTCAATGCTGGATAAGCATGCTTTGGCATTTGATAGACTTTTCCTGTTTTCAACAATTGATATACAATATGCAATGATATGTACTAAATTGCATGCACAAATTGAAAATGCAGACGCAAGCTAAGGGCGGCTCCTACGAGGACGACGACGCTTGAGGACTACCACTGAGTCTCCTTACTTCACTGCCTTCTACTTTTGAGCTTCGAGCTTGCATGCCAAAACAGAGGAGCATTGAGCGGGCTGGTGTGCCTTAGTTGACATTGTAACGGCATTGGGCCTGTGTGCCCTTCCTTGATGCTGGGGCGGATGTGCCCCCATAGATATGATTTGCTTTTGCCATGGGCTGACATACTTTTGCTGTTCATGCGATTCCACTGCTTGGATAGAAGATAGAAGTTGGGGTAACAATGTAAAAATTGCATTTTTTCAGTTTATTGACTCTCTTTTGAGAAAGAGCGTATAAACCCACCACTAATATCTAATTTGCATTGACAAATGAGCTGAGTCGACATACAGACACACACACATGTGCAAACTTGCCTAGCTCGAACGAAAGCGGGAGAAAGAGCCCTAGGATGCAATGCGGACTCTTAGATTCGCGGCAAAATGAAATTTTAGACATTAATGAGCCAAACTTCAAATATCCCGTAGGCAGGTGAAACTGACGCTTACGTAAGGTCAAATAGATGTACAATGACCTGTACGAATCAAATACAATGACCTGTACGAATCGAACAAAATTGAGAAGAAAGCCCCAGAATGGGAAACAGATTAAAACACTCGAAAAATGTCGCAAAGATGGACAAAAAGACGCAAAGAGATGACTCATATAGGCCCGGACTGAAACCGACACCCCCATGCAGTCACATTAGGTCCGCATGACTTTCATGGTATAGAAAAACTTGGCAAAAGCCCCTTGAATGACATTCGAGGTACTTTTAACTTGATGAATCGGCGGCAGTAGCTGACTACTTCTGAATGCTGCCCAAATTGAGGAAGTGTGCGCAGGCTTGGGACTAATGCACATCACTTTGAATAAATGCGTGTAAACCTCAAAGTAGCGCGCATGGCTACAAGTCTGCCGCGGCTACTTACATTAGACTCTGCTGACTTAGAATAAACTGTGAGCCGTTAGGCCTCGCAAGCATTTCGTTCTTTTTTTTTTATGCTTCAGATATTTAAGACTTTTGCTTAGCTTTGAAATTGAAGTAGTAATTTGAAATAAGATTGAAAGATGAAAGGTTTACCCCTTTCTGCACAAATGAAGCTTGTCTTCTTCTTGACTACGGCGATGTACCAAAGCTTTGAATCCAATTGATAGATTGCGACCGAACCTCAGGGAAGGATTTGTCAAAACATAGTCCAGGCGGCCAACTTAGTACACCAAAGCCAAAACTTGAGATCCAGTTGATAGATTATGACCGAGTCTCGAAAAGAGAGACTGCATACGTATCCCTTTCAGGGGAATCAGGCCAAAACGTAGTTCGAGCCAAGGTTCACTCGTGTATTTTACCTCTCCTTTTACGCTCTAACTTTTGCCTAGTGCCACCTTTTTAGGTTTTTGGCCTAGCGAGCTTTCAACTTTTTGCCTATTTTTTTTTTTGCTTAGACCACCTCCTTAGGTTTTCGGTCTAGCAGGCTGCTCTAACTTTTGCTTGGAACTGCCCACCCTTGTGATTTTCAGCCCAACGAGCTTCTCTCAATGAAAAGTAGCACTTGAATTGATCCATGTTGACCACAGTGTTGAATTCGTTGCCATTAAGGTCGATGAGCTTTGGTTGGAGCCCCTGATGAAATGACTTTGACAGTGAAAGGGTCCTGACTGCTTCGGTTTGAAATGTCTCGCTACAGGCCACTTTTGCACCTTTTTAATGTGCGCTTGATGGGATGTTGCTGTTACTGTTTTGAACATGGTATGAGGCCTGGAACCTTCTAAGCTTTTGTTTTCTGACTTGGCATCCGGTAGCAGGGGATTCAATGCTTCTTTATCTCATGATCGAGGCCAAGCGTGTTTTTGTGAGACCATGCCAAGATGTTGTTGAATTCTTTGAACAAGTCTGAACGGGAGCAATGCTCTTCTAGAGACAGCGCTGAAACAATTTGAAGCTTTTGGGGATCTACCTCATCTTTCAAGTTTATTAAAAATTGCTTCTTTTTTATTAGAGGTTGAGCATGCCTTTCGTCTTCCCTTCCGACGAGAGAACACATTTCCTTGGGGAGATTCTCATCGAAATCTATCCCTTCGTCGTCAGGATCGACACAGTTTATTCAAAAACCAGCAAAGTACTTAGAAGCAGGATAATGCATATTATAAAGCCCTTAGGGTTGCCAAGTACAACAAAAAGACTCAAATAGAAGCTATGACATGTAGGGCCAAAAGGCACAAACTCCAACTTAGAGCTAAACTTAGACGACTTGACAGATACTGTGTCAGACTCAGACTCGAAAGTGTCAATGCAAAATAGACGCGATTTGAAAATGCAACTTTTATAGTTACCCTTGACTTCCATATAGAGAGGTGGGAGTTAGAGGACAACAAGCCCAAGCAACAGCACTTGAGCTTCTTTAGCTTTTTCGTCCAGACCCACTTGAGAGAGCTCCTTGAACAACAGCCCCAAATTCTCATGATTGAGGACCTCAGCCAATCCATTTTCTCCTTCGATTGATCAAGCTTCCTCTTGAATTCCTTCTTTGCAGGCTCCTTATCACTGTCAACCCAGGTGTTGGTAGTGAGAATCTCAACTGCACCTATGGCCATCAAGTTAACCTCGGGTTCGGATGGGAGAGACACGATTGGTTTGTATTGATTGAACGTGATGGAGGTAGGGTTGATTTGAGTGGAGGTGGTAGATAATTGACTAACATGTTGAGGCATGGGTTTGGAAATGACATCGGGCTTTGATGGGAGTGGAGCTGGAATGATGCCATTGTCGATGAGATCTTGAATGGCATGTCGAAGGCGGTAGCAGGCATCAGTGAGACGGCCAGGCATTTGATGGAAAGCACAATAGGCATTTGAATTGTAGGATGCCGGGAATGTTCGAGGCGAAGGAGTTGGAAGGAGTGGCTTGAGGAAGCCAGCTTCGAGGAGCTTCTCATAAACCGAGGACAAAGGTGTGGAAAAGCGGGAGAAGGTCCTTAGTTGCACAACACTGCACCTTCCACACGATGCACTCTTTTGCTTTTAGGATTGATTTCTTTGTTGTGCATATCCTCCCTTTCGGCATTGGCTTTGGACAAGGAATCAGCATCCTCCTTCGGGTGAGTCTTGGCTTCATGAAACTCAGCCAGGTCTTTGAACATGTCTTTCGAGCACTGCTTGGTTCCGACCGTAGGAGTGTAGCGAGCTTGAGAGGATTCCTTGATTAGCCCCATATCCAGCTTTGACATGACAGAGGTAAAAAGGTCAACTAGCCCCTGGACCATAACCGTTTGTTTGTCCATTTTCTGATTCAGTTCTTGTACAGCCCTCTTTAGCTCAGCTAGCTCTGTTTATGCTGCCATTTTGGATTGATGATTAAAGAAGGTGGTGGCCTAAAGCTTTGGACAGCAGAGTAAATGAGAACTCAGTGGCGTTCTTGCAACAGGATTTTGAAAGAATTTGAAAGAATGCAATGCGCATGTCATCGTCGTCAATGTCCTCCTAGACTCTAGAAACGAGAGTGTCTCATGACGGTCGGATGCTGCCAGAATCCTCAGATTTCTTTTTGACGATGTATCCCTTGTTTGAATTGACTAACACTAAGAGATGTCAAAAACAGTCTAAGCCTTTGACTTACTCCGTTCTCAAAGTTTCAACTTTGGAGGTCGGAACAACTCGGTGTAAATGACGTGATACCGGAACCAGGATGGCGTAAGCAGCACTGTGACGGAGCCTGGATGGTGTAAGTGATTAGCACTTAACCTGGGTGGTGTAAGTATCACGGCATTCTCTCCATTGTTCGTAGTTTTCTGTTTGAAACTTCGATCGGGCGTTTAGACAAGGACTTAGAAAGTATTGATTTCCCAAAGTCTTACTGATTCAAAGGCTTTTGAAAATTTGGTAACGTGCAACATCAAAATGCACAACTCGTCATCGGTCCATAACAGCATCCCAACGGGCATAAGACAGACTCGACAAGAGATAACCTAAAAGCCGCCCTAGCATGCTCCTACGCAGAACGGTATGAATGTATGTACAGGCGTGCGATAGGGAAAGCAGTAACACATAGACAGTTATGGGGGTTAGATGCAGGAAAATCCTACCCTGCATGTTCCTGTCCTAGGTTGAAAGGTTCTAGTGCTTTGTACGCGTGGAGAGGCCAGTTTTAGTTTAAGGGAAGGGAGGGGGGGGTCCTCTGACTAGAGCCGCGGTATACCTCCTACTGCAATGCGTGTAGCAGAGCATGGTCGAACGGTATTACGACTCATCATCGTCCAAGGTTGTTGGGCGTTCGAGGACCCCGGGCTCCAGTAAACTATGCCGGTTACCCAAAACACCTCGACGGGGTTAGCCAACATCGATGCAAATGGAGAATGCCAAAGAATGATCGAGTGAGAGAGAAACGCAAAGTTTTTGGAAATGCTTTTTGAGTTTGGCCCACTTTCATTTAACTAATATTTGGAGAAAACTACACAAATGAACAATAGTAAAAGCCCCAGTTCGGATTGGTCGGATGCTGAGATCCTGTTACGTTACCATTCCGTTCTTCAGCAGCGCGGAGCGTACTGTTTTGACAGACTTTTAAAAATTGTTCGATTATGTATTAATTGCCAAATATTAATCAATGCAATGACCTCCCCAGCGGAGTCGCCACTGTGGGCACACGCCCCAAAAATTCCGGATTTTGTTGTTTAAAACTGGGGTGCTGCCCTCTTGGCAAAAAGCGGCGAGACGCTTCGATTCAGAGTCGCCACTCAGATTTTAACGGAAGAATACCCAAGGAACCAAACTCGAAAACGCTTGGTACGTTTGTTTGATTTTTGGAAAAGGCGTAGATTGGTCCGTCGTGACCTTCGATATCTTAGGTTCAGGAGCCAGGTTATGAGAGGGGAAGGGTTTTATGGCACCCCTCTCGCCCAATCCGGAGATCGGTCTCTACTCAGGCATTTTGTAAAACTTTTACATTTTTCTCTCATTAATCATTTTTTAGCCAGTTAGGGCGGGGGAACAGTTAATAGGGATTAAGACTGTAACAAGTTGCATTTATGTGACAAAAATGGTTATGGATGATGATTTGCTCGAATCGATAAATGAATTACAGATTGACAACAAGCACTGAGAGCAGTTTGAAAAGATGGGGTACGCTGTCTTTCAGGGGTGTGAGCAGGCAAAACTCCGGTATGCACTGGCCAGGCCACTGCATACCAAAAACAACCTGCGCATGCCACCTCCAAATTGGCGTACACGACTCCTTCGCTCTCACAGTCTTTGTTTGCAACCCTCTGGGCTCTGGAATGGACCAGTGCACACCCAGGACAAACCACGCAGTTTAATAGCAGCATATATACAGATTACAGACAGAGAGATGGCCTGAAGCCATGGAAAGTAGACAGGAAACCCCATAAACAGAGTGGGGAGATAACAAGAGGCCAGGATTGAGCTATGATGCAAGGGCCAGCCACTGGACCTTGGTATGATTGCCGTACGCCACTCATGAGAGGCCGTACGCCAGTTGTACCTCTTGTCCAGTGCTTGGCTTTACATCATCTGGGCTCTAGAACATGACCAAAAAGATCCCAGAGGCCTTTTAAAGCAGATATGCACAAATATTGGAATGTTACAACTAAACAGTTCTAAATATAGAAAGCAATAAACTAGTTTTTAGCATGCAATAAGATGATGAATAGACAAGAAATAAAGCATAAAACAAAGATCTGGACCCCATTTCACAACTGGAGTACGCCAGTTCCGGAGGGCTCGGAACTGGAGTACGCCAGTTATTTAGTGGCCTACGCAGGGTCCAGACAGATCTCAAAAAGATCAAATTAAAAACTGTACGTACTGCCATGGACCCGCTTGCGCAGGCTTATGACCGGCGCACGCCGTTTATAGTCAGAAACGTATTTTTTTTATTTTTGAAACCTTAACAGCTTTAGGGCCAGGACTGGTATTGATTACCAGCCTTACCCCTACCAGGCCCCCTCAAGGATCAGAACAGAGAACTATACCCAGGTGGTATACCTTTTGGTTTTGAGTTTGATGGAATGTTTTGAGCTTGAGCTGGAGGCTTGATGGATGGATGATGGATGGACTGGGCGCAGTAGGATGCTAGAGAGTGCTCTCTGCCTTCTCTTTCAATGGATGAAAGGAGAGGAAGCAAAGAACTTGAGAAGAAGACTTGAGAGCTTTTTATGGTGTATCCCTTTTCTTTTTGTTTTGTGAACCCTTTACATGGATGAAGAGAGGGGGTATTTATAGGGGCAAAGGGAGAGAGAGGGGTTAAGGCCAGTCAAAGTGACTGAAGCCTTAGCCCTTATGCATTCCTTCTCATTGGATAAGAGGACAAAGGTGATGGAATATGTGTAAAAGATGTCCCCCCGACCAAGATTGCTTTTTCGATGAATTGGAAGATTCTTATGTATTATAGACCCTTACCCATGGCTTCTGCATGCTTAAAAACACAAGTTTGACTGGCGTACGCCACTAGATACCTGGCGTACGCCTGGTCAAATCTGGTCAATGGTCAAAGTTGACCGATGACTGACACGTGGCAGAGGACCAGCGCACGCCAAGTGAATACCAGCGTATGCAAGTCGGGTTTTGTTGAGGCCTTTTGGTTCTGGTTTGGAGAGTTTGAAAGGGATCTGAAAGGGTTTTTGGAATGCTCAAAGCTCAAACACACTAACATTTTTGGGATGTTCTTGATCCGTTTTATCATCGGGGAATCGAAGACCATAAGTAAATTAATTTGGAAAGTTCAAAATAGGGTGTCTACACTAAGGCACATAATCATGTTGCAGATTTGGAAGAAACCTTCCAGGTTCTCAGAAAATACCGAATGAAGCTTAACTCAACAAAATGTGCTTTTGGAATCTCATTAGGGAAGTTCTTAGGTTTCATGGTGTCTCAAAGAGAGATCGAGGCAAATCCTGAAAAGATCCAGGCTAAACTCGCCATCCGTTCACCACGGAATATCAAGGAGGTCCAAAAGCTCATTGGAAGAGTTACAGCTTTAAGCAGGTTTATCTCACGAGCAACGAATAAGTGTCAAACATTCTTTAAGGTTCTGAAAAAAGCCTTTGAATGGACAAACACGGAGGAAATAGCTTTCACCCAATTGAAGGAGTATTTAGCGTCACCACCACTGCTGAGTAGAACTCAAGATGGAGAGAATCTCTTCCTGTACTTAGCTGTTTCCCCTCAAGCCGTCAAAACAGTTTTGGTTCGGGAAGAACAGGGAAGCCAACTCCCAGTATTCTACACCAACAGGGCGCTACGGGGAGCTGAATTAAGATACCCCAGAGCTGAAAAAATAGCCTTTGCAATGGTGATAACAGCCAGAAGGCTACGGCCATACTTCCAGGCTCATCCAGTCAAAGTGCTAACAGACCAACCACTTCGAAGAATTCTCCACTCCCAGAGACATCAGGCCGACTAATTCAATGGTCAATAGAGCTTGGCGAATTTGATATAGAGTATAAGCCTCGAACTGCCATCAAAACACAGGTGCTGGCAGATTTCCTTGCAGAATACACATATCCAGAGCCAGAGGAGCTCCCCAATGCAGAACCCAAACCTTGGGTCCTTCAGGTTGACGGATCAACAACCAGAGAAGTAAGCGGAGCTGGCTTAATTCTAACATCTCCGAGAGGGCAACGCCTTAGCTACGCGCTTAGGTTTGAGTTCAAGACAACCAACAATGAAGCCGAGTACGAAGCCCTAGTGGTTGGACTGGAACTGGCAACTGCCGTTGCAGCTAGCCATGTGCTGGCCAAAAACGATTCACAGCTGGTTGTGGGACAAGTCCTTGGAGAATACACCGTTAAGGATGAAGTAATGCAAAAGTATGTGGATAAAGTGAAGGCCCAAGTTGCGAAACTACAAAGCTTCAATATTGTCAGAATCCCAAGGGAGGAAAACAATGAAGCAGATTATTTGGCAAAGCTGGCCACGGCTAAAAAAGATGCTATTCCACGTAATACACCTATAAGATACTTAGAGTTGCCAAGTATCCTCTCCTTAGTGGTACAAGTTCAAGCTATCAATTACAGTGACTCATGGACCGGTCCCATAGTTGATTACATAACTAATGGGACACTACCAAGATAAGGTCAAAGCTAGACAGCTCAAGATGAGAGCTGCAAAGTACTTGATGATGGGAGATGTGCGATATAGAAGAAGTTTCTCATTACCCTACCTAAGGTGTCTCACCACGACGGAGTCTACGCAAGCTATGGAAGAGGTCCACCAAGGAATATGTGGGGATCACCAAGGTGGCCACATGTTAGCTTACAAACTCCTCAGGTTAGGATACTATTGGCCCAGCATGCAAAAGGATTGCAACTCTATGGTCCAAAAATGTGAAAAGTGTCAACGCTTTGCACATATCATTCACGGATCACCTACGGTTTTAACCCCAATGAAAGGACCTTGGCCATTCGCCCAATGGGGGTTAGACCTGATTGGCCCGCTTCCCATGGCAGCGGGCCAGGTCCAGTATGCTATAATAGCTGTGGATTACTTTACAAAGTGGGTCGAAGCTAAGGCACTGGCCACGATCACAACAGAGGTTACAATTGACTTTTTATGGAAGTTAATTATTAGCCGGTTTGGATTGCCACGACTCATAATTACGGATCGAGGGAAACAATTTAACAATGCTCAGTTTAAAGCATACTGTATTTCTAAGGGAATACATGTGCATTATACCTCTAAGGCTCATCCAAAAGCTAACGGGCAGGTCAAAATTACGAATCGAACCATCAAAAAGGGGATTAAGAAGAGGTTGCGAGAGGCCAAAGGAGCCTGGCCGGACGAACTTTATAATGTGCTATGGGCATATCGGACAACACCATGAACTGCAACTGGAGAAACTCCATATTCTCTTGCATTTGGGGAGGAAGCAGTAGTCCCTATTGAAGTGGAACTCCTCAACTACAGGACCGCAAGCATCAACCACCAAGAAAACCAGGAGGATCTTAGGGCTGAACTAGATCTCTTGGAGGAAACAAGAGAAATAGCAATGGCCAAAATAGTCATTTACCAGCAGAGAATGGTCAAGTACCATGAAGCACAAGTTAGACCAAGAAGCTTTCGTACTGGTGATCTAGTTCTACGGAAAGCAGATCCTACCGGAAGGAAGGTGGGCAAGCTCAGCCCAAATTGGGAAGGCCCCTATTAGGTCTTACACCATGTCAAAGCTGGTGCATACAGGCTCGCAACCCTAAGGGGAAAAGAGCTACCAAACTCATGGAATGCAGAACATCTCAAGAAGTATTACAAGTAGCTGCTAACAATGGAAGTTTATTTCTGTTTTTTAGTTTCATTTATGTTTTTAGGGAGCTTTTAGTTTTCAATAAAGTTTTAGCAACAAAGATGTTTTTAGGACCACGTGTTATACTTATGAGCCTGTGAGGCCAATAAAAATCTCCACGAGGGACAATTGTTTGCTTTTCCTCCTGTACGTATGATTAGAAAAGAGAAACAGAAAAATGAAACTCAAATTTTATTAATATATCCACACCCTATGGAGTGTGGACAGCTTTTTACATAAAAACTTTATGGGTAAAACCCACAATGTTACAACCTAGTCACTACCTCCTTCCCTTGGAGGGGAGGGAATAGGAGGTGCCGGTTGCCCTCGAAAAGCTTCCAACTGGTCCCAGTTGGCTATCAGCACCATGCAGACCATCTTCTCCATGACAGAAATAGATTCTGCCATGGCCTCCATCTTTGAAGCCAGCCAATCAATGGCTGCCTTCAGATTTTGCAGTTCTTAACGCAGACCACGTGTTCTACTTATGAGCCTGTGAGGCCAATAAAAATCCCCACGAGGGACAATTGTTTGCTTTTCCTCCTGTACGCATGATTAGAAAAGAGAAATAGAAAAATGAAACTCAAATTTTATTAATAAATCCACACCCTAAGGAGTGTGGACAACTTTTTACATAAAAACTTTATGGGTAAAACCCACAAAGTTACAACCTAGTCACTACCTCTCTCCCTTGGAGGGGAGGGAATAGGAGGCGTTGGTTGCCCTCGGAAAGCTTCCAACTGGTCCCAGTTGCTATCAGCACAATGCGGACCGTCTTCTCCATGACAGAAATAGATTCTGCCATGGCCTCCATCTTTGAAGCCAGCCCATCCATGGCTGCCTTCAGATTTTGCAGTTCTTGACGCAGATCAGAGGTTTGCTCTTCGTTCGCCATCATGAAATGAGAATTGGTTATGAAATGAGAAGTAATCTCTGAGACTTGTTGGTATTTATAGCAAAAGATAGACGGTTCATTAACCGCTTGCTGAACCAACTAGCACGATCATAATAAAAGCTGTGGGTAAAACCGCCACTTCAAACTGCTTAGAATAATGGGAAGTTAAACATCCGATTACCTTGGGCAGTTGAAACGACCGCTTTCAAATTAAAGCAACAAGTTTAAAACCCCAAGAACTAGTCTGGTATGTTATAAGCACGTAATTAATCAGACGTAGCACAACTATGCACAATGAAGAGCTCATGAATAATATCCAAGCTCACAGACGTAGTACAGCTATGCACAATGAAGAGCTCAAGAATAATATCCAAGCTCACAGACGTAGCACAACTATGCAAACCGAATAGCTCAGGAATAAAATCTAAGTTCACAGACGTAGCACAACTATGCAAACCGAAGAGCTCAGGAATAATATCCAAGCTCACAGACGTAGCACAGCTATGCAAAACGAAAAGCTCAGGAATAATATCCAAGCTCACAGACGTAGCACAGCTATGCAAAACGAAGAGCTCAGGAATAATATCCAAGCTCACAGATGTAGCACAGCTATGCAAAACGAAGAGCTCAAGAATAATATCCAAACTCATAAACATAGCACAACTATGCACTCTACGGAATTATAACTCACCCAATTAGTATCCCAAAGGAAAGTTCGATAAGCGTCTCCATTGTTTGCGCACAAACAATGAACACACTTAGAGGAGTAAGATGTAGTATATCTATGCAACAAAGAGCAAGGATTTAAAACAGAATTCCTAGCACATGAATTTGCAAAAAAAACACAAAGACTATATGGAATTACCCTAGCACAAAGTGAAAGCATCCTCTCATTCCACCTGTACCTGTCATCCAAAGTGGAAATAGATTCCAAAAAATGATCCCATTAAGATCATTAAAAAGCAACCATTAAGTCAAGAGTTAGGGCCAAACCTAACAGCCACTCCTATAGAAACACAGTAAAAAATACGAAAGTATTGAAGGGTGTTTAGTTACAGACCCAAGTGAATTCAAAGTTTCAAAGTTCCTAGGTAGGACTATCAACAGCTTGCCCATCACCAAATGATAGGCTAGAAGGTGTTACCACTGAAATTGGAGATTCGAGAGGAAGAGAGACTTTCTCTGGAGAATGGAGAAGGGATACAATTGATGAACTTGGAATGGATGTGTCTTTAGACGCTGGATCATCACCTTCTTCTTCCTCCTTTTGTCCCCCGTCAAAGCTAGAAGGCCCCTCTTCATCATTAACTTCAAATTTGGAAAAATCCAAATTTGGAAAGGCTAAGGCCGCTCGGCTCCTCATGGCTTCGAACCCATCAAAATATTGCTGAGTTATGTCCTGACGGTACTCAGGGGACTACAGGAAGAGTTCAATGGCTTCCCTTCGAGCATATTTCACCTTCTCAAGCATCACCTGGCTCATAACCATGTATTTCTCCATCTCCACGTCCCATTCAGAAATCTTCTACTCCAAACCTCGAGCAGCTGCCACGGCAGTAACTCTCTCCACCTCTAGCTCTTTTTTCAGATTCAAAGCAGCATCTCTCTCTGTTGTAGCCTTCTGAAGCTCCACAGTCATGGAAGCGCCCTTTTTGTGAGTTTTAAGTTGGCCTCTGAAGGGTAACCACCTGCTTGCCCAAGCTATGGCTTTGAGAGGTAAGATATCGACCACGGGCCGCAGCCTGCCAGAACAAAGGAAGAGTCAGAAAAGAAAGCAACAGATCATAAAATGATAAGGCAGAGAAAGGGAGCATACCTTGGCTAACTCAACTAACATTTGCTCCCCAACCGCTTGGAGGGACATCTCCCCCATCAACTCTTCATCAGTTGCATAAAGCAATCCAGAAACACGATGAAGAGCTTCCTGATAATTACCCAAAGTAGAAGGACCAGTAGGAACCTTCGACTTCTTAGCCGAAGGGGCTGCATCTACGATTACACCCTTCGCCTTTCATTTCGATTTTTCAACATCCGCGGCAACATTTTGCTCGACTGCCAAGTCAGGAGCAGGATTGATGAGGAGGTCAGCATCCAAGAAACTTTCAACATTCAGTTCTTTCTGAAGACGAGAGCTTTTTCTTTTCGGAGCTACGGCCCTGGGCGACTGCCTGGCCCGCTCGGCTTTCAATTGGGCCAGTAGGGCTTTGTCCATCTTAGGTGCCATCTCTTTACCTTCACCTTCTTCTTCTGAAAAGAAAAGAAGTAAAAGTAATATGAAAATCAACTAGAAGCATAATAGCAAACCAAAATAGAAACTACCTCTAGAGAGTGCTAAGGCCTCACGAGTAGTCTCTGGGCCCAATAAATATGCAGCCAACGACTCTGAAGTCACAAGCAATTCCTATGAACTGAGTAGCCCCTGGCTTGCTGCAGCTCTGCTTCCAAGGAAGGGCTCAAAGGAAATGGGACTCTAGCTGCCGAAATAGAAAAATCGTGAATATATGGATTAATTTGTAAAGGCAATGAACTATAGAAAAGCAACGGCTTACAATTTGTAATGGGAATTCCCTATCTACTGGGAATCCGAGGAGTATATGTTCCAATTTCCCAATTAGGAAGCTCCCAACCATCACCGCCAACAAAAAAGAATTTATCTTTCCAATTTTTACTCACAGCAGGAAGCTCTGTGACTAGCTCCCCTCCACCGGGCCTCTTCGCAAAATAAAACCACCCAGAACCTCCAGGGACTTCTTTAACGGAAAACTGGTTCAAGAAAGGCCCTTTCGTCAAAGAAATCTGCCCATCAGACATTGCTCCCCACAGCGTGGCACAGCCTATTAACAGGCGCCAAGAATTGGGAACAATCTGGCCAGGTGCCAAACCAAGAAAACTCAGGATATCCCTCACTACGGTGGGCAGGGGCAGGCGCAAACCCCCTTCTAGGGAACCAACGTAAAAGCAAGTTCCATTCTCGACAAAAAAGCAAGCTCGTTCTAACCCAGAGGGTTTCCTAAGGGAACGGATTCTGGAATGGAATATCTAACCCTAAGAGCAGCTAACTCTTCGTTAGTGATAGTGGAGGGAATGTTAGCGGCAGAGAAAGCGGGAACCCTACGGGAACCCCTTGACAAAGGGGTAGGGGGCGATGGAGGTCTGGCACAGCTCGATCGACTGACCCATGTCAGGCGAAGCCCTAATATTACTACGACGATGCATCGAGACCTCCTCTTCTATGGTCGACTCTTCAACATTAAGAATCGATGAAAAGTTAATAAACTTTCGGCCATTAGGGTTCCAACAGAGAATCGTTGTTACAAAGAAGCAGATAGATAAAAGAGGTCGCGGAAAAACCTATTTTGAAGAACAAGGGAGTAGGGTGCAAAATCCTCTATAATGGGAGAATGCAAATTGATATAGGAAAAACCAATCAACCTAGCACAGATAAACTCCCCAGGAATGACCGGCGTCGGGCCAGTAATTTCTACACTAGAAGGAGGATCCAGCATAAAAAAGAAGATAGAACAGGGAAGAAAGAGGAAGCATACCTATGGGGGATGAGCTCTAACGGGATGATGGAGAAGAACGACGAAGGAAAGTCTCACACAGAAATCGCTTGAGAAGATTCGAACGCCTTTCTAATTGTGGATGATCAAAGCAAGGGGAAGCCTAAAAGATCAGCACTAGTCCCAAGAACGGCCCTGGATCTTCGTCGTCCACCTCTTAAAACCAAAATTGTAAGAAATCTCGACACCTATCCCATGACGGGACCCGCGTGTTTAAAACTTTCTGAAAAATAGAAAAGAGCGGTAACTGCCATTTGAGCTTTTCCAATGTTCCCAACCTCTAGAGCGAACCTGGAGCTTAGGAGCAGGGGAGTACCTGATAAGTAGAATACACTTAAGGAGCTCAGCACTACCAGGCCTGCGGACCTGGGGAGTGCGAGCTAGCTCCCACCAAACCTCCTGTGGGGGCCTACAGAGAACGGAGCAATGACCTTTCAGCTCCGCCCTCCAGACGAAGCTTGAAGGGAGTCCAAGGACCAGCTCCGGCCCCTAGCTCCCTTGTGGAGCGTAACATCTACGATATCACACGAAAGATATACTTATTCCGATAAAGATGCCACAGCAGGAAGGATAAATCCTAAAGGATAAGGGAAGGCTAAGATAAGCCTAGAATGCCAAAGATATGCATGATCATAGATGAGTATAAGATTCCTAGCCTTGATAGGAAACTCGTACACTCCTAGCTAAGGCGGGACTCCACACTCCTCAAAGAGAAGATCCGGAACCTACGAGGACTCAAGCTCCAGTTATAATGCCTATAAATATGATGGTAGAACTCCAATACATGCTACACAACCCTAACATAGAGAATTTCCATTCCTTTATAACAAGGTTTCTACTGACTTAGGCATCGGAGGGGTTAGGCACGCCACCACACCGGTGACTCGAGTTATCGGCTTTGTTTTGCAGGTTCAGGCCGGAGCTACCGTAAAAGCTGCTTCATCATTAAGCAATCCTACTCGTTTGCCACTTATAAAATGTTTTAAATTTATTGAAATTTGATATTTAAAGTATCCGATGGGGATCCTTTAAGAATGGCACATGTTTGTCGTTTACACTCAAGTGACATATAACACGGTTGCCCTTCCCATAACATTTTTCCATGCATTCTCCGCAAACGTATGGTTTGTTGCATGATTTGCATCCCAAATTGATGTCGAAGATTTTATTTTATTTTTTAATTGGTAGGCTTTATTCATTACGCAATTGTAGAAACATCCAACAAAGCTTCCAATTGAGCCCATATGGTGAAATCCAGCCCCTTCCCAAGTCGGGACAAACAAGAGATAGGACATACTTAGCCTTCAAGGTAAAGGTAAAGTATCATGAATTATAACATCCAAATTGGCACTAATCAAGCTCCTTCCTTGCAGCAATCGAACGATCGATGATCTTCTGAGCATCACTGATGTAAAATACGTAGAGGCCCAATTTCATAATCAGCTGGACAGAGCTAAGCCCCGAAAGCCCAAACGAGGTTTAAGTCACAAAAGGTTGGCGTAAAACTAACAAACGTGAAAAAAGAGAAGAAAAGAAAAAAACTAAACTAAAAGTTATTGAAAAAGTAAAAATAGTTTTTATTGGAACTCTATGGCCCCATAGGTGGATTTTGGCGGGAGAAATCAGTAGAGTAATGTGTTTTTATCCAAAATGCATATTGGTTTCCCTCGAAATGGCCAGGTGTAGGCCATTTCACATTTCCGTTTGTTTTTTGATGGAATGTTAATGGCGGGTGAAAAATTGATGGATTTTTAAATAGGTCAGGTGCCTATGCATGATTTATGTGAAATGTCAGGTGCTATTTTGAAAATTTCCCAAAAAATATAAAATAAGTAGCTTTTCTATTACAATCTATTCCGATTTTTGTTGATTAATTGTCATGTCTATGTATGATCGGTGGAGCCCAACAAAGCTAAAACGGGTAAGAAAAACAGAAAGTTTACATACACAGCAGATCTGTGCACAATCTGTGCACAGATTTTGTTGTGGGGCCCACCATGGGTTCCACACAAATTATCCGAGCCGTTCATTAAATGTAAAACATTTTTTCAAGAATCCTCATAAAAACTAATCAATCCAATACCTAAGGAGACTCGATCCAACCTTATAACTTTTCATTATCTAGAAATCTAAATGAAAAGTTAGATGGTTGGATGAAGCACCTATAGGTATCGGATTGAGCTTATTTTTTACAGAGACCCTTAAACAAAAAATTTACTTTTAATGAACGGTTCGGATGATTTGTGTGAGACCCGTGGTGGGCCCCACAACGAAATCTGTTTGTGCACAGATCTGCTGTGTGTGTAGCAGGACTTTAAGAAAAAGGGGATTAAATAGGACAAAATCTTAGTTGTTAACATATAGATGTTTCCCGAACGATAAGCCCCTGCATAGATGGCAATAAAATATTGACATTGAACAAATTTTGCACTACAAGAAATTTGGTTTTTGGAGACAAATAAAAATCGCCACAAATCACATATTTTTTTCTTCAACCGCATTTTTATCTCTGAAAGGACGTACGTCTAACCTCGGAGAGATCAGTAGATGCCTGAAAGTCTTGTTTTATCCATGCACGTGAATCACTCCCCAACAGGCCCCAGCGATAGCCAGGCATCAAATTTCGAGGGGACCATTTGCACCTTACCAGGGTACATAATTTTATCCTTGACAAAGTACCAAAAAATTAAAAGAATTGTTCTCATGCCGTAGCTATATTCTAGCTAGTTTTTTTTTTCAATTTGTTCATATCAACGCAGTCGTATCTCTCCCGTATATACATGTACCTGTAATCGCACATATTCTTCGTAGTATCTAATTACGGATCCAAACGTGTCAATGTGTCACCTTCAATTTGTTAGAAAAAATGGAATAAAAATGACAAAATGTACGAAGTTGTCTTAAATGCTTCCGAAAAGACAAGGCATCTAACAGATGGCCGGCCGGCATTATGATTTTGGCATGAAGAACTTTGAGTTGTTTTATTTTCTTCGAGAAAAAATGTCCAATTCACTTAAACTATGAGACCAAAGTCCAAGGACAGACCTGAGGAGCGGATGTCCCCAAATGATTGTTCTACGGTTCTACCCATTGTAATTTCTAAGCTAGCTATTTTGGTACTAAAACTTATTTTTTTAAAAAAATTAGAATTGCGTAAGTCCGCCTGCCCAAGACTGTTTAACAATTCAACTCCAGCCCAAGAAAGATTTCGTTGGCGAAATAATTACTTTTTAGCAACCTTCTAATTTGTGCAATGTTATTTTGATTTTTAAAATTAACACGGATGCTCGAAATTGAATGCATATTTATAAATAGAAGATCGTATTTAGTAATTGAATAGGTCGATTTGTTTGTTGTTATGATCAACACTTTTTCATAGATCGCAATTGAATCAAAACCTAGTTGTATATATTATTCTCGAATTTCGGACTTAGTATCTTTTGTAATGATTGATACACAATGTCAATGGAGTTGAATTCCGGATGTAGTATCAACAGTTGCAACGCAATTTGTTTGAACTGGTGGAAAATAAGTGAAACTACAGCTTTTCAGAGCCCAATAAGTCATAATGGATCACCCTCAATTTGTTTGAAAACAGGGGATAAAAATGACAGAAAACATAGTTGTTGTAGATGCTTTTGAAAGTGAAAGGCCTCAAACATACCGTAAGGCAATGAACAACTTTTTGTCATTCATTTTCGGGGAAAAAAAAATCCAAATCACACATTTTTCGAGGTCACTGTCAATGAATTAAGTCTGATCCCCAACGGACGCAAATTTGCCTTGGATTTCACACTAATTCAGGGACAGAGACACAAGTATTGAACTCAAGAAAGTTCAAATTTGTGAATAGAATTTTTTCTAAACATGAAATAAAAAATTTAGCTAATTTATTTTTGAGAAACAAAAAGAAATGATATAAGCATAACAGTTTACAATATAAACAACCCAAAATATAAAGCTACAGTGATTAGGTCGGAGTAGCACAAGCACTATTACAAAACAAGTTAATTCCTGTAACTGCTTTGTCTGTGTGGTGTACAAAGTTTGTTAGTGCCTGCCTAATAAAATAATGGGTTTGATGTACATCCTTGCGCTCTATCTTGGTAATCTTGTAAAAAGAGAGATTCGAGATCACATGGCCAAGAGTGCGCAACAAAAATATTTCAGAAAAGTGACGTATTAAAGTCCAAGGACTTAGTTAATGTCATTGTCTGGGTAATTAAAATTATTGACCATAGTATAAGGTACAAATGGTCACCTTCAAGTTTGATGCCTGCCGCTTTGACATATTGTGGAGTGATTTACGTGGTTAGACCTTTCAAAAGGAGGAAAAAAAAAAAGACGTGGTTAGAAAAAATAGATAAAATCATACAAGGGTCTTGCTGACGATCGCCCACCAAGTGATGGATAATATGTATATAATGCCACACAAATTGGAATCGCTGGAACATCTCGCCAAAAACAATACTTTCATTGATGAATGCCTCATTAAAGCTGGAGAGAATTTCACGAATGGACAGACTACCAAACAGTTGAAAGCACAAGCCTGAGGACTTTTAGTTAAGTGTCATCATATTGGCAATTATTAACCATGTCAGGTACCAATAACCGGTCACCTTCAATTTGGATGCCTAATTGGTATGTTGTGGAGTGAGATTCACATCGATCAGATAGACGTTTCCAAGAAAAATACTACGCTGTTAGAAAGAAAGGGATTGACATCTTACAAAAGAAAAGACAAACGATGCTTTTCTAGCTATAGCTGATTCCTCAAGATAAGGCAATGAAGCATTTCCATAGAAAATCAGGGGGTCAATGTCAATATGTTTTAGACCTCATTTCCATGGCATCAGCTTCAGGTGGTTGAGGTCCCGTCTCGGTTTTAGAAATAAGTACTTATTTTTTGAAATAAAGGTAATGTATTATGAGAGAGTGACCTTAAGATGCGAGAATAAGTATTTATTTTTTAAGAAAATAATGTGGAGCACACCCAAACTTTATGATAGTAAGCAGTTGTTCAAATTTCAATGAACTTTGAAGGCAATTAAAGGTCCCCTTCAATCTTATAATTTTACCCTTTTTTCTAACCACATTTTTTCCCCTAAAAGGTCTAACCATCACATTGATTGCCTTTGTCATTAGGAGGCATCGAAATTAAATTAAGGGGACATTTGTAACTTAATTACCATGCTCAATTATCACCCATGGGGCCAAATACAAACAAATAAAGTTTTTCAAGCTAGCTGATTCCTAAATAGAACTAAATGTAGGAATGCACAAAAATACTACTTTTTTTTGTCTGTTTTTCTTCCATATTACCACTGTTCTTCCTCAACAAATTAAAATGTGTAGCTTTTAGATTACAATTTGTTGCCAATTTGGTTGGTTAATTGTCATGCCTATGTTAGAGCCCAATAAGCTACAACGGGTGAGAAAAAAGGAATTATATATAAGACAAAATCGTAGTTGTTAACATATAGATGCTTCCTGAACGATAAGGCTTTGTATAGATTGCAATAAAATGTTGACAATCAACAAATTTTGGTTGCCTTTTTCCGAAATAATTTTCAACTGACATATAGTATTTCGAGACCATTGTTGATCAAGTAAAGTCATGTCCCCGAACAGAAGCAATAATGTCGACATAATATCTCACATTAATTTAGGGATAGAATCGAGATTTGAACTCGAGAAGTGCTAAATTTGTGAAGAGAATTTTAATAAACACGGGAATCTTTGCCAAACCTATTGGAGCCGTTGACTTTGTTTCAAATACGAGTATTTTTTGAGGGTGCATACAAAAATCAATTTAGTGAGGCTTCTATAAGGAGAATAAATTATATTTAGTGCCGGTGTAAAATTTCAATTTTACATCACCGCCCTTTATGGGTCCCACCGAGCGTCTATTATTGTAATATGAACCATTCATATTATAAGACCCGCAGTATAGTATTGTCATATAAAAAATCAGTTTCATCGAAAGTCGCTAGATATATCAAAATTTGAATTTTGGATTATAAAATGGATGATCTAATTTTTGTCAATAATAACAAAGATAAATTGTGCATTTTAGAAAGCAAAATTCAAATTTTGATACTTCTATCGATGTCTGTAGACACCTCAATCCAAACCTTGAAAACGCTTTAAATATCCCGATGATGAAATAGGAAACAAATACCTCCGAGACCTTGGGAATGGGGCTCTCCCAAAATAAACCCAAAAAGCCCAGAGCAAAACCCAAAGGCCCAGAGCCAAACCAAAGGCCCAGAACCGAAAGCCCAGAGTAGGCCCAAAAGCCCAAGACTGGATCTTAGCACCGCACGGCACACCTCTACACCGCACGGTGATAGGCGTGCAAATGTTCACATAAACGCCCCATAATTTATCTTTGCTAAGTCTATTTATTTTATTACTTAGTGTTTTAATGCTTAATTTTTGTATTGTAGGAATTTTGGAGAATGGATTGAAATACATTCCAAATCCTGACTAGAGCTTCAAGAATTGGGCCTTAAAAATGTTCCAACTGATCGAGAAGGTGTAATTTGCAGCAAAAGAATAGAAGCTATACATGTTATTTTGGTGGGCCCAAAGAACTACCATTCCTTACTCCTGATTTTGACTTAGTCGGATCCTGTGTCCCTGCAGTGAGGGAAAATCACTGTCAATTGCAGCCCCTCAAAACGACGTCGTTTTGAGGGTGTTTTGGGGCACTTTGAGAATCACAGCTGAACAACACGTGAGCCCTCCCAGCCCCACCCAGTCTCTACTCTCCCTCTCTCTCTCACACACACACACACCCAGCCTATACACACACACACACACACTCTCTCTCTCTCTCTCTCTCTCTCTCTCTCTCCTTCCTCTCTTCGTTTTCTTCTTCAAGGACTAATGGAAATACACTAATGGAGTACTACAAATACACTAATGGAGTAATACAAAATGAAAAATCGCTTCCCTTATCTCTGATTTAGTTTTGTCATCATGCAAAAGGATTTTGCTATGGAAATTCATTTCTGAATCAGTAACATGAAAAAATGATTCTAAGAACTTTATTTGAGAAGGGAAGCATTCGATTCTTGTAATTGTGAAAGGATAGAGAACCCATCTAATGTCCATGGAGTCTTATGTTCCTTATTGAATCCATACAAATCTATTACTCAGATCTTCTTTCATTACTTTTTTTTTTGATCTTCTCCGTTCATTACTTAGATCTTTAATTTGTCTTCAAATCAACTGTTTAATTTGATTACGCAGATTGTTCTGGTTCTTCTTTGGTAATATTTGTTGCTCATGTACCTCTTTGGAGCAGACGGAAAAAATTTCGTGGAGTTGAGCCGTTGAAGTGTGAGGTGGAGGAAGAAAAGTTGGAGAAGAACACAGAAAATGACAAAGGGGTGTTGGAGATGAAAGAGAGAGAGAGAGAGAGAGAGAGAGAGAAAGAGGAGACTGGAGTGGGGCTGGGTCAGAGAGAGCCAGAGGGGCTCACGTGCTGTTTACCTTGTGATTCTCAAATTGCCCCAAAGCACCCTCAAAACGATGTCGTTGTTTTGAGGGGCTGCAATTGGCAGTGAGTTTCCCTCACTGCAGGAACGCGGGATCCGTGTTGGACTAAGAAAAGAAAAGAAGAATAATTAGCAAGCCCAAGTCAGCTTCTCTCGGTTGTGGGCATATGGCCCACCATATTTGGAAGTAGCTTTGAAAGCCCACTCAGAAGAAAAGTACAAAAACGATAGGTCGGCACTTTTCTCACTTATAAAAGGACGAAGGATGGGGACTGCGAGGGGATATTAGTTTCATTTAGGTTTCAGTAGTTCTCTTTTACAGACGGAAAAAAGAACAGAGGTGCGGTGATATCTTCTTGGGTAATCACGCAGAAAACGACGAGGCTGTCGAACGGGCTTCATCAGGATTTCTTTGTTCCGAATATTGTTCAGTTGTTCTCGTGAGTTGTTTTTCCATTCAAGTTATTTTAAGTTTTGTTCAATTACTCGCACGCTGATAACTAGTTTTAATTTCTGTTCTTAATTAAAGTTGTTCATTGGTATTCAATTAGTTGTTATCTTCCATTTATTTTCTTTCTACAGTAAAAAAAGCATGATTCAAATTAGGGTTTTATTCCTTTTATCTTTAATAAGGAGTGAGTAGTTTTTCTGAGGTTTGGTCGCTGGGTAAAGGCGCATCGCGACCCAATTAGGATTCGTCTCGCAACTTTTCCGTGCATTAATTTAATTTAATAAATTTAGTTGGTGAAAACTACGTCCGTTGAACGATCCGAGGCATTGTCGGGACTCATGTGAACGGGAACGGGGGACCAAAACCTGTTCGCCGCTGTGTACGGGACCGGCAACCTTAGGATTCGCATCTTTCGGACTTTCCAATTCTCCTTAAATTTAACTGTTTTTAGAACCTTGAAAAGCGAGTGGATTCTAATTAAGTAGCAAGCGCCGGAGTCCCTACGACCGTGCCTCTCTTTTTAATTATTTGAGCAAGTTATCTGTTAGTATTAGTTAAATCTGAATCAAAAGACAAGGGGTGGCTACCTAAGAGCTAATTTTGATACTACAACCCAAGGTTCCACAGCACACACTTCACGGTCCTTAGTGGATTCGACTCCGTTCTTACCGGGTATTATGCTACATCGGTCTCAGCCCTACGCTTGGGGCAACCCATTATTTTAGGTCTAGGAATCGGTCAAGCATTTTTGGCGCCATTGCCGGGGACGGTTACGTGTGTTAAAAATTCGGGTAGTTTTTTTTATTTTTTTATTTTCTCTTTAGTTTCTGTAGTTGTTTCGAGTCAACATAGGTAGAGGTAAGCCATCCTCCATCGTAGGAAAGCAATCACCTCTAAAGCCTAAGTACTATCGAGACAATACCAAGCGTCTCGTAGCCATTGAGAGAGTTTCGAGAGTAATTGTGGAGGAAGAGTCTTTTAGCGGCGAGTCGTTTGATATCAGTGGCTTGTTTGTTGATTTAATAATCGAGCCACAGATGGCAGAGCCACCGATGTCGATGCGTAATCACATGCATCCTGCGAGGACCACTCCTCTCGGTCCAATAGTTTTGCCGGCCGAGACGGTGGAAGAACGTAATGCTTTCACCATAAAGCCTGGTACGCACAATGCCCTTCCTCAGTTTCATGGGAAGGAGAATGAGGATTCGTATGAGCACGTCCGTTATTTTGAGGCGTTGGTGCGCACCCTCGCCACCACTCCTCAGTGGGAGAATGCTTGCCTTAAGCTTTTCCCAGCCTCGCACAAGGACAATGCGGATAAGTGGCTACGGATGCAAAAGCCACAGCCTCTCAGGACATGGGCTGCTGTCCGAGATTTATTTTACAAGAAATATTTCTCGGAAAGTAAATCGAAGTACCTGACTCGCCAAATCCAACCATATAAGCAGAAAGAGGGCGAGTCGTTGCTGGGAGAGATTCAAGGACTTGCTTTTGTCCTTGCCACACCATGGGTTGTCAAACCCCAATTGGTGCCTTGTTTTTACTTGAGTCTGAATGTTGCGACGACCCAACAGATTGAGTATCTCTGTAAAGAAAAGGATTTTCTAGACCAATCCCCGGACGAAGCGTGGGACTTTCTTGAGGAGTTGGCGGAGAAACACCGAAATTGGGAACCTTCTGACCTCGGTGACAGGGCCATGGCTGCGCAGGGACCCAGTAGGTCTGGCATTTTTCCTTCTAGTGTGCAAGAGCACAATGTCCAGTCTCAGCTAGACAAAATGGCTAAACAGTTAGAGGACTTGAAGTTTAAGCAAGTCCACCAGGTGAATGAGGTGAGAGTCGAAGAGGTGTGTGAGTTGTGTGAGTGTCCGGGGCATCTAGTTACTGCTTGCCCCGCTTTCCCAATTGTTAAAGACACATACCATAGTAATCAAGCTGAGGTGAACGCGCTTAACCAGCGTTGGGATCCATATTCAAATACCTGCAATTCTGGGTAAGCCCAAAATCCACTTCTGGGTTGGAGGGATCAAAAAGCCCCAGTGCATACCCAAGCACCACCTCAGCAATCAGTCCAACAGTTTCGGCCTCCTCAAGGCCAAATGACCCAGTTTCGATACCCACCTCAGCAGCAGCAGGGTTTCGGTCCTTCATCTTTCGGACCACCCCTTGGCATTAACCATCCCCCGCGGGATAAGCAGACTGATGAGATGATGAAGGCTCTCATGCAGTCCCAAATAAGCTTCACTGAGCAGACTAAGCAAGCAATTGGTGACATTAGGACCCAATTGACCCAGTTGACGGCGGTTGTTGGACAAGTCCAACAGGAGAAGGGAAAGTTTCCTTCTAAACCTTTAGTCAATGCCGCCGGCACTCATTATGTGGGCGATTCTTCTGGCCCAAGTAATCCGAATCTCAATCTGGAAGAGGCTAAGGTGATCACCACTCTCAGAAGTGGGAAGGTGATCGACAAGGACTTACCTCCAAAGCAAAAATCGGTGCCACCCCCAGTGCCGGTAGCTATTCCAGCAGTCATTCCAGACTTGGGAAGTGTTCCTGAGGTAAAGAAAGAGGCAGAGTCTCCTGAAGTGGTGGAACCTGAAACTGCGGCCCCCATGACTCCAACGCCACCCGTTGCTCCATATCCAAATCGCTTGGTGGCAAAACCTAAGGTCAATGTAAACTTTCAAATGCTTGAATTATTCAAGAAATTTCAGTTTCCTATCTCGTTGATGGAAGCCATTGACGCAAGTCCTCAGTTTGCAAAGGTTTTGAAGGATCTGTGCACGTCAAAGCGGAGAACTAAGAGTCAGGACACAGTGCTTCTGACGGAGAAAGTGAGCTCCATTCTCCAGGCTGAGATCCCTACAAAATGCAAGGGCCCTGGATGTCCCACCATCTCTATTGCTATCGCGGGCCAAAAATTTGATAAGGCTTTGCTGGATTTAGGAGTAAGTGTCAACTTGCTCCCCTATTCGGTATACTTGAAGCTGGGCCTAAGCGATTTGAAAGCCACTCCAGTCACGCTACAGTTGGCTGACCGGAGTGTGAGAATTCCCAAGGGGGTGGTGGAGGATGTCCTAATTCAAGTGGATGAGTTCCTTTTTCCAGTTGACTTTATTGTCCTAGATACTTGCCCAATACCGGAGGTTTTTGAGAAGACTCCTATCATCCTTGGCCGTCCATTTCTAGCCACCTCCAGTGCTATCATGGATTGCAAAACTGGACAAGTCCAATTGTCGTTTGCGGACTTGCAAATGGAGGTGAATGTTTTCAACGTGGATAGTCGGGTTGAGGATGATGAGGAGATATATGAGGTGAGTTTGATCGACACGCTGGTATAAGAGCATGTCGATAGTGTGTTGTACAAGGATCCTCTGGAGATAGCTTTAACTGCCGAAGAGGCGTCATTTTTAGATTCTCCAGAGGTAGGAAGTTTAATGGAGATGCTTGCTGTGGAGGATGTGTGTAGCGCTGCTTGGGACCCAGTTCCTGAGCCGCTGGGCGCCGCATCTCCTAACGCTCTCCCATCGTCAGTCTAGCCGCCTAAACCAGAGTTAAAGCCTCTGCCGGACACGCTTAAGTATGCCTTTCTTAAAGGCGATGATACTTTTCTGGTAGTGATCTCCACATCCCTTAAGGTGAATCAAGAGGCTAGGTTGCTTGCCAAGTTGAGAGAGCATGTAGGTGCGATAGGCTGGACGATAGCTGATTTGCAGGGTATTAGTCCAACGGTGTGTACACACTGCATTTTTCTAGATGAGGACGTGAAGCCTTCTAGGCAACCTCAGCGTCGTTTGAACCCCAATATGAAGGAGGTGGTTCGGGCTGAGGTGCTGAAACTTTTAGATGCGGGTATTATTTACCCGATAGCCCATAGTGAGTGGGTAAGCCCGGTGCAGGTAGTGCCTAAGAAGGCTGGAGTGACTGTCGTGAGGAACGGCGAGGGTCAGCTAGTGCCGACCCGTGTTCAAACCGAGTGGCGAGTTTGCATAGATTATCGGAAGCTCAATGCGAGCACTCGGAAAGACCATTTCCCTCTCCCATTCATTGATCAAATTCTGGAGAGAGTGGCTGGTCGGGCATTCTATTGCTTCCTGGATGGATACTCTGGCTACAATCAAATAGAGGTAGCCATGGAGGATCAGGAGAAGACCACATTCACGTGTTCTTATGGTACATTTGCCTATCGTCGTATGCCGTTTGGTTTGTGCAACACCCTTGGAACCTTTTCAAGGTGCATGATGGGAATATTTAACGACATGATAGAGAAGATCGTGGAGGTATTTATGGATGACTTTTCGATTTTCAGTTTTCGGGGATTCGTTTGACGAATGCCTCGAGAACTTAGGAAAGGTCTTACAACGGTCCGAGGAGAAGCAACTTGTGCTTAATTGGGAGAAGTGCCACTTCATAGTGACCCAAGGGATTGTGTTGGGACACATTGTCTCATCCAAGGGTATTGAGGTGGACAAGGTGAAGATTGATTTAATTGCGAATCTTCCTTCTCCCAAGACTATCAAGGATATCCGGTCTTTCTTAGGTCACGCCGGTTTTTACCGGTGTTTTATTAAGGATTTCAGTGCCATCTCCCGCCCGTTGTGTCAGTTGTTGTCGAAGGATACACCATTTGTGTGGTCCGACGCATGTGAGGAGGCATTCAATACATTAAAGCGGAGTCTCACTACTCTACCGATTGTTCAGCCTCTGGATTGGAGTTTGCCCTTTGAGTTGATGTGTGACGCCTCTGACTATGCAGTCGGAGCGATTTTAGGGCAGAGGCGAGGGAAAGATCCTTGCGTCATTTATTATGCGAGCAAGACGCTGAATGAGGCACAGATGAACTATACCACCACCGAGAAAGAGTTGCTCGCGGTGGTGTTTGCCTTAGATAAGTTTCGGTCCTACTTGGTAGGGTCGCAGATTGTGGTTTTTACTGATCATGCGGCTTTGAAGTACTTAATGACCAAGTCGGACGCGAAAGCTCGCCTTATCCGGTGGATTCTTTTGCTGCAAGAATTCCACCTCATCATTAAGGATAAGAAAAGGGTTGAGAATGTAGTGGCCAACCATCTGTCTTGTCTGGAGTTTGAGGACCCTACCTCTCATCTCCCCATTGTGGATACCTTCATTGACGATCAGTTGTTCGCTGCTAATACGTGCCCATGGTTTGCAGATATCGCCAATTACTTGGTGATTGGGCAAATTCCACCTCATTGGTCCACAGCTGAGAAGCAACGATTTTTGAGAGAGGTTCAGCAATATATTTACGATGATCCATATGTGTTCAAGTATTGCGCGGACCAAATTTTGCGCCGGTGTGTCCCCGAAGCTGATCAAAGGGGAATTTTAGAGTTTTGTCACACCGAGGCATGTGGAGGTCATTTTTCCGCAAAGAAGACCGCCGCCAAGGTCAATGAGTGTGGTTTCTTTTGGCCAAGTCTTTTTAAGGATGTGTACGTATTTTGCAAGTCGTGTGACCGATGTCAGAAATTAGATAAAATTGGCTCTCGAAATATGATGCCCCTCCAGAACATTTTTGTGATAGAGGTTTTCGATTGCTGGGGCATTGATTTCATGAGCCCATTTCCGATGTCATACGGTTATGAGTACATCCTCCTGGTGGTGGATTATGTTTCCAAGTGGGTTGAGGCAATCCCCACTAAGACCAATGATTCCAAGGTCACGCTAGAGTTCTTACGAACTAACATTTTGTCGAGATTTGGCATGCCACGTGCCATTATCTCTGATCAGGGCACGCACTTTTGTAATAGGTCTTTTGGGGCGTTAATGAGTAAGTATGGTATCTCTCACAAGGTGTCTACTTCTTATCACCCTCAAACCAACGGTCAGGCTGAGCTAGCAAATCGTGAGATTAAGGGGATTCTAGAGAAGACTGTGAACCCGAATAGGAAGGATTGGTCACTTCGGTTGACCGATGCCTGGTGGGCCTACCGCACTGCTTATAAGACCGTATTGGGTGCTTCACCCTATCGGCTCGTTTATGGTAAGGCTTGCCACTTGCCCGTTGAGATGGAGCATAAGGCTTATTGGGCCATTAAAACGTTGAACGCGTTTTTACCTGAGGCAGATGCCCATAGGAAACTCCAGTTGTGTGAGCTCGAGGAGATTAGGAATGACGCGTATGAGAGTGCGAGTATTTATAAGGCTAAGGTTAAGGTGTATCATGATAGGAATATTAAGCGCAAAACTTTTAGTGTTGGTCAGAAAGTATTGCTATATAACTCGCGCCTTCATTTATTTCCTGGAAAGTTAAGGTCCCGGTGGGACGGTCCTTACGTTGTGCATAAAGTATATCCGAATGGTTCGGTAGATATTTGTGACCCTAAGAATAATATTTCCAAGGTTAATGGGCAGCGTCTAAAGCCATTTTTGGAATATGTGGAAGTAGGTGAACTTGATGAGGTTTTGGTCGATCCTATTTATTCGGATGACCTTGTTGTGTAGCCGTTGGGCTACGTTCCGACGGGTAGCTTTCGCGTACCACTTTCTTCACTAAGAAGTGGACCCGGCTCCTAGCGATAGGAGTACCCATCATTGACTTGGGTTTTGGGCACAATTTTTGTATACTTGTTCTTTTATTTCTTGTTAAGTAATAAAAACAAAAAAAAAATTGGAAAAGGACAAAAAATTAGAATAATGGTCTGGTATAGCCACCTGGTCAAAGCTATGTATGTAGTACTTATGAGATTAGGTCTGACGGCAGGCGCGTAGTTAGTAGCGAGAATTCTGTCTGAACCATCTGACTTTAATGTCCAAACTATGTGGAGATTGCTTCACAAACGGAGTGGTGGGTAAGGAATCTGGAAGCCCCAGAGGAAGTGACAGCCTATTAAATGATGGCACCACTTATCAAGATATCGTTGAATCCTATGCATACTGTCCTTCCAACAAATAGGGAAACATAGTCTTTGGCCAAGGAGAAAAGTAGTACCCGTGTCTTTCGTGTGAAGAAAGTGGATGGTTTAATTTTGTCTTTCATTTTCTTTTTTGCCTTATTTATTTCTTTTCGTTATTTTTCTTGCTGTTTTGGTGGTCAACTTTTTGCAGGTTGTTCGATTTAAGTTGGGGGGTCTCTCTCTCTCTATAGTTTACTCTGCTTAGCCCCTCCTTTTCGAGGTGCTATCTCTCCACTCTTTTATGTTTCTGTCCTATCTTTATTTTTCATACTTTCAATGGGGACATTGAATAGTTCAAGTTTGGAGGAGGGATCACTTTGTTCTTTACTCCCTCCGTTCCAAATTGAGAGTCTCTCTTGGGGATTCCAACTATTTTAGGGGACAGCAATGATTACACCTATATTACCTATTATTTCCACCATTACCCCTATATTTTACTTACTTATAACACTTATATTCAATTGTGAGGGACACTTTTGGAAAATCACCAAAATTTTCCTTCCATTTTTGGAAAAGGACTATCATTTTGAAACAACCCAAAAAGGAATAATGGACTCTCAAATTGGAACGGAGGGAGTATTTTATAAGGGAAAAATTGAAAAAATTGAAAAATCAAAAAAATAGTGGGATTCTTTTTGCATGAGACTCGAAGGCTGTTGAGATTGACTCTTTATTGATTGAGCTGGAGATGTGATAGTCATTATTTGATTATATTGTGGTGGCATTGTAGTTCTTTTCCCTATCTTGTCGCGAAAGATTAGTCATGGCATTTATTTCGAGCACCTTTACACTTCAAGTCTCTTTGGGCTTTGGTTGTTTGTGAGCTATGACTTGATTATTCTCAATGGCTAGTTTAGTGGAGACTTATGCCCATGTGAGTTTAGAGCCTTATCTTTTCTTGGAGTGGTGTCAAATAAACTTTTGTTGTCGAAAGAGCAAATTCGTTGTGGGTCTCATTATTTTTGTTATCAAGTGTTGAGAATATTTTTAAATTGTCTTGGACTTGGAATTTGCATGGTTGTATTGCCCTTTGGAGAGGATTATAGGCCGTCTTTGCTATTTTGAGCCGGTTCGTTTCTTCCTTCCATATATTTATCTTTTATGAGCCCATTTGAGTCTCTCGCATGATATCATTTTCTTGTTGAGCTCCTCCATCTATATTGTGTCTTGAGAAGGCTTGGATAATTGTGTGGATGTATATTTTTCAGAAGAGAGAGAGTAAATGTAGTGAGAATTGAGTTTTACTAATTGGTGGTCTTTCCCATAGAAAATGAAAACAAAAAAAAAAAAGAGGAAAAAAAAAAAACAAAAAGGGAAGACACCATATTATTGTGGAAAGGAGAAATACTTGTTCTAAATGTGAGTTTGTGTTAAAGGTAGGAAAGAGAGATGTGGCGGAGTTGAAAAAAAAGAAGAAAAAGAGGGCACGCATCTATATATTTGCCTTATGTGAGTTGTGTGGTTAGCCTATTCTCGAACACTTGAGTTTTTACCTAGCCTTGAAACATTTTTCCTTACCTGACATTATAATCGAAATTGAAGTCTTATTTGATCCTAGGGGCAATGGGCTGTGAATTGGTGGATAGAGAAAGTTTCCAATACTTGACATATTGTTCATGAGATCATGTGTCCACTATATAAAGCTTTCTTTTCGTGTCATTTTGTGCGGAAGTATCTTGCTTTCATTTACATAACATCTGCCCGCACATATTGAGAGTAATATGCACCTTGTTTCGAGTGATTTCATTTGTTGAGTGCATGACACAGTGAGATTTGAAGTCAAGACTCGGTCCGAAGAGAACTTTTGGTTATTTTTCACTTGTGACCGAAGCCCTTGTTCACACACGCTGAGTATAGGTGCCATGACTTATTTTTCTGACTTGATAGTGTATAGAACTGCTTATGCCCGTTATCTCTTTACGATGGCTTCATGTTATTTGTTTGGATATCATTGAGCAGTCTTACGGTTTTTCGGATTTCATGTGAAAGGATTCTTGGTGTTTTGTGGGTGATCATTGCTAAAAATCCTCACGAGACTTCACTCGTCCCACCGGGGCTGCCTGGGGGTTTAAAAGAACTATCGGTTTTAATTTATTTTCTTTAGTTGCTTTTTGTTTTCTTTGCTCGGGACTAGCAAAGTGTAAGTTGGGGGGTGTGATAGGCGCGCAAATGTTCATATAAGCGCTCCATAATTTATCTTTGCTAAGTCTATTTATTTTATTACTTAGTGTTTTAATGCGTAATTTTTGTATTGTAGGAATTTTGGAGAATGGATTGAAATACATTCCAGATCCTGGCTAGAGCTTCAAGAATTGGGCCTTAAAAATGTTCCAACTGATCGAGGTGTAATTTGCAGCAAAAGAATAGAAGCTATACATGTTATTTTGGTGGGCCCAAAGAACTACCATTCATTACTCCTGATTTTGACTTAGTCTTGGACTAAGAAAAGAAAAGAAGAAGAATTAGCAAGCCCAAGTCAGCTTCTCTCTGCTGTGGGCATATGGCCCACCATATTTGGAAGTAGCTTTGAAAGCCCACTCAGAAGAAAAGTAAAAAAAAGATAGGTCGGCACTTTTCTCACTTATAAAAGGACGAAGGACGGGGACTGCGAGGGGATATTAGTTTTATTTAGGTTTCAGTAGTTCTCTTTTACAGGCGGAAAAAAAGAACAGAGGTGGGTGATATCTTCTTGGGTAATCACGCAGAAAACGACGATGCTGTCGAACGGGCTTCATCAGGATTTCTTTGTTCCGAATATTGTTCAGTTGTTCTCGTGAGTTGTTTTTCATTCAAGTTATTTAAGTTTTGTTCGATCAATTACTTGCACGCTGATAACTAGTTTTAATTTCTGTTCTTAATTAAAGTTGTTCATTGGTATTCAATTAGTTGTTATCTTCCATTTATTTTCTTTCTACAGTAAAAAAAGCATGATTCAAATTAGGGTTTTATTCCTTTTATCTTTAATAATGAGTGAGTAGTTTTTCTGAGGTTTGGTCGCTGGGTAAAGGCGCATCGCGACCCAATTAGGATTCGTCTCGCAACTTTTTCGTGCATTAATTTAATTTAATAAATTTAGTTGGTGAAAACTACGTCCGTTGGACTATCCGAGGCATTGTCGGGACTTATGTGAGCGGGAACGGGGGACCAAAACCTGTTTGCCGCTGTGTACGGGACCGGCAACCTTAGGATTCGCATCTTTCGGACTTTCCAATTCTCCTTAAATTTAACTGTTTTTAGAACCTTGAAAAGCGAGCGAATTTTGATTGGGTAGCGAGCGCCGGATTCCCTACGACCGTGCCTCTCTTTTTAATTATTTGAGCAAGTTATCTGTTAGTATTAGTTAAATCTCAATCAAAAGACAAGGGGTGGCTACCTAAGAGCTAATTTTGATAGTACAACCCGAGGTTCCACAGCACACACTTCACCGTCCTTAGCGGATTCGACTCCGGTCTTACCGGGTATTATGCTACATCGGTCTCAGCCCTACGCTTGGAGCAACTCATTATTTTAGGTCTAGGAATCGGTCAAGCACACGACATAACAGATTTCATTACGCCCTACGAGGTCATGAGGTCAACCGCACGGCATTTTGGATAAAGTTCTGACTGACTCAGCTAGCTGTCTGCCACGCCCACTTGAGCCACTCCTACAAGCTAGCTTAGCCGAATGGGCGCTTCTGGCCCGCCCAGAAATTATCTGCACCATTTGAAATTCAAAATCCTTGGCCTTTGCTTATAAATACAACCCTCCACTCAAGAGAAAAGGGCCCTGAACTCTCTTTCTCTCTTATCATGCTTTCATACCCACTATTCACTCCAAAATCTTGAGAAAGTGCTCCCAAAACATTCTCAAGGCTCCCCTCTTCTCAAAGTTCTCCATTTTTCTCCTCATCATTGAGATCAGCCTCCCACCACTGTAAATACTTCAACTACCTATACCGCCATCCGTCACTCGTACCTACGACCCACTCCCCTCAATCGGTCTCATCCGTGTCACTCCGAAGCCATCCATTCCAATCCAAACTCAAAGATCAAAGGTATAAACTAGTTTCCTTGGGATAGGCCTTGTCCATATCCCTGAGGGAACCTCACATCAGTCAGGATCAGCCTCCTTTGGGTCAGATCCTGACTTAAAAACCATTTTCAGAATAAAAGCAGGCCTCTGCGCCAAGGCGGCTACACCGCACGGTGTTCTGATGCGTCGCGCGGCGTATCTGACTTAAGCGCACGTTGTTTTGAGTTCACTGTTTTCTTTGCTCAAACCATCTGGATCACTGCTATCCTCTGTCAGATCTTTTATTAAAATGTCAGGCATAGATTTTCCTCAAAAAAGACCATATCTACAAGCCATGAGTAGTTTTTCTTTATTTTTCAAGAAAATGGAGCATTTTTGAGCTATTCAGAAAGATCAGGGGTTCAAAATCTTGGCTTGAAAGAATGGAGTCTTCCAGAATCATCTGGTAATGGGAATGTTGTTTGACATTGGTTTAAAACCCCGCACGTCGTACCCAAGACACCGGGTGGCATTCTAAAACTTTGTAAAAATCTGAAAATACAGAGGAAACCACGCACGGCATTCTACAAAACCGTGCGCAGTATTACAGAACGCCGTGCACTGGAACACTGTGATCCAGACAGTTTCTACTGAAGGTTTCTTTCATCTTGCATCATCTTTATCATTGTTGTATAGTTAACACCACAAGCACGCCAACGTGATTTATTACCCTTATCCCCTTTCCCTTTGCTTGCTTATTTAAGAGTTTGATTTTCTCGAAAGATATTTTAAATCCTCTCTTATTGAAAGGTTTAGTAGAGACCGGTTTTCACCGGGCGAGCGGGGTGTTTTTTCTAAAACGAAACCTTCTCGATCCATTCGTAACATGGCTCCCGAACCCAAGATCTCAAACGTTTTAATTTCGTTAGACCAAAAGCCTTTCAAAACAAGCTCTCAGTTTCTCGGATCATCTATCTCAAAAATCCAGGTGGCGACTCTTCTTTCTGGGCGCGCGCCGGCATAGGGGAGCCCACAATGTCCGATGAAGTTTATTTTTTGTATGGATACAATATTATGTGGGGTTTACATTCAGATCAACAATAAGTTCATGGTAGGACCGAAAAAGGCGGTAATAGAAAAGTGGGATTTTCCACCGCCAGTGGAAATAATTTAATCTCTTCTATAAGTGCTTGATCAATTCATTTCATTTTTAGTCTCAAAATTAGCAGGACCAAAAAAATTGAATGTATTGATTAATTTCTTACTGTCTGACTCAGTTGAATTTTGCAAGAATTAAAAAAAAATATTTTAACAAATTGAATAGTTACGAATTAACATTTATGTAGATCGCAAGGCGGGATTCATATGTTTGGGCAATTATTAACTATTCCAAAAGACAAACAAAGTTGTTTTAGCCAGTTCCTACGAGAAATTATTCGATGCTCATGGGGTAAGATTGAGCTCAATCTCAACCATATAATGGTCTCGCCCAGAATAATAGCTTCCAAACCCCCCCCCCCCCCCCCCCCCCCCCCCAACTACCACCGTTCTTCCTCTAAAATTAGTAACCTCAGAGGAGGTGGTGGATATAATTAAATTCAGGGTGGCTATGTGGATTAAAGTTAAGTTCAATATTAGGACGTACTCCATGTAGGATTTCAAATTGTTTTTAGATGGTATTCGGTTGCCAAAGTTGTAATTTGTTTTAGCGTTTATCATTCAACTTCGTGCTGGATGATTTACTTTTTCCCCTCCCCCGGATGAGTTTGAGCACTTATGCTCCTCAACCTTCCCCCTCGATGTATCCTTTCGAGTTTAATAAAACTTCCTTTGCCGAGCAAAAAATTAAAAAAAAAAAAAAACAATTTGTTTACCAGGATTGTCATATCTAATTATGGAGCTCAATAAGCTACAATGGACACAGTGGTGAGTGGAGTGCGGTTGGTCATTTGTACTTCCACGCATTTGGGCCGGATTTGAGGCCCCCCACCCTAACATCTAACAATACTAACTTGCTGATGAATATTGCCTGAGCTACAATGGGATAAATATGGGTGATAACTATTTATGACAAAATTGTAGGTGTTGTAGATGCCTCCAGAACGATAAGGCCTCTAACAGAAGGCAATAAAATGTTGGCAATGAACAAGTTTTGGTTGTTTGTTTTCTATAATAATTTCCAATTCACATATTTTTCGGGACTTACACAAAGCGTCACATTCAGTTCATAGACAAGAAAAAAAAAAAGGACTATGGGTACACACCGGCCAATACACCAAATGTATACTGGATTGTGCCAACCCACTTGAGGATTACAAACGAATGACTGCAACTATTCAATTTGTTTGAAATATTTTTTAAGGGTGCTTACAATAATATCATCTTAGTTAGGTATCATTAAGGGCATGCTTGGTCAATTAGTTTAATTTTCTTTCCTGAATTTGCAAAGACAAAAAAACGAATGAATTGATAAGCTCTTATTGATGTTTGATTGAGTTGATTTTTAAAAAATACAATTTTATGCATGCTAAAAAGCTCAAGTCATTTGTATGAGATCTTTACGTGGGTTTCACTTTTGGGTTTTGACATGACGAAGACACACAAAAATTGTTTTAATTAGCCTCTCATTTGTGTGGGATCTCGAGATTAGTTTACTTGATAATGTCATGACATCACGGATATGAGGTATGGATGACCTCACTAAGAGATGAGGAAGAAAAGTTTTCAGGCAGTGAAATAGCGACCTCAATGGGTGTTGAAATCCGTTAGCTTCTGAACATGACATTTAGGGTACATATTTCATGTCCTATCTATAATTTATGTCTTATCTACAAATGGGTGATATATTCGCTATGTATCACCCATTTTCTTTGAAATTTGGCCATCACAACAACTCAAACATTTAAATTTTGCAATAAGGCTCCACTACAATCAAACGAGAATAAATTCCATCTATCGTTGGTGTAAAACCTTACTTTTCCACCACGGCCTATTATGGAACCCACCGAGTGTCAATTGTTATGATCTAAACCGTTCATATTTTAAGACCCGCAATATAGTATGGTTGTGCAAAAAGTCAGTTTGCTTTCCCTCTCCTCCCTCTCTCTCTCTCTCTCTCTCTCTCTCTCTCTCTCTCTCTCTCTCTCTCTCAGTGCGCATCACCATGAAACAAAATTCTAGAATTTCTGTCTCTAGAAATATATTTTTCATAGATTTTGGTATTAGAGTTGGGCCCATTTCACCCCTTATTTAAAAATTTACAATCCACACCCTACGATGACAGACCAGCAAAAAGACTGCACGATGACATACCCAAAAAAAGGCTATACATGAGATCTCAAACGCGGCTGTACGTGAAGAGGGATATTAATTACGAAATATAGTCCCACATTGCTTGAGACCCATCCTCACTCGCACCCCCAATATTTTCACTTGCACATGCACACAGGAAGGTAACAAATCTATTATTTTACATTCTCATTTCTCAAATTTTTTCATAAATAAAAAATAAGCATGCGATAGTTGATGTGGCCTAAAGAATCATTTCATTGTACAAATGTAATGAGTTAAAAAGTAAAAATTTTATGATATAATTAATAAGTATACATTCTGATAAAAAATATATGTCACTAAGCCGGCCCTAGGAGTTAAAATCCTATTTCCGCCATTGGGTGTGCCGCAACCGTACGTAGTATAGATAAGGCCAATATCAGCACTGGCGGAGTCAGGAATTTGATGGAGATGGGGCACTAATACTAGTAAATGAAGCAATTGAGTTGAGTCCAATTCAAAAGCCGTAACCTATACAAATTAGAATGAAAATTCATGTAAAAAAAAATAGAAAGATTCTACTCATTTCTATAGATTTAATTTATACAAATAACTGAAAGTGTAAATTCTAATTTTTGCACAAAATCAACGCATTAGTTACAGAGATATCTGAAGCATCTCTTGAAAAAAAAATCAACGATCACAATTGAATATTAAACTATTTCAAGAGAATATATGAGAGAGAGAGGAATGTAAAGAAGACAGCTAATATTACCTTTACAAGTTAATTTGTAAGAGGGCCGAGCAGAAGAGTGATTACCTAAGGAATAACTACAACTATGCAACAACAAAATTTTATAGGGGTCGTAATGTAATATGGCCAGGTGGGGCACCCCCGCACGCCCCCCCCCCCCCCCCCCCTCCCCCCCCCCCCCCCCCCCCCCCCCCCGGGCTCCTCTTTAAATCCACCCCTGCCAGTATGGGTTCTTTTCATGCTAAAATACAGAACAATCGTAAGTCCGTTTGACCCAAAAAAACCAAAAACAAAAACACTACGTACCCAAATCAAGGCAATTGTTTTCTCGATTGCATTGATCAAAAAATGATATTTCCACTCAACTAAAATGAGTCAAGATGGTAATGACGTTAAGCAGGCTCCCAAGATTCGTGCAAAGATCATTGGTGAAAAGTTCAACAATGTTATCGGGAAAATCAAATCCTTGTACTCTTTCGCTCGCATTTACAAGGTGCCCAAAGATCTTCGAAAGCTGAACGAATGCGCCTACGTCCCTCGCCTCATTGCTATCGGCCCTCTTCACCGGAAGGGCGTACACCTTCAAAAACCTATGCAAGACGTCAAAATGGATTACGCCAATCGCCTGTTTCTCCGACTGACTGAAGGAATAGCTGACTCGAAAATTAGGGATGAGAAAAAAGATGAGTTGATACAAGAATGTGTGGAACAAATGAAGGAGCTCACAGTCAGAGCCACGAAATATGACACGGCAGAAGAAGGCACACTGAGTGACGACGAGATGATGGAAATGATGTTGGTCGATGGTTGCTTCATCCTCGAACTTCTCTACCATTATACCAATTATTGTCAGGTATGCATGAACTGGCCATAATAACAAAACCCACGCAGATATTCTCTCAACGGAAATTTCATGTCTCTCTCTCCTCTCTGTTCTCTTTTCTCTCGCTTACCCACATATACCATATAAAGAGTAGATATTTATGACTGGACAGTTTGATACCAAATCAAACTTTTATCCAAATATTTACTTAGATTTGAGTAAATATTTGGGTCTGAGTAAATATTTGGGTAAGAAGCGGAGATGTTCTTAATTAAAGAATACACAAACCAAACCAAACTCAACTCCATAAAATTTGATTTGTAATTTTGCATTTCAAAAAGCAGGAAACCATACATTTATTAAGTAAATGAGAACATTCTTTTTCGTAAAATGCAAACTTTTTGTCTCAGGTTTGTAAAGACTCGAGTAGCATTCCGCAGCCTATTAACGGAGGAAAGGATGGCAGCAGCGGTGGAGAAAAACAATACGTAGAGCCTATTCTCGATAACATTTTGAGTGTCAACGTCATCAAACAGGACTTGATACTCCTCGAGAACCAGATTCCTTACTTTGTGCTTGAGCTATTGTACCGACACACAGTGGCTAAGATCCCCGGAAACATGGAGTTATCACTTGAACAGTATATCCTTTTGTTTTTCTCTGAGGATTGCCTTTAGCCCTTTTCAAAGGTCAAAAACTGTGGTAGCAAGACCAAATCTTGTTCTTGTTTCCCTAAAGACTGTGTCCTTTGGGTTTCTGGTCAGAGCGAAGAAATTGAACGGGAAACAGAGCTGTCGAAAGTTGATAAACGAAAAGATTACTTTCATATTCTCCATTTACTACAGGATCGTTACTCTCCCGGTGATCTAGGAGAGAACTTTATACGTTTCAATTCCACCAAGTTCAGTGAATTTAAGGTTTCTGCAGCAGACCTCCAAAACGCAGGAGTTGAGTTTCTAAACCATCCATCCCGCGTCTACATTAGAGATACTAAAGGTATCAGCAGGCGTTTCAGTGGGATCCGATTTTACATCCCGAGTCTCCTAATACACGAACGCACAGAGGTATTCCTCCGAAACCTCATTGCTTTGGAACAGTGTTGCCCTAAGATTCCGAGGAAATTCACGTCTTATGCGAAAGTCATGAGCATGCTCATTAACTCTGAGAAAGACGTCCAAGTGCTTAAGGATGCAGGAATTATACATAACTACTTGGGAACGGACAAGGACGTCCTTGATCTATTTGACAAGCTGTGCAAGGGTGTAACTGTACAAGGGGACCTCTACTTAGACGCATGCCAACAAGCAATCAAGTACTATAATGGGCGATATTGTTTGCCGATGACTATGAGATATTGGAGACGTTTGATCTTTACTTCTACGTGTGGGGTCCTTGCTTTCGCTTTGGGCATAATCACTTCTCTGATAACGGTGGCTCAATTCGTCAGAGATTTCCGTAAATAAACGCCGATGATCGATCAGTAACGTTGTCTACGTTTCAGTGATCTCAACTAGAATATATTGCTATGAACATGAATTGCGTATTATGATAATAAAAAAAAAAACATGAAGTGCGTATCTGTATGTGCAGCTTCTTTATAAAATGCTGATGAATATTGTGTATGTTTCAACCAGAATTTGCTGTGAACATTGCCTATGTATAGTTTAAATATCTACTTGTAACCCATTTGCATCGTCTTGTTCGTTATCGTTCTTTCGAATTGTACTTGTAACCCATTTACAGCTTCCTTCTGCTTTTGATTTTCAGATTTCTCCTAATAAGGTGGTTGAGATTAGGGTTAAATACCCATGGAAACCTTTGAGGTGTTCTTCTTGTAAAGTTTTTGGCCATGCTACTTGTTCTGCTGGGGGTGGTGGTGTTGTTTCTGAGAAGAGGCAGTTTGGGCAGAAGCAAGTTTGGGTTGAGAAGCCTAATCCTGCATTAAATGCGGGGGTTAGCACTGGCGTTGGTGTGCAGGTAAATCAAAATGCTTTTTCTGTTTTGGAGAGTATTAATACTGATAGTATGGTTGAGCGTGCTGGTTTTCATAATGCTCTGGGTGCCTGCTTTGATATTGGGACTTCTAATAGCTTGCATACAGCTGGTGGTTTGATTATCAATGGAAGTACACCTGTTCAGCATTCTGGTGTAGCTGTGGTGTCTACTCCCATTTCTGTTGCGGGCCTTTCCAATTCTTTGTCTGCTTCTGAGTTGAGTATTCCTGTGGAGAATGGTTTGGCGGGTACTTTAGAGGTCGATGTTGCCCCTGATGTTTCTTCTTCTATTTTGGTCAACTTACCTTCTGAGGCTGAGTTGGATACGGAAATGCAGTCTCCTCTCTTGCCTAATCCTCCTATGAAGAAAAATAAAGGTAAAGGTAGGGGTGCAGCTCCCCAAGGACAAGGGGGTGGTGGAAATAAAAAGCGTAAATGATCAAGGTAGCAGTTTGGAATATTAGGGGTCTAAATGATCCTTTAAAACAAAAAGAAATTAGATCCATGGTTCTTAAGGAAAATCTGAGTATTATGGGTATTATGGAAGCTAAAGTTAGAGCTGAAAACATGGTTAAGGTAGTGCAATGCTGTTTTCCCTTGCACTGGAATTGTCTGGATAATTTGGGTTCTTGTGTAGCTGCTAGAATTGTTTTGGGCTGGGACACCCAAAAATTTGATGTTACTCTTTTCCAGTCTTCTTCTCAGCTCCTTGTTGTATTTGTGCGGGACATTGCTTCTGATAGGAGATTTTACCTTTCGGTTGTGTATGGCAGTAATTCTATGATTGATCGGAGGGTGTTATGGTCTGAAATGAGGTATGTGTTTGCAGCTATTGGGTCTTCTGCTTGGATCCAGTTAGGAGATTTTAACATTGTTCGATCTGCCTCTGAGCGGTTGGTGGGGTTTGATGCTGCTGCTTCGGATGAGTTTAATTCTTGCTTTATGGATATTGAACAGGATGATATGCCTTCAAAGGGTCTTTGGTTTACTTGGTCGAATAAACGAAATGGTTTGGGGGATAATAAAAGCAGATTAGATAGGGTTCTTATCAATTCTAATTGGCTCAATCTTTTCCCTAACAATGAGGCTGTGGTTCAACCTCCTGGGATTTCTGATCACTGCCCTATTCTGGTCTCTATTGCTTTTAATATTGCTAGGAAGAGGTCTTTTAAGTTTTTCAACTTTTGGATGGCTAACCCTAAGTTTCCGGTGGTTTTAAAGACTTCTTGGGCTGCTGTTGTTCAGGAATCTCCTATGTTTGTTTTATCTGTCAAGCTGAAAAGGTTGAAAGGGGTTCTTAGAGAGTTCAATAAGAAGGGTTACTCTGGTATTAGCTCTCGAGTTCAGATGGCAAGAGCTGAGTTGACTAGGGTGCAAGAGCGATGTTTTACTAACCCTTTTAATGCTACTTTGGGTTTGCTAGAGAAGGAGAAGATGAAAATTTTTGTGGAGCTTAGTCTGGCTGAGGAATCCTTTCTTAAACAGAAATCTAGAGTTAAATGGTTGGGTTTGGGTGATAAGAATACTAGATTTTTCTTTCACAAGATGTGCATTCAGCGTACTAAGCATAGTATTCTAAGCCTGGTTGACAGTTCTGGGCGAAAGCTTGAGGATCCAAAGGCTATCAAAGCTGAAATTCTGGGGTATTTTGAGGGTCTTTTGGGAACTCAGTTCTGTGATAAATGGGATGCCAAAGCTGTCTTATCCTCTGCGATTCGCACTCAAGTTAGGGAGGAGGATAAAGTGATGCTCATTCAACCTGTCTCCATGGAGGAGGTAAAGAAGGCTCTTTTTTCTATTCATGGGGATAAAGCTCCTGGTCCGGACGGCTACAATTCTGCTTTTTATCAAAAGAATTGGGAGATAGTTGGTCCTGATCTTGTTCGTGCTGTTCAGCATTTTTTTTCTAGAGGGTTTTTACTCAAGTCTGGGAATGCAACTGCTATCTCATTGGTTCCTAAGGTGAATAGCCCAACTACTGTGAAGGAGTTTAGGCCTATTGCTTGCTGCAATGTGCATTATAAGTGCATTTCTAAAATTCTAGCCAACAGATTACAAGGTGTGCTTCCTTACCTTATCGATAAAACTCAGTCTGCCTTTATTAAAGGTCGTTCTATTGTTGATAATGTTTTGCTAATGCAAGAAGTGGTTAGAGGTTATCATAGAGATTCTGGTTCCCCCAGATGTTCTATTAAAGTGGAACTCATGAAGACCTACGATTCTGTGGATTGGGGTTTCCTCATTGATACTTTGTCTGCTATGGGCTTTCCTAGTATTTTTATTCAGTGGATTTCTCAGTGCATTTCTACAGCCTGTTATTCTGTGATTATTAATGGTAGTTTGGAAGGGTTTTTCCCTGGATGGAGGGGCCTTAGGCAAGGAGACCCTATATCCCCTTACCTCTTTCTGATTGTAATGCAAGGGTTCTCTGAAATCTTCAAACAACGGGTGAGCAGGTCTAATTTTCAGTTTCATCCAAAATGCCAAGCTTTGAATTTGACTCAATTGGCCTTTGCTGGTGACCTTTTCATTATCTGTGGGGCTGATTTGGAGACTTTTGTTACTATTAGAGATATGTTTGATGATTTTTATCACTTTTCTGGGTTGAGGCCTAATTTGCAAAAAAGTTCTATCTTTTTCTGTGGTGTCAGTGAAGAGGTGGCTATGTCTCTTAGGGATGTGCTTCCCATCCCTATGGGTTCCTTGCCTGTTAAATACTTAGGAGTACCCTTGATTTCTTCTAGACTTAAAGCCATTGACTGTGAGATTCTCCAGGATAAGATTCTGGGGTGTATTCTAAGTTGGTCTAACAAGGTTTTGACCTATGGAGGGAGGGTGCAACTTATTATTTCTGTTTTATATAGTATCCAAGTGTTCTAGAGCCAGATTTTTGTTCTTCCTCAAAAAGTCACTAAAGCAATTGAGAGTAAATTGATGGCCTTTCTTTGGTCTGGTAGTGAGTTAAATCATAAATGTGCTAAGGTGAAATGGGCTAATGTTTGTGCTCCAAAAGAATAAGGAGGTTTGGGTTTTAGACATCTGAAGGACTGTAATGTTGCAGCTATGTGTAAACTTCTGTGGGATTTAAGTAAAAAAGCTGATTCCCTTTGGATCAAATGGGTTCATACCTATGTTATTAAAGGTCAGAATATGTGGCACATGGTGATACCTGCTGATTGTTCCTGGACTATTAGGAAAATCTTCCAACTGAGGGAGTTATGTCAACCTCTTATTCTGTATAGAGTTGGGAATGGTAATTCTACTTTTGCTTGGTTGGATAATTGGCACCCTTTGGGTCCTCTATACAAAAAGTATGGTACTAGGGTTTGTGCTGATATAGGCCGGTCTCTTTCAGCTAAAGTTTCTTCTTTAATTCATAATGGTGGCTGGAAGTGGCCTAGGGAGAGGAACAGAATTATGAGGGAGATCAAAGACTTCACTCTAGAAGGGTTTCTACCTGATGTATCTGTGGAGGACTCTGTGATATGGATTCCATCCAAGAATGGCATTTTCTCTATGAAATCTGCATGGAATACAATTAGGAGAGCCCTTCCCGCTCAAGAATGGTGTAAGGTTGTGTGGTTCAAAGGGCATGTACCAAGATGGGCCTTCATTTTATGGATGGCAATGCAAATTCGTTTAAACACGAAGGATAGATTGTCATTGTGGGGAATCGTGTCCGAATCTTCTTGTGTTTTGTGTGATTGTGATCTTGTGGAGTCCCACAATCATCTATTCTTTGAATGTTGTTATTCTAGTGCTGTTTGGATTGAAGTTTTAAGGCGCAATCATGTAGGTAGGGCTCCAATGCGATGGGATGATGAGAAGGAGTGGTTTAATCTACATTCTAAGGGGGATAGTATGAGGAAGTGTGTGCTGAAACTTTCCCTTGCTGCTGCAATTTACTTTATTTGGTGAGAACGCAATTTTAGAATCTTTCAACACCAAAGGTTGGACTCTGGATCTCTTGCTGCTACAGTTTGTAATTCCATTCGTGATGCTTTGCTATCTTGGAGGATGTTGGATTCTTCTCAAGGAAACAAGGACATATGCAGGGAATGGAGTATTCTCTAGTGTTTCCTTTTGTTCATATGTTTTCTTGTTAGTGCAGTGTTGGGGGTTGGCTCTTGTGCCTTTTACTTAGGTTGTTTTACTCTCTTGCTTGGTCTTGCATGACCTGCTAGGAGTGGGTTTTTGTTTTCATTCGTTGTACTATTTGTACATGTGTTTGGGCTTTTTAATGATAAAGATACCTTTACCGAAAAAAAGATCATTCAAGTCCAATTGCTGTTATCAGCTTGGTGAATTCTTTTAGATCCATTATTTTGGCTTAACAATCATGGAGAGAGATTATTTTCTCCGTATTTGCTAGTTTTGTTTCAATTTTCTTATAGATTACTAATTTTTCTCGACGAGAGGAGGAATCGTAGAAGTAAAAAAATATGTTCAAAGCTATTTTTTAATAAAGACAAACTGATTTTTGGATTAATTTTTTTAATGTAGAAGGGACGTAGTGAATAATTCATGACTTCAGGATCATACATCGACTACGCCGAAGTCAAGTTTTTGCCGGGTTTGGAAAAAACCCTAATCAAGGTCAAGCTCAGTGAACCTGAAGGCCCATTTTGGTAGTGTCATCGAGCTCGATTCGAAATCCCGCCCCTCGGGTAATAGAGCATTCATTAGATACACGGCCAAGGACTTGGAGCATTTACGTACACCAACGAATATCAAAAATACCTAGTTAAAAGTGTAATTTCAATTTCGCCTACCCACTTTTTACTTTCACCCACCAACAATATTATTCTCCATCCGTTTGAACTGCGAAAATTCTAATCGCAAGGAAGATTTGTAAGGAACCATGTAAGGAAAAACGCGTTTTGGTCCATTTTGAATCCCACAAAAATCTAGAAAAATATCAATAAATTTTTTAATATTATTTTATGGGCTCCTGTAAAAAACCACCTTCTAACGGACATCGGTAAGTATTACTTTTTGATTCGTAGGGCGTCCAAAAGTAATACTTACCGATGTTCGTTGAAACTGATTTTTTATAGGGCCCCATAAAATAATATTCAAAATTTACCAGTATGAATATTTTTCTAGATTTTGATGGGGCCCAGAATGAGCCCAAACTCATTTTTTCTTGTGTGATTTCATGCAAATCTTCATTGCGAACAGCAGGTCTCTTTGAACTGCTATTATTCTCTATATAGTGTTATGAAATATGGTGTTGGAATTGTGTGCGGGAGTGTGACAGAGAGAGATGGGAGAAGAAAAGTCAAAGAATTAAAGGAGAGTGTGACAATTAATAAATTTCTCTGTCGACGAGAATTGAAACTAAAGAGATAAGATAATAGGAGTAGTTACCTTACCCTTTTGCTGCCTTCGCTTTTGATATGTTAGTGTTTGCGGAGGGAGGCTCCGTTTCCGCAAAGATTTTTTATTTTTTATTTTATGAGATAATTTAATTTTTCATAACAAATTATTTTTAATTTAAAAAATAAATATTCATTTTAGTTACTAGAATACACCCTGAATCACACGTGGTTGGATCTAAGGGTCATCATCTGGCCGGGCCACCTACCATAAATCGAAGCCCAAGCCCGGCCCACGGACTAGTCCAATTGGCGGATCGGCCGGTTAAAAGCCGGGCGGGTTTAAATTTTTTTGGGCAAAACTAAACCAAGGGAAAAAAGAAAGGATTTTGTGGGATTTTGGGCTAATAGGCGGGCCCGGTGTCGGGCTTTTGGACGGATACCATGGGCGGGCCGAGTAAAAATTCATAGTCCCGAGCCCGCCCATTACAAACTAAAGGCCGGGCTAGCCCGCATGTTTTACGGGCTCGGGCCGGGTAAAAGTCCGGTGGACCGGGCCGGTTTTGGACGGATCGCGAGCCTCTGAGCTAAATGATAACCCTTAGTTGGATCTTTCCAACAAAACAAAATTGTGGCTTGCAAAAAAGGGAATATAAAATCACACAAAAGACGAGAAAAAATTGCCATCACAGATGTGATGTCATGAAATGAGTTATGCATGACCTCACGATCAAACGCCTTTAAGCAGTGAAAACTTACACAGCAGCATAATCATTCATTACAAATCAGATCCCTCAGGTATATATTCAAGTCGTAAACTTGTAGTAATTCATTTTGCAGTTCGTACAATTTTCTACCGACAACCCTTATCGAAATTTTTTATACCACTGAGCAAATTTTTGAGTTCTTTTACGAGAAAATTCCATGCCCCACTTATTTTGAGACAACCATTACCTAACCCGAATAAAGATTAAAGAGTCAATTACACTAAAGCCCCCTCAACCAACCCGTATTTTCACTTAACTCCCTCAAAATACAAAATCCGACATTGTGCACCCTCTAATTATCCAGAGTTGACACTTAACATCCTTTTGTTAGGTCTAGTAGGAAAAATGCACCGAAGGCCGTCTCCGGCCACCGGATGGCCGATCCGAGCCGTCCAAAAAATTTATTTTAAAAAACCGAGTGGGCTTACGCGGGAATTAACGGCATCCGACGTGCGTAGGTGCTCGATCCAAACACCCCAAGAATTTAAATGGGGTGTTTGGATCGAGCACCTAAGCACGTCGGATAACGTTGATTCCCGCGCTAGCCCACTCGGTTTTTTTAAAAAAAAAATTTGGACGGCTCGGATCGGCCGTCCGATGGCCGGAGACGGCCGTTTGTGCATTTTTCCTACGGAGACCTAACAAAAGAGTGTTAAGTGTCAACTCTGGATAGTTAGAGGGTGCACAATGTGGAGTTTTGTAGTCTGACGGGGTTAAGTGAAAATCCGAGTTAGTTGAGGGGGGTATAGTGTAATTTACTGAAGATGAAAACAGGACAGATGTACATTAGAAAGATAGAAGCGGGGTCGGCTATTCGCAGCCACGTTTTTCCTCCCGTACCCCGTTAAAAATTTTCAACTAATTACAACATAACCCCCTAATGCAAAATGACCTCCTTACCCTTATACCTATACATGAAATGACCTACATGCCCTATGACCAAAACCCCTAAATTATGGTCTTTCCCCTTCCCCTCAAAAATCACAGTCACGTTTTTTTAGAAAAAAAAAAAAAAACAGACCAGAGGATCTCCTGTTCTTCATCTTCAGGCTTCCTATTCTTCATCTTCAGGCTTCCCGTGTTCATCTTCTCTTCTCCTCTCTCTCTAAATCATCATTCTCTTTTCTCCTCTCTCTCAAATCCTTCCATTGATCCATTTTTTGACCCACTTGTAGGTTTGGATTTGAAATTGAATCAAATTATATTGGAAACCATATGATGGCAGAGGAGAAGAAAGATGCTGTAATGGACATTGTACCCTGAAAGCCGCGTGAGGAAGAAAGTTTTTCTGTTTACAATGGCCTCTGGTTTGTTATTGTGGCATCTGGGTTTTGTAAACCGATTTTTTCGATGTTTCTGGTTCGAACAAAGTAAAGTAAGTAATTTCGGTAGCTAACCACTGTAAACTATTACCATACTCGACAGTTAGTTACCGAAATTGAATTATATTTTCAGCATTCAATTGCCGAAATATATATTTCTTATTTTTGTTGTATACATTTTCGACATATAGTTACCAAAATATAATCTTGTTTTCAACATCTATTTACCGAAATGTATGTATGATTTTCGTATATAGTAGTTCGACAGTTATTTACCGAAAGTTGAATATATTTTCGACATATAGTTACCGAAATATAATCTTTTTTTCAACAGCTATTTACCGAAATGTTATGTATGATTTTCATATATATAGTTCGGCAATTGGTTACCGAATTTTGTAGATATTTTTGACATATTGTTACCGAAAGTGATCTAATTGCTGTTATATATACATACATGTATGTATATACTCACAGAGTGAGAGAGACTGACGAACAGAGAGAGACTGACAAACAGAGAGAGAGGGGAGAGAGAGAGAGAGAGAGAGAGGGAGAGAGGGAGAACGACACCTTGAAGGTGCGGCGGTGGTGCGGCGGCCGGACTGGTGGTGGCTATGGAGGTGGGAGGCGGCAATGGGGGTGGGAGACGTAATGGGGGGTGGGGGCTTAGGGTGGGAGTTAAAAGTGTAATTTTGAGAGGGGAAGGGTATAATGGGAAGATCAGGTACATTTAATGGGTTACATGGAGAAAATTTTCTTTTTTAAAATTTTGGAAATGGGCTATGCGGAGTAACAGGGTACGGGAGAAAAAACGTGGCTGCGAATAGCCGGCCCCATAGAAGCATTGATAGAGTTTCAAAAAGTGCACAGTACTCTCTTTAGAGCATATCCTAGCGACTCATCTGTAAAGGAGCCGTTTTCCAAAAAACATCTGTAAAGGAGCCCTGTTAGCGAAAATATCTGTCCTTTTAAGAAATTTTTCAGTGCCGGCAAAAAGGCTGCAAGCCCAAATTGCACACAGCTGTAAATGATTTTCATTTCCAGAAAGTCTGAGGATCCCGATGGGGAGTTCCCGACCAAAATCCCGACCGCCTGCAGGGCTCATTCCGGCCACCGGACGGCCGATCCGATCCGTCCAAAAATTCTATAAAAAAAAACCAAGTGGGCTTGCGCGAGAATTAATGGCATCCGACTTGTGTAGGTGGCTGATCTAAACACTCCATTTTTTGTGTGTATTATACGCACAAAAAATGGAGTGTTTAGATCAGCCATCTACACACGTCGGATGCCGTTAATTCTCGCGAGCGCCCACTCGGTTTTTTTTTTTAGAATTTTTGGACGGATCGGATCGGCCGTCCGGTAGCCGGAGTGGGCCCTGCGAGCGGTCGGGATTTTGGTCGGGAACTCCCCGTCGGTAACTGTAGCTTCACTCTGTCATTTCAGTTGTGTGTTCATTTTAGTTGTATTTCCTGCACATTTGTGCTTGTATTTCAGTTGTGTTTCTTGGCTATGGTAGTTAGGATAGCCAGCTCAGCAATCCATGTAAGGATCTTGTGATCCAGTGAGAGCTTCAGATGGGTGAGCAATAAAGTAGTGTCTCTCTTCTCTGTGTTCAATTCAACAGATAATGAAAAGCTTCAATAGATTTCTGTGTCTCTAGAATTACATTTTTCATAGATTTTAGTATCAGAGTGGGACCCATTTTATTTCTTATTTTAAAATTTTACAATACACACCCCATAATGACAGACTAACAAAAAAGCTGCACAATGTTAAACTCAAAAGAGATATACGTGATAGACCTCAAAGCGACTATACATAAGGAGGAATACTAAGAAAATATAGTTCTACATTGCTTACGACCCACCGTCACTCCCGTCCCTCGAAGATTATGTCCGTTCGTACGTTTCCAAGTTTTTGAGTCTCGAAGGCGGACAACCTAGCGGTAGCCAGCCAAAAACAGCTTGTTTTTCGGCTGGCGACCACTGCATCCTTTCGGTTTGTGATTCTACAAAGACAAGAGTCTGGGAAAAGTAATGACTACTATCACATTCTACACTTAATACACAGTAGTTACATTCCTGGCATTACTACAAAAATCTTAAAAGATGACACTCAAAAAATTAAAACAATGACAGTTTTTGTAAAATTGTCATCGAAAATATGATGGTAGACTTTTGATGACAGTCCATCTTACAAACTGTCAACTTTGCAATATAAGATGACGGTTTAGAATAAAAGTGACATTATTATCTTTTTCTTTAATGTCAGTTTTTGCTTAAAACTAACATTAAAACATGCGCTTCCGGAAGCCCATATGGGAAACCTTTTAATGACAGTTTTCCTTAAAAGCGACATTGAAACTAAGCCCTTTTAATGACAGTTTTAGTTAAAACTGACATTGCAGTTGATCATAAAAGATGACAGTCAGAAAGTGTCATAAAAACATATAAGATGATAGTTTAAAACTGTCATCTCATACTTTCAATGTCTACGATGACAGTTTCATCCAAAACTGACATTAAAAGTGCTCATCTTAAAATTTTCGAAAATATACTATACATGTTTTTGTTTGTCTTTTGTTAACAATAAGCGTGTCAGCTCAGATGATAACACGCGCGCGAGGAACTGAAGTTCTTGAGTTCAAGTCCTGGGGCAAGCAAATATTTGCTGGCCACACAAGTGCTAAGTAGGCGACACACAAGTGCCACTAGGCGGCCATGCCAGAGGCACGTGGGTGCCACGTGGGCGGCCACGCATTCGAAAGAGAATTGGTTTTTTTTTTTTCTTGAATGGAGAACAGATAAGATGACAGTTTAAATCCGTCATCTTTGCGATTAAAGATGACAGATTAAGACAATCATCTTTTATCACAAAGATGACAGGTTCAAACTGTCATCTTATATGTTTAATGACAGTTTTTTATTGTCATAACAAATCTAAACTTTTAATGACAGTTCCATAGATGACAGTTTCAAAACTATCATCTTTCACGTTTAATGACACTTTTAAACTGTCATCTTTTACGATTATTGTAGTAGTGTGGTGAAGAAGGAAAAGAAACCGAACTCAGAATCCAACTAAATTCCAAAAAGCATTGCGAATTAACGCTCTCTGCATCGGACCTCCACTACGCAGGAGTCAAGTTCGTACCCACTACGGATCTGCTCGAGGTCAAGTTCATCAACGAAGGCATAGGCTGTTGGCAGTGTCGTACCCTCGCGTTTCAAATCCCGACCATCTATATAAGCAAGACCACAGAGTCATTCCTCAGAAACATCATTGCCTTGGAACAGTGTTCCCCCAGGGTTCCGCGGTACTTCACATCCTACGCGAAGCTCATGGACATGTTCATCAACTCTGAGGAAGACGTCCGAGTGCTTAAAAAGGACGGAGTCATACATAATTACTTGAGCACGGACGGGGATGTCCGTGATCTATTCAACAAGCTGTGCAAGGAAGTTGTACTGGAGGACTTCCATTTCGACAAGAACTGCCAAGAGGCATCCAAGTTTAATATGCGTTGGCAGACGAGGGCTGTGAGATACGTGACTCACCTGTTCGTTGCTAATCCCTGGCCAGCCCTTGCTTTCGTCATTGGCTTTGCCGCTTTTTCTATAACGATTTATCAATTTGGTTATGCGATTCGCACACGGTATCGTCGATGATCATTAGCATTGTCCGTGTTTCAGTTTTAACTAAAACTGCAACAGACATCGCGTATCAGAAGGATTAAAATCTGAATTGAATCTCCTTCAGATTTTTTTTTTCTTTTCTGTTTCTGGGTTAACTATGGTATGTTTGTCTGCTTTCCCCTCTCTCGATGTACCCAATCGAACCTAATAAAACCCTTAATTTTGTGCTGAGTAAATTAAAATGTTGTTTATGTTTCAACTTGAATTTGCTGTGAGAATTGCCAGTAGTTCTAAATGTATAGTTCATATATCCTCGGAAGGAACTGGACTTATTAGTGATAGAGATAATTTTTGCCTCTCCTACACGAATCTGAAAAATCAAAAGGGATCTGTAGAAATGATAGCTAATTAAGAGTAGTTAATTGGTTGACTATAAATTCTTGATCCAATCTGCTAATTGTTCATCCACAATCATGATCTTGAATCCACAAACTTGTACAAAGCTCAATGTTTAAAATTTCCCAAATGGTGTTTTGTACTTCAAATCACAAACATGTACTGCCTTCTCAAGCGAAGAAATCTCTCTCTCTCTCTCTCTCTCTCTCTCTCTCTACTCAAATCTAATTTTTTATGTAGTATATCAATCCACATGTATCACTTTAGCTCATTAATTAGGGAGGGACTTAAATACCTAAGATCGACGTTCCAACAACTACAAACCCACAAAGCGAAGGTTAAAGGAATTTACTACTAATCTTTGAAATAAGTTACCACTACAAAAATAAAAAATTGAGCTTTAGTAACAAAATGTTGTGGAAAATTCTGAAATCATTAAAGATATCTATATAATTACAATATTGCAAGTTGTCATAGAAACTGGTTATTTCGAGGAGATGTACTTCTTCACGGAGGCTTTGCGAACAACATAAATATTTACGGGGCGGTGCAATTTCAACCGTCCATTCGCTCAATTAATGACTGAGATTCGTTTTCAATTATGACTGGTCACAATTAATTATTACCGGTCATAATTGATTTTCAATCCGGATCGTTTAAAACACTTTGGACAGTCGCATTAGACTCCATAACTTATTCTTCACGGAAACAACCGTAAAGAAGATTTTCTGTATTTTGAGACAATTTCAGATGTTGTCACTAAAATTAAGTATTTAGTGACAATCTTGTCATGTTCTCACAAAAAAAGCGTCACTAAAAGTTCGGCCGAAAAAAATTGAGTGCCACAATCAATTAGTGACAAGAATTTCGTGGCAATATAAGAAAGCTTCACAATAGGTCACCAATTGTGACAAAACCACCACCTTGTCACTAATTCTACAATATTTTAGTGACAACATCGTCTTCTTCGGTCACAAAGTTTCTTTTAAGTTATTATTTTTCTAAAGTAATGCATGAGTAGTGTGACAACCTATGAAGACCCCATCTATCCTTCAATGTAACACTTAAATAAGGCATCCAAAATTATAAGTACTAATGGCTTTACAACCATGACAATCTGTAACAACCACCATCTTTAGTCCCAGTAGCATGTCAAGCGCACCTAGTATAACATTCCATGCATGGGTACGTCAGTAAACGTACAATTCCTTGTAGTGAGTGAAAATTAGAATGAGTCGTAGATGAACTCAACTTTAGATTTGGAAAACCTGTACGAATTAAATTAGCATGCATTTGCTTATTGCATTTTTTACTTGATTGCTCATGATCGTGCATCATCTGTGTATTGTTTTGGACAGTTTCTCAACAACTTAGAACAGCTGGAAAACAAGTGAAATTGTTTTTTTCGGAGCCCAGTAAGTCATGACGGATCACCTTCAACTTGTTTGAAAACATGGGATGAAAATGACAAAACGTAGTTGTTTTAATCTTGTAGATGCTTACGAAAGTAGAAGGCTCAAACATACGATAAGCTGAAAAATTCCAAACCGCACATGTTAATTTGAGACCACTATAGATAAAGTAGTCTGGGTTCCTCACGAAGGCAACTTTGCAACACACTAATTAATTCAGGGACAAAGACAAGCATTGAACTCGAGAAGATCCAAACTTGTGAAGAGAAGTTTTTATAAAATGAAATAAAATTTTTTTTTTGGAGAAATAGAAAGAAATTCCCATGAGCTTAACAGTTTAAAAGATAAACAACCCAAAATATAAAGCTATAATGCTTAGGGAGGAGCAGCCGCACTAGCTCTCTTTTACAAAATGGATCACTATATAGCTCTATTACAAAGCGGGTTAATTCTTGTAACTGTTGTGTGGTGCACAAAGCTTATTAGCACCCGCCTAGCAAAACAATGGGCTTGATGTACATCCTTACACTCTACCTTGATAATCCTGCAAGAAGAGATCTTCGAGATTGAGTGGCCAAAAGAGTGCGCAACAAAATTTGTCAGAAAAGTGACATCAAACGGAATATTCAAGCCCGAGGATTTAGTAATTGATTTTCATAAACTTCAGTGGGTTCAATTTTTGTTAGGTTTTTTTTGGCTCATATGATTGAAGTGGAGCTGTAGAGGTCTTGGTCAACACTGGTAAGTAAGCATTCAATAGGCAGCTGGGAAGTGAATGTTTCGAAGCTAGGAATGCAAAATATGGCTGGATTTCATTATCGTTGGGCCTTCAATACTAAAGACTCACAGCTTGGCTTAAAACTGGAGGCAATCAATCAATCTCTGCTTCTATACACGTAAGCCATGTATGCTTACCGAAGTGTAGAGAGAGAAGTAATACGGGTGGCCTTTTATCCTTATCATAAGTTGTCCTTTGGGTGGTGAGAGTTGGTCCAGAAGGAGTTGGGTTCTGTAATTTAGCTTCACTTATTATTTCTCGCATAGATGATGTTAAAACATCCACCTCAAAACAAACTCGCAATGAGTGAAGAGGCCGTTCAGGCTCATACAGGGCCAGCTCATAAGTTTTGGAGGCTGGAAGTGAAACTCTTAAATGAGGCCTCCCTATATTTTTTTATATAAAAGTGGTCTACAAAAAGTCTCATAAAAAAAACCATTACAAAAAGTAATTCCACCATTATAAAAATAAAAAAAAAACTATTACTCCTCGGGCGTTTCTTTTTTTCTTTCTCTTTTTGATCGTTCCAGTGTTTCTAATGAGTAATTCCACATTTTGGGCTTATTTTGTAACTCATAAATTTCAATTGGGCCTATTTTGTGTAAAGAAAGCTTAGTGTAAAAAAAATTTGGGCCATATATACATACATATATATAGAGATCCTAAAATTTTGAGGGCCCTCGTTTTAAACATTTTTTGGGGGCTAAAAACACGTGCTTCCTTGGCCTCTCTCTTTAGCTGGCCCTGGGTTTATCTACTAGTTTTTAGAGGAGATAATTAACCAATGTGGAATAATTTTCAACACTCCCCCTCATGGACGACTCCCAACTCGCACGTGGAGAGGTTAACAAAGGATCGAACCACACTGCTCACAACGAAACGAAAAGCAACTGTATCACAAATAAAGGAAAAAAACCTCTGAAAGTCCAGCTCTCATACCATATTGGTACTTTTTCTACATCCAGTGAGTTCCATTCTTACTTTTGGCAGCTTTCATATGGTATTAGGTGTGGGCACACGCCCCGAAAATCGCCCGATTTTGATTTTGGAATGGATATTGTTTGGGGGGGGGGCGGCCCTTTTGGAAAATAGCGCGGCAAAACGCTTCGATTCAGAGTCGCCACTCGGGTTTTAGCGGGAGAACACCCAAGGAACCGAACTCGAGAACGCTTGCTACGTTTTGCTTTGATTTAAAAAATGTTTGATTTGATTTGAAAAGGCGTAGACCGGTCCGTCGTCACCTTCGATATCTGAGGTTCGGGAGCTAGGTTACGAGAGGGGAAGGGTTTTATGGCACCCCTCTCGCCCAATCCAAAGATCGGTCTCTGCTTGGCGGAATCCTAGACCTAAAATAATGGGTTGCCCCAAGCGTAGGGCAGAGACCGATGTAGCACAATACCCGGTAAGACCGGAGTCGAATCCACTAAGGACGGTGAAGTGTGTGCTGTGAAAACTCGGGTTGTTATAATTAAAGCGGGCTCTTAGGTAGCCACCCCTTGTCGTTTGATTGAGATTAACTAAGACCTAAGAAATTGATTGTTCTTTTCGAATAATTAAAAGAAAGGTACGGTTGTAGGGTTCATAACACTCGCAACCAATCCGGATTTACTTGCTCCATTCAGTATTCTTAAAAACGTTTAATTTTATATTGAAAAAGATACCCTGTAAGATGCGAAACCCTATGGTCGTCGTATACCCATGCACAACAAAGAATGAGTTTTGGACCCTCATTCCCCCGTTCACATGGGCTCCAACAATGCCCGGGTTCGTCCACGGGAAGTATTTTTCCAATCTAAGATTATTTTTCCATTGTTTGAAAAATAGGAGCAGTACCCGAACTGATCACGGTGTGCTAATCACCCCGCAACCTTACCTATAAAACTACTCACTCATTATTAACCAAGGAACAAAAGAAGAAACCCTAATTTGAATCATGCTTCTATTATTCGATACGAAAAATAAATAATAGATCCGAACTAAACAAAAATAAACAAACAACTTTTATAAAGAACAAAATTAAAATGAATTATGAAAGTACGAGTAATTAAACAAGACTTTAAATAACTTGAAAGAAAGAAAAAAAACTCTGAAGGAAAGTAAACAATATTCGAACCAAATAACAGCAGCCTCGTTCGTCGTTATGCATCCCGATACTCGGCTGCTCCTTTTTCTCTGTTTTGTACCGCCAGAAGGAAGTCGTGCGTGAAACCCAAGAAGGTATCACCGCTGCCTCTTTCCTTGGTTTTGTCTGTCAGGAAATAAAGTCTGTCGAAAATAATAATTTAAGAATCCCCCTCACGAAAACCCATTTTCCTCCTTTCTTTTATAGCTTATGTAGCCGACTAATAATAAGTACTCCCTCCGTCCCATAATATTTGTCCGGTCCGCGAAACGGAGACTATAAAATAATGCATTTCTTTCAAGAAAAAATTCAAATTTTTTTCACAAGTTAAAAGAACTCGTCGAGATCTAGTAAGTTGTTGAATTTTTTCCCAACTTTTCGTACAAAAATAGTATTATTTTTACGTCTCCGTTTTGCGGACCGGACAAATATTATGGGACGGAGGGAGTAATAAGCTCGTGGGCCGGCCGAGAATTTCCTTAGGCGTAATTCCTTGTTTTCTTTTGTCCAGGACTTCTGCCAAAACAAGTGGCCGGTAATAAAAGATAGCCTTTTGAGGCCCACCAAGACATGCAACAGTAGGAGCAAAAATAATACTCCCTCCGTTCCAAATTGAAAGTCCCTTATTCCATTTTGGGATGTTCCAAAATGATTGTCCCTTTCCAAAAATAAAAGTTTGAAATTTGATAAAATTCCAAAAGTGTCCCTTTTTTTTAATACAAATGGTGCAAAATAGGTAGAATATAGGGGTAATGGTGGAAAGTAGATGTAATAATTACATGTCCCCTAAAAAAGTTGGAATTCCAAAGAGGGACTTTCATTTAGGAACGGAGGGAGTACTGTATGGCTCAATCCATGATTTAATCAGCTTTAACCTATTAAACTTTCAAACACCTGCAATACAAAAATTAAACATTAAAATGCTAAATAATAAAATAAATAGACTTAACAATGATAAATTATGAGGCGCTAATATGAACATTTACGTGCTTATCAGTCTCTACTCGGGCATTTTATTAAAACATTTGCATTTTTCTCTCATTTGATCATTTTTAGCCAGTTAGGGCGGGGGAATAGATAATGGGGATTAAAACTGTAACAGTTTATGGTTTATATGACAAAAATGTTTATGGATGATGATTTGCTTGAATCGACAGAATGAATATAGATTGAAAACAAGCACTGAGAGCAGTTTGAGCAGAATAGTATATGCTGTCTCTCAGGTGCGTGAGCAGGCGACATACTGGCATGCAGTGACTGAGCCTCTGCACGCCACCATACCCTGCGCACGCCACCAAGAAGCTGGCGTACACCACCTTTTGTCACTCACAGTCTTTGTTCTCAACCCTCTGGGCTCTGGAATGGACCAGTGCACACCCAGGACAAACCACGCAGTTTATAATACGATCATATTTACAGATTACAGACAGCTGAAATGGCTTGAAACCATGAAAATAGACTGGAAGCCCCATAAACAGAGTGGGGAGATAACAAGAGGCCATGCTTCTGTCTGCAACCTAACCTCTTAGAAAGGTTCACACCCCAAGCGTAGGGCTAGGTCGTTGAAAGCATAATAACCGGTAAGACCGGAATCATTCCCACAGAGAAATCTTCTTTAGCGAATTCGGATTAGATGTTGTGTAAGCATTACGGCGTTCAAGCGGCCAACTTTGGTATTCGATTGAATGACGATATTTAAACTTGGAATTTAACTAGATTAAAGATGGTCGAGTCAAAGGGATTGATTTACCCACGACTTAGCCGTCAAATGGTTTCTTCATCTAACTCATGAGTGAACCGAAACCGTCCGGATTCCACTTGAAGAATTAAAAGCTGAAGACTACTTGTAACTTAACTCAAAGCTCTAATTCAAATTGAACTCATTTAACGCAAGTGAGAGACGAAAAAGAATCGTTCGCACGCGTAGGATTATCAAGCACGTAGCATAAGGCGATAGACTTCATTGATCAAAGAAGCCACCAACCCCATGATCAATACTAGAAATCATGAGTTTAATTCATTCAAAACATTGAAATTAAGCTAAAGTTTAGGGGAAACCATTTAATAGACTAATCCATAGGGTGAACCTCACCCCATGACCGAACCGATTAACTACTCACTCATAATAAAAAGACTAGAAAGCATGCTAAGAAATGAAAACATGAATAACCGATGAAAACGAAAATAAACTAGATTTATGAGAAGATCCAAGCTAAAGCTATAACTTTAATACTTGAGAATTAAACATACAACCACTACTTACTTGAATTGATGAAGAATTGAAGACAAAACTTGAAAGCAATAACTATAGAGCTCTAAGAACATAAAAGACTTAAAGTGTAAAAATTACATATTGGCCATAAATGGCATACAAAGCCATTTATAGGCCTTGCAAATCAGCCATAAAATGGACCAAAAGGTCCATAAAATATCCCAAAAACATTCTAAAAGTAGAAACTTTCCATATATGGAAAGTTGAAAAAGTTAGCAAAAATCTGCACTACGGGCTTGGGTACCAATAGCTCAAAAACGAGGTATTGGTACCAACTAAACTGTCTTCCAATTCGGCAAGATGGTACCAATAGCTCAAAAACGAGGTATTGGTACCTCTGTGTGAAATCTGCAGAACAGGATCAGCTTAGGCCATCATGCCTTGTGGCGCCCCGACGGCCTTCCATAGCTTGATTACATGATCAACGGGACTTGGCGGAGGTATGCCTTGTGGCCTTGTACTCTCGGATACCCTCGAGGGCCATCCTCAATGCATTTGCCTTACTTCCGAAGCCTTGGCACGTTCCTTGCCAACCTTGACCTCCGGCCAATCTCCGAGGCTTCTTGTGACACCGTTAGGCTTCGGTGATAATGAAATGAGTACCGGCGGGCATTTGGACACTTGGTTCATCCCGGAACGTTGATTGGCATTCAAAACCTCATTTTAAGCACGTTTAACCTGAAATGCACCCAAAAATACCTTACGTGCAAAATGGGATAAAAACAATAACTTTAAACAAATAAAAGCCACAAATTAGAGGATTAAAGCCCCAAGATTATACAATCTTGGGTGCTAATCACACCCCCTAACTTGAACTTTGCTAGTCCCTAGCAAACAAAACATAAAACTTAAGAACTTAACAATTTAAAAACTTAACAATCCTTCCGATAACACAACTAAGGAACATGCTCATACCGTATCCGAACTAGCAACAATTCAAAAATCACGGTTCATCTATACCACAACTCGCAGCTAGATACCAAATGAATAACTAAGTACAAAGCATGCCCCAAGCAAGTAACAAAAGGCTTGTATTTACATCCAAAGAGAGGATATGCCAATATCGCAAACGCACGCACCCACTAGCAGCCATATCCCACAAAAAATGCTCGGAAAGTAGGCGATAGTGAACAAAAAATACCACGCCTCATATGTAAAGAGCACTTTAACAACTAAATTAACGAAAGGAAACATGCCACAAACTAACTATGCTAAACATCAAATATTGAATCAATATGGAATCAAGGCGTACTAAGGATCAACGAAGGACTTCATTAGCATATAATGATTTTGGTTTGCAAAGAACGGTTAGCAAAACGGGTGGCGGCCATATCTAGCTTGGTTATCTACCCTTGACCGCCACCGACACAAAAAGTCCAAGTCAAAGGCCACTTGCCGGTCTTAGACACTAATCCTCATCCTCATCACCATCACCTTCTTCATCATCCTCTTCCTTTTTCTCTTCTACATAACTATGGACCAACTCCTCTTCCGGAGAAGCCACATATTTCTCCGCTTCCTTATCATCCTCACTCTTCCACAAACATTTTAGAATAGCCACGTCTTGACAGAAGAGTTTATTCAGCATACTGTCTTTCTTCTCCTTCGGGCCAGGCTTAGTAGTCAAAAAGGCCTTGAATTAGGACTTGAAACTTTGAAAACCCATTGAGATTGATGAAGGGTATAGAAGTTTTATGGGAGATTGAGAGGGATTTTGGTCCGTGGGTATGGAGGAATAGATAGAGAGGGAGCCAAGGGGTTTTGAATATAATGACCAAGATCGTGCCTTTAAAATGCCCTGAAATTTGTCAAAATGCACTTGGTACTGGTACCACAAAATTGAGGTATTGGTACCTTTCTTTGGTTTCCTGCAGAAACTGTTTCCTTGGCTCTTTCATGCCTCGACCACTTGTAACTCACCCAAAATACCTCCAAAACACTTTGCAAACTTGTACACACCTTCTAACGCACCATCCGAACATCCGGATCCCTAGGTTAACGAGAAAAACGTAGGACACAGACTAGGATACAAAATAGGACGAGGGGACACATTTGTGGTTTAATCAAAGAAAGAATGCCTTGTATCACTTCCTAAGTACGCCATAGATTCCAAAACGATTCAACATACATATCTAACACAACTAGGCATGAACATGAGATTATGCACCTAAACTAAGAGTATTAGATAAAATGACGGGATATGGGTAAAAATTGCTTAATAACACACTCAACACCTAGATCATTCATCCTTTAATCATGCAAACGGGTTGAGATGTAGATAAACACTTAAGATTACATCAAACTCTTGCCATTTAAGAACTTTATGAGCATGTGCCAAGTTGTGTTATACCAAAAGCTATGTACTACGGAAGGATTGCACTAATAAAAACAAAAAAAAATTTACCAAAAGACTAAAAGGATATATATATATATATATATATATATATATATATATATATATATATATCTCCCCCCAACTTGAAATGAGCTATGTCCTCATAGCATGGAGAACAATAGTATTGAGAGGGAAAGAACAAAAATCATACCTCCGGGGGAATGTCAACCCCCGTATACCTCGACCAAGTTGGAGGCTTTTGCGTCATTGTCTCCTTTCGTCATACGAACGGCTTCCAAGGTCGACTCCTTCGGCTCTTCCAACGGAACCACAGCTAGTCACACAGGGTCATGGCCAAAGCTTTATTGGACTAACAACCGCGACACGTAATCGCACCCATGCTTAGGGCTCCTGAATGCCTCATTCACTCCAACTTTAGACCCAATCCACCAAGGCTGGTGTGGTAGCACGTACACCCTGCAAAAGACTTAAGCTCGAACTACCTACTAAGAGACAAATGACATTAAAACCGCCCGGCTCGTGTTATCCGGACTCAAAAGTAACCAAAAGCAAAACACAACCAAATCTTCACGCGATTACACGGGTACTACTTTTCTCCCCATTTCGCACTCAAAGCATCATAGAGCAAGTCATACAACAACTTCAAGCTTGAAACGGGTGGCTATACCGGACCATCAAAAGAGGAAAAGAAAAGAGATAAAGAAAGAAAGAGTTTATGTACGTTCAGCCAAACGCGGGCTGCGAACGTTGATTGTGCCAACAAGAGCCAATAAAATGTACATGGCATTCCACTCCAAACTCTGCTTCAAAAATTGAATCCAACCATTCCACCAGAATAAATACTTTGAATACCGCAATTGCCGAATTCGTTTTAAAAATTTAAATTCCACCAAGTGCATAGCCCAAACAAAATCAATTTTCAAATAGTTGAGAAATTCTACTATAAGAGGACTATAAACCATGACAACATTCTCAACACCAAGAAAATCAATTACTTCAATGATTGGTAACTTCTCAAGATTAAGCCCACATGCATCTTGTTTGTCTAACAAAGAGTGTAAGGAATCTACCTCGCCATCCATTTCCTTAGTGGTAAGAAGATCAAGGCACGGAGAACTCGAAGGGACAATTGTAGCTTCCAAGGGCTCTAACTCATCAAAGATTGGTTCATAAGCATCCTGTTTAGCCAATAACGAATACAAGTAATCCACTTCGGCATCCATTTCCTTAGCGGTGAGAGGTTTTGCCAATGGATCTTCATTGTAGACGCCCGATGTGTCAAGCATGTTCATCTCATGAGTAAGGAGTATGTTCTCCGGGGAAGGATCAAGATACGGGAGATCGGAAGAGATAACCTTATCAGTGAGGCATTTCTCCCCCGGATTATCACAAGGAGGGGGATCCATAAGAGAACTCTGGACCTCACTTTCATCAATAAGCTCATCACTCCATGCAGACTCTGAAGAGCTGTCATAATCTAAACTAACATTTTCAACAAAGACAGGCGGTTGAATATCATCTTCCATGGCATTTGAGTTGGACTCTTGACAATGTTTAACAAAAATCCGAGAGTGTAAAATTTGAGCCAATCGATCAAAGAAATCTAAGGCTTCAGCGGGTTCTTTATCAAACAGTTTTCCATCGCACAACACATCTATGAAAGCATGACTCTTTGGAGAAAGTCCGTCATAAAAATAGTTAGCGATTTGGAAGTTTTCAAAGCCATGGTTCGGGACCGCATTAAGCAAATCCTTGTATCTTCCCCAACATGCATAAAATGACTCATTCTCTCTTTCAACAAAGGTTTGAATTTGTTTCTTACGAACCCACGTATAAAAAATGGGAAGGAACTTGTTATAAAATTCATTTAGCAAATCAACCCAAGTCAGCACAGATTGAGGGTTCAAGGAATTGAGCCAAGTTTTGGCATTATCCCTTAAAGATAGAGAAAAGTATTTCACCCACGCGGCCTCTGATTTCACAATGGCACCAAGGGTACCAAGTTTGTCCTTGAAAGCCGCAACGTGTTTGTAAGGGTGTTCATGTTCCATGCCATGGAAGCGGGGCAACAAATTGGAAAATTTCATTTGTATACTAAATACATTGACGGTAGGAGCGGTGGGAGCAACTATGCAAGAAGATGGATAAGCATGATAGGGATAAGGGTATTCCCACATAGTCATGGGGACTATTTCCCCATTTGCCTCCACCATTCTATTAGATAGATAAGACATAAGTAAACAGGCTAGAGGGGTTATGCCGCTGCCTCTCTCAAAACAGTTCCATGGGGTTAAGCCACCACCACGTTATATGGACAACAAAAAGAAAAGGCAATCGATACTTAATCTAGCTTCGTTACACCTCAAATTTGATAAAATGATCGGTTAGAGGTCTCCGCTAGATTACGTATGAATTGCGCAAAGGAAAATAAAGTGGAATACTTACAGTGGTTTGTCGAACCTCCAAATAAGCTAAATAAGACTTCCCCGGCAACGGCGCCAAAAATGCTTCTGTCTGCAACCTAACCTCTTAGAAAGGTTCACACCCCAAGCGTAGGGCTAGGTCGTTGAAAGCATAATAACCGGTAAGACCGGAATCATTCCCACAGAGAAATCTTCTTTAGCGAATTCGGATTAGATGTTGTGTAAGCATTACGGCGTTCAAGCGGCCAACTTTGGTATTCGATTGAATGACGATATTTAAACTTGGAATTTAACTAGATTAAAGATGGTCGAGTCAAAGGGATTGATTTACCCACGACTTAGCCGTCAAATGGTTTCTTCATCTAACTCATGAGTGAACCGAAACCGTCCGGATTCCACTTGAAGAATTAAAAGCTGAAGACTACTTGTAACTTAACTCAAAGCTCTAATTCAAATTGAACTCATTTAACGCAAGTGAGAGACGAAAAAGAATCGTTCGCACGCGTAGGATTATCAAGCACGTAGCATAAGGCGATAGACTTCATTGATCAAAGAAGCCACCAACCCCATGATCAATACTAGAAATCATGAGTTTAATTCATTCAAAACATTGAAATTAAGCTAAAGTTTAGGGGAAACCATTTAATAGACTAATCCATAGGGTGAACCTCACCCCATGACCGAACCGATTAACTACTCACTCATAATAAAAAGACTAGAAAGCATGCTAAGAAATGAAAACATGAATAACCGATGAAAACGAAAATAAACTAGATTTATGAGAAGATCCAAGCTAAAGCTATAACTTTAATACTTGAGAATTAAACATACAACCACTACTTACTTGAATTGATGAAGAATTGAAGACAAAACTTGAAAGCAATAACTATAGAGCTCTAAGAACATAAAAGACTTAAAGTGTAAAAATTACATATTGGCCATAAATGGCATACAAAGCCATTTATAGGCCTTGCAAATCAGCCATAAAATGGACCAAAAGGTCCATAAAATATCCCAAAAACATTCTAAAAGTAGAAACTTTCCATATATGGAAAGTTGAAAAAGTTAGCAAAAATCTGCACTACGGGCTTGGGTACCAATAGCTCAAAAACGAGGTATTGGTACCAACTAAACTGTCTTCCAATTCGGCAAGATGGTACCAATAGCTCAAAAACGAGGTATTGGTACCTCTGTGTGAAATCTGCAGAACAGGATCAGCTTAGGCCATCATGCCTTGTGGCGCCCCGACGGCCTTCCATAGCTTGATTACATGATCAACGGGACTTGGCGGAGGTATGCCTTGTGGCCTTGTACTCTCGGATACCCTCGAGGGCCATCCTCAATGCATTTGCCTTACTTCCGAAGCCTTGGCACGTTCCTTGCCAACCTTGACCTCCGGCCAATCTCCGAGGCTTCTTGTGACACCGTTAGGCTTCGGTGATAATGAAATGAGTACCGGCGGGCATTTGGACACTTGGTTCATCCCGGAACGTTGATTGGCATTCAAAACCTCATTTTAAGCACGTTTAACCTGAAATGCACCCAAAAATACCTTACGTGCAAAATGGGATAAAAACAATAACTTTAAACAAATAAAAGCCACAAATTAGAGGATTAAAGCCCCAAGATTATACAATCTTGGGTGCTAATCAGGCCAGGATTGAGCTATGATGCAAGGGCCAGCCACTGGACCTTGGTATGATTGCCGTACGCCACTCATGAGAGGCCGTACGCCAGTTGTACCTCTTGTTCAGTGCTTGGCTTTACATCATCTGGGCTCTGGAACATGACCAGAAAGATCCCAAGGGCCTTTGAAAGCAAAAGAAAACAAGTATTGCAATGCTACACCTATACAGTTCTAAATACAGAAAGCTGAAAATTGGTTTTTAGCATGCAATAAGGTGATGAATAGACAAGAAATGAAGTACAAAACAAAGATCTGGATCCCATTTCACAACTGGAGTACGCCAGTTTCGGAGGGCTCGGACCTGCGGTACGCCACCTAAAAGGTGGCGTACGCAGGGTCCAGACAGATCCCAGACAGATCAATTTTAAAACTGTACGTACCGTCGCGGACCGGCGTACGCGAACCTATGACCGGCGCACGCCGATTCTAGTTAGAAACGATTTTTTTGTTTTTAAAACATTGATAGCTTTAGGGCCAGGACTGGTATTGATTACCAGCCTTGACCCTGTTAGCTCCCCTCAGGGACCAGAACAGAAAAACAGTACCAAAGATGTATACCTTTGGCTTTTGAGGTTTGAGAGATGCTTGAGCTTTGAACTTGAGGGTTGGATGATGGATGGTGGTGGATGTTGACTGCAAGAGGTGTGTGGAGGGGTCTCTTGTTTACTCTTTCAATGGATGAATGAAGAGCAAGCAAGAAAAGAGAAAGAAATAGACTTGGAGCTTTGAAACTTGAAGGAGCCACTCTTGAAAGACTAGTGGAGGGGTTATATATAGGGGAAGAGGGAGAGAGAGGGGCTGAGGCCAGTGAAAAGGACTGGTGTCTTAGCCCTTAAGTCTTCCTTCTCATTGGATGAGAGGGAATATGATGATGGGATGGTGTAAGAGATGTCCCCCCGGCCGAGACTATTTTTCAATGGATTGGAAGGTTCCCATGTGTTGTAGACCCCTACCCATGGCTTCTGCATACTAAAAATGCTGAAAAACACAAGTTTGACCGAAAGTTGACTTGGCGTACGCCACCATATACCTGGCGTACGCCAGGTCAAATCTGGTCAACGGTCAAAGTTGACCGATGACTGACACGTGGCAGAGGACCAGCGCACGCCAATTGAGTACTAGCGTAAGCAAGTAGGGTTTTGTTGAGGCCTTTTGGTTCTAGTTTAAAGAGTTTGAAAGGGATTTGAAAGGGTTTTTGGAATGCTCAAAGCTCAAACACACTAACATTTCTGAGGTGTTCTTGATCCGTTTCATCATCGGGGAATCGAAGACCATAAGTAAACTAAACTGGAAAGTCCAAAATAGGGTGTCTACAGTAGCCCCCCTTTGACGGCACTTGGAGTACCATTGTTTTGGTACAAGTAACGTCAAAGGTTTCTAGACACCCTTTCAAGGCTATCCAGAACAGAACATATGAGTCAAAGTAGGCATGAAACTTAAAGAACCTGGTTGGTTGAATTTGGATGAGCGGCTGCCGCTGCTGGGGATAATATGGGCAGGTGGACCGCTGCTGCTTGATTGAATTGGAAGGACAGAACGGGCTGCCGAAAAAGGCGGACTCTCCTAGGGAATAATCCCTTGCAAAAGTACCGACTCTGTTGGGGAAAAAGAATCATTGGATTGGTAGACCGTCATTGATTTGACATTACGCGGGCGAACCGGCGTTGATTTGGAATTGGACGGGTGGACGGTCATTGATTTGAAATTGGGCGGACGGATCGCCGTTGATTTGAAATTGGGCGGACGGATCGCCGTTGAATTGATATTGGGCGGACGGATCGCCGTTGATTTGAAATTGGGCGGACGGATTGCCGTTGATTTGATATGGGGCGGACGGATCGCCGTTGAATTGATATTGGGCGGATGGATTGCCGTTGATTTGATATTGGGCGAACGAATCGCCGTTGAATTGATATTGGGCGGATGGATTGCCGTTGATTTGAAATTGGGCGGATGGATCGCCGCTGACTTGAAATTGGACGGATAGACCATCGTTGATTTGAAATTGGACGGGTGGACCGTCGTTGATTTGAAATTGGACGGGTGGACCATCGTTGATGGGGATCAAACCGTCCTTGATACATAGAACTACAACACCCACGGGTAGGTCATGTCAGGTAGGTTAAATTCCATCTGTTGGGAATCAGAGCCAATCTCCTTATCAAAGACCATCCGAGACAAAGCAATAAGGCTGCTAGAAGATGCGCTTTGAAGCAAGACTGAAGTAAAAGTATCTGTTCGGGGCAAGCCGATGTAGACTCTCCTGGGGAATAATTAGTTGCAGATGGACAGACCTATTGAAGAATATTCTGATTGTCGAACCATCGTTGATTTGGGACGGTGGGTCATCGTTAAAGACAACTCGTTGAACCATCATCGACTTGAGACGGTGGGTCATCGTTGAGGGACGACTCGTTAAACCATCGTTGATTTGAGACGGTGGGTCATCGTTGAGGGACGACTCGTTAAACCATCGTTGATTTGAGACGGTGGGTCATCGTTGTGGGACGACTCGTTAAACCATCGTTGATTTGAGACGGTGGGTCATCGTTGAGGAATGACTCGTTAAACCATCGTTGATTTGAGACGGTGGGTCATCGTTGAGGGACGACTCGTTAAACCATCGTTGATTTGAGACGGTGGGTCACCGTTGAGGGACGACTCGTTAAACCATCGTTGAGTTGAGACGGTGGGTCATCGTTGAGGGACGACTCGTTAAACCATCGTTGATTTGAGACGGTGGGTCATCGTTGTGGGACGACTCGTTAAACCATCGTTGATTTGAGACGGTGGGTCATCATTGAGGGACAACTCGTTAAACCATCGTTGATTTGGTTGAAAGAGGGTTTGAATTTTGTTGGGAAACGGGGATGGACAGACCATCATTGAATGCCGAGGCGGACTCTCCTGGGGATTAATCAGTTGCTGACAAATCATTAACCTGGGGGATCGAACCTTCTTCGGCCCACAGAAACTTCAACAGCCACGGGTAGGTCGTGTCAGGTAGGTTGAATTCCAGCTGTTGGGAATCAGAGCCAATCTCCTTATCAAAGACCATCCGAGACAGAGCAATAAGACCGTTGGAAGTTGCACTTGCTATACATAGATACGGATCAGGATAGGCGGACGGTTGTTATAGACTGATTGGACGGGCAGACCGCCGTTGTGGTGATTGATTGGATGGGCCACCGCTGAGTTGAATGGTGGGCAATATTCTGAATGCCGTGAAGGGTTGGAAACGGACGATATGGCTGACCATCGTTGATTTGAGAAGGACGATATGGTTGACCGTCGTTGGATTGATTTGAATTGAAGGACGATATGACTGACCGTCGTTGATTTGAGAAGGACGATATGGCTGACCGTCGTTGATTGAATTGAAAGGACGATATGACTGACCGTCGTTGATTTGAGAAGGACGATATGGCTGACCGTCGTTGATTGAATTGAAATGACGATATGACTGACCGTCGTTGATTTGAGAAGGACGATATGGCTGACCGTCGTTGATTGAATTGAAATGACGATATGACTGACCGTCGTTGATTTGAGAAGGACGATATGGCTGACCGTCGTTGATTTGAATTGAAAGGACGATATGACTGACCGTCGTTGATTTGAGAAGGACGATATGGCTGACCGTCGTTGATTGAATTGAAAGGACGATATGACTGACCGTCGTTGATTTCAGAAGGACGATATGGCTGACCGTCGTTGATTTGAGAAGGACGATATGACTGACCGTCGTTGAGGTTGTGTGCTTGATATTTGTCATGGAGAAATGGTCAGAAAGAACGGCATGTGGCACCCCCCTTTATAATTGCACTATCCCAGTGTAGTGGTTTCGGCTCCAGTTCCAGTAGTGACTTGATCCCAGGTATGAACCCCAAAAGTCTGTTTACTTGCTGCTTTCGATACTGGACAGGTATGCTTTAGCACTTGATAGACTTTTCCTCTTTTCAACAGTTGATATACAATATGCAATGATATGTACTCAATTGTATGCACAAATTGAAAATGCAGATGCAAGCTAACGGCGGCTCCTAAGAGGACAATGCTTGAGGCCTGCCACTGAGTCTCCTTACTTTACTGCCTTCTGCTTTTGAGTTTCGGGCTTGCGTGACAAAATAGAGGGGCATTAAGCGGGTTGGTGTGCCTCAGTTGACATAGTAATGGCATTGGGCCTGTGTGCCCCTTCCTTGATGCTTAGGCGGATGTGCCCCATAGATATGTTTTGCTTTGCCATGGGCTGACATACTCTTGCTGGTCACAAGATTCCACTGCTTGGATAGGAGATAGGAGATAGGAGATAGGAGATAGGGTAGCAATGTAAAACTTGCATTTTTCAGTTTATTAACTCTCTTTTGAGAAAGAGCGCATAAACGCATCACTAATATCTAATTTGCATTGATAAGTGAGCTGAGTCGACATACAGACACACATATATGTGCAGACTTGCCTAGCTCGAACGAAAAAAGAGAAGAGCCCCAGGATACGATGCGGACTCTTAGATTCGCGGAAAAATGAAATCTTGGGCTTTGATGAGCCAAAAATTCAAATGTCCCGTAGACAGGTGAAACTGACACTTGCGTAAGGTCAAATAGATGTACAATGACCTGTACGAACAAACAAAATTGAGAAGAAAACCCCAGAATGGGAGACAGACTGAAACATTTGAAAAATGCCGCAAAGATGGACAAGAAGACGCAAAGGGATGACTCATATAGGCTCGGACTGAAACCGACACCTCCATGCAGTCACATTAGGTTCACATGACTTGCACGGCATGACAAAACTTGGCAAAAGCCCATTTGAATGGTACTCAAGGTGCTTTGAACTTGAGATGGAAAAAAAACGAGTCGGCAGTAGTAGCTGACTGCTTCTGACTGCTGCTGGATTGAAGAAGCGCACGGGTTTGAGACCAATGTGCATAACTTTGAACAAAAGCGCGTAAACTTTGGATTAGCGCGCATGACTACAAATCCTCTGCGGTTGCTTACACTAGACTCTGCTGAACTTAGAATAAACTGTGAGCCGTTAGGCCTCGCAAGCATTTCGTTCTGTTTTTGATGCTTCAGATATTTTAAGACTGTTGCTCAGCTTTAAAATTGAAGAAGTATTTTGAAATAAGATTTGAAAGATGAAAGGTTTTCCCCCATTCTGCACAAATGAAACTTTGTTTTCTTCTTGACTACGGCGATGTACCAAAGCCTTGGATCCAATTGATAGATTGGGATCGAACCTTAGGGAAGGATTTGTCAAAACATAGTTTAAGCGGCCAACGTGGTGCACCAAAGCCAAAACTTGAGATCCAGTTGATAGATTATGACCGAGTCTCGAAGAGAGAGACTGCCTACGTATCCCCTTCTGGGGAATCAGGTCAAAACGTAGTTCAGGCCAAGGTTCACTCGTGTATTTTACCTCTCCCTTTTACGCTCTAACTTTTGCCTAGTACCGCCCACTTGGGTCTTCGGTCTAGCGAGCTTTCGACTTTTTGCCTATTTATTTTTGCCTAGACCGCCTCCTTAGGTTTTCGGTCTAGCAGGCTGCTCTAACTCTTGCTTGGAATCGCCCACCCTTGTGGCTTTCAACCCAACGAGCTTCTCTCAGGGGTAAGCAACACTTGAATTGAGTCATGGTGACCACAGCATTGAATTCGTCACCGTCGATGACTTTTGACTGCAGCCCCAAATAGAATGACTTTGATAGTGAAAGGGGCCTGACTTTGCCACTTTTGCACTTTTTTAGTGTGCGCTTGATAGGAATGATGTTGTTACTGTTTTGAACATGGTACAAGGCCTGGAGCTTTCTGAGCTTCTGCTTTCTGATTTGGCATCTGATAGCAGGGGATTCAATGCTTCTTTATCTCATGATCGACACCAGGTGTGTCTTTGTGAGACCATGCCAAGATGTTGTTGAATTCTTTGAATGGGCACAATGCTCTTCTGGGGACAGCACTGAACCACTTTGAAGCTTTCCGGGGGTCTACCTCATCTTTCAAGTTTATTTGAAATTACTTCTTCCTTTTAATAGGCTGAGCATGCCTTTCGTCTTCCCTTCCGGCGAGGGAACACATTTCCTTGGGGATGATCCCATCGAAATCTATCCCTTCGTCGTCAGGGTCGACACAGTTTATTCAAAAGCCAGCAAAGTACTTAGAAGCAAGATAAAGCATATCATAAAACCCTCGGGGTTGCCAAGTACAACAAAAAGACTCGAATAAAAACTACGACGTGGAGGGCCAAGAGGCACAAACTCCGACTCAGAGCTAGACTTAGACGACTAGACAGATACTGTGTCAGACTCAGACTCAAAAGTGTCATTGCAAATTAGACGTGATTTGAAAATGCAACTTTTATATTTACCCTTGACTTCCTTACAGAGAGGTGGGAGTTAGAGGATGACAGGCCCAAGCAACAGCACTTCAGATTCTTCAGCTCCTTCACTCCGACCCACTTGAAGGAACTCTTTGAACAACAGCCCCAAAGTCCCCATGACTACAGGACCACAGCATGTCCGTCTTCTCCTTTGATTGATCAAACTTCTTCTTGAATTCCTCCTTTGCGGGCTCCTGATCAGTGTCAACCCAGGTGTCGGTAGTAAGGATCTCGATTTCACCTATGGTCGTTAGGTTGACCTCGGGTTCAGACGGGAGAGACAAAATTGGCTTGGATTGATTTTCTGGGATGATGTGGAGGCTAGGATTGAATATGGTGGAGGTTGGGTTGATTTGAGTGGAGGTGGGGTTGATTTGAGTGGAGCTGATGGATATCTGGCTAACATGTGGGTTGGAACCGTGTTGAGGCATGAGCTTGGAAATGACTTCGGGCTTTGATGGGAATGGAGCTGGAATGGTGCCATTATCGATGAGATCTTGAATGGCATGTCGAAGGCGGAAGCAGGCATCGGTGAGATGGCCAGACATTTGATGGAAGGCACAATAGGCATTTGAATTGTAGGATGCCGGAAATGTTCGAGGTGAAGGAGTTGGAAGGAGTGGCTTGAGTAAGCCAGCTTCGAGGAGCTCCTCATAAACTGAGGACAAAGGTGTGGAGAACCGGGAAAAGATCCTTGGTGGGTTCCGATGACCGGATTGGGGATTCAAAATGGAACCCTTGCTTGCTTTGTGGTTGCACAACACTGCACCTTCCACACGATGCACTCTTTTGCCTTTGGGATTGATTTCTTTGTTGTGCATATCCTCCCTTTCGGCATTGGCTTTGAACAATGATCCAGCATTCTCCTTCGGGTGAGTCCTGGCTTCATGAAACTCAGCCAAGTCTTTGAACATATCCTTCGAGCACTTTCCGACTGCAGGAGTATGGTAGGCTTGAGAGAATTCCTTGATTGGCCCCATATCCGACTGCGGGGCTATGGTGGTAAAGAGATCAACCAGTCCCTGGACCATGATCATTTGTTTGTCCATTTTGTGACCTAGCTCCTCTACAGTCCTTTTCAGTTCAGCCATCTCTGTTTGTGCTGCCATTTTGGATTGATGATCGATGAAGGTGATGGCCTAAAACTTTGGACAGCAAAGTAAATGAGAACTCAGTGGCGTTCCTGCAACAAGATTTTGAAAGAATTCGAAGAAATGCAATGCGCATTTCATCATCGTCAGTGTCCTCCTAGACTCTAGAAACGAGTTTGTCTCATGACGTTCGGATGCTGCCAGAATCCTCGGATTTCTTTTCGATGGTGTATCCTTGATTGAATCGACTATCACTAAGAGATGTCAAAATAGTCAAAGCCTTTGACTACTCCGTTCTCGAAGTTTCAACTTTGGAGGTCGGAACAATTCGGTGTAGATGACGTGATACCGGAACCGAAGTGGCGTAAGCAGCCTTGATGGTGTAAGTGATTAGCACTTTAACCTGGATGGTGTAAGTATCACGACATTCTCTCTGTTGTTCCTAGTTTTCTGTTTGAAACTTCGACTAGGTTTAGACAATAGACTTAAACAGTCCTGATTTCCCAAAGTCTCGCTGACCCAAGGATTTTGGAAATTCATAACGCGCAACATCAAGATGCACGACTCTTCATCGGTCCAGGCAGCGTCCTGATCGGCATGAGACAGACTCGAAGAGACTACCTAAAAGCCGCCCTAGCATACTCCTACGCAGATTGGTATGAATGTATGTATGTATAGGCATGCGATAGGGAAAGCAGTAACACATAGACAATTTATGGGGGGTTAGATGCAATAATCCTACCCTGTAGGTTCCTGTCTTAGGTTGAAAGGTTCTAGTGCTTTGTACGCATGACGAGGCTGGTTTTGGCTGAGAGGGGTTCCTCTGACTAGAGCCGCGGTATACCTTCCACTGCAATGCGTGCAACAAAGCAATGGTCGAACGGTATTACGACTCATCATCGTCCAAGGTTGTTGGGCATTCGAGGACCCCGGGCTCCAGTAAACTGTGCCGGTTACCCAAAACACCTCAACGGGGCTTATCCAACATCGATGCAAATGGAGAATGCCAAAGTATGACTAAATGAGAGAGAAATGCAAGATTTTGGAAATGCCTTTTGAAGCTTGGCTCACTTTTATTAATCAATATTTGGACAAGACTACATAAGTGAACAATAACAAAGCCCCAGTTCGGATTGGTCGGATGCTGAGATCCCGTTACGTTACCATTCCGTTCTTCAGCAGCGCGGAGCGTACTGTTTTGCCAAACTTTTGAAGATTGTTCATTTATGTATTAATGCCTAAATATTAATCAATGCAATGGTCCCCAGCAGAGTCGCCACTGTGGGCACATGCCCCGAAAATCGCCCGATTTTGGTTTTGGAATGGATATTGTTTGGGGGGGGGGGGGGGGGGGGGCGGCCCTTTTGGAAAATAGCGCGGCGAAACGCTTCGATTCAGAGTCGCCACTCGGGTTTTAGCGGGAGAACACCCAAGGAACCGAACTCGAGAACGCTTGCTACGTTTTGCTTTGATTTGAAAAATGTTTGATTTGATTTGAAAAGGCGTAGACCGGTCCGTCGTCACATTCGATATCTGAGGTTCGGGAGCCAGGTTACGAGAGGGGAAGGGTTTTATGGCACCCCTCTCGCCCAATCCAAAAATCGGTCTCTACTCGGGCATTTTATTAAAACATTTGCATTTTTCTCTCATTTGATCATTTTTAGCCAGTTAGGGAGGGGGAACAGATAATGGGGATTAAAACTGTAACAGTTTATGGTTTATATGACAAAAATGTTTATGGATGATGATTTGCTTGAATCGACAGAATGAATATAGATTGAAAACAAGCACTGAGAGCAGTTTGAGCAGAATAGTGTATGCTGTCTCTCAGGTGCGTGAGCAGGCGACATACTGGCATGCAGTGACTGAGCCTCTGCACGCCACCATACCCTGCGTACGCCACCAAGAAGCTGGCGTACACCACCTTTTGTCACTCACAGTCTTTGTTCTCAACCCTCTGGGCTCTGGAATGGACCAGTGCACACCCAGGACAAACCACGCAGTTTATAATACGATCATATTTACATATTACAGACAGCTGAAATGGCTTGAAACCATGAAAATAGACTGGAAGCCCCATAAACAGAGTGGGGAGATAACAAGAGGCCAGGATTGAGCTATGATGCAAGGGCCAGCCACTGGACCTTGGTATGATTGCCGTACGCCACTCATGAGAGGCCGTACGCCAGTTGTACCTCTTGTTCAGTGCTTGGCTTTACATCATCTGGGCTCTGGAACATGACCAGAAAGATCCCAAGGGCCTTTGAAAGCAAAAGAAAACAAGTATTGCAATGCTACACCTATACAGTTCTAAATACAGAAAGCTGAAAATTGGTTTTTAGCATGCAATAAGGTGATGAATAGACAAGAAATGAAGTACAAAACAAAGATCTGGATCCCATTTCACAACTGGAGTACGCCAGTTTCGGAGGGCTCGGACCTGCGGTACGCCACCTAAAAGGTGGCGTACGCAGGGTCCAGACAGATCCCAGACAGATCAATTTTAAAACTGTACGTACCGTCGCGGACCGGCGTACGCGAACCTATGACCGGCGCACGCCGATTCTAGTTAGAAACGATTTTTTTGTTTTTAAAACATTGATAGCTTTAGGGCCAGGACTGGTATTGATTACCAGCCTTGACCCTGTTAGCTCCCCTCAGGGACCAGAACAGAAAAACAGTACCAAAGATGTATACCTTTGGCTTTTGAGGTTTGAGAGATGCTTGAGCTTTGAACTTGAGGGTTGGATGATGGATGGTGGTGGATGTTGACTGCAAGAGGTGTGTGGAGGGGTCCCTTGTTTACTCTTTCAATGGATGAATGAAGAGCAAGCAAGAAAAGAGAAAGAAATAGACTTGGAGCTTTGAAACTTGAAGGAGCCATTCTTGAAAGACTAGTGGAGGGGTTATATATAAGGGAAGAGGGAGAGAGAGGGGCTGAGGCCAGTGAAAAGGACTGGTGTCTTAGCCCTTAAGTCTTCCTTTTCATTGGATGAGAGGGAATATGATGATGGGATGGTGTAAGAGATGTCCCCTCGGCCGAGACTATTTTTCAATGGATTGGAAGGTTCCCATGTGTTGTAGACCCCTACCCATGGCTTCTGCATACTGAAAATGCTGAAAAACACAAGTTTGACCGAAAGTTGACTTGGCGTACGCCACCATATACCTGGCGTACGCCAGGTCAAATCTGGTCAACGGTCAAAGTTGACCGATGACTGACACGAGGCAGAGGACTAGCGCACGCCAATTGAGTACTAGCGTAAGCAAGTAGGGTTTTGTTGAGGCCTTTTGGTTCTGGTTTAAAGAGTTTGAAAGGGATTTGAAAGGGTTTTTGGAATGCTCAAAGCTCAAACACACTAACATTTCTGAGGTGTTCTTGATCCGTTTCATCATCGGGGAATCGAAGACCATAAGTAAACTAAACTGGAAAGTCCAAAATAGGGTGTCTACATTAGGTAGAAGGAAAATGTAAAAGCAACCCCTGGGATTTTGATCAGTCTTAGAAAGTGTAAAAATGCGTACCGAAGCGTGTGAAAGTGTAATGAAATTATAAAAAGTATATATAATATTTTTTTTGACATTTTCTTCGACCTATTAACAGTCTATTGGGACTTTTTCGATTACCATATCTATATACTACTTCTTTTAAATGTACGAAGATGTTTCCTCCTTTTTAATTTCCACAAATGCCCCAAGCACTTACAACTAATACCAATCTTATCCTACACCTGTTTCCAACGAACACAGCACAACGGGTTCAACTAAAACGATACAATAGGCACCATTTTCCTGACAACGGTAACAAGCAACTAACGCCTCCCGAGAAGCACCCCTTAAATCCTTCTTTGCAATGGTTCGCCTATGTATATAAACGGTAAAACACCAATTCTTGATGCACATGCACTTCTTTGCAATCCTTCCTTGTTTTCACCATTATCCCGTAGCGCCAGCAGTAAGGCCGCCCTGACCCCTGTGTTCGCCATTGTCTATCACCTAGAATGGCTTTCAAACAGAATCTTAAGACTCCACACGGTAAGCATCCCAAAGGTATTAATCTGACGTCGAGTTCTAGTGTTCCAGATCATAATGTGAATGGTTAAGGAGAAAATTGTTGCACTTAAGATGTTTGATGAATTGCCTCTATCGGCATCGCACTCTCCACCTTATGCAAACACGTTTCGCATATTACGTATTTTTCCTTTCCCATTCTCTGATGGTATATGCACATTAATCAACATCTCATTGCCATGGGAAACCAATGAAAGACAAAGAAGACCTAACAGTAGATAGATCATAGAAAAGTTGACACACTTTTTTCAAAAGGGTTAGCAAGTTAGTGCTACTATCAAGTGCTTTACGTTCCTCCACTATCTCTGAAGTACTTTTGAGTTTTGACCTTTATTTCCCATGACATATGTGATGAAGTCGTCCTTATGTAGCTTATGTAGGTTGTATGTTTATAGGTTTTACACGAATTAATATTTTCTCCTATGTATTTGACACCTACATATGTTTTAGGGCGGGTCCCAAGCGTGCCTTACAAGGTACTCAGATGCTATATCTTTCAGAAATGCCAGTGAAGAGCTTCAGTTAGATAAATCGCTTATTCTCCTATGTAATAAGGCAGTATGTTATAGAAGAGAAGACAACATCATTCATATGCTAAACATGAAGAAAAAATGTAGAAAGAGTTAACAACCACAAGTCCGTCAACGAGGTCAATTTGGAATATGTTGACGGTATTCCACCTTCAAAGGCATTTCCTTGAAACCTCCTACAGATGAACTAACTACGTAAATTCACTGATTACATAAAATAGAGGTTACTCAATGAAGTATCAATACTTTAATTAAAAAAGCATCTCGGTTATCAAACATTGGTATCTAGTTTTAAGTAAAGCAATGATCAGGGTATGATGGTCGAAATAAAGAGGACACGGCATACACATTGCTTACAGGATGCTAAGTTTTGACCAGTTCCCTATGAATTCAAGTATGTTCCCTATGAGTTCATTATCGGAACCCCATAGCAGAAAGAGGAAAGGTAAAAGAAGAGAAAGGGAAGGAGGAGAGAAATAAACTCACCCCGAGTCCCGGACCGAATGAGAAGTTCAAAACTCACTGGAAAAAACCTATTACCGAAGTCTCTACGGATCGACCTACTAGCCGTTGTAACTTGTGCTCCATTTTCATTCCACAAAAGTGAAAACTAGAATGAGAGTAAATGTACTCAACTTTAGAGTTGGAAAACCATGTAAAAATTAGCGTGCATTTACTGATTGTGTTGTTACTTGATTGCTCATCGCTCATCATATGTGTATTGTTTTGGCCGATTTCTCAATATTTGAAGCGCAATTTGTTAGAACAAAACTGCTTTCGAAGCCCAATAAGTCATAATGGGTTGCCTTCAATTTGTTTGAAAATAGGGGATAAAAATGACAAAAACATAGTTGTTATAGATGCTTTCAAAAGTAGAAGGCCTCAAACATACTGTAAGCTTTTTGTCATTCGTTATCAAAAAAAATTTCCAAATCACACATGTTTCAAGACCACTGTCAATAAAGTAAATTCAGGCCCCTCATGAAGGCAACTTTGCAACACTAGCATTTCACACTAATTCAGGGACAGAGACAAGCATTGAACTCGAGAAGGTTTAAATTTGTGAAGAGAATTTTTTATAAACATGAAATAAAAAATTTAGGTTTTTTTTTTTTTTTTGAGAAACGGAAAGAAATTCGGATAAGCATAACAATTTTCAAGATAAACAACCCAAAATATAAAGCTACAATAATTAGGGAGGAGCAACACCAGCACTTTTACAAAATGGATCACTAGCTCTATTACAAAACGGGTTAATTCGTGTAACTGTGTGGTGCACAAAGCTTGTTATTGCTCGCCTAACAAGACAATGGGCTTGATAAACATCCTTTTGCCCTGCCTTTGTAATCCTGCAAAAAGAGAACTTTGAGATCGCGTTGCCAAGAGTGCTCAACATAAATTTTTCAGAAAAGTAACATGAAATGGGATATTGTTAAAGTCCAAGGATTTAGTTAATGTCACTGTCCGAGTAATTTTGACTGTACTAGTAAGGCGCAAATGGCCACCTTCAATTTCATAGATAAAAACATACAAAGGTCTTGTTAACGATCGCCCACCAAGTGATGGATAATATGCATGTATTGAATATATTGTCACATAAGTTGGAATCGCTGTAACATCTAGCCAACTACATTACTTTCATGAATATTAAAATATTTTTTCGAATATCAATATTTTATTATCCATCGCCCTAAGGATTGTGCTTAACATTTTTCATCGTCCAAAGGACAAATGTGAGAACCCACTTGGGGTCTAGTCCCACATCGGTGGGCTATGGAAATTCCATGTGGTATATAACGAGACACATGGTTAGGCGAATGGTTAACAGGCGCGGGTCGTTACAGGTGGTATCAGAGCCAACACCAACCAGAAGTGTGAGGCGGCTCCCGCGAGGAGACGTGTTTGGGTGGACCTGACAAGTGAAGAGCTTGAGGTGCTTGTCATGCTTGGGCGGGTTCCACATGAGACGAGCTTGAGGTGTTTGTCGTGCTTAAGCAGGAACTTGTCTCACATCACTTAACCGGAAGAGTGAGGCGCAACGGGGACGTTGCGATCCAAGTGGGAGAGATTGTGAGAACTCACTTGGAGTCTAGTCCCACATCAGTGGGCTATGGGAATTCCATGTGGTATATAACGAGACACGTCGAGCTACTGTATAATTTGATGTTAATCTTTTGAGCCACGTGATTAGGCGAATAATTAGCAGGTCAGCTGGCCCGGATCATGACAACAAACAAAGATAAAAAGTTCTAGTTGCTTACCAAGTGTGTTAAGCCAATCAAGAATGTGATGAATCTTGACATACTATATCAATAGGATGAAATATTGTTCATATATTAGTATAATAGATCACTCAACTAGACGAACTTTTTTCTTTTTTGATAACCCAGGCATTCGGAACAAATAATTAAGCGCACCTCGATTAATTTTTGAGTACCAATTGGCCGTTCACTAATGAATGCCTCATTAAAACTGGAGAAAATTTCCCGAATGGACTAATTACCAAACAATTGAAAGCACAAGCCTAAGAACTTAATTAAATGTCATTGAAACCCAAAAAAGAACCTCCTAGCCCTAGCCGCCTCCCACCTTCCCTCTCTCCCCCTAGGGTTTCCACCTTGGGGGTTTAGAGGGGAGGGGGGGTTCTTCATTAACATTTTCTCTGCCTCCTCTTTTACATCACCGACGACCTTCTCTGCCGTCCTTTTTTCACCGCATCCTTTTGGTCACCGTCATCGAACAGATCCTCATGCGCGACTTCTTTCCTGACATCCCGAAGCTTCGAGATCATCTCGACTTGCTCGAAGCCGTTCGCAGCCGAGAGCCCATCCAGATCCAGCCGCACGCCTTGCTATATTTGTTCCAGCGACCAGAGGGGTCGGGTTGCAGAGTCTAGAGTCATAAGGTTGCAGAACATGGTCTGCTTTGGAGTTGATATGGAGAAGGGACGGTTGGGTTGTCTAATCCAGCACCGCCAATGAATTTCTTTTCTCTTTCTAGTTTTCTGCTGTGATGTCCTGCTTGCGGGTGTTTCTCTCCTTTTTTTGCCAATCAGTAAGAGAGATCATTACATCATGTATGAAGTAAAAATCACGGGACACTACATCCATTGTGTGAGAGTTCATGAGATAACTCAGCCCAATAACGGAACTAGCACGATAAATAATCCTATCAAAGGGACAACAATCTTTATAAGTCCAACTCAATTACAAATCTCATTAAGGGAAGAAATAACTCCAATAAATACAAAGAAAAGAATACCCGCCCACACACAGGTGAAAAAATTGGAACTTCTAGCCCTAGTTGGTTGGCTATTCTCTCCTTGTCTAAAGAACAAAAAATCCAAAGTTTTGTTTAGTTGGGAGTTTAGTTTAGTTTTGATAGTGGGTGAAGAGAGAAATAGAGTAATGATTGAAAATATGGGTAATGATTGGAGAGAGATAGAGAGAGATGAAAAAGTAATAATTGAAAAAATATGATAATAATTAGAAAAAGAAGTAGGATAATGATTGGAAACAAAATTAAAACTAAACCAAAATTTAATATTCTCTCTTGGCTATAATGAAAATTTTAAACTTTTGAAAAAAATAATAATTATTGTCATTGACAATTATTGATCATGTTAGGTACAAATGGTCACCTTTAATTTTGATGCCTATCCATGTAGTACGTTGTGGAGTGATTGACATTGATAGACCTATCCGAGAAAAATACGTTGCCGGTCAGAAATTAAAGAAAGAGAATGACATCATGCAAAAGACAACTGATGAGGCAATGAAGCTGATGCCATGTCCCTCTCAGACTCTCGTACACTGCAGATTTTTTCAGCTAAATAAATTAGGTGGCTTGTTTTTTTTTTTTTTTTTTATTCATTTAAATTTTTTTCACATTTGTTAATATTTCGTTAATTTTTTGAAGATTATTACTTAGTCATAATGAAAGGAATCTAAAAAGTAAATTATAATCGAAATCCAATTTTTTTTAATAAAGACGAAAAAATTGGTTTATTAACTTATTTTTATCTTTATTTAAAAATCTTCCTTTTATGAAATATTTAAATATACATCCTCTTTATTCATGCTATGTAAGAATTCATCCTTTCCTTTTTTCATGCTTATGTTTTCATCCTCTTAGTGTGTGAATTACCTTTCTTACCCTTTCACTATGATATACATATATTATGTTTATTGCTTTCCTAATTTGGTGGGATTGGATTGGATTATTTTCCCAATTTAGTGGGATTGGATTGGATTGATTTCCTAATTCAGTGGGATTTGGTAAATTTTAATATGATTGATTAGTTTTATTTTTTTATCCTATTACTTTTATATTTAAAATTAAATCGCATCAAAACAATCATAATTCATGATTTTTTGGTAATTTTAATATGATTGATTACTTTTATACTTCAATGATAATATTTGGAGGTATGCCATGTTTATTAAATCGGTTTCAAGCTAGATTACGAATGGTCATGAAACGTTGAAATTGACATGGTAATTTAACTATGAAACACTGACCACGATAACACTTGTTTTCATGGTAATTTAACCACATTTCATGGATTAAGATCAATTTTTTTAGGAACATGACATGATAAGTTGACCACATCTTTGCATGTTTTCTTCATTCTTCGAGTTGGCCAACCAGACAACAAAAAGTCATATTTTCCATTGATCTTATTATACAGAATATGGCTAAATTACCATAAAAAAGAAATAACATGACATACTCAAATCGTTACATGGTTAAATTACCATGATATTACATGGTTAAATTACCATAACGATTACAACTTGAACACGATAAATATCCCATGATTCAAACAAATATTTCATGGTTAACGGTTCAACTGATTTATCAAATGAAAATAACGGAGAATCATATTTTCTCAATGGTTTCAATTTCATGGTAAACGGTTTCATGGTATATGGTTTCAATATCTTTGGATATTTTCTCAACAGCCAAACAAGAAATTACGGCAATAAACAAGAGTCTTGGAAGAGAAACTCTTGCAAAGGGATTTCCTCTAGAACCCAGTTACATTGAATGGGAGTAGTTAAGAAAATCCTGAATAAATGGAACCAAAATAGCCCTCAAATTATGAATCGAACCAAAACATGAATAAATCGAAAAACGTGAATAAATCGAACCAAAATAGACATCGCCTCCCGCCCTCGCCGACCACTGGCGAACATTTTCTAGCCACCGATGATCAATTTGTTTCAGGTGTCCGGCGCGGTGAGCTTATACGCTAAAACCCCATCAATTTTACAAACCCATTAGTAATTTCCAAATCCCAAAACCGAAAGCATCAACATCACCAATTTTCAATACCCCTATTTCCTTGCACCAGAACCAACCCCCACCGGAAAACAAACAGAGCATTATCGACGACCGTATCGGCGTCGCTGCAGAACGAGAACTACGGGAGATTAGTGGTGGACGAGAACCTGATCGTGCTGCAGAAGAAGATCCACGAGATGAAGCGTGAGCTGATGGGGTTGTTGCCGATCTGGATGATGGACGCGAGGCCGTGTTTGGTTCTGGGTGCGATCTTTGTGGTCGCTCTGAGCGTGCCCGCGGCGGGGGCGGTGGCTGGGTTTCAAATCCTGGCGGTGATCTGAGACGCCGCTCTCTCCAAAATATGCAAATCTAGAAATGGGATTTGGGGGTGGGGGATGTTGTTTAATGATTTTCCCAAAATTTATGGGATTTGTTGGGTTGATAATCTTGAGATCCAAATTTTCCGGAATTGAACGAAAATCGTGATAATCTCGCGAGGACGAGAGGGATTAAGTTTCGTCCCTAATTTCAGCGCATATATATATATATATATATATATATATATATATATATATATATATATATATAACAACAAAAGGGCAATAATGGGATAAAAACTAGTACGAGGACGAAATCATAATTAGTTAAAAACAGGAGGACGAAATCTTAACTCTGTTAGGCTTCTAGGATGAATAATTAAGCCTCCCTTCTTTTATTTACATAGACCTCATCGTAAGGAGTAAAAAAAAATTCGACAACGGTATGAATTGTTTCTAAAGAACCTATATTCTTAATTCTCAATTATTTACATATTTCCAGACCACCATTGATCAAATAAAGATGGATCACCGGGGGCAATACTGATCAGGTAAAATTTTACACTAATTAAACATAGGTATTAATCCATTCTTGTACATTAAAATTACTAAAATGGAATTCAAAAGGATATATGTGAATAAACAATTAGATTTCTCTTTCGAGTTGCCTTTCCGTCACCCTTGTACGTCCACTAGAAGTTTATTAACAATACCCACCAGACATAAGTCCAACAATCAGACTATCAGAGTGTTTGCAAAAAGTTACTCCCTCCGTCCCTTTTTAAATGTCCTGCTTCATAACTTCAATTTATTAAAAAGATATCATCATTATACCTTTCACATCAGTTTTTTCCTCCACTTTCCTTACTTACCCATCATCATTACACTTTTACTCACTTACTTTTTAAAAAGGAATCTACTTTTAGGGGCAAAATAGACAATACATCAACTTTTACCCACTACCTTTACAAAATGGACACTTGTTAAGGGACAATCCAAAATGGAATACTGGACCTAAAAAAAGGGACGGAGGGAGTATTTTGAATTTTTTTTAGATTCTAATTTTTAAAAATCATTTTAGAATGTTAATCAAAAATTCTATGTAACTGATTTTTAGAATCTAAAGATTTCGAGCTACTGTAAAAGAAAAGAAATTTTAAAAATTTCAAAGCTGAATTTTGGTAGCCTTTTAGATTCTGCGGCACAAAATTTTAAAATGTTGCAGCGTCAACAATTATGTTCCTCAACTTCTATTAAAATTTAGAATCTAAAATCTATAGGAGAATTTGAAACTAACGACTAAAATCTGAATTCACATTTATTGTAAACAACCGTATGTCCAACTACCAGTCTTCCATTAAGCGATTAATAAGGGCATGTTTTCTTTTGATAAATCAGGCATTTGAAATGAATTAATCTTGAAATTGTCCCGTATGTCCAACTACCGTATGTCCAACTACCAGTCTTCACAATTAACTATTTTGTTTTGTGTGTTTTTTTAAGAGGATATTTTTGGGAAAGGAAAATACATGACAGGGCAGACACCCCAAAGTGGTGCTCCCATTTATATATTAGAATAGATTATTCATTTAAGCTACCTAAACTTGGTTAATAGTGTATGTGTGTATATATATAATATGGGGTGCTTCCGGGGACACCTAAAAACAACTCCAAATATCAATCTCATAGTTTCCGATTAAATTTTTATGATTCGAACTGTTCAATGTGTGCAGAATGTAATTTTTAGGGTGCTGGCGAGAAATTAGCAAAAAAAAAGCCGGAAAATGCTTGTTTTGAGCAATTTTTAATTGAACCGTTTATCAAATCGAAGCTAAAAATTGCTCAGATCAAGCATTTTCCGATCAATTTTTTTTACTGATATCTCTCAAGTATCCTTAAAATCACGTTCTAATCACATTGACCAACTCGGATCATCGAAATTCGATCGAAAACTTTGGGGTGTTTTTTTAGATGTTTTTATAGGTGTCTCTGGAACCGCCCCGTAATACATATAAAGCAATTGCCAATTAATTTTAGGTTTGAATCTTCCAAGAAATCTAACAATATTATAAAAATTATTACTGTTATTATTATGATGATAGTAGTAATAATATGCCGTAACAACAATACACCGATGAAAATGGATGAGCCCTCTATATGTAGCTAATGCCAGCAGGGGGTCTTTGCATTCTCAAACGCAGAACAATCTTAAGCCCCTTTTCACCCCAGAAACACACTACCCAAATCACGACAAATTGCTTTGTCGATTTCATGGATCCAAAGCAAGCCTCTGACCAAACTTCAATCCTTACGGTCAAAATTGGCGAAAAACTTTTTAAATCTTACCAGAAAATTAACAAATCCTTGTTCCCCGCTTGCATTTACAGGGTGCCTAAAGATCTTTGTAAGCTCAACGAAAGCGCCTACATCCCTCGTATCATCTCTATCGGCCCTCTTCACTGCAAAGAAGCACACCTTCAAACACCTATGCAAGATGTCAAAAAACATTACGCCTATTACCTACTTTCTCGAGTGACGGAATGTCAAAAAGAGCTGCTGCTGGAATGTGCTGTGAAAAAAATGAAGAACAGCGTAGACAAGGCAAAGAAATACTATGCAGAAGAACTAAAGCTGAATGACGACGAGATGATGGAAATGATGTTGGTCGATGGTTGCTTCATCCTTGAACTTCTCTACGCCTCCTACCATCGCAATGAGTCCAAAGCAGCAGGAAAACAGACAACAAATGGAAGAGACAGTGGCAACCCAAAGGTACGAATAGAGCCGGCCCTGGGTAAGTCCCACACGTCACTGGGCTTGGGCACCTCCACCATGGGGCAAAAAAAAATTTATATACCCAACCAAAAAAAAGATTCATAAACGTAAAATTGCAGAGAGCTGTCCGAGACAGAGAGCGTTGGTACTGTCTCAGTCATCCAAAAATATTTTTAATAGGCCAGATTTGTAGAAAAAATCTTCTCGAGAAGAATCTCTATAAAATCTTGATCATTGATGACACTAAAAAACATCAATATATGTAAATGATATCAAAAAAGGTATGCCTGTACGAAAATTTGCAAATCATAACACGCAAAATGTACATATTTTCACATATTAATCATTTAGCACAATATATTTAATAGCCCAAAAAATGCACGTGTTATATGGTTAGCTCTTCAGATTATAATACCCGGCCAACTCATTTTCATAGGTTAATCACACTTAATATCCCGTATAATACACATGTTATATGATTAACAAAATTAAATTATACCCCGTATACACTGCCGGTGTAAATATTTTTTCTCTCCAAATCAATTAGATTACACCACATCGCCACGTTCTACTAATTGATATCACTGTTTTGACATGTGACGCTAACTAATTGATTTGGAGAAAAATAATGTTTACACCGTAAGTGTATATAATGATAGAGGGGCTCTAAAACGACGTCATTTTGTGTATCAGCACAGTTAAGTTTTGGAGCCCTTCCATCAATTTTTGCAGTGCCAAAATCACAATCCATAATTTAATCTCATGATTAACTCTTCATTTGTAATACCGAAAAAGTATACTTTTTCATAGGTTAATCAACCTAAAAAAATGTACATGTGTTCTGCGAATTTACTGACTCTGTGATTTTTATTTTTTATTTTTGAATTTTTTTGGTCAAACGATCATACCATAGATTAAGCTAAAAAGCAACAGCCCACCAGATGTATCAACATTACAGATAAAGAAACAAGGTAAACAGATGCCAAAACGAGATAACTAACTCTGTTATCGTTTCTGTTTCTGCAATACAGATCGAACTACTCTTTTTCTTTTGGGAAAATTAGGCATAAAGACAATAAAATAATTTTCATTTAGGGGAAGGACATCAACAAAATAATTTTTGGTGGAGGTCCTTCAACTTTTTAAATTTTTTAGCCATAAGGTCATAAGTGCATTCTAACTTTCATAGGGTTTTTAAGATACTTATGGCCTAAATAAAAGAATATGAACCACAGAGCCAGATAGGCAACATAAAATTGAAAATAAAAAGGGAAAAATCTATCCTTGGTCAAGAAAATACGAATTTCATTTTATTCGCGTAATTATAAATGTCTATCTGATAGAAATCGTAATATGACATCCGAGCCATGAAAGTACATGAATGGTCATGGTCTAGATTCACTCATTGTGAATCTGGACCATTCATTTATTTTCATGAACACTTTCATGGTCCTGATGTCATGAAGTGTACCAATTCTCATATTTTTTAGTAAAATTTATTCAACAATTCCTAACATTCTTTAGAAATTCATAACATTTGTCGAAATTTCATATACGATAAAACTCAGACATACCTCGGCTGAACTCAGCAAATTCGGTTGAACTCAGATGAACTTGCCAAATAGAAATGGTGGAAATCCATTGGAACTTGGCAAAATTATAGTGGAGATGAGAAATAATTTTGGGCATATGCTATACTTGATCTATTAATTAGACTCACATTCTTTATTTCTTTTTTCTAAAAGGTTAACTATGGTTAAGGTTAGACAGTGCGGGCCCCGTAAGATAATAAGAGCCAGTAAAATGGGGTATTGCTCACCCTCTTTTGTTGGGAGTGAACAAATTCGAACTCTGTAAATATACGAAATGAATCGGTCATATATATATACGAATTCGATTACAATGTTGCATTCCAATTTGTGAGGTAAACCTGCATGGATATATATACGAATTCGATTACAATGTTGCATTCCAAAAACCAGGAAACAATTCCTCTTTTTGAAAAAAATGTGTATATTCTATTTGCATAAGAATCACTTTAAACTTTTTGTCTTAGCTAGGCATCGAGTAGCGTTCAGAAGCCAATTGATGGAGGAGAGGATGACAGCAACAGCAGCAGCGTCGGCGAACTACCACGGGCAGACCCTGTTGTGGATAGCATTTTGACTGCCAACATGATCAAACAAGACTTGATCCTCCTCGAGAACCAAATTCCTTTCTTTGTGCTTGAAGAGTTGTTCGAACTCACAGTGGGTAAGATCCCCGAGGAAAACAAGTTATCACTCACCAAGTATGTTCTTGGGTACTTTGGCAACATTTTGAGACCAAATGTTGAAACTGGAAGTAGCAAGACGAAAACTTCTTGTTGTTTGCCTTGTGAATGCGTCCTTCGCGTTTATGATTCTACAAAAGAAAATGAAGAGAGAGATGATTCTACAAAAGAAAATGAAGAGGGAGAAGAAGAGTTAACAAAAGGTATTGTCCACCATCATATTCTCCATTTCCTACACGAGCATTACCGTCCTAGTAAAACACAAAACCCCCCAGAAGAAGAGAATGGTGAAGGAGAGGTTTCTGCATCAGAACTCCACTATGCACGTCCTAGTAAAACACAGAACCCCCCAGAAAAAGAGAATGGTGAAGGAGAGGTTTCTGCATCAGAACTCCACGATGCAGGAGTCAAGTTTGTCTCTGCTCAGGGAAACATTAATCTGTTTGACGTAAATTTCAGAGAACCTAAATTCCTATATTGGGGGTTTTTTAGTGCCAGATTTGAAATCCCGACTCTTGATATAGATGACCCCACAGAGCCACTCCTTAGAAACCTCATTGCCTTGGAACAGTGTTGCCCTGCGGTTGAACAGTACTACACGTCCTACGCAAAGTTCATGGACATTTTAATTAGCTCAGAGGAAGACGTCAAAGTGCTTAAAAAAGCCAAAGTTATACGCAACCACTTGGGCAAGGACAAGGACGTCTGTTGTCTGTTCAACAATCTGTGCAAGGAAGTTGTAATAGGGGAGTTCTATTTCGAAAACCAGTGCCGAGAAGCATACAAGTATAGTCGGCATCACTGGCCGAAGTGGAGGGCGTACTGGAAACGCACGTACGTTGAATCTCCATGGGGGATCGTAGCTTTCTCTGTGGCCATTATTGTCTTTGGTGTATCGGTTAGTAATTTCTTTCGCTGGTTCCTTAAATAAATGCCGGTGATCATGAACATTATCTGTGTTTATAATTGTTATGAAGATTGTCTATCTGAATGTGTAGCTATAAAGAAGTGTCAAGTGTGCCTTTCTTCTTCGAGGTAAGATATGTACTTGTCAATCAACAGTGTCATTCTGTCATTACCTTTTAGTGTTCTAGCTGTTGAAAATTGAGCATGATTGGGATGATTCCAATTGAGTTGTAAAATCTTCAACTCCTTCCCCTATCTACTGTTATGTGTAAGTGTCAGAGTTACATGTTTTCTATAATTGAGCAATAATATATGTGTTTGTGTGTGGAATTGAAACCTCTCCAACCAACAGTTTCTTTGTGCCCAATGGTAGCGAATTTAGCTCTCGATACAAGAACTATTCGAGTTCGTTTGCTGTTATTTGGATTGGTGAATTCTTACAGATACATTTCCTATGAAGGAACTGGACAGAATCAAAGTCAGAGTTTATTGTTCCAGCTCCTACAGAAATAAGAAAAACTAAATGGATCTGTAAGAAATGTTAAAGGTCCGCGTAGCATTATCGAAATACATCCAATTTTTGTAGCTAGACAATCATTCATCTACCAGTTAGTCTCTCATTACACAAGAAAATGGGCTGATGAAGAACAATGTTATGCTGTAAAACAAAAGAAAAAAACCGAGAGATAATCACTAACGAGACACCCAACATCTTTGTCTTTAGCGATTTTTAGCATCATGATAAACATAATCGAGTACACTGATAAATCAAGCACAATACTGCTAACTTGCAAAATCAAAAGAAACCAAAACCCAGACAAAAGAGGAAAGGCAAAGAGTGGAAATGAAGGAGGAGAAAAAAATCGCCCAGAAAACCGAAAACTCCCTCTTTATAAACCATAGGATTGCATACAGCCATTCCATTGACATCAATTAGGACGCAGGCTGAAACCCGAGAAGGTTAGGATAATTCCGGGATGCCACTCGACGGGGGTAGTGGATGTCACTCGACACTACTAATTGTGGATGCGAGTCGATGCGACCAAGTCACACAATTGATTGTAGGAGGAATTCTCAACTCCAAGCAAGAAATTATACTTGCAAATATTTTCATAAACTCGAACTCTTCCCTTTCATTTCATTTCATTAGATCAACTAGTTGTAGGCATTACAAAGATTGCACTCCCAAGACTTAATAAAGATTGGACGATTTCCTAGATAGACCTTTCAAATACTCAGATGACCCTTTAACTACATACAAAATGATAAGGAAATTCTGGCACTCAAAACAATAAGGGGAGACATCCTAATTTATAGGATTATAAGCACCTGTTCATAAGAGCCATCTCTTTCGCTCAAAATAAAAGGTCACACCAAAAGAGATATATAAAACTAAAAGTCACACTTTTTAGCAAATGACATGTTTCTCAAATTAATGTATCTTCTAATTTTTAAAACTTATCAAAGTTCCAACATGATAATCATCTTTAAAATGTGCACAAAGATAGTGTTTATTTTCAATCCAAATAGTTTAGCGTTGATAAAATTAGAGAGAGCAGGAGGGAGGGAGAAGCTGAGATTCAGAATAGGGAGTTGGGAGTGTGATTTGGTCTTATGGCCGCGGGTGGAATGGGTTTTATTTGGTGATGAGGAGATTGCAGTTCGCGTGGCTTTTTTGCTCCAAAAAACGATATAAGAGATTGTAATGTAAATCTCAATCCAAATACATGAGGTAGAATACTCATTGTTGGACAAGGAACCAAGCGACCACGACAGTGGAGACTCGGCCCAATGACTATATCCTAACCAGACAAACCTTTTCCAGCATAAAACACACGCACTTCATCATAAGTTTTGATTAAAATCCAATCAAAAAATTAAAAGAAAAAAAATCTCATCACATCACAAACCATCATAATCCGTCACGGGTGGAATCACTACGACCACATCTTCGATGACCTCGAGATGCGAACCAAAACCACAACCATGAACGCAACCCACTGGCGACCACGCGCTGGTGATGATGGAGGAGGAGCGACGGAGGAGGGATAGGTGATGAAGGAAAGCCAAGAGAAGAGAAACGAGGGATTAATCTAGAGAGACTCCGAAATCTGAGATCGAGAGATAAAACAACCCTCACTAAAGAGGAGTTCTTGAAAGCGAAAAAACCATCGCTGTGGAGGAAGAAAGACACACTCTCTCCACCCCAGTTTAAATGTCTCCTATGGGAATCTGTATATTTTCAAATCCCCAAAAATATATTTCTATATGTTATTAGTTTTACTTTTTTTACACCAAATTAAAGTACTCAATATGTACTTTAAATTGATGTAAAATAAATAAATAAATATATTTTGGGGGTTGAAAATGCACGAATTTTCTAACGCTAAGCACAAAAACTTAACAAAAATTCATATTAAAAAAGACCCAAATGTAATAACCGCTTGTTTTTTATTTTTAGTTCTGATCAGCGATCAACTCCTTTTTGATTTCAGTCTCATCGTTGGGGAGAGGTTTATCTCACCAACGTCGTGAATCTTTAACATTTGACAAGAGGCGATTTAACAAAGTAAGCAGTGTTTATTAAATGCTCTTGGAGCACGACTGCTACGCGGTGCTCCAAACTAAAATATATCTGGAAGAATAAGGGTGGGCATAGAGAGGGAGAACTGTGTTGGGGAATAGATAGAAAGATAGGAAGATGAGATACTAGCATTCTAAAATATATCTGGTGCTCCTTGAGCATGGCCTAAGATACTAAAAGGACCAAACCAAAAAACTTAAAAGGAGAGTGAGTTCATGTTAATTGGGATATTGGTCCTAATTCCAATAAATCAGAAGTCTTGCACATGGTTGATAGCCTCTGGAATACAGAAGTGCTAGCTGGTGTTAGCCGGTTCCCCTTTTGCCGTGTGTGACCTTACATCATCTTTTTTTTTTTTTTTTTTTCCAATCGTAGTTCCATTGGTTGTGATTGTGGTTGTGCTTTAATCTCAATTCTTGAGTGCATTCACATTTAATTTAATCCCAACATTCACACTATAAAATTTTCATCTTCAGAATAATATTAAAATACCAGTTGTTTCTGGTAAAAAACCAAGGCCTCTAAAGGGTTTAGACAAGATGTTGTTTTCGCAGTGTAGAGACAAGATGTCCAAAATACCAAATATACCATTTAGACAATACAGTGAACTCATTTGAAAGCATTTGTGTTCAAAATCGGTGTGAACTCATTTGTTTTCAAAATCGGTGATATTGAGCTGTCGCGTAGGTGAGAGAGTAATAACAGGATGGATCGATCGTTATAATTGTTTCCAGGTAAAGGAACCCTTCTTGTGAATCTTGTGGCCCATTTTAAGGATTGGTCTTCGGCCTACAAGCGCAGTAAAGGCCAGTCCAGAACTACTACTTTAACAAAGCTCAGCACATTAAAGTTGGATTTGTTTCACACTTTATCAGTCACCATGGCATTATCTTCGATTGGGTACGTAATGCTATGCCTACGTGAGTTGCACTTCACATCTATAATACATAGTATAACAGAATGACATTTCGTGATCAGAAAGTCTGTGGATGCCACAAGTGCTACGAATTGATTGACCAACACAATTGTGTTTCTTTTTTTGGGTCAATCGATAAGCTTTATTCATTATGCAATTGTAGAAACATCCAACAAAACTTCCAACTGAGCCCAGATGGGGAAATTCAGCCCCCTCCCAAGTCGGGACAAACAAGAGATAGGGTAGCTATCAAGGTAAAGCAAAAGTATCATGAATTATAACATCCAAATTAGCACTAATCAATTTAGCTCCTTCCTTGCAACATTCGAACTAACAGGCCATCGCATTAACTGCCTTTGTTATTTGGAAGCAGCTACGACAACTTCGTTTTGTCTTCGTTTATCCACGCGAATCAGTACTCCCCAGTGTACATACCGAAGGGGCAGGCATCAAAATTGAATTAAGGGGACAATTTGTAACGTGCCATGCTCAATTGTCACCCATGGCCAAATACAAACAAATAAAGTTTTCCGAGCTAGCAGGTAGTGATAGGTTGAATTTGTCGCACGTCTTTATATGACGCTCCCTGGTGTGGTACTGTTTGACGGATTTCTAGACCTAAAATAACGGGTTGCCCCAAGTATAGGGCTAGGACCAATATAACACAATATTCGATAAGACCGGAATCGAATTCACAGAGACGATGATATGTGCTGACTTAAAAACTTGAATTGTTACTACTTATACTGGCTCTTAGGTACCCATTGTCGATTGGTTGAGATTAAAAATATTCTTTTTTTCCAGATAATTAAAAAGGAGGTAAAGTCGTAGGGTTCTTAACACTCACAACCAGTCCCGGACTTATTTACTCCAATCGATTGGTGTTCTTGAAACATTTGACTGAAAGCTACCCCGAAAGATGCAAACCTTTATGGTCACCGTTTACCCATGCGCAGCGGAGAATGAGTTTTGGACCCCGATTCCCCCATTCACATTGGTTCCAACGATGCTCAAGTTCGTCTAACGAACGTACTTTATTAACCTAAAATTGTTTTTTCATTATTATTTCAAAATAGAAGCAAAACACGTCCGATCTGGTCACAGTGTGCTAATCACTCGCGATTCTACCTATACGACTACTTACTCATTATTAACCAAGAAACAAAAGAAACCATAGTTTGAAACATACTTCTATTACGCGAGATGAAAAACAAACAAGAAATATCAACTAATCAAATACCAACGAATAACTTTTATTAAAAACAAAAATTAAAATAAGTTATCGAAGTGCGAGTAATTGAACAAAACTTCAAATAAAATTTGAAAGGAAAAAGGCTCGGAAGAAAACTATCCAATATTCGGAAAAAGAATCGTTATCTAGGCAGCCACGTTTTTCCGTTTTTTCCTGCGTTCCCGAAGTCCTCTGACGGCAGCCCCGTTCTTTCCTTTTCTCCTGTAAAAAGTGCTGATCCTGAACCAAACCCTTGCTGCCCAAAGCTGCAATCAATGGGCCCATGTATTGACTCACGTTTTTTTTTTTTTTTTGACAAGCATTGACTCACGTTTGATTACCGAATCTTCACGTCCAACCCAATTTTCATGTTCCAAATCCATAATGTAGCCTAGGAATTTTATCCGGTGCTTCTCTCTTCCATTAATCTAGTGTACACTCGGTCCTATAACTTCATTAATTTTAGCGGCACCGGCTTTGCATGGACACATAGTAAAACATTATTCTATTTTTTACCTCCAAACGTTATCCATCGGCTCAGAGAGCCCTGAAACACAATTAACAAGGCCGAGCCCTGAAACACAATTAACAAGGCCAAGCAAAAAAAAAACCACAATTAAGTATCAAACCCTAAGTAGACGTACTAAATGGGCATAACAAGCCTAAGTTAGGAGCGTAATAGGTGAATTTACGCACCTATTAGTTACTACAAAATTTCTTTTTTGTATCATTATCTTTAATGGTATGGAAACTCTTTTTTTTTTTTGTAGATAAAAAAAAAAAAAGAACTAAATGTAGGAATGCATAAAAATACTACTTTTTGTCTTATTTTTTCTTCAATATTACCACTGTTCTTCGTCCAAAAAAAAAAAAAAAGTAGCTTTTCTATAACAATTTGTTGCCAATTTTGTTGGTTATGTCTATGATGGAGCCCAATAAGCTACAACGGGTAAGTAAAAGGGAATAAATAAGATAAAATCATAGTTGTTAACACATATATGCTTCCTGAATACGGCCTCTAATAGATGGCAATAAAATGTTGGCAATGAACAAGTTTTGGTTGTTTGTATAGTTTCCAGCTCACAGATATTTCGGGACCATTTTTGTCTTTCGTATGATCTTATCCCCTTTGTTTTTTTCTAAACACATTTTTGCCCTGAAAGGTTTAAACACGTGTATCACTCCACAACATATATATCAAAGGGAGAAAAAAAAAACTTTGTGTACACCAAATGTAAAATGGATTGTGCACGACCCACTTGAAGATTATACACAAATAATTGGAGTCATTCAATTTATTTGAAATATTTTTCAAGGGTGCTTACAATAATCAACTCAATCAGGTATATTATATATTAAGGACACGCTTTGATCAATTAGTTTAATTTTTAGTTCCTAAATTCGCAGAGGCCAAAAATACCATTTAGACAATACAGTGAACTCATTTGTGTCAAAAAGTGAATTTGTTTTCAAAATCGGTGATATTGAGCTGCTGCGTAGGTGAGAGAGTAATAACAGAATGGATCGATCATCGTTATAATTATTTTACGTAGTATAAACAGAATGACATTTCAAGTGCTACGAATTGATTGACCAATACAAATGGTTTTTTTTTTTGGTCAAATCGGTAGGCTTTATTCATTTCACAATTGTAGAAACATCCAACAAAACATCCAACTGATCCCAAATGGGGAAATCCAGCCCCCTCCCAAGTCGGGACAAACAAGAGATAGGGCATATTTAGCTATCAAGGTAAATTAAAGCAAAAGTATCATAAATTATAACATCCGGATTAGCACTAATCAAGCTCCTTCCTTGCAACATTCGAACAATCTTCTGAGCACAACCTCCCAAAATAACATTGTTGCTTCCAAAATTCTGCAAATTAGTCACTGCCATATGAAATGTTCCTGTCACAGGATGTCCGACGATTCAAAATTCACATTTTGTATACTCCGCAACGGAAAATATTTATGCAAAAGTTCATGTTGATGCAACATTAGGTTCATATAGACGGTAAATAAGATAATAAACATAAGATTTTCGTTCTGCAAAAGGAAATGTAAATATGAGTTTTTCACGAGTCGATCACTGCCCATTTAAATTGATTTCTTACAGATGAGATATTATTCTCCTTAATTGCAAGGATGAATATACAGTTTGAATCAGTGATATGGTCCCAAGAGATCGAAGATCAGTCACCAAGGCATTATCTTATATTGGGTAATGCTATGTAGGTCTTACTTCACATGTATACTATTTAGTATAATAGAATGATATTTCGTGAGGAGGCCTGTGGATGCCACAAGTGCTACGAATTAATTTTTTTTTGCTCGGCAAAAGAAACTTTTATAAATCTCGAAAGGTTACATCGAGGGGGAACATCGAAAGCACATGATGCTTACGAGATCAGACAAAGAAGAAAAAGAAAGAAACACTAAAACTAACCTTCCAACAGAGAGTTGAACGGATCACCTGACACCATTCAAACACATATTACAATTTCACCTTTCTAATTCCATCAAGGAAACCTTTAAAATCCTCCACAGTATATACCTTGATATCGAACTTCACCTTAATCCACATCGCAACTCTGGTTTTGATCACCTCACCCACTTGCCCTACTCCTGTCGAAGCATTATTGAACACGTAGTCATTCCTCGCCAACCACAATGACCAAATTGTAGCAAAGAATGTTGTTTCCCACAAATGATTCTCCAAATTTTTAAAGCTATTGTCAAACCACCAAGTAAAGAGAGCATCCAAAGATTGAGGACACACCCATCTCACATGCCACCAATCCAGGATCAAAGACCAAACATCCCATGAGAATTTACAATGTAAAAAAAGGTGTTGAGGTGTCTCCAAATACATAGAACACAACGGGCAAAGTGCTGAATTGCCTTCAAGGATCATGTTTCTACTTTGAAGCACAGATCTAGTAGCCACTCTATCTTGAAGGGCCATCCACGCAAAAATCTCCACCTTAGGAGGGCTGAGATTTTTCCAGATTGTTTCCAATACCGAATTTCTTACATTTCCGGACTGTTCCCATTTGTTGTACACTGATTTCACCGAGAAACAACCATCAGAGGTCCACCTCCATTTCAACAAATCGCTTTTAGAATGATCCAAAGTCACTGCATGAAGTCTTTGTTGTAAATCCTCCAGTTGTTGAATTTCCCAATCATACCGAATTCTTCGGAATAGCAAATTCCAATTCCCCACTCCACTACCACCTTTCACGACACTGATCATCTCATGTTTTTGCAATGACTTGAGGTAAAGACGTGGGAACTCCTCCTTAAGAGTAGTGTCCCCCATCCACGTGTGGTGCCAAAAGGAAATTTCCTGTCCGGAATGAACCTGCCGTCTAAAACCTTCTTGGATAATAGTCCCAATACGTGAGGATGCCTCCCCTACCGAACAAATGTCCCTCCAGATATTCGAAACCACGCCAGACACAGGCAAACTGGGTAACCAACATCCTTGCTCCAGATTGTATTTACGTTTAATAACCTTCACCCAAAGGGAATCATTGTCCTTATAGAACCTCCACCACCATTTGGCCAAAAGAGCAAGATTTTGAGTAATCAAAGTTTTCACTCCTAACCCACCATATTCCTTCTTTTTAGAAATCATCTCCCATTTAACCAAATGAAGCTTTTTCTTGTCCATCGTATCGCCCCAAAAAAACTGTCTTTGGATTTTCTCTAACCTCTTTGCTACCGAAATTGGCATCTTGAAAAGGGACATGAAGTAGATGGGTAAACTGCCAAGGGAGGAATTAATTAAAGTAAGTTTACCTCCAGAAGAATTATATCTACTACGCCACACAGACAGCCTCTTTTCCATTCTAGCAACCACTGGATCCCACGTTTTGATTCTAGAGGGGTTAGCACCTAACGGTAAGCCCAAGTACTTGATTGGCAAGTGATCAACTTTGCACTCCATAATCCGAGCTAGGGAGATGACATCCTGATGAGGAATGTTCACTCCACATAATGAACTTTTGGAGAAATTAATCTTAAGTCCAGACATGAGTTGGAAACATCTAAGAATTCTTTTGATATTGGCCATCTCTCCCCTGTCATTGTTACAAAACATAATCGTAATTGGCCAATACAATTGCTTTTTTATTCCTTAATGATCATATTGTTACAATGTTCTTCACATTGAATAAAACCAAAGTAATATAATTATTAGAGGTGGCAAACGGGCGGGTCTTGGCAGGTTGGATTGGGTGGTGGGTCAAATATGAGCGGGTCGAATATGGGTCAAAAAATGCGTTGATACGGGTCGGATCGAATATGGGTCATTCCCCTCTCTCTCCCTCTCTCTCTCTTTCTCTGTGATTTGTCTCAATAAGGAAATTCAGAAAAGTAAAATTTTATGATTAAAACTCAATTTTTTTTAAAATAAAAATGAAGCAATTAGAGGCTAAAAAAAAACTTTAAAAATTTAGGTTTTTACATTTTTCCTATTTCCAAACAGTAACGTAACTTTGACGAGGAGTCAAAGGTTGCATCAGAGAATTATCTGGAAGGTGATGATTGCACTGATTGTACAGTTTCGGTGTTCGTTGCGTTCGCCAAAGCCACTGCTTAGGTTTGGATTAAAAAGTCAACTTACTTTTTTTTTTTGTTTCTATTCAAATTTTTTTGTATTTGTTTTTCTTTTGAGACAAACTTTTTATCCCTATTAGTTCATTTTGATGAGAGAATTGAAAAGGTAATTTTTTTTACTTTTACCCTAATATTTTTTGTAATATTCAAGATAAATCCCAACAATCGGCTTTTTGGCTTTTATCTTGGATGTTTTCAAAAATATTTGCGTAAAAGTTATAATTTTTTACTTTTATGATTGGAGCGAATCAAAAATTGTAAAATACTTGTCACAAAATGACAAACACGAAAAATGTTGAATAAAGACAATGGAAAAAAAAACCCCAAAAGAGGGAAAGGAGCTCAAGGAATTGGTCTTGTAATTATCTTATCACAGTCCAGAGGAGCTCAAGGGATTGGAGAGAGAGAGAGAGAGAGAGAGAGAGAGAGAGAGAACTTGTGCAGAAGGCACACTCTAGATTTTGCACGGATACAAAAGTCTTACTGAAAAACAAAAAAAAGAGTGCATTTATCGAAAAGTAGATTGCAAAAATCATTCCCTTTTACAATCCTTCGATGAGACTTGGATTTGGGCGAGAAAGGACAGTTTGTATAATTTCGATCGTTCTTCTCTGGTCTATAACAAATTAACAATCCTAAATTATTGACAGTTTGCCTTCGGGCTATCAATATTATATGGATTGCAATTGAATCGATTTACTTATTTTTTTTAAAAAGGACTCCATCCAATTCAAATCCGGACCACAGAGAAACAAAAGAGAACCATCAATTGAGAGAGAGAGACTACTATACAATGCCGCATTATGCTGGAGCTGTGGAATTTTTTTCCAAAAACAACTTGCGGGGGTTTCACATTTTAGGAGTAAATTAAAACAACTCTTGTGGAGAGAATGGGTGTTTTGATTCCGACTCATATTGAACCCATTTTTAACCCATCTAAACTCATGTATATATGGGTTTATATGGGCTCAACCTATAAAAACACATTATACAATATGGGCAGGTTAGGATGGTTATAAGTGGGCGGCGTTAGGCGGGTAAAAAAATATGAGTTGATATTACCACCTCTACTAATTATATAAAGAAATCCGCAACTGTGCTATGCATAGAGTTTTTTTTTCTTGTATGTTGTATTGTGAATCTAGTTTAGGACCCATTCAAATTAGTCCATCTATGGTACACAAAACTTTTTTTTTGTATGGTACTCACAAAGAAACTTTAGTGGTAAGTATTTCAGATTGAGTAGTTAGCATTTTACAAGAAGTGGTAAGTATTTCACATTGAGTAATAGGTATTCTAACATGGAATACTTACCACTCAATGTGAAATATTTACCACGTGGAAGTATTTGATATGAAGTGATAAATATAATAGATCTGGAAGACACCACTCAATACAAAATACTTATTATCCCTTATGAAATACTTATCATTCAATGTAAAATACTTACCATTAAAGTAAATTTTTGGATACTACACACTCAAAAGTGATTTGTGTACGATAAAAAATTCCAAATAGTGGGGTTTTTTATTTTTATTTTTTGCCATAATTTATACATCAATAGGGGTTAGTATGTTAGTCAATGAAGATTCAAAGACTATCCATAGCTCTGAACCCCAAATAATGGGCTTTGGGCCTGTCTTGCAACTTAGGTAAAGGTGCAAAGTTTATTAAGAGCATCTCTGGTAGGTCCTTAAAACTTTATAATTGGAACAAAAAAAATTTATTTTACACTCTAGCAGATTCTTCAACTTTTATTGTAAGTTACTTTTTTTTTTTCTAGATTAATTGTATACTCTAACAAGTTCATCAATACCAAATCATCTTTGTGGGCGTTAAGAAAAAACAAATTTAAAGAAACAGAAAATCATTTTCGTGGTAAAATATGATATTTAAGCAATGCTACTCGTATGCCACTTATATAGGTCATGTTTGGTAGCCATTTTATTTTCTATTTTCTGTTTTTATTTTCAAAATTTTTAAAAATTAACTTTGAAAGTTTGTTTGGTGCCTACTTCCACTTTCAAATTCTAGAAATCACTTTCAGTATTTTTAAAATTTGAGGAAGTAGCAAAACTCAACTTTCACTATTTTTAAAAGTAAAAAAACAGGCTCCCAAATAGGCTTCACTACAATTCCTTGGAGGTCTTTTTTTATTCTCTCTTCTTCTTCTTCTTCTTCTTCTTCATCTTCTTCTCTCTCTCTCTCTCTCTCTCTCTTTCTCTCAAACTTTCACATTCACGTCTCTCTCTCTCTCTCCCCACCCACCGGGATACCATAGAACCATCATTTTCCCTTCTGATACATAATTTGGATTTATGGTTAAATTTAATGTTTTCATATATGAACCTTGTGCCAAGACTAGCTGAGAGTAAAGCTCTGCTCAGTTGTATTCTTATATCACATAATAGTAATCTTTTACGTTGTTAAAATGACGAGAATGTTCTCAAATATTTGTGTTTGATTTCCATGAGATTCTAGAATAGCGTTAAGAATTGTTGCTATTAAAGAATCATAGCTTTGAGAATAGTTGATTGTAGCACAAGAAGATGTTACTCAAAGCAAGACAATTGAAGCTTCTTATTATTTAAAAATAAAAAACTGTATTTTTTGGAGTCCTTTTCGGGCTAAAAAATAGGGGGCCGGAAGCGACGGCTTCTTTTGCTTCCCCTCTAAGCCGGCTCTGCCTGGTCTATCTCCCCGACCCTTCTCTCAGAATATCAAGTATGGAATTTGTTTTTAACGTGATTGCAAAGGCTATGATGATTCTCTCTCTCCTGTATCATTTGGGAACTAGTGGAGAAATTTGCAAGAGACACCATTTTCGAAAAAGTAAATACTGGTTTCAGAAAATGAATTTTTTTTTTGAAAACAGGTTGACACAAACATGTTTTCCGCTTTCACTTTTTTTAGGAAAAGAAAAAACTGATTTCAGCAAATCGAAAACAGGAAACTGAAAATTGGCAGTGCTTCCAAACATAGCCATAGTGTTTTAAATTTATTGAAATTTGATATTTAAATATCCGATGGGGATCCTTTAAGAATGGCACATGTTTGTTGTTTACACTCAAGTGACATATAACACGGTTGCCCTCCCCATAACATTTTTCCATTCTCCGCAAACGTATGGTTTATTGCATGATTTGCATCCCGAATTGATGTTGAAGATTTTTTATTTATTTTTAATCGGTAGGCTTTATTCATTACGCAATTGTAAAAACATCCAGCAATGCTTCCATCTGAGCCCAGACAGATGAAATCCAGCCCCTCCCAAGTCGGGACAAACAAGAGATAGGGCTTACTTGGCTATCAAGGTAAAGGTAAAGTATAATGAATTATAACATCCAAAATGGCACTAATCAAGCTCCTTCCTTGCAGCAATTAATCCAACGATCTTCTGAGCATCACCTTCCAAAATTCTGCAAACTCGTCGCTGCCATACGAAATCCCATTTCAGGATGTCGAAGATTCAAAATGCACATTTTGTATAGTCCGCAATGGAAAATATTTATGCAAAAGTTCACGTTCATATGGACGGTAAATAAGATAATAAAAATAAGATTTCGTTCTGCAAAAGGAAATGTAAATATATATGAATTTTTCACGAGTCGATCATTGCCCATTTAAATTGATTTCTTACAGGTGAGATACTATTCTCTTTAATTGCAACAAGATGAATAGTTTGAATCATTGATATGGTCCCAAGAGAAGATTAGAGGAGTTTATAACCCGAGGTATCATCACTTTCATTTTTCTCTTTTCCATCTTCGGATTAATTAAAAATATAGATTATTAATAACAGGGGACTTATTGATGCCTGCCCAGCTTTGATATGTTGTGTGATGCTAGCTAGCGTATTCAATTCATTGCCTTCATTTAGGGAGTCCGGCTCCTCTCCAATCCATAGGAATTGGAGGATCCTCCAATTCCAATTCAATAGTCAAGATTACCCCAAGATCTTCAACCCCAAAACACATATAGTATTCTTCGGGCACTTAATTACTCCCCAAATATTTCTCAATTATCATTTATCACATTTCAAGCACCAATTTACCAGATTCTAAACATTAGTAAAATTTCATATCGTAACTTTAATAACATATGTAGATTCATTGGGTTAATCAAAGAACTCCTTTTGCATTTCTTCTAAAATATTTTTTCTGTAAAAATTATCTTATGTTCAATTACATACTCTTACGATTTCTTTCTAATTTTCATTGCTGAATCTTAATTTCGACTTTCTTACATACAAGAACAACTACATTAATGAGTACACGACACAATAGGAAGCACATGTGGAAATACACTTGTATCGCTGAGCAAAAAAAAAAAAACACTTTTATCAGTAAAAAAATCTCATGAGTTACATAATAAGATAATATCAACGAAAAAAAAATCATGCTGAAAGGAAAAAAAAATTACTGATATAATATTAGTAAAAAAATCCTCATGGGCTAATGATATTGGTCGAAAAAAATCCTGATGAGCTATATAATTTTTTTTCAGAGGCAGATTTAATAGGGAGAGAAGACGCCGTTCAAAAAAATTATTGAATTTTTTGTAACAACTTCGAAAATTAATGAATTATTGTCGCCGTTCAAAAAACAGGGAGGGAAGATGCTTATGTAATTGAGAAATATTGGGGGAGTAATTGGGTGCCCGTAGAATACTATATGAGCTTTGGGGCTTGAGCTGTTAGGGTAATCTTGACCATTGAATTGAAATTGGAGGATCCTCCAATTTATTATAGATTAGAGAGGAGCCGGACTCTCATTTAGGAACCGGACTACATTTTGTAAATCGAAGCTACATTTTGTTATTAATATATATCTACTTTTTTATTATCTTGTTAATTCTAATTGTTTTTTTCATTTAGCCGGACTCTCACTTTTTTTTTCGGTTGGACGGTTTCTTTGTTTTCCTCTTTGTTCTAAGCTTGTGTTCTTAGCGAGTTTTCCACTCGATGTACCCCTTTCGAGTTAATAAAATCTTCTTTTGCCGAGCAAAAAAAAAAAGTGAACTACATAGTACACATAGTTCAAATTTTCAACCCCGCTTATCGAAAATTCTCACTTCGATTGCCACTGCTTGTAACCTATATACAAACATGCTAGGATTATGTTTTAAACACACATCAATGAAAGCAATATTTTTTGTGAATCCATGTTAGACTAGGATCTCCGATCATTGTTCTCTAAAAGCAAAAAGAGAAACTTGAAAAAAGGAAAAAGCAAAGTTTGAAATTGAGGATTGCTAATAGTAATCAATTATACTTTCAAGATGTGAACGGTTTCTGTTGGTCCAAAAGCAACCCAAGAGGGGGGGTGAATTGGGTATCTCAATTAAAACGCGGAATTAAAAGCTAATTGCAAGATAAAAATAAAGCAAGCCAAATTGCCCCAAGTAAGATTCAAAGATTATCAAATTACGCAAGCAATATAAATATGCAAAGCGAAAATTAAAGAGAGTGGGGAAGAGAGAATCGAACGCAAGGATTTATAGTGGTTCGGTCCGCAACTTCACGGCCTAGTCCACTCCCCAAGTGTCCAACTTGGGATTTGCTGCACTATCTCCAATAGTTACAATCTTCTAGCTTCGCGGGTGCTAGACAACCTTTACAACGAGCAATCTATCCCCAATCACTCCGACTAATTTTGACTCCGGTGCTAGTCACACCTAACGCAACTAGTTTTGACTCCGGTGCTAGTAACACCTAACTACCAAGTGATTTTCTCTCCAAAACCACTCACAAAAAGTAATCACTCACAAGAGTATGAATAAGGGTGTACAATCCCTTTTACAATAAGGTTCAAACTAAGAACTCTCTCACACAAGAGTATAGATATCAAGATGAAGAATTGAGTATGACTTGATAGATTTTCAAGTGATGGCTCACGGCAATTTTTTTCTTCCAGAGTTATCTCTCTCTGCCGTGTCTTCCTTCTTTTCTTGTATTTATCCTTCAAGAACCAAAATATCCGATGGAAAGAATCAACCCCCAAACTTGATTTCTTTCCTCCTAATTTATCTCCACCATTAATTCTTCCATCCAAATTCCAACCAGCCGTTGGGAACAATTTAGGTAGTCATACCTTTAAGGCAGACAATGATTTCTTCCACTTGACTTGTTTGCTTCTTCAAACTAGAAATCAATCTTCCACTGACTTAGCCCATCAACTAGCCGTTAGATATAATGAAGCTTCCAGTAATCTTTAATCTTCCTCCTTGATTAGCATTTTGCTTTCCATAAAATTCCTTAAGCTAATTAAAAAATAGGAGAAGATTTGTCCTTAATCATCCTCCTTTCAATTTATCTTGACCAATGAAGATAGTGATTTGGTGTAGCAATCTTCCCATGTGCACTTCGACCAAATCCTACAAAATAAACATTTAGGTATTCCAAATATCACAATATTAATTATATTTCTTTTCAATAAAAATATATTTTGTTATCATCAAAATCAATAAGGTATTCCATAGAAACCTTTGGGCTAACAATCTCCCCCTTTTTGATGATGACAAACCATTAATGATTTTAATCAAATAGAATTTAGAAATATAATTAGAGCAAAAGAAATAAGATACTCCCCCTGAATTTATGCATCCTTTGCTAGAGCTTTTTCTCCCCCTCTAGCTTTCACAATATTTCTCCCCCTTTGTCATCAACAAAAAGATCGTGGGGAAGAAATGATAGAATCATATCTCTTTTCGGCATTCACAATATTTCTCCCCCATTATCATCAACAAAATGTAGGGGACTCTTTGTTCATAATTCTCCACATAAATTCCTCATTTTCTGTGAAACTCCGTTACAATCCGTTAGAAGAAATAAAGCTTCATGCTCACCAAAAAATTCATAAGCTGCCTTCACTTGAAAAGCTTGTTAGACATTAAGCACAGTAACAATGTTTAATAAACTTAAGGAGGATTAATCACCATATGTTATCGTAGAGCCTTATCCATTTGAAAACAAAGTCATTTGGAGAAAGATATTTTCACATAAGCTTTACGAGAAAAAAAACTTTTCAATTAGCAAGAGTTAATAAACAGTAGATAACGCATCAAATTCAGTACCTTCAAATCGATTATAGAACCTTGGGCAACTAAAATTAACCATTAATAATCATACCATACGACTCTGAGTTGACTCTATTAGTCTGTTGAGCTTACTCCATTGCAGTAACTCATCTTTTTCACTGTCTAGCTAGAAACCATCTCTAAACATTCACCTTTGAGCACAACTCAATCTACAAAAATAAATCATATGTAGTTCTTTGGTACCCACAATTGCTTGGGTCCATGAAGGTTAGTAACAGAATGCTTAGGAACCCATATCTTTTTCGTTCCAACACTAATATTTTTACTAATAGGACAAGAATATGATAAATGACCATTCATTCCACAATAGTTGCAAGAAGTGTAAGAATGACTAGAAGAGGTTGATTTTACGAAGAAATTTCGATAAAACTTTTGCTTTTTGGTGGGATTAAAGCCAATGTCCGCTTTGTCAAAAACACATATTTGTTTTCCAAGAAGTATATTCAAATTTTCTTTTCCTTGAACAAACTTAGAAAGGGATGTTTTCAAATCCTCTACTTCTTTTATTAAAGCATCATTTTCAAGTCTCAAATTGTTTTCAGGTATTAACTCATTTACAGTTTCTTTTAAAGAAGAGACTTGTTCAATTTTTTCTTTCAAACAATCATTCTCATTTTTCAAAAATTCATTTTCAGCTAAGAGGGAAAAATTAGTCTTTTTGAGAGACTTATATTTGGAATTCAAATTCTTAAACTTGGAATGCAATTCTTCAAAAGCATCTAACAGTTCATCATAAGTAAATTGCTCATCAAAATCATCACTAGAGTTTACCTCTTCCTCACCATGTGCCATCAAGCATAGGTTAGCAACTTCTTGGTCACTATTTTCTTCGGAACTACTCAGATCAATTTCTCTCAATGCTGCAAGCATTGCTCTTCGTTTTGCCTTCTTCATTGAGCTCTTGATTTCAGGACATTGTGATTTCAAATGGCCCGGCTTCTTACACTCGTAGCATATGATGTCTTTTTTCTTGCTATTTTCTCCTTTGGAACCATTTTTTTCAAAAATTCTTTTTGCCCTTCTCATTTTTCTTGTCATGGACTTTTTGAGTTTTCTTGTGATTACCGCTAGATCTTCATCACCGCTTGATTCGGAGTCATCTTCGCTTTCACTTGATGTACTTGAAGTAGAAATCTTAAAAGCAAGGTCCTTTTTCTTATGGCTTCTATTATCCTCCAAGTTCATCGTGATTTCATGAGTCATAAGAGAACCCAAAAGCTCATCCAAACTGTAATTTGTGAGGTCTTGTTTGGCCTCAATTATTGCCGTCACTTTTGGCTCCCATTGCTTTGGTAATGACCTAAGAATCTTTCTCACAAGATCAACATTAGAATAAGATTTTCCAAGAGATTTCAAACCATTTACAATATCAGTAAAGCGAGTAAACATGCTAGAGATGGATTCATCAGGCATCATTTTAAATAATTCATACTTATGAACAAGCTGGTCAATTTTAGATTCTTTAACCTGACTAGTACCTTCATGCGTGACTTCTAGTTTATCCCAAATTTCTTTAGCCGATTCACATGCAGAAACTCTATTAAACTCACTAGGATCTAAAGCACAATATAGCAGATTTATAGCTTTAGCATTCAGTTCAATTCCAGTAATATCACTAGTATTCCATTCCTTTTCCTCTTTAAGAACTACTACCCCATCAATGGTTTTGGTAGGACGATGTGGCCCATCAACAATAACTCTCCACAACTTATAGTCAGTTTGAATATAAATACGCATTCTAGCCTTCCAATAATTATAGTTAGACCCGCTAAATAAAGGAGGTCTATTGCTCGATTGGCCCTCGGGAAGGAAGGTGCCATAAGGGGTTGCCATAGATCTTACCCTAAGACGATTAAGTCAAATATATTTAGAGCCTTGCTCTGATACCAATTGTTGGTCCAAAAGCAACCCAAGAGGGGGGGTGAATTGGGTATCTCAATTAAAACGCGGAATTAAAAGCTAATTGCAAGATAAAAATAAAGCAAGCCAAATTGCCCCAAGTAAGATTCAAAGATTATCAAATTACGCAAGCAATATAAATATGCAAAGCGAAAATTAAAGAGAGTGGGGAAGAGAGAATCGAACGCAAGGATTTATAGTGGTTCGGTCCGCAACTTCACGGCCTAGTCCACTCCCCAAGTGTCCAACTTGGGATTTGCTGCACTATCTCCAATAGTTACAATCTTCTAGCTTCGCGGGTGCTAGACAACCTTTACAACGAGCAATCTATCCCCAATCACTCCGACTAATTTTGACTCCGGTGCTAGTCACACCTAACGCAACTAGTTTTGACTCCGGTGCTAGTAACACCTAACTACCAAGTGATTTTCTCTCCAAAACCACTCACAAAAAGTAATCACTCACAAGAGTATGAATAAGGGTGTACAATCCCTTTTACAATAAGGTTCAAACTAAGAACTCTCTCACACAAGAGTATAGATATCAAGATGAAGAATTGAGTATGACTTGATAGATTTTCAAGTGATGGCTCACGGCAATTTTTTTCTTCCAGAGTTATCTCTCTCTGCCGTGTCTTCCTTCTTTTCTTGTATTTATCCTTCAAGAACCAAAATATCCGATGGAAAGAATCAACCCCCAAACTTGATTTCTTTCCTCCTAATTTATCTCCACCATTAATTCTTCCATCCAAATTCCAACCAGCCGTTGGGAACAATTTAGGTAGTCATACCTTTAAGGCAGACAATGATTTCTTCCACTTGACTTGTTTGCTTCTTCAAACTAGAAATCAATCTTCCACTGACTTAGCCCATCAACTAGCCGTTAGATATAATGAAGCTTCCAGTAATCTTTAATCTTCCTCCTTGATTAGCATTTTGCTTTCCATAAAATTCCTTAAGCTAATTAAAAAATAGGAGAAGATTTGTCCTTAATCATCCTCCTTTCAATTTATCTTGACCAATGAAGATAGTGATTTGGTGTAGCAATCTTCCCATGTGCACTTCGACCAAATCCTACAAAATAAACATTTAGGTATTCCAAATATCACAATATTAATTATATTTCTTTTCAATAAAAATATATTTTGTTATCATCAAAATCAATAAGGTATTCCATAGAAACCTTTGGGCTAACAGTTTCACTGGTTTGGTACTACTTTTTCTACATCCAGTGACTTCCATTCTTACTTTTGGAAGCTTTCATATGGTATTAGGTAGAAGGAAAAATGTAAAAGCAACCAACCGGGATTTTGTTCGGTCCGGCGAGAAGTCTTCATGACTTTACTTTCATTTGTCAACAGACCAACTAATTAGAGTGCGTTTTTCAATAGATCACTGTACAAGTCCAACTAATTAGATACTTTCATGTGTTCTGTAATTATTGACCGAGGAAGATAATGGTTAGTTTCAATTTAATTTGATGCCTACACCTTTAGAATATTGCAGGGTGATCACGTGGCTGGACCTTTCAAAAACAAAAAAGACTGAAGAGGGATAAAAAAAATCGTTCTGAAAAAATGAACGATATATTCTGATTGTTTTTGTTGGACAAGTAAAACTGCTTTTCGAAGCCCAATAAGTCATAATTGGTCACCTTCAATTGTTTGAAAATAGGGGATAAAAATGACAAAAACATAGTTGAGTTGATGCTTTCGAAAGTTGAATGCCTCAAACATACTGTAAGGCAATGAATAGCTTTTTGTCATTTGTTTTTGGGAAAAAATTCCAAATCACATTTTTTTGGGACCACTGTCAATGAAGTAACAGGGACATTGTTAAAGTCCAAGGACTTAGCTAGTGTCACTCTCAGGGTAATTATTGACAGTACGTAGTAAGGTACAAATTAATGGTCACCTTCAATTTGGGTGCCTACCCTTTGACATATGTGGAGCAATTCACGTGATTATATAGAACTTCCAAAAAAAAAAAGAAAATTGATGCGGCCGGTTAGAAAAAAAAATAGATAAAATCATAAAGGGCATTGGTGTGGATAATGGTTATCATGGCTCATAAGGGTATCCACAATGGGATAATAAGAAACGGATAACCAAAAGTTCTCAAATTGGATTTTAATTATTCATTTAAGAGATTGTTAAGGTTACCAATATAGAGATTCACAATGGTATAATCAAAAAGTTAGTTTTGGTTATCTAAAAACCAAAATTTGATTATTTTTAAGGTTGCAAATTTGATTATTTCTTAAGAGGTTGTTAATTTTGATTATAGTACTATTGTAAGTCATATTTTGTACAGTATTGTTAACTCTAGCTACCTATTACTTTTGAATATGCCATTGTGGATATCCTAAATTGGAATTGCTGTAACATCTCGCCAAAAACAATACGTTCACGAATATTAGCACATTTTTTTTTTTTTGTGTATCGCATCTTTTTTTATCCACCGCTAAAAGTATTGTATTTAATATTTTTCAACATACAAAGGACAAACGAAGATAAATTTCTTCTAGCTAGTTCGTAAGGCAATGAAGGTGAAGAATCTCGACATGCTATACCAATAGTACGAGATATTGTTCATATTACAATAGATCACTCAACTAGTCGAAGGACTTTGTTCTTTTCTAATAACTCAGGCGTTCGGGATAAATAATTAAGTACACCTCGACTAATCTTGAAGGACCAATCCCATCGTTCAGTTACTAAGGTGTCGTTAAAACTTTTGAAAATGTCCAGTAAGTACTGGCCACAAAACAGTTGGTTGTTAAGTGCCATTAACAATTACTGACCGTGGTAATTAAGCTACAAATGGTCACCTTCCATTTTGATGCCTACCCGTTTGGTGTGTTGGGAGTGAGTCGCGTGAAATCATACAGCAGGCATTGAAGGTGATTGACATCACACAGGTGATGCCATGGAAATGAGGTGTGGATGACCTTAATTACCCAAGAAGTGAGGAAAAAAAGTCTTCAGGCGGTGGGAACTTAAACAGCGACCTCCTCCTCTATCCTCAAAGTTTTGTATACTATAGACTTGGTCCCTTAATCTTTTTTCTTTTTAAATTTATAAATAGATGATGTAGAACACGTGGAGGCCCAATTTCATGATCAATTAGACCGGTCGAAGCCTCAGAAGCCCAAACATTGTTTAATTGCAAATTACCCGATTTGGCAACTGTCAGACGAACTCGGATCAGGTCCAAACTTGGTGGGCTGACTTATTTTTGCGCTGCGATCAACACCCAAGACCCTAGTTCATGACTGATGGTGTTTTTCGGCCAAATTCCTTCGTTTAGGCCTCCAATTGGACATTTTTGCTATTTTAAGAAATATTTGTTTCGTTAATAACTTTTAGCGCATAATTCTATAGAAATTAATTATTTTTGGAAAAGTCATGTTTTTCTTTCCTTTTTCCAATTTTATTATTTTTCCCAAATTTTGTGAATTTTCATTTTTGAGTTAGGGTTTTGCTAGATTACGTCTGTTTCCTATAAAAGGGGTTGCAATTTAATATTTATGCAGTTTTTTATCAATAATATTCAGACTTTGTCTTTTTCTTTTGAGGAGTTAAGAACTGCTTGTGGCTACGAGTACCTATCATTCGTTTGATTAGTACGCAACTAATCTCTTTTTTATTTCCGCTGCGTCAATAGAGACTTTAATTGTTTGTAGTTTTCCTTTTACTTATCGAGAATATATAAGACTATTTTCTTAAGGAGTAGATAAATTTACAGTTTTCGAGCTAGCTAGACCCGGGGAACTTGCCAAGCGCATCCGAACCGTCCATCTTGACTATTAATGGTTCAGATATATTTGTTACTCCATCTTTGCCAGTAATTAATGGTCCCAAACTCCCAACACAGAACATGAGTCTTGACACTCTTGACAACACACAGCCATGTAACATCAATCCCTCTCATTTCACTCTACACAGAACATGAGTCGTGACACTCTTGACAACACACAGCCATGTAACATCAATCCCTCTCATTTGATTCTCTCTCTCTCTCCAAAGGGCCTGATGAAAGTTGCTAGTGGCATGCTCATTTTTATTAGGCAAAATGTACCGTCAGCCCTTAGGGCTGATTATAAGTGGGCCTGGCAGCTTAAAAATTTTGTACGTGTCCTCTGAAAATGTGGAGGTAATCGATGCATAGATTGTATGAATAAAAATGACGAAAATAACCACTCCCCGCCCTTTAAGGACAAAACTAGCATGCTGGGGCTTTTACCACCAAATGACGACTACTTTTCCCAAAGCAACTTTCCCTCTTTTTTCTGTTGTAAATAAGGTCCTGTTTTTACTAATAAAAAATATTAAAAATTTAACGTATTTTACCATCTCATTTTCATTAGCAAAAAAATTTCAGCATTTTATGATCTCGTTTCCACAAACAAAAAAGTTGTCAACAAACACTATTTTTGCTACAGTAACTCTTTTGTTTAATAGCAAAAAAAATTCATTAATCTTGAAATTGTTACAAGACTAATAGGAGTAAAGAAATAGCATCATGCTCAAGGAACAATCATCTACCCCATCCGAGACCCAAAACTTACGATTGGCAAGAAGCCAATTAAGGACTCCCTTCGAGCCGAAGCCCAAACACCCCTGTGAGTCTAAAAAACCCAGATATTACAATTGCTATAGTAACTCTACTCATAATTCATCAACAACTTATTCACTACAGGAAACAACTTGATATTTTCTAACAATTTGTTCACTACTAAAAACACCTAACTATTTCTCGACTACAAATAAAAATCTACAAATTTTTCACTATCGAAAACAGCCCGGTAAATTCCGCCAAGGAGTTTTTTGGTTTCTTTGGTTTTTTTTCTTTTTGATCCCCTTCGATTTTTTTCCCTGTTTGTTAATTTTGCAACAAATTTTTGTAAATTATTGATTTGTCTCGATAAAAAAAATCAAAAAAATGAATTTATTTTATGTAATATTCAAGATAAAGCCCAATCCAAGCCTTTCATTAAATATACATTTTTTTAAAGGTTCCCACGAAAAATCATCTCAATCTAATACCTATAGATACAGTCGAAAATCTGAATAAAAAGTTAGATGATTGGATTGAGCATCTGTAAGTATCGGGAGTTGATTTTTCATGGAACATTGAAAAAATATTTTACATTTAATAAATGGATCAGGTCGTTTGTGTAGACCCGTGATAGACCTCACGATAAAATCTGTATACAATCTGTACACAAATGTCTGTGTAGTTAGTAGCGTTGTTTGGTAAAATAGCTTTATTTCGAAAGTCAAAAAAAAAATATTTACGCTGAAGCTGTGGAAAGGAAATTAATGAACCATTGGTCATTGGAGTAGAAGAAAAGGAGGTGCATCTCATATGGGAAAAAGGGTAATGGGGTCAATTTGTCTTTACAACTCACATCAGTCAATAACATGGGAGAAAAAGGCTGGCAATGCCTTAAAATTGGGCGGACGTACAACCTTTTTTTGGCGCGTGCAGGAGACCACCATCAACCCACTAGGCTGACTATAAAATCCATATAAAATTGAGATTGAATAACTAAAATAGTCATTCTCCAAAAATGAACGATTCTGATTGTTTTTGTTGGACTTGAGACGAGGTACTAGTACGCACTTTTAACATTGAAAACAATGAAGTTGTTCTAGCTAGTTTCTAATGAATGATAAGGAAATAAAGACTGTGATCACATTACACGGCACATGCATGAAGTCGTTACTCATGACAATGAGGTATAGACGACTCTTGGAAATTGTGAACCGGCTAAAGTTTCCAGTTAGTGAAAAGTGAAAGCAACGACAATCTCCTCCATTTTTACATATTATGTCTCTCGTGTTTTGATATCATATATAGAACTGGTTCGTGAATCTTTCTCCATAAATGAATAGGACCTCAATTTCTAATTTCATTCAACCAAAAAGAACTACAGCTACGGTGGTAATTTGTAATGAGTGGCCAACATTATATACAAAATATAGTTGTAGGTAAGTTAAAACTGACAATTTATCCATTAACTCAATTATTACATGGCAAACTATAACATAACAGCCTCTCTCTTTTACTAGAAAAAGATGCGGTTTTTCCCTAAATTGTTACATGATCTCTGGAATTTTGAGGAAGGCATCTGTTAGCTGCTGAGTTCCTTTCTGCATATTTTCGCGAACAGTGTTCAGCTCGGTACTTGATTCATTGAGGAGCTTCAGAAGATCGATGGTGTGAGCGGCCTCGATTGTAGATTCAACAGTAAGTGCCTTCTTCAGCAATTCCCTCAGGCGTTGGCGAATAACCGGACCTAGATTCTTTTTGATTTGCCTGTTGGCTTCTGGTTCTAAAGTTAATGGGCATTCAATTAATGATGAGGGGGAACATCGGCAGTGATACTCTGACCCACTATATGGTATGTTCATTTCGTCAATCGACTGCTCTCCTGCATTCATAAATAAAAAAGAAAAACAATTCTCATTTTTCGTCGTCATTACGACAGATATCCAGATTTCATAGGGCAAACGAAAAAAAGGAAAAAGCCAATAGAATTCATAGGAGGAATTTGCTAGGATGACACCTTTCTTATTGGAAAACTTACCCGTACAGAATTTCTGTATACTTTGATTCCTGACCAGAATGGTGTGGCAGTGATATTTTTCAAAAAGCAAGATTTGCCATATCATTGTGCAGGCTAGGATATTCTTGTTACAGCTAGCATTACCCTCGTTAGTTTGGTCTTTATTTGGAGCATTAGCTGGAGCAAAAGGCTGCAGGTACGGGTATTTCTGTATGTTGGGGTGGACGTACGGGGTCTGAATTACCTGGGAAACAAAATATTACAGAGAAACATTCATTAGCCATCGAGTATTTCATGTTAAGGAACTTTCAGGAAGGAAGTCACCACAACTATCAGTGAATCCTAGACGAAAATCAAGACAATTAATGATCTTGAATTAGCATTTGGGAGTTCATGAAGATCGTAAATAAATTAATCTAGTAGTATTACATAAGAACTATACATCCAAATTAACTGAATGGAAAGACAAACAGAGTTGGACCTTACCCCCCCGGATGATCGACATTCCTAGCTCCAAGGACTCACTCCTATATGGCCATGGTTGATGGCAAATAGTCCAATGCGAGTACAAGGAGGAGAAGGTGGAGGTGGTAGTTGAGGTGGCGGAGGTATGGTGCATTGTATCCCATTTTATCCGTTCACACGTGCATTTTTTTTTAGATTAACACGTTTTGGGAATGGTTACCATTTCAAATTGGTAAAACACTGGCTGGAAGAGATTGCGAGCACTGAAGGAGCCATGTTGCGCTATGTGCTGCCTTTGTGCGTGTCATCTGTAGAAGTCCCTCTGGAGCAGCCGGTGCAATTGATGTTGCATTTTGGCGTCTGATGTAAACTTACAGTTGTGCACCGGGTTTGGAATTTGGAGGCGCGACTGTGCGAGAGATGGGGTGGGAGTTACTTCGTTCGTCATTTTGGTGTCGTTTGGGAACATTGCAACAGTTGAAGTTATATGGCCATTGGACTTTGACCGGGTTATTTATTCAAGATATTTTGAATACTATTAAGTGATCACTCATTCCATTTTCAAGCAAAGTGAAACTCTCTTTCCTTAACATTTCCCTTCACGTCGTTTGAGGTCTATCATATGTGACTACTTTTAGGTCCTATCATCGTGCAGTCTTTTTTGCTGGTCTGTCAAAAAGGGTTTTCAACTTTTGCCCTTCAATTTTTTCAAACAATAAAAGTTAATCACTGGTGCTGAGAGGTACCGAAAATGTACAATGGCTTATAGTCGTAGCCTGCAGGGCCAACTTTTGGGTCCCACACAAATAATCTGTATCGTTCGATGATTTGAACGGCCTTGTAAAAAATCAACTCAATTAGATACGTTGATTTTTCGTAAAGCTACTGAAATTAACAAATAAACGGTTCGGATTATGATGCAGGGAGGCATGTCGAAAAAGAAAAACGTGCAATAAAGATAATCACGAACAAGTATGAATTAGAGGTACTCCCTATACGAACATACAATAATGAGAAAACTCTCAATTTTCATTAATCAAATCACAAAACAACCTTATTTGTACTAATAGAATTCCTAAACCTAGCATTCTTAAAATCTAAAAAAAAAAAAACGTAATGAAATACAATCAATCCTAATTTTCCTTGACAAAAAATCCTATACAAAATAGGAATACTAGATCAAATCAAACTAGAAAAATAATACGTATAAATTTTTTTGACTAAAATAAAATATTCCTACTAAAATGCTAAACTCAAAATAACAAATTAAGTTTCCTATATTTCTAGAATAATTAAAATATTAGCTTGCATCAGATTATTCATGTGAGACCATAAAATGAACCCCACAAACCATTGTACATTTTCAGTACCCCAAAAGTTCGGTACCAACAGTCGGGTACTATATATTGAAAGGGGTTTATGATCATAGTATAAAGCAATTGTTGGAAGAAAATGAGGAATCCGACAGTTAACCTTTTCGATTACTGCTCAAAGGGTAACTGTCGTGAAACAAGTAAAATATCTCAAACAAGTAAAATTTGAGAGTGATGATTAAGAACGCGAGTATTGAGCAAAAAAAAAGAATGTAAGCAATTAAGGGTCCTACTGACAAATAATTATGTGACTACGACACTACGTTCACTAAGAATTAACAAACCTCTTTCATGATTTGGCTTCGCCCCCTTTCGTATGCCAGAGTTTCTACGATGTACACTTCTCTGGTTAGAATGTTGTGCAGCCCTAAACAATAAACAATACATGCCAATAAAACTTGAAGAGGAGAGGTTTATGTTGTGCCCCGGCCCAAGGTCACTTACGCACACAACACACACTGATTTCAAAGGAAAAACTTCATTCTATATATATACTAATAATATATATAAAATTTGAAAAAACCTCTTCAGAGAAAGCCACAATTGGCTCCTTCTCACAGACCTCACCCTCTCACACCCATATTCTACTACCACACATTCAACCTAACAAATACATCAGTATTTATAGGAAAATTAAGGAAAAACAAAACAAAACAGGGGAGGGAGATTTTCCAAGAGCAATAAATGCTCTGCTATGCCAAGATCTTCCAGAGCATGACTATAAATCTTTCCAAGTCCATTTATGGTGCTCAATCTTTGACTCTTGGCAAGCCAACAGTTTCCAGAAATTTATATTAAATGAAAAAATACATTCGAGTTGGCCCCACAACAGCAAGGTTAAACCTACACACTAGCTTGTAAATTCTTGGTAGTTTTTTGGGTAAATAGCTGAGTGTACCAATTAAACTGTGAGCCCTCTATATATAGATCCAGGGGGGTTCAAACCCAAAACCATTTTCATCCAAAACACTACCACCAAGTATAACACAACTGCTTCTCTTGATTTCATTGGTAAAATGCAATTCCACTTAACTGAAATAAGGCAAGGGGAGAATGAGGAGGCTCTCCAGGGCCTTACATCGACCATCGGAACCAACATCAGTGAAGGTGCCTACAAAACCGATTCCTTATTCTCTTCAGCTTGCATATACAGGGTGCCCAAAGAGCTTGGTAAGCTGAAGGAAAGTGCCTACACCCCTCGCCTCATCGCTGTCGGCCCTCTTCACCAAAAAGACAAACACCTCAAAACACCCTTCCAAGGGGTCAAAAAGAGCTACACGAATAACCTACTTTTGCGACTGACTGCAGTAAAGATGGAGGGATCAGAAACGAAGTACTATGAGTACCCCAAGGTGTTACATGAATGCGTGAAGGAAATGAAGGACTGCGTAGACAAGGCCAAGAAATGTTACGCGGAAGAATTAGATGTGAGCGACGACCATATGTCGGAAATGATGTTGGTCGATGGTTGCTTCATCCTTGAACTTCTCTACAAATCCTTCGAGGAATCAAAATACATACCCAGAGAAGCAAAGAACATACCCAAAGAAGAAGGGCAAGAAGGAAAACGTAATGGAGCATCTACATCATCAGATCTTTCGACACCCCTTTTACTGGTACCTTCAACAAGACATTTGTCTCCTTCTTTTTCTGTTAATTTTTTGGACAAAGTATGGATTACCAAGATTTGGCCATTTGGCATGTGATCCTCCTGTGTTTTAATAATAGCCAAATCACCTCCTTATAATATTTGAAGTAAAGTGCAACTGTTAAATTTTCGTCCAAATTAAAGACAAGCCATCATTTCCATCTTTCAATATCTAGCAGCCCCCCTCCCCCTTCTTTCTGACACACACACACACAAAAAAAGAGCCTCCCAGAGATCGAATCCTTGGATCTGAGGGGGAGATGAAGATCCTCCGACAGGGGACGCTGGTGATGGTGGCAGCGTCAGTATACATCAGAATGATTGAGGGAGGACGATGACATTGTTTTCGATTAGAAGATATCGAATTTGAAGTTGAAAATTTTGGCACAACTGTGTATACTCCTTTTTTAAATCCCGATCTCTGTTTTTTTTCTTTTTTGAGGCGAAGATGAGATTTGGTCCCTTCCCTTTCCCCTAATTTTGTAATAATGTCCATTTGAGTTGCTGTTGAATCAGAATACTTACTTTTTGCACCTCATTTGGGTTTTCGGCTTTTGCCTTTGAAGGTGTTTGATCTACTCATATTCATACTCTCTGAAAAAGACATAGGGTATTACAGTCATTGTTCTGTTAATAGTGTTAGCATGACACTTTAGTCCTAAACCATGAGATGAATCAGTTATTTCTAAATGTTAGAAGGCGAATCACCCCAAAAGCTTTATTTATATAAAAAAATAACTTTACCTTTATTAATCCATAGTCTAAGACTTGATAGCTGCAATATTCTTAATATTTTCTCCCATAATTAAACCTAGGGATTACTAAAAAATCCTAGCTCGCCTAGGTATACAGTTGCTATGTTTTATCTCTTCAATTAATCAACTCACCAACTGAAAATTAAATCAATCTCACAAACAGAAACCAAACAAATAACGAACACTAAGATATACATGAAAACCCCTAAATAGGTAAAAATCATGGTAAGGAATAAAAACACTATACTCAATGTATAGTTACAACTTACAAGTAATTTACCTACGATTTGAATCCTCACAATCTCCCTAAGATCTACTTGCCTAATCACTCGTTCACCACATCCAGTTTTTGACTGCCGTTGCCTTGAATCCATAAGCCTTCTAAAATACTTCCAGAAATACACCGAAAGATAATTTAGATAGTTGAATCAAAGATTTGTAAACTTCTTGGAGTTGTCATTGCATATTAGTGATTGAAGATCTCATTATACTCCAAAACTCAAAGCACTGAACCACTTCCAATCTCTCCCCCAAAAGTGGCGGCTCAACAACGGTTATTTTTCCTTCACATAATTCACACGGCTGTATGATCAACAAAATTGAGCAACCCAGCAGTACTAGTTTTCCTTTTTCTCAATAGCTTCACACCTTTTGAGAGCACAACCCTTTTCTTTTTTATATCAAGACCAACATTCCTTTTTGCCTAACGCAAATTGAAGGGTGCCAACACTAATTGTGCCAATAAATTGGAAGGCTAATCTCATGAATTTGTTAGACAGAACAGAAAAGATCTGGCTTAATCTATCCTTCCGTTCGTAGCGATTCTTTACTCACACAATCAAAACTTTTCTATTTATCTGCCTGATAGCTCACTCTCAATTAGATAATAAGATTCCTTCCACTCTAATCTTATACAGACTCGGTAGCTTAAAAAAAATACAAACTTGATAAAAATATGGGATACAAATAAATGTGTGTTTTGTCAATGAAATTGTCAACATAAAAGAGATCGACTTTTGGAGCTTAGGATATTCACAATGCTATAATAAAAAATTGATAATCAAAAGTTGCCACGTCAACTTTTGAGAGATTGCTAAGGTTAACAATGTAGATGCCTATAGTGGTATAATTAAAATTGAATAACCAAAACTTGTCACATCATCTTTTCAAATTACAAAAAATTAAAAACAATAAATAGTAGAAAATAGTTTTTTGAAAGTAATAAAAACCATTTACTAGAAATAGAAAGTAGTTTTTGAAACCCTTTTTTTTGGAAAAAAAAAAACTATTTTCTAAAAACAAACAATTTTTTAGTAAAATATTTTTTTGCGAAAATATTATTCGAAAAGGAAGAGAGAGGAAAAGGGAAAACAGATAGAACCGTTTTGTATAATGATTGATGTATTTGATTAAAAATATATATGGTCTATTAAATTTGATTATTGTCAAAAGATTGTTTGTTTTGGTTATCCAAAGTCCAAAATTTGATTATTTTTAAGAAGGTTGTTAAATTTGATTATAGCATTGTGAGCTGTATTTTGCACCAATATTGTTAACTTTAAAAACCATTTACTTTTAATAATAGGATTGTAGATACTCTTAGGGTATCCATAATGCTATAATCAAAATTTGATAACCAAAAATTGCCACATCAGTTTTTGATTATTCATTTAAGAGATTGTTAAGGTTAGCAATATAGATATCTACAATGGTATAATCAAAATTTGTCACATCGTCTTTTCAAATTATAAAAAACTAAAAACCTTGAACAGTAGAAAATAATTTATCTAAAAATAGTTTTGAAACTAATAAAAACTATTTACTAGAAATGGAAAATAGTTTTTGAAACTTTTTTTTTGGAAAAAAATTATTTTTAAAAAATTGTTTTCTAAAAAAATATTATTAAAATATTTTTTTCCTGAAAATATTGTTCAAAAAGAAAGAGAGGGGAAAAGGGAAGAGAGATATAACATTTTTTATAATGATTGATGTATTTGATTGAGAATATGTAAGGTTTATTAAATTTGATTATTGTAAAAAAGTTGCTAGTTTTGGTTATCCAAAGCTTAAAATTTGATTATTTCTAAGGAGGTTGTTAAGTTTGATTATAGTATTGTGAGCCATATTTTGCATCAACATTGTTAACTTTAAAAACTTTTTACTTTTGATTATAGCATTGTGGATACTCTTACAATTACAATTAACACTCAAAACTTACCTGTAGGGATTATTATAAGTTCATATTATTTATGGAATTCCCGTTTTAGTATTGATTTTGTAAAGAATGAGAGAGAGAACATCATATTATTTATGAAATTTTTGTTTTGGCATTGATTTTTTAAAGAATGAGAGGGGGTGAGTTTTGGAATCTGATTTCCAATAAACATGAAAGAGAGAGAGGGATTGATTTGAATCTTCTAAAAAATGGCCAATCCCAGGATCTTTTGTCGTTGAATTCAATAGACCATTCTAAACCTTTCGATTTATTTAATACATAAAATTCAAATACTAAGCTAGCTTATTCTAAAGAATATGACGATAGTCAACATTAAAAATTGAGGAAACGTAAGATGTAAAAATCTAACATTTCCCCATTGAGAAAACAATACTCCATTCGGCCCACAATTTTAGTTCCTTTTTAAAATTTGACGTACGTTTTAAAGTGATAATACCATTTAATGCACTTTTAAGTCAAACTAAAATGCTCTTGCCTCTTATTACAAAAGTACCAAAAGTAGGCTCCGTTCGTGTAAATTTATGGAGTATGTTTTTAATTTCTGACAAATTTTTCATAAACTTTTTGTCATAATTTTTAAAATTAATCATTAGTCTCGACAAGAGGAATTAGAAAATTATAAAATGTGAACTGATATTGAAGACGACAATTTAGACGAAAAAGACAATTGTTTGGGATTTTTTTAATCTTTAGTGACCTTTTTCTTTGTTTTGGTAACTATTTTTTTACTTCCTCTGTCCCAATTTGAATGTCCCCTATGATTTGTAGTGCAATTTCAAAATGGATGATTAATCCAAAAACTACCACGCGAATCTAAAAAAATTTAAAAAAAAAAAGAAGAAAACACACAAAACGAAAAAGATGGAGTAAAAAGTTTACAATAATGAAGCCTTAACATAGAAAGATGGACTTTAGGCTCGTTTGATAAACCTCCAAGGGGTTGGGATTGGATTACCAAGCCCAAGGGATTATTAATACTATGTTTGGTAATCAAAAATGGGTTGGGATTATTAGTCCTTAAGACTAGTAAGATAGGTATTAGGAGTATTGAGAAAGGTCTCTCCCACTTGGTATTAACAATCCCATCCCATCCTTGCCAATGCACAAATACGAAAAATAGCCTTCATCAATTCCATCTCCTTATCAATCCTATCCCATGTGACGGGGAAAAACGGAAATGTATACTATAAATCCTATCCTATTTTATGTGAAACAAACATGATATTAATAATCCCATCATTTAATCACATTTCAAACAAATATACTCATCACCAATCTCATCTCATTTCCAATCCCTTTTCATTACCAATCTCAATCTCATCTCCTTACGAACCCCAACCATCTATCACTGTTATCAAACGGGGCCTAAAAAGTATGGGACAGATGGAGTACTAGTTTGATATTTGCTTCTCCTATTGGGAAATGCAAATTTTAATTTGTCAGGTAAACTTGCATGGAAATACAAATTTAATCAGTAATTTTGAGTTTCAGAAGCCCTATCTAAAGCATTATTAATAATTTTGAACGAAACTTATCGTGTTAATTGAGCTCTCACATGTTTATCAAAAAAAAAAAATTGAGCTCTCACATAAACTTTTTGCCTTAGGCCTCCAATGGAACGACCAGAATGCATGGAACGACCAGAATGCATGGAACGACCAAAATGCAGAGGCCTCTGGGAGGAAAGAGTGAAATCGGGGAAAAAAGTATTGACCCTATTTGGCATTGCAACTTGACTGCCACCACCGTCCATAATGACTTGGTACTCCTGGAGAACCAAATTCCTTTCTTTGTGCTTGAGAAATTGTTCCCACTCACTGTGGATCGAATCCAGAAAAGTCATCACCGCAAGTTTTCGCTCGATGATTATGTCTTTCAGTACTTTGACAGCATATTGAGTCCAGAAGAAAATTCCACAAGCAGTGGTGGTGCGACGGCACCAACTAGTCGTGGTTCGCCTGGTGACAGCACTGTCCTTCAGATTTCTCTCGACCAAATGAAAGGTTTCGAAGAAGACGGAGTTCTAACAAGTAATGCGCAAAGGTACTACTATCATATTCTCCATAAACTACATGACTATTACCTTCCACAAACGGAACCCGATGGACTGCATGAGGATTACCATCCCCAAGATCATACAAACAAGAAAAAAGGAACCGAGGAAGAAGATAGAAAAATCATGCCTTGTGCATCAGAGCTAGAATATGCAGGAGTCAAGTTTGAAACCGTTCGAGGAAAAGATCTTTTCAAGGTCGAGTTCAGTGAACCTAAAGGCCCATTCTGGTGGTGTCATATGGCCCGTTTCAAAATCCCCTTTCTAGAGATATACGACAACACAGAGCTATTCCTCAGAAACCTCATCGCCTTTGAACAGAGTTGCCCTCGGGTTTCGAAGCACTTCACATCCTATGCACTCCTCATGGACACGCTCGTGAACTCTGAGAACGATGTCGACATGCTCGAAAAGGCCGGAGTCATGCGTAACTATTTGGGTGCTAGAGCGGACGCCACCAATCTATTCAACGACCTATGCAAGGAAGTTGCTCTAGATCAGGAAAGGGAGTTCTTTTTCGCTGACAAGTGCAAGAAAGCCAGCACGTATACTAAGCGTTGTTGGCCGAAGAATTTGGCACACGCCCAAAGAACATGGTTTGCTTCTCCATGGACTTTCATAGCTTTCCTTGTGGCCTTCATCGCTTTTGCTATACAGATTGTTACGTTTGTCCAGAGTTTCCTTTAATTAACGAGGATAATCATGAATATGATCAGCAAATGCAGTACTTCACATTGATGGTAGGCACGTTATGTTTAATTTTGTATTCTGGGCTAGCTTTAGTGGCCATGTATGTTTGTTTGTGAGTCGAATGAATGAAAAAATCTAAGTGTTCCCATTCCCCTGTTTCAACGTGGCCTAATAAGCAGTTGTTCAATGAATTACTTTGAAGGCAATGAATTAAAGGTACCCCTTCAATCTTATGGTTTTACCCTTTTTTTCTAACCTCAATTTTTCCCTGAAAGATCTAACAGGCGATCGCATTAATTGACTTTTGTCATTTGGAAATCAGCTACGACAACTTCGTTTGTCTTCGTTTATCCACGTGAATCAGTACTCCCCAGTACATACCGAAGGGGCAGGCATCAAAAATTGAATTAAGGGACCATTTGCAACTTAATTACCATGCTCAATTATTACCCCATAGCCAAATACAAAACAAATAAAGTTTTTCAAGCTAGCTGGTTCCTAAATAGAACTAAATGTGAGGTAAATTGAAGTGATAGGTTGAGCTTGTCGTCTTTGGATGATGCTTGATCCCTGATTTGTTACTGCACGGTTTCTTTTCTGTATCATTATCTTGAATGGTATGGAAACTCATTTTTTTGCTGATAAAAAAAAAATAGAACTAAATGCAGGAATGCATAGAAATACTACTTTTTTTTCTCTTATTTTTTTTACTTCAATATTACATGACTATTACCTTCCACTAACAATACCCGATGAACTGCCTGAGGATAGAAAAATCATGCCTTGTGCATCAGAGCTAGAATATGCAGGAGTCAAGTTTGAACCCGTTCGAGGAAATGATCTTTTGAAGGTCGAGTTCAGTGATCCTAAAGGCCCATTCTGGTGGTGTAAGATGGCCCGTTTCAAAATCCCTATTCTAAAGATATACGACAACACAGAGGTATTCCTCAGAATTCAGAAACCCCATCGCCTTTGAACAGTGTTGCCCTGGGTTTCGAAGCACTTCACGTCCTATGCACCCCTCATGGACACGCTCGTGAACTCTGAGAACGATGTCGACGTGCTCGAAAAGGCCGGAGTCATGCGTAATCATTTGGGTGCTAGAGCGGACGCCACCAATCTATTCAACGACCTACGCAAGGAAGTGGTTCTAGATCCGAAAAGGGAGTTCTATTTCGCTGAGATGTGGAAGAAAGCCACGACATATACTGAGCGTCGTCGGCTGAAGAATTTGGCACACGTTCAAAGAACATACTTTGCTTCTCCATGGACTTTCATAGCTTTCGTTTTGGCCTTCATCGCTTTTGCCATACAGATTGTTACGTTTGTCCAGAGTTTCCTTTAATTAACGAGGATAATCATGAATATGATCAGCCAATGCAGTACTTCACATTGATGTTTTTGTGTATTTGTTCACATTGATAGTAGGCACGTTATGTTAAAAGTAATGCCTTGTTTAATTTAGTTTTCTCGGCTAGCTTTTGTGGCCATGTATGTTTGTTTGTGGAACTGTGCTATACACACAAATAAATAGGTAACAGATCTTGCATAGATTTTTGTGTAAGGTCCACTACGAGTCTCACACAAACAATTCAACCCGTTCATTAAATATAAAACATTTTTCCAAGGTTTCCCGTACAAAATCAGCTCAATCTGATAACTATAGATGCTCGATCAAATCATCAAACTTTTCATGCGATTTTCAGAATAATGAAATATTAAATGATTGGATCAAGTAACTATAAGTATCGAATTGAGCTAATTTTTTTGCGGGACACTTGAAAAAAATATTTTACATTTAATGAACGACTCGAATTGTTTGTGTGAGACCCGTAGTGGACCCCATACAAAAATCTATGTGGGATCTGTGTACAACAAATCTGTGTCAACAGACTTATTGTTGTTTGTGGGTCAAGTTAATTATATTTCCTTGTATTTTAGTTGGCCTAATAAGCAGTTGTTCAATGAATTACTTTGAAGGCAATGAATTAAAGGTCCCCTTCAATCTTATGGTTTTACCCTTTTTTTCTAACCACATTTTTTCCCTGAAAGATCTAGCAGGCCATCTCAGTAATTGCCTTTGTCGTTTGGAAGCAAGCAGCTACGACAACTTCGTTTGTCTTGGTTTATCCACGTGAATCAGTACTCCCCAATACAAACAGAAGGGGTAGGCATCAAAAATTGAATTAAGGGGACCATATGTAACTTAATTACCATGCTAGATCAATTATTACCCCATGGCCAAATACAAAACAAATAAAGTTTTTCACGCTAGCTGGTTCCTAAATAGAACTAAATGTGAGGTAAATTGTAGTGATAGGTTGAACTTGTCGTCTTTATATGACGCAACCTGGTTTGTTACTGCACGATTTCTTTTCTGTATCATTATCTTTAATGGTATGGAAACTCATTTTTTTGCCAATAAAAAAAGTAGAACTAAATGTAGGAATGCATAAAAATACTACTTTTTGTTTTTTTGTTTTTTACTTCAACATTACCATTGTTCTTCCTCAAAATAAAATAAGTAGCTTTTCTATTACAATTTATTGCCAATTTATATGTTGGTTAATTGTCTTGTCTCTCATGGAGCCCAATAAACTACAAAGGGTAAGTTAAAGGGAATAAATAAGACAAAATCGTAGTTGTCAACACAGAGATGCTTCCCGGATGATAAGAGGCCTCTAAGAGAGGCAATAAAATGTTGGCAATGAACAAGTTTTGGTTGTTTGGTTTCTCAATAATTTCCAATTCACATATATTTCGGGACCATTGTTGTCTTTTGTATGATCTTATCTCCTTTTTTTTCTAACCACATTTTTACCCTGAAAGGTTTAAACACGTTTATCACTCTGCAACATCTATATCAAAGAGGGAATAAAACTATGGGTACACCAAATGTATACTGGATTGTGTGACTCACTTGAGGATTACACACAAACAATTGGAGCCATTCAACATTGTTTGAAATATTTTTTAAGGATGCTGACAATAATCAGCTCAGTTAGGTATTATATAGGACACGCTCTTGATCAATTAGTTTAATTTTTAGTCCCTAAATTCGCTGAGACCACATTAATGAACGAGGCTTCTTCTTTAACAAGCACATCGTACCTGATCCAACGTTCTATTCTTGAGGTCTCCTCCGTTGCAATGAGAACTTTTCCTTTGGCAAAAGAGAGATCTTTAAGGGTTTCCTCATCCATTAAAATGAAATATCCCCGAGACTCCCCAATACGCCTAAAAGTCTCTGCATTCCAGGAATTGAGAGGAACTCCCGAGCAGCTCAACCACACAATTCTTTCAAGGCTGGCCGGTTCACCTTGCCATGGTTTCACCTTTTCAAACCATCTTCCCATCCATGGCCCTTTAATCAGACCATCTCTAACTTCACTGTCTTGAAACGTGAGAAGCATAGAACGGCCACCCAAAGCTCGAAACTGGACTGATTTGTTATGGTCCTTGCCAAAACTGACCTTCAATGAGTTCAAAGAAACCACCCTTCTCAACACAGCTATTGCACTCCGCATTAGCCACCCGTTACCCACTCCATCGGCCTTAATAATGATTTCTGGATCCTTGGCAGTAGATGGGTTTGAGGTTCCACCCACCAATGTCTGAACAAAAGACCTTCTTGGATTAGTCTTATTCTAGATGGAACCACCGGGAACATTAATGTTGTCTTCCCTTCCAATATTAATATTGCTCTGTTTAACCCTTTGGCCAGATCCTTGTGCCATTACTCCATGGAATCTAGGCAACGTAGGCTTTCTTTTTTCATCCTTAAAATCAAAGCAGGCCTCTTTGACAAACAGCCTCTTGTCATACCATTCATTTTGGATATGGCCATGCCTGCTGAAACATGACACCCAAATCTAACAAAGCCAAATTTATTACCAGAGCATTTACTTCTCTTCCTTGGAATAAAAGCATCTTTTACTACCCCAAACTTATTGAACGTCCTTGAGAGCCAGTGCTGATCTCTGTCGTCAGGAATGTTGTCGACAAACAGAGTGAAAAGCTCCTTATTGTCCGCATTCCACCCACTGTTATGAGGTTTGTGGTTCCTTATCACAGGGACCCATCCACCATAATCTCTGTTTGACTCTACTGGGGCATGGACCTTCCCTTTCACTCTTTCCCTCTCAGACTCTCTCTCTCTCTCTCTCTCTCTCTCTCTCTCTCTCTCTCCATTTTTTTTCCTTCCAAAAATTGTGAATTAAAAGTTTTGTAGCCACTAGCTAGCCACCTCATAACAAGTTTGTTGTTTGGTTTCAATAATTTCCAATTCACATTTATTTCGGGACCATTGTTGTCTTTTGTATGATCTTATCTCCTTTTTTTTCTAACCACATTTTTTCCCTGAAAGGTTTAAACACGTTTATCACTCCGCAACATCTATATAAAAGGGGGAAAAAAAACTATGGGTACACCAAATGTATACTGGATTGTGTGACGACCCACTTGAGGATTACATACAAATAATTGGAGCAATTCAATTTGTTTGAAATATTTTTTAAGGGTGCTTACAATAATCAGCTCAGTCAAATATTATTTAGGACACACTTGATCAATTAATTAGTTTAATTTTTAGTCCCTAAATTCGTTGAGGCCAAAAATTGAAGGAATTGATTAAGCTCTTACTGAGCTCATGCCTGCCTGAGTTAATATTTACAAGGATCTTAAAAAATACTATTATTCACAAATTGAAAAGCTGGAGTCATTTGTATGAGATTCCCAAGGTGGGTTTCACTTGTGTGTTTCGCATGACAAATTAAAGACAAACCAAAATTATTTTAGCCCGTCATTTGTTTGGGATCTCGATGTTGGTTTCTTCATTTCTGACCTCACCAAGAGGTGACGAAGAAAACTTTTGGATTATTTCCGTTTGACAAAAAAAAGAAAAAGAAAACTTTTGGTGCAGCGAAACAGCGACCTCATCAATGGGTGTTGAAATCCGTTTGCTTCTGAACATGTACATATTTCATGTCTTATCTATAAATGGGTCATACAGTGGCTATGTATCACCCATTTTAATCAAAATTTGGCCGTCACAAAAACTCAACCATTTAAATTTTGCAATCTGGCTCCACTACAACAAAAATTGTGTCATCAACTTTCTTTTGAAGAGTACTCAAATATGAATTTATTATCAGTTTTGGTGTTTGGGAGTCAATTTTTTTACTTTTCATTTTTGACTTTTTGGTTTTTTTGACTTTTTGAATTATGGTTAGAATATATATTTAATCTAGTAGAGTATTGAATGATATTTGCAGAACGTATTTTGCAACATGATTAGTGTTGGGGAAATATGTGTAGAATGTATTTTGTAGGTTTTTTTGTTAACCAAAATGAAAAAAAAAATTAAAAATTGAGAAGTCAAAAAACTCCTCCTACCCTCTTTCTCTCACTTCTCTTCTCTAAACTACAATTTGGAGAAATGATTCTGGAAAATGTGTTTTGGTTGGCCCTTGCCGAACACTCAAAATTTGAAACTGCACTAATGAAAATGCAACAAGTAGGGTTCCAAACACCCCCTAAACAAAGTACCAATTTTGAGGGGTTCTAATTTCATAAAGTTAGGAAGAAGGTGGTGGTGTGGGTGTTGAGCAATAATGGGCAAACCTTTTTTTTTTTAAAGTGCAACAAATTTATTGAGGAAATCTTGATAAATGATACATCAAGAGGGGGAGGTGAGGGGAATCCAAGTATCCAACCAAAGGTTGGACGAAATAAAAAACGCCCAATGAGACAAAACCAAAAACACCGAAATCGGAGGGATTGTAGTGCACCTACTGCACTACACGGTGCAGTGCGGTCGATCCGGCCGTCCATCTAGGCACGAACGGCTCAGATTTAATCCAAGCTTTTTCAAATCCTAGCTGTCCATTGTTCGGAAGAAATCCAAGCCGTCCATTGCTGAGATGGACAGCCAAATTGACGGGGGTGCAATACAGTACCCCCGAGTGGGCCGGGTCCAAAAACACCAGCGGGCAAGAATGGAAAAGCTTGTAACGTGATGTTTTAAGTTTGGGTAGCGAGGAGAGACAGGGGCGTGTGAACAAAAATTTTCAGAAGAGAGGGGGTGAAATAGAATTTCTCTTTGGCAAAGCCCAAAACCATTTTCACCCAATACACTATCAACAAGTATAACACAACTGCTTCTTGATTTCATTGATCATAAAAAGCAATTCCACTTAACTGAAAAATGAGTCAAGGGGAGAATGACTATGAGAAGGCTCTTCGGAGCCTTACATCGACCATCGGAAACAATATCAGTGAAGGTGCCAAGAAAGCCGAATCCTTATTCTCTTCAGCTTGCATTTACAGGGTGCCCGGAGAGCTTCGCAAGCTGAAGGAAAGCGCCTACACCCCTCAACTCATCGCTATCGGCCCTCTCCACCAAAATGACAAACACCTCCAAACACCCGTGCAAGACGTCAAAAAGAGCTACACGAATTACCTACTCGGTCGACTGACCGCAGGAATGCCGGAGGAATCAGAAGATGAGTATAAGTCCATAGTGTTGCAAGAATGTGTGAAGGAAATGAAGGACTGCGTAGACAAGGCCAGGAAATGCTATGCAGTAGAATTAGATCTGAACCACGACGATATGTTAGAAATGATGTTGGTCGATGGTTGCTTCGTCCTTGAACTTCTCTACAGATCCTACGACAAATCCAAATACATACCCAAAGAAGCAAAGAACATACCCAAAGAAGAAGGACAAGAAGGAAAGCGTAATGAAGCATCTACATCATCAGATCTTTCGACACCCCTTTTACAGGTACAATTAGACAATAGCAACGAATTAGCCAACATGGAGACAACAAGAAGAGTAAGTCTTTTTTTTTTTTTTTCTTTTGTACTTCTTTTCTACACTTCAAAACCTTCTACACTTCTCCCGCCTTTCCAAAGTATTCGTCCGGTCCGCAAGTTGATAACTTAAAAAATACACAATATTTTTTGGAAGAATTCAACATTGTTCTTGATATATGAGTTCATTTAATTTATGAAAATAAATTGAACTTTTTCTTGAAAATAATGTGTTATTTTTTTGTTTTTCTTCTATAGAGGAAAAATATTTTGAAGCAGAGGGAGTACATTATAAAAAATTCGATGTAGAAATCATTCATAGACGCTCTACAATAACAAATACTGGCATATAAAACTAGGTCACACTCCCCTTTTCATATTACATTCTCAATGAGTATTTGTGGATGCAATTAATTAGGTACTCTTTTAGGACTCTTGATTTTTTTTTTCCCCCCTAATGCTCTAGTTGTACATATCTAATGGCATAATCAAAATTTATCACATCATCTTTTGATTATCCATTTAAAAGGTTGCTAAAATTAGAAATATGAAGGCGAAACTAGAGTCACGATGTGGATGAAGGTGAAATTTGACATCAAAGTCTATTCCGTAGAGGATTTTAAGGTTTTTTTAGATGGTATTAGAAAAGTGAGATGAGGCTTTATTTGGTTGGGAGTTTAGTTTTAGTTTAGTTTAGTTTAGTTTTGGTAACGGGTGGAGAGAGAAATATGGTAGTGATTGAAAAGAGAGATAATGATTGGAGAGAAATAAGAGAAATGAGAAAGTAATAATTTGATAAATAGGATAATAATTGAAAAATTAAACTATAACTAAACTAAAATGTGAACCGAACTTGTAACTTAGTCTTGAGGTGTTATCCAACTAAGTTGGATACATTTTTATTTTTTTGTGCATCCTTGCTTCTTGAGCTAAAATGTTTTCTCTCGAGTTATATAAAATGTTTCGTTTGCCGAGAAAATAAAAAAGATTAGAAATATGAAATCACACAATGGTTATTTAGTCTCTATAATTAAAAACTCATTTTTAGTGGAGCAAGATAGAGAGAGTTGAAAATAAACGTAAGTGTGTGGATCCATTGATATGGATGGGAGATGACAGAAAGAGAGAGAAAAGAAAGAGAGTGTATTGTCCCCATTAAATTTGGTTATTCAAAGAAAAAATGTGGCTAATTTTATTTATTTAAAGGTTAAAATTTGGTTAAGTGGTTCCTAAGTTTTGTTATACCATTGTATGTGAGCAGCTTTTCCACATTGTTGACTTTAAAAAATTTTTTGTTTTGGTTGTCGGACCGTTTTTTCACCATCTCTCCTAAAATTAATTGATATCAGGAAATGTTTCAATTAAGTTTTTTATGACATTCGACATCGCACCCGTAAATTTATTTTTAAAGCGGTCGTAAGGAGTGACATTGTATAACCAAATCCATGAGGATACTCTGGACCCAACGTTTGTTATGTTATTGGAGATCCTCCTAGAGCATCTCCTACACAATTGACTATTTTACGCATACCCAACAAAAAGAACATAAAAGTACAATTTTTTATTTTTACTTGGTCACTTTTTATATATATGCTCAAACATTACTATCTATTTTGCCTAGTAAAATACATAAAGAGATAAATCAATCCATGTTTGGCGAGATACTTGATGAAGTGACACCTGTTGCCTGCAGGCAAAATTCTTATAGGCGAAATGCCTAGCCAAATGACTGTCCTGTATTTTTTTTGGTAGGCAAATGACCCTCCTGTAGTCCTGTTGGAGGCGAAAATTGTAGTACTTATATATGGCAGTTAAAATAACCAAAAGGCCTCATTTACCTAGCCTCTTGGAGATGAACCATTAAAAGTGTAAAAATCTAACATTAATGTTCGTTGGAAATGTCAACTTTAAAAATTGAGGAAACGTAAGATGTAAAATTCTGGACCGATATCGAAGAAAACTGGTGTTTGGGATTTATTTTTTTGGTCTTCAGTGACCTTTTTTTTTTTGCTTTTAGTAATAATTTTTTATTTTATACTCATCTCTTCGAGACAGATAATTAGTCCAAAAAAATACCGCGCGAATCTAACAAAAATTTGGAAAAAAGGAATAGAACACACAAAACAAGAAAGATGAAAATGTTTACAAGGATGAAGCCTTGACATGAAAAGATGGACTAAAAGTATGGGACGGATGGAGTAGTAGTTTGATACATGCTTCTCTTATCATGAGATGCCTCACAGTATCTATTCAAACAATTCTGTCATGTAAACTAGGAAATACAAATTTGAAATGTAATTTTGAGTTTCAGAAGCCTGATCGAAAGCATTAATAATTATGAATGAAACGTATAGTGTTAATTGAGTGAAGTGTCATCTAACATAAACTTTTTGCCTTAGGCCTCGAATGGAATGACCAGAATGCAGAGCCCTCTGGGATTGCAACTTGAGACAGAAGTACTGCTACTTGAGAGTGAAATCAAAATCAGCAGCGGGCAAAAAAATACCGACCCTATTTGGGCTGCCAACACCATCCAACATGACTTGCTACTCCTCGAGAATCAGATCCCTTTCTTTGTGCTTGAGAAATTGTTCCGACTCACTGTTGATCGGATCCAGAATAATCGTCCCCATAAGTATTCCCTCCACGACTACGTATTTCTCTACTTTGGCATCACAGTGAGTCCGGAAGAAAATTCCACAAGCAGTGGTGGCGCGACGGCACCAACTAGTCGTGGTTCGCCTGCTGACAGCACTGTCCTTCGGATTTCTCTCGACGACCAAATGAAAAGTTCCGAAGAAGACGGAGTTCTAACTAGTAATGCGCAAAGGTACTTTCATATCCTCCATAAACTACATGAGTATTGCCGTCCACGAACAGAACAAGCAAAGGAGAAACGACTTATCGAAATCATGCCTTGCGCATCAGAGCTCGACTATGCAGCAGTCAAGTTCGAACCCGTTCCAGGAAGAGATCTATTCAAGGTCGAGTTCAGCGATCCCAAAGGCCCGTTCCGGTGGTGTCAGACGGCCAGTTTCAAAATCCCTGTTCTAGATATATACGACAACACGGAGCTATTCCTCAGAAACCTCATCGCCTTCGAACAGTGCTGCCCTAAGGTTTCGCAGCACTTCACGTCGTACGCTGTCCTCATGGACATGCTTGTGAACTCCGGGAGAGACATCCAGTTGCTCGAAAGGGCCGGGGTCATGCGTAACCATTTGGGTTCTAGAGCGGACGCCACCAACCTATTCAACAACCTGTGCAAAGGAGTTGCTCTAGAGGAATTCTTCTTCGCCGACATGTGCAGCAAAGCCACGGCGCATAGTAAGCGTCAATGGCCGAAGAATTTGGCACACATTCGAAGAACATACTTGTCTTCTCCATGGAGGTTCGTAGCTTTCAGTGTGGCCTTCATCGCTTTTGGCATACAGATTGTTACGTTTATCCAGAGTTTCCTTTAATTCACGAGGATAACCATGAATATCAGCAAATGCACTTAATTCACTTTGATGTTTTAATTCGTGTATTAATTTGTTGACACATTGGTGATAGGCACGTTAATTCTGTTATAAGTGTGTAATGCCTTGTTTATTTTTGTTTCCGATAGTTTTTGAAACAGACTCCATAAACATGTTTGTGTTACTGTTTTTGTTTACGAAATATATAATCAATTTCACTTGCTTACTAAAATTCTAGAAACACAAAAATTACGTTTTCATTTGTTATGAAAACACTTTCGGCAGTCCAAAAAACAAATAAATAAAAACTATTATGGTCGCCAAACATGTTATTTGTTTTTATTTTTTAATAAATAATCAAAAACTCATGTCAAATAGAGCCAGTGCTCCCATTCCACTGTTTCCAGTTTCAACGTGTTCTTCCCTGAAATACTCTCGGCAATTAATTTGCCACTTTGGTTCCCATTACTTCCGTAATAAAACCAAGGTTAAGGCTAATCTAAGCCAACACGTTAGGCAATAAAATGCGACTTCAATTACCAAAAAAAAATAATAAATAATTAATTACCAAAAAAACAAAAAACAAAATGTGACTTCCTTATTTATTGATATGTACTAGTAAACTTGCACGTGCTTTGCTCAAGAAGTAATCATAAACAATTTTACTTTAATGATATTCGAAACCTGAAAGTGTTTTTTTTGTGTGGACATGATCAAAATGGTCACAAATAACATTAGAAATTACGACACAACAGTGTCAAACAAAATTAATATCTAGTTTTTAGTGCATTACCATAGCCGAAGAACAATTTAAAGATCCATTGCTCCAAGTATATTGATGATTTGGCCAAGCAAACCTATTTAGCAAACCTATTTGCTAAATATCAGTTGGGTTCAAATGTTATTTCAGAAGCTTTCCATTCCCTTATCCTCTCTACCACTTCTTTGGTGTGACAAATTAAGTGCACTGGCTCTTGCATCCAATTCTGTGTTTCATGCAAGGTCCAAGCATATTGAAATTGATTACCACTTTGTTCGGGAAAATGTTGCCGCCAAACAGGTTGTGTTGAAGCACATTTCTTCCGAAGATCAACTTGCCGACATCTTTACTAAACCTCTCTCCATTTCCAGATTTCATTATCTTAAAAACAAGCTAATGGAGAGTTCATCCCCCATTAGCTTGCGGGGGGATATTAGATATACTGCTCCAATGGTAAAGCCATCTCAGCAAAGGCTTCTCACGGAAGCTAGTGAGTGTACACTGGAGCAGCTGTAGAGGATTATGTCTCTGTAACAACTTCAGTTAGTGGAATGTTGAGGCGGTGAGGTTAAGTGTATAAGAGTTGTATTCCATTAGTTGTAATCTTCAAGAAAAAAAAAAATTACGATTGACTTCAGTTTCTCTCTTTCATCAATTTTGGCATCAAAAGGAACCAAATAAGGCCTTTTTCCGCGCGCTAAGCTTTTTGTGCGTTTTGTCTTCTTTATTAAAAGAAAATACATGTTTGTTAGTTTCACGCTAAACTTTTGTGTATTATTGATTTATATCGATCAAAGGAATTGAAAATTTTAATATATTGTCACTTTTACCCAAATACTTTTAGAAATATCTAAATTAAAGCTCCAAATTTTTTTTTTTACTTTTTTAATTTCTTTTGTCTAGACGAATCAATAATTCAAAAAAAATTGGCACAAAACTAATAAACATAATTTTTTTTTGAATAATGACAAAACTCTCAAAGAGCCAAAAAACCTTAACAGAACAAGGCCTGAGTAGCCGTTAGAGATCTCCTGTATAGTAGAACACATTGTGTTGGGCATAAATATAAATGTGTACAAGTTCTTCATGAAGTTTTTTTTTAACATAGAAAAGCGAGAGCTTCATTAACGAAAGATACACTTCTTTAAGACAATGAAGAGAGTTGCAGACTTCAAGGGCTCCTAGCCACTACATCAAAATTAAGCATTATCCAATTAATTATAGACAAGAGTATAATTCACAAGATTTACGAAAGGAAGCACCAACCAAGTTATAACCCACACTTGTAATTAGCTACTCTGCACAAAAAAAAAATAAAGAAAAACAATTAAACCTTGTAATTAGCAAGGTAACAAAGGCATTAATCTTGACACATATTAACTTCAAATTCTAGTAGAGAGAAAAGCTTATTCTTTTTTGTTAATTATTAAATTCAATTGCACCTATCCGAAGATCAAAACTTGCATTAACACTTAAAACTTCAATTCAAGAGTAGAAACAGAAGCTAAACTGGTTTGGCATTAGTATATCTTGTTCCTCCGTGAGGCGAATACCAAGGAAGTTCTAATGTTGTATTTGAAAGATATCTCCACTAAACCATCTTTGTATCGGATAAAACTACGATCAATAGAATGGATAAATCGATCACGTGATGTGATCGGTTTTTCACATGGAAGCCAAATCCCTCCAACGGGATTGAGAACAACAAAACCCAATTATCAATTATAACTCACCCTTCAACTTCATGCATCTTGCGTCACAACCTAGCTAGTTCCCATCCCTTATCAATAATCTTCAATGACGGAACCCAGCCGGTGTTCCTTGAGTTTGACATCAACAGAATGGGTCCAAACTTAATAGACTGACTTATTTTCACGTTACGGTCAATACTCACAATCCTAAGTCATGCGATGGTGTTTTCAAGCCTTCAATTTACTCCATCCGTCCCTTTTTAAGTGTCCTGCTTCGTAACTCCAACTTATTAAAAAGACATCATCATTATACCTTTCACATCAATTTTTTCCTCCACTTTCTCTACTTACCCATCATCACTACACTTTTACTCACTTACTTTTCAAAATGAAATCTACTTTTAGGGACAAAATAGATAATTCACCAACTTTTACCCACTAACTTTACAAAATGGACACTTATTAAGGAACAGCCCAAAATGAAATGCGGGACTATAAATAAGGGACGGAGGGAGTACATTTTTTGCCATTTTAGAAAAGTTTTGGAAACGTTAATAACTATTACACCGTAATTTCTTATTAGCAGGTTCTTTTTGGTAAAGTCTTGTTTTCCTTTCCCGCTTGCAATTTTGGTATTTTCCCCAATTTTTGGGATTATTTATTTTTCAGGATACACCTTATAAAAGGGGATGTAACCTATTAATGTTTTGCCTTGATTTTTATCAATAATATTTCTCTTGTGCTCAAGAACAACTCGTGGATTCGAGTACCGATCTCGTTTGGATTATTTCGCTAACTAGTTTCTTTGTGAATTCCATTGCGTCACTATTTAGACAATAAGGTGATCTCACTTGAGAGCATTTGTTTCCAAAATCGGTGATATTGAGCTGCTGCGTAGGTGAGAATAATAACAGAATGGATCCTTATAAACGTAATATTAATTATTTCCAGGTAACTGGAAACCCTTCTTGTGAATCTTGTGGCCCATTTTTAGGATTGGTCTTCGGCCTACACGCAGTAAAGGCCAGTCCAGAACTACTACTTTAAACAAACAAAGCTCAACACATACGAGAAGTGCTACAATACATACCGCTTATTTGAGTGTGTATCATATACACCCTCTTTGATTACCATTAGATGCTTGAAAAATGATCTGAACCCTTAAAAATGTTACGATAAGTTACTAACAAAAAACCTGTTACCAGTGCTACAGGTAAACCCTGTGAATTAACCAAAATGGAAAGAAAATCTCACCCCTCACTTTCTTCCCAACCAGCGTATATCTTTCTTTTCCTTCGACGAAACTAGCCCAATTTTATTTTTGATAATTAATTTATGTTTAAAATAATAATTTTATTTTTTTAAAACTTTGAAGCTAAAATTATTTCAAGTAGAAATAATTTACTTCATTAAAATAGGTTCTCGATAATTACTAAAGGAAAAAGATACTATCATTATCATAATGTAATAAAAAGTCAAGGCATTTTTTACAGGATTTTTAAAGTGTTTCTTATTTGTAGTCTTTTTTTTTTGAAATATTATGATGTTGAATATTTTTTACAATATTTTTAATTGCATAATGAATTTTCACATAAATAGTCCAACTAAAAAGAATAGCGAAGTCGATCATCTGTATTAATAAGTAGGAATGTTGCCGACAAACAGAGTGAAAAGCTCCTTATTGTCCACATTCCACCCACTGTTAAGAGGTTTGTGTTTCCTTATCACAGGACCCATCCGCCATAATCTCTGTTTGACTCCACTGGGGCATGGACCTTCTCTCTCTCTCTCTCTCTCTCTCTCTCTCTCTCCCTCTCCATTTTTTTTCCTTCAAAAAATTGTGAATTAAAAGTTTTGTCGCCACTAGCTAGCCACCTCATAACAAGTTTGTTGTTTGGTCTCAATAATTTCCAATTCACAAATATTTCGGGACCAATGTTGTCTTTTGTATAATCTTATCTCCTTTTTTTTCTAACCACATTTTTACCCTGAAAGGTTTAAACACATTTATCACTCCGCAACATCTATATAAAATGGGAAAAGAAGCTATGGGTACACCAAATATATATTGGATTGTGTGACGACCCACTTGAGGATTACACACAAATAATTGGAGCAATTCAATTTGTTTGATATATTTTTTAAGGGTGATCAATTAGGTATTATTTAGGACACGCTTGATCAATTAGTTTAATTTTCAGTCCCTAAATTTGCTGTGGCCAAAAATTAAAGGAATTGATTTAAGCTCTTACTGAGCTCATGTCTGCTTGAGTTAATATTTACAAGGATCTTAAAAATACTATTATTCACAAATTGAAAAGCTGGAGTCATTTGTATGAGATTCCCGAGGTGGGTTTCACTTGTGTGTTTCGCATGACAAATTAAAGACAAACAAAAATTATTTTAGCCCGTCATTTGTTTGGGATCTCGATATTGGTTTCCTCATTTTTGACTCACCAAGAGGTGACGAAGAAAACTTTTGGATTATTTCCGTTTGACAAAAAAAAAATTTGGTGCAGCGAAACAGCGACCTCATCAATGGGTGTTGAAATCCGTTAGCTTCTGAACATGATGTTTAGGGTACATATTTCATGTCTTATCTATAAATGGGTAATACAGTGGCTATGTATCAACCATTTTCATCAAAATTTGGCCGTCACAACAATTCAACCTTTTAAATTTTGTAATCTGGCTACACTACATCAACTTCTTTTGAAGAGTACTCAAATATGAATTTATTATCAGTTTTGGTGTTTGAGAGTTAATTTTTTGACTTTTCATTTTTCATTTTTGACTTTTTGGTTTGTTTTACTTTTTGAATTATGGTCAGAATATATGTATTTTTAATCTAGTAGAGTATTTGAATGATATGTGCAGAACGTATTTTGCAACATGAATAGTGTTTGGAAAATATGTGTAGAATGTATTCTGTAGGTTTTTTGTTAACCAAAATGAAAAATAAAAAATAAAAAATGAGAAGTCAAAAAACTCCTCCTACCCTCTTTCTCTCACTTCTCTTCTCTAAACTACAATTTGGAGAAATCATTCTGGAAAATGTGTTTTGGTTAGCCCTTGCCGAACACTCAAAATTTGAAAATGCACTAATAAAAATGTAGCAAGTTGGGTTCCGAACACCCCCTAAACAAAGTACCAATTTTGAGGGGTTCAAATTTCAAAAAGTTAGGAAGAAGGTGGTGGTGTGGGTGTTGAGCAATAATGGGCAAACCAAATTTTTTTTTGAAGCAGCAACAAATTTATTGAGGAAATCTTGATAAAGGATACATCAAGAGGGGGGAGGTGAGGGGAATCCAAGTATCCAACCAAAGGTTGGACGAAATAAAAAACACCCAATGGGATGAAACCAAAAACACCGGAATCGGATGGGTTGTAGTGTACCCGCTGCACTACACGGTGTAGTGCGGTTGATGATCTGGCCGTCCATCTAGGAACGAACGGCTCGGATTTAATCCAAGCTCCTTCAAATTCTAGCTGTCTATTGTTCGGATAAAAATCCAAGCCGTCCATTGCCGAAAATAGACAGCCAAATTGACGGGGGTGCACTATAGCACCCCCGGGTGGGCCGGGTGCAAAAACACCGGCGGGCAAGAATCGAAAAACTTGTAACGTGTTGTTTTAAGTTTGGGTAGCGAGGAGAGAAAGGGACGTGTGAACAAAAATTTTCAGAAGAGAGGGGATGAAATAGAATATCTCTTTGGCAAAGCCCAAAACCGTTTTCACCCAATACACTATCAACAAGTATAAAACAACTGCTTCTTGATTTCATTGATCATAAAAAGCAATTCCGCTTAACTGAAAAATGAGTCAAGGGGAGAATGATTATGAGAAGGCTCTTCAGAGCCTTACATCGACCATCGGAAACAACATCAGTGAAGGTGCCAAGAAAGCCGATTCCGTATTCTCTTCAGCATGCATTTACAGGGTGCCCGGAGAGCTTCGCAAGGTGAAGGAAAGCGCCTACACCCCTCAACTCATCGCTATCGGCCCTCTCCACCAAAATGACAAACACCTCCAAACACCCGTGCAAGACATCAAAAAGAGCTACACGAATTACCTACTCGGTCGACTGAATGCAGGAATGCCGGAGGAATCAGAAGATGAGTATAAGTCCACAGTGTTGCAAGAATGTGTGAAGGAAATGAAGGACTGCGTAGACAAGGCCAGGAAATGCTACGCAGTAGAATTAGATCTGAGCGACGACCAGATGTTGGAAATGATGTTGGTCGATGGTTGCTTCATCCTTGAACTTCTCTACAGATCCTTCCACAAATCCAAAGACATACCCAAAGAAGCAAAGAACATACCCAAAGAAGAAGGACAAGGAAAGCGTAATGAAGCATCTACATCATCAGATCTTTCGACACCCCTTTTACAGGTACAATATTAGACAATAGCAACGAATTAGCCAACATGGAGACAACAAGAAGAGTAGTCTTTTTCTTCTTCTTTTTTTTTTTTTTTTATTCTTTTGTACTTTTTTTCTACACTTCAAAACCTTCTACACTACTCCCTCCTTTCTAAAGTATTCGTCCAGTCCGCAAGCTAATGACTTAAAATATACACAATTTTTTTTTGGAAGAATTCAACATTGTTCTAGAAATATGAATTCTTTTAATTGATGAAAATAAATTGAATTTTTTCTGAAGTGTTATTTTTTAGTTTTTCTTCTATAGAGGAAAAATATTTTGAAGCAGAGGGAGTACATTATAACAAATTCGATGTAGAAATCGTTCATGCACGCTCTAAAATAACAAATACTGGCATATAAAACTAGGTCACACTCCCCTTGTCATATTACGTTCTCAATGAGTATTTGTGGATGCAATTAATTAGGTGCTCTCTTAGGACTCTTCATTTTTTTCCCCTAATGCTCTAGTTGTACATCTCTAATGGCATAACCAAAATTGAATAATCAAAAATTGTAACATCATCTTTGATTATCCATTTAAAGGATTGCTAAGATTAGAAATCTGAAGGCAAAACTAGAGTCGCGATGTGCATGAAGGCGAAATTCGACATCAAAGTCTACACCGTGGATGATTTTAAGGGTTTTTTAGATGGTATTAGAAAAGTGAGATGTGGCTTTGTTTGGTTGGGACTTTAGTTTAGTTTAGTTTGATAATGGGTAGAGAGGAAAATATGGTATTGATTGAAGAGAGAGATAATGATTGGAGAAAGATAGAGAGAGATGAGAAAGTAATAATTGAAAAAATAGGTTAATGATTGAAAAATTAAACTAAAACTAAACTAAAATGTGAACCGAACTTGTAACTTAGTCTAGAAGTGTTATCTAACTTTCAGTTGGATACATTTTTATTGTTTTGTGCATCCTAGTTTCTTGAGCTAAGATGTTTTCCCCTCGATGTACCCCTTTCGAGTTATATAAAATGTTTCGTTAGCCAAGAAAAAAAAAAGAGATTAGAAATATGAAATCACAAAATGGTTATTTAGTCTCTATAATTAAAAACTCATTTTTAATAGAGTAAGATAGAGAGAGTTGAAAATAAACGTAAGTGTATGAATCAATTGATAGTAATGGGAGATGAGAGAAAGAGAGAGAGAAAAGAAAGAGAGTATATGGTCCCCATTAAATTTGGTTATTTAAAGAAAAAATGTTGCTAATTTTATTTTTTTAAAGGTTAAAATTTGGTTAAGTGGTTCCTAAGTTTTGTTATACCATTGCATGTGAGTAGCTTTTCCACGTTGCTGACTTTAAAAATCTTTCAGTTTGGTTGTTGGACCAATTTTTTGCCATCTCTCCTAAAATTAATTGATGTCAGGGGGAGCTTCAATTAAGTCTTTTATGGCATTGGACACCGCACCCACAAATCTATTTTTAGAGCAATGGCAAGGAATGACATTGTATAACCAAATCCATAGGGTACTCTGGGCTCAACATTGGTTATGTTATTGGAGATCCTCCTAGAGGAGATGCATACCCAACAAAAAGAACATTAAAGTACAATTTTTTATTTTACTTAGTCACTTTTTATATATATGCTCGAACATTACTATCTATTTTGCCTAGTAAAATACAAAAAGAGATAAATCAATCCTTGTTTGGCGAGATACTTGATGAAGTGACACCGCGCGGGTAATTGGTTAACGAGATTTGCCTAGTTTCATCTGACTAACTAAATCAATCCTGTATGTTTTTTTGGTAGGCAAATGACTCTCCTGTTGGAGGCGAAAATTGTAGTACTTATGTATGCCAGTTAAAATAGCCAAAAGGCCTTATTTACCTAGCCTCTCGGAGATGAACCATTAAAAGTGTAAAAATCTAACATTAATGTTTGTTGGAAATGTCAACATTAAAAATTGAGGAAACGTAAGATGTAAAATTCCTGACCGATATTGAAAAAAAACTGGTGTTCGGGATTATATTTTTTTTTGGTCTTCAGTGACCTTTTTTTTTTTGCTTTTAGTAATAATTTTTTATTTTATACTCATCTCTTCGAGACAGATGATTAGTCCAAAAAATACCGCGCGAATCTAGCAAAAATTTAGAAAAGAGGAATAGAACACACAAAACGAGAAAGATGAAAAAGTTTACAAGGATGAAGCCTTAACATGAAAAAATGGACTAAAAGTATGGAGACGGATGGAGTACTAGTTTGATACATGCTTCTCTTATCATGAGATGCCTTATAGTATCTATTCAAACAATTCTGTCGTGTAAATTAGGAAATACAAATTTAAAATGTAATTTTGAGTTTTAGAAGCCTAATCGAAAGCATTAATAATTTTGAATGAAACTTATAGTGTCATCTCACATAAACTTTTTGCCTTAGGCCTCGAATGGAATGACCAGAATGCAGAGCCCTCTGCCATTGCAACTTGAGACAGAAGCACTGCTACTTGAGAGTGAAATCAAAATCAGCGGGGAGCAAAAAAATAGGGACCCTATTTGGGCTGCCAACACCGTCCAACACGACTTGCTACTCCTCGAGAACCAAATCCCTTTCTTTGTGCTCAAGAAATTGTTCCGACTCACTATCGATCGGCTCCAAAACAATCGTCCCCATAAGTTTTCCCTCCACGACTACCTCTTTCTCTACTTTGGCATCATAGTGAGTCCAGAAGAATATTCCACAAGCAGTGGTGGCGCGAGGGCACCAACTAGTCGTGGTTCGCCTGGTGACAGCACTGTCCTTCGGATTTCTCTCGACGACCAAATGAAAAGTTCCGAAGAAGACGGAGTTCTAACTAGTAATGCGCAAAGGTACTATCATATCCTCCATAAACTACATGAGTATTGCCGTCCACGAACAGAACAAGCAAAGGAGAAACGACTTATCGAAATCATGCCTTGCGCATCAGAGCTCGACTATGCAGCAGTCAAGTTCGAACCCGTTCCAGGAAGAGATCTATTCAAGGCCGAGTTCAGCGATCCCAAAGGCCCGTTCGCGTGGTGTCAGACGGCCCGTTTCAAAATCCCTGTTCTAGAGATATACGAAAACACGGAGCTATTCCTCAGAAACCTCATCGCCTTCGAACAGTGCAGCCCTATGGTTTCGCAGCACTTCACGTCCTACGCGGTCCTCATGGACATGCTTGTGAACTCCGGGAGAGACATTGAGTTGCTCGAAAGGGCCGGGGTCATGCGTAACCATTTGGGTTCTAGAGCGGACGCCACCAACCTATTCAACAACCTGTGCAAGGGAGTTGTTCTAGAGGAATTCTTCTTCGCCGACATGTGCAGCAAAGCCACGGCGCATAGTAAGCGTCATTGGCCGAAGAATTTGGCACACATTCGAAGAACATACTTTTCTTCTCCATGGCGTTTCATAGCTTTCTGTGTGGCCTTCATCGCTTTTGCCATACAGACTGTTTCGTTTGTCGTGAGTTTCCTTTAGTTAACGAGGATAATCATGAATATCAGCAAATGCACTTAATTAACATGGATATTTTAATTTGTGTATTAATTTGTTGACACATTGGCGATAAGCACGTTAATTATATTAAAAGTACGTAATGCCTTGTTTATTTTGTTTCCGGTAGTTTTTGTTTCCAATAGTTTTTGAAATAGACACTATATATAAATATGTTAAAGATCTCGGTCATTTGGTGTAATCTTTCACTTTTAATCTCGCATTCAATACCGTGATCTATCAAGGTGTAACTAAAAGTCCATATCTTTTAACCACGTGATAAAAACCGTGATTAAAACTCATTAAAACCGTGACTAAAAAGTAAAATTTGTGATTAAAAATGACAAAGCCGTGATCTTTAACAACTTTACATCTCAGTTTTATTATAAAACTGTGGTTGTTTAGAGAGAAATAATCTCAATTTTCGAAAAAACCGAGGTTAAAAGTGGCGATTTCCTAAGAAAAAAAGGGAAAAAAATCCCACTTTGTTTCTCTGGTAGGGTTTTGAACCCAAATCTCCTAAGTTTTGCATAGAAGTTTCAATCAACTGCACCACATGCACTTTTCAATATGTAATTGAAATATTTAATATGTAACATATGCGTTTAACATTAAAATATATTTCGAATGTCATTTTGAACCTTTAAATATTAAAATTAGGAATTTTGATAAACATGAAAGTTGTATTATTTAAAGGTTCAATCAGAATTATCTCAATCAGAATTTTGAATTATCTCAATCAGAATTTTGAGTCTAGAGTTATACTCAAAGTACATTTGGTGACAAAACCCCAACTTTCATAAATTTTGTCATCAAAGGTACCGATTAAGCAATGAAATATATTTTCATTGCCGAATGTGCCTCATTTGGCGTTGAAATCTTTTTTGTAGAATGGTTGAGAGTGAGAGAGACGAATGAGGTTAGAGGATGGAATTTTGGAAGTCGATCGTGACATTTATTAAGTTGTATCGCGCGCAGAATCTATTAAGGGGTAAGCGGTCTTCAACTTTTCCTATACAAGAGTTTTCATTGCAATCCAAATAAAAAAAAAATGTGATGTATTCTCTAACTTACGATCTCAGTTTTTCGATGACTGAGATTAAAGGTTCTTTTTATCTCAGTTTTTCGAAAACGAGATCTATTCTTTAAGTTATAATCTCACTTTTATATTACTGAGATTAAAAAATCCTTCAATCTCAGTTTTTTCTGAAACGAGATATAATCTTTCATAAATAATCTTAGTTTTTTGAAAATGAGATCTATTCTTTAAGTTATAATCTCACTTTTTAGATTACTGGGATTAAAAAATCTTTCCATCTCAGTTTTTTCATATAACTGAAATTAAAACTATAGTCCATAACATTTTATTGCGCTTTTTCAAAAAGTGAGATCTTCTTAGTTTCTGAACCATGATCTTTATGCCATTTTGTAGTAGTGTACATAATCAATTCCACTAATTTACGAAAATTCTAGAAACAGAAAAATTATGTTTTCATTTTTTTTGAAAACACTTTCGGCAACCCAAAAAATAAATAACAAAAACTATTATGGTTGGCCAACATGTTTTTTGTTTTTATTTTTTACTCGTAATAAATAAAAAAAAACTCATTTCCAATAGAGCTAGTGTTCCCCATTCCCCTGTTTCCAGTTTCAACGTGTTCTTCCCCGAAATACTCTCGGCTATTAATTTGCCACTTTGGTTCCCATTTCTTCCGTAAAATGCGACTTCAATTACCCCAAAAAAACAAAAAATAATTACCAAAAATAAAATGTGACTTCCTTTTTTATTGATACGTACTAGTAAACTTGCACGTGCTTTGTGCAAGAAGTAATCATAAAGAATTTTACTTTGATGATATTCGAATCCTGAAATTGTTTTTTTGGGTGGACGTGATCAAAATGGTCACAAATAACATTAGAAATTACGACACAACAGTGTCAAACAAAATTAATATCTAGTCTTTAGTGCATTACCATAGCCCAAGAACAATTTAAAGATCCATTGCTCCAAGTATATTGATGATTTAGCCAAGCAAACCTATTTGCTAAATATCAATTGGTAATTAGTTTTGGCGTCAAAATTAGGTAACCAAATAAGGCCTTTTCCGCTAAGCTTTTTGTGCGTTTTGTCTTCTTTATTAAAAAAAAAAATACATGTTTGTTAGCTTCATGCCAAACTTTTATATATTATTGATTCGTCTTGATTAGAGGAATTGGATAATCTAAATATTTTCACTTTTACCCAAATACATTTAGAAACATCTAAGATAAAGCCCCAAAACTATTTTTTTAAACTTTTTTAATTCCTCTTGTTCAGATGAATCAATAATTCATAAAAATTTGGCACAAAACTAATAAATATAATTTTGTTTGAATAATGACAACTCTCAAAAAGCCAAAAAAGGTTAGTAGAATAAGGCCTGAGTAGCCTTTAGAGATCTCCCTTATGTTAGAACACATTGTGTTGGGCATAAATATAAATGCGTACAAGTTTTGCATGAAGTTATTTTTTTTATTATAAACATAGAAAAACAAGAGCCTCATTAACGAAAGATACACTTCTTCAAGAAGCTTCCTTTATACTATAATTTGTCAACGGATTTAGCACCTTATAGAAAATTCAAACCCCTGTTAAGACAATGAAGAGAGTTGCCGACTTCAAGGGCTCCTAGGCACCACATCAAAATTAAGCATCATCCAATTAATTATACACAAGAGTATGATTCACAAGATTTGCGAAAGGAAGCACCAACTAAGTTATAACCCAAACTTGTAATTAGCTACTTTGCACAAAAAAGAAAGAAAGAAAAAAAAATTAAACCTTGTAATTAGCAAGGTAACAAAGGTATTAATCTAGACAAATAGCAACTTCAAATTCTAGCAGAGAGAAAAGCTTATTCTTTTTTGTTAATTATTAAATTCAATTGCACCTATCCGAAGATAAAAACTTGCATTAATACTTAAACTTCAATTCAAGAGTAGAAACATAAGCTAAACTGGTTTGGCATAAGTATATCTTGTTTTTCCGTGAGGCGAAGACGAAGGAAGTTCTATTGTTGTATTTGAAAGAGATCTACACTAAACCATCTTTGTGTCAAATAAAACTACGATCAATAGAATGGATAAATCGATCACGTGGTGTGATCGGTTTTTCACATGGAAGCCAAATCTCTCCAACGGGATTGAGAACGACAAAACCCAATTATCAATTATAACTCACCCTTCAACTTCTTGAATCTTGCGTCACAACCTAGCTAGTTGCCATCCCTTATCAATAATCTTCAATGACAGAACCCGGCCGGTGTTCCTTGAATTCGACATCAACAGAATGGGTCCAAACTTAGTGGACTGACTTATTTTCACCCTGCGGTCAATACTTTTGTTTAGGCATTCAGTATACCTTTTTTGCCATTTTAGGAAAGTTTTGAAATGTTAATTACTATTACACCGTAATTTCTTAGTAGTCGGTTCTTTTTGGTAAAGTCTTGTTTTTCTTTTGGGAAAATGACAGCCCAAGACGTGTTTTAATAATTAATATCCACTAAGAATATGCTGAGAACATTTGTTAATGCTGAAAATATTCTTAACAGATATTAATTATCAAAATACGTCCTTGGCCATCATTTTTCCTTTTCTTTTCTATTTGCAATTTTGGTTTTTTTCCCCAATTTTTGGAATTATTTATTTTTCATCTTTATTTTCTAGGGTTTCAAGATACACCTTATAAAGGGGATATAACCTAATGTTTTGCCTCGGTTTTTAACAATAATATTTCTCTTCTTGTGCTCAAGAACAACTCGTGGATTCGAGTACCTATCTCGTTTGGATTATTATGCTAATTAGTTTCTTTGTGAATTCCACTGCGTCACCATTTAGAAAATAAGGTGATCTCACTTAAGAGCATTTGTTTCCAAAATCGGTGATATTGAGCTGCTGCGTAGGTGAGAATAATAACAGAACGGATCCTTATATATAATTATTTCCAGGTAACGGGAAACCCTTCTTGTGAATATTGTGGCCCATTTTTAGGATTGGTCTTCGGCCTACATGCAGTAAAGGCCAGTCCAGAACTACTCTTTCAACAAAGCTCAGCACATCAAAGTTGGATTTGTTTCACATTTTATCAGTCACAATGGCATTATATTCGATTAGGTAATGCTATGCCTACGTGGGTTGCACTTCAAATTTAGAATGCTACTAACGACACAGATAATCGCACACATATTGTACACAAATTTGTTATGGTGTCCACCATGGGTTTCACACAAATGATCTGAGCCGTTCATTAAATGTAAAATATTTTTGCAAAAGTCTCCGAAAAAAATCAGCTCAATCCGATAGCTATAGGTGCTCGATCTAATCATCTAATTTTTCATTTAAATTTCTGGATAATGAAAAGTTAGGTGATTAGATCAAGAATCTGTAGTTATTAGATTGAGCTGAATTTTTGTGAATATTCTTGAAAAAATGTTTTACATTTAATGAACGATTTGAATCATTTGTGTGGGACCGTGGTAGATCCCACAACAAAATTTGTGCACAGTCTGTGCAGTATTTCTCTGTGTAGACAGACTTAATACTATAACAGAATGACATTTCGTGAGGAGGCCTTGTGGATGCAAAAAGTGCTTTACTAATTTATTGGCCAATATACAATTTCTTTTTTATTTTTTTTAATGATCATATCGTTACAACGTTCTGGAATTTGAATAAAACCAAAGTAATATAAGAAATTCGCAACTGCCCGTGCATAGCACGGGGTTTGTTCTAGTATGTTGACTGTTGTATTGTGAAATCTAGTTTAGGCCAGGGCCCCTCAAATCAGTGGGCTTTTGGCCTGATCATGTCTTGCAACGCAGGTAAAGATGCAAAGTTTATTAAGAGCATTAATTAAGAGAGCATCTCTGGTAGGTCCTTAAAAGTTTATTTTCAAAGGTACGTATTCTTCATTATATCACTTTATAATTGGAAAAATAAAACTTTGTTTTGCGCTCTAGCAGACTCTTCAACTTTTATTGAAAGCCAGCCAAAATCTGTTGAGCTTTGTGATATCATTGTGAGAAAAAGATTGTAATACATTTTCTATAAGTGAGCAATAATATATGTGTTCATCTGTAGTTGATCTGAGGAGTTTTTAGTATAGATTTAATGAACGGTTCAATTAAAAACTGCTTAAAACAAGAATTTTTGGGCCATTTTTTTTTGCTAATTTCTCACGGGCACCCTTAAAATCATATTTTGCACATATTGAAGGGTTTGGATCATAAAAATGTGATCGGAAACTATGTGATTGAGATTTGAGGTGCTTTTTTAGGTGTTTAAATAGTTGTCCATTGAATCGCTATATATATATGTGTGTATATATATATATATATCCCCTAAATCTCAATCTCACAGTTCCCGATTAAATTTTTATGATCCGAACCGTTCAATGCGTGCATAATGTGATTTTAAATGTACCCGCGAGAAATTAGCAAAAGAAATGACCGGAAAGGCTTGATTTGAGCAGTTTTTATTTGAACCGTTCAGTAAAAAACTGTTCGAAACTGTTTGGATCAAGCCCTTCCCGGTTATTTTTTTGGCTGATTTCTTGCAGGTACCCTTAAAATCACGTTCTGATCACATTGAGCGGCTCGGATCGTCAAAATTTGATCGGGAACTATGATGTGTTTTTTTAGGTGTTTTTTTAAGGTGTCCACGGAACCGCCCCGTATATATATATAGTCACATTCTCCTAAGGACCATCTTAACTTAATAAAATAAGGATCTCCACTTCCCGATCGAATTTCGAAGATCCAAGCCGCTCAATGTGTTCAGAACGTGATTTTAAAGGTACCCGCGAGAAATCTGCAAAAAAAACATCGGAAAAGGCTTTATCTGAGCAGTTTTTGTTTGTATTTTATCTAACAGTTCAAATAAAAACTGTTCAAATCAAGCCCTTCCCTGTCATTTTTTTTTTGTCTATTTCTCGCGAGTACCATTAAAATCACATTCTAAACACATTGAGCGACTCAGATCATCAAAATTTGATCGGAAAATGGAAGAAATGGGAAGGTCCTTATTTTAGTTAAAATAAAGATCTCCTCATTTGAAAATGACTGTATATATATATATATATATATAGAGAGAGAGAGAGAGAGAGAGAGAGAGAGAGAGAGTGAGAGAGAGAGAGAGAGAGAGAAAGAGAGTTAGGTTACGGTGAGGGATCCCTCATTTTTTTAAAATGAGGGACTTCCATTCCCGATTGAATTTCGATGATCCGAGCCGCTCAAAGTCATCAGAATGTGATTTTAAGGGGCCCCGCGAGAAATCAGCAAAAAAAATGACCGAGAAGGGCTTCATCCGAGCAGTTTTCATTGAACGGTTCAAAAAAAACTGCTCGGATGAAGCCCTTCCCGATTTATTTTTTTGCTGATTTCTCGCATTACCCTTAAAATCACGTTCTGCACACATTGAACGGTTCAGATTTTCAAATTTTGATCGGGAAATGAAACTCCCTCATTTTTATAAAATGAGGGATCCCTCACTTAAAAATTTCACTCCTAAGACTACCTTGACTTAATAAAATAAGGATCTCCTTTTCCCGATAGAATTTTAATGATCCGAGCCGCTCAATGTGTTCAAAACGTGATTTTAAGGGTACACGCGAGAAATTAGCCAAAAAAAAGACCAGGAAAGATTTCATCCGAACAGTTTTTGTTTGTTTTTTATCGAACGGTTCAAATAAAAACTGATCAAATCAAGTCCTTCCCGGTCATTTTTTTTTGCCAATTCCTTGCGGGTGCTCTTAAAATCATATTCTGAACACATTGAGCGGCTCAGATCATCGAAATCCGAATAGAAATGAGAGAAATGGGGAGTTCCTTATCTTAGTTAAACTAAGGACTTTCTTATTTGAAAATGACTGTATATATATATATACACACACACACATATACACACGCACACACGGAAATGACTTCGGTGTTCCCGGTCATTTTGGGGACACCATAATTTTTGGCATAACAAAACCATTATGAGCATAACCAAAACTCATTACGAGCATAACAAAATCATAACAAGGCATAACTTGTTTGTTATGCCTTGATTAGGTTTGGTTATACCTTGGTTGGTTTTTTGGATATTCCTTAGTTATGTCTTATCTGGATTTTGTTATGCTTGTAATGGGTTTAGTTATACTTATAATGGTCAAGTTATGCCAAAAATTACGATATCCCCAAAATGACCGGGAACACCATAGCATCATCCTACACATACACCTCTCCCACCAACAGTTTATTTTCTTTGCACCCAACACTAGCCAATTTAGCTCTCGATAAAGGACCATTGAAGTCCATTTGCTGTTACTGAGATAATTGTTCTGCTCGGAGATAATTTTTCCAGGTCCTACGCAAGGAAATCAGAAGATACAAAATGGATATGTAGATGATGGATGATGCTATGGTGTTCCCGGTTATTTTGGGGACACTGTAAATTTTGGCATAACAAAACCATTATAAGTATAACCAAAACCTAATATAAGCATAACAAAATCCAAACAAGGCATAACCAAGAAATATCTAAAAAATCAATCAAAGTATAACCAAACCCAACCAAGGCATAACAAACAAGTTATGCCTAAGTTATGCCTTTCTATGGTTCTGTTATGCTTGTAATGGATTTTGGTTATACTCATAATGATTTTGTTATGCCAAAAATTACGGTGTCCCCAATATGACCTGGGACACCGAAATCATTCCCGTAGAGGATAAGCCACAATGTTGTATATTCTTATCCTTAATCTCTCACATTTATTATATTAGTATATTTATTATTTATGCTATAAGATAATATTGCACATAAGATATGTTTTTATTATTTTCCGATAATTTAACATAAAGGGTGTCTTTTGACATCCAATTTGACTTGACCGCGAGCGCAAGAGATGAAGCCAATACCGTCATCATAAAATCCCGATCGGAGTACAGTTCAAAATCAGCATCGCATAACACCATATGTGCAATTACATTGCATTGAGGCATGGGCGCGTGGGACTTTTACTGTTGCACGGAAAACAAGTGTTGGAAAATGGATTGGATGCCAAGGACCCCACCGGTGTTAATGCCTCTGAAAATATCCGGCCATGCTATTTGCATATATATTTTTACGAGGTTCACCTCGGATCCCACAAATAAAATTCAAACCGCTCATTATTTTTAAAATAATATTTTAAGAGTTTTTATAAAAAATTAACTCGATAGGATATCGGTAAGGACTTTTTCAGAAATTATTGTGCGAAACAGTCTGATTCGCTTTGCGATTTCTGAAAAAACCCTTACCGATATCCTATTGAGTTGATTTTATACAGAAATTCTTAAAACATTATTTTAAAAATAATGAGCGATTCGAATCATATTAGTGAGACTCGAGGTGAGTCCCATAAAAGTGTATGTGTAAGATACGTGTAAAAATATATGTGTCCTAAGATTTATCGGAAAATATCAGCATAACAATTGAAGGATTTAACTCTCATGCCATGTTTCGGCTCCCATACTGTTCGATCATGTCTGGCATTGATCTCAACCGTTCATTTATTTGTCACAATGCCATGTGCACACCACACTGAATCATTTATTCCCTCAGCAGCCCCTCGCAGCCGACTCAGCTTTGTATTGTAGTATTCCTCACTGTAGTGTGTATGTATATATATATATACACACACATACAGTCATTTACAAATAAGGAGGTCCTTATTTTAGTTAAAATAAGGACCTCACCATTTCTCCCATTTTCTGTTCGAATTTCAATAATCCGAGCCGCTCAATGTGTTCAGAACGTGATTTTAAGGGGACTCGCAAGAAATCGGCTAAAAAAATGACCGAGAAGGGCTTGATTTGAGCAGTTTTTATTTGAACCGTTAGATAAAAAACAAATAAAAACTGCTTGGATGAAGCCCTTTCCGGTCATTATTTTTGCTGATTTCTCGCAAGCACTCTTAAAATCACGTTCTGAATACATTGAGCGGCTCGGATCATTGAAATTCAATCAGGAAAGAAAGGTTCTTATTTTATTAAGTTAAGGTAATCCTTAGGAGAAAAGGACCCCATATATATATATATATACATATATATATATATGGGCATCCAGCCATAAGGAAAAAGTTAGTCAGAGGCTGGATAGCAGCCAAAAGAAAGCAGTAGAATAAAAACTATTCTGTCTCTCTTTCTCCGTTCTCTCTCTCTTTCTGTCTTTCCTTTTTCATTTCCCAAGCCAATTTGCGCAACCTTCTCACTCAGCTTTGTATTGTAGTATTCTTCATTGTAGTATATATATATGGGCATCCAGCCAAAAGGAAAAAGTTAGTCAGAGGCTGGGTTGCAGGCTTGCAGCCAAAAGAAAGCAGTAAAATAAAAACTATTCTCTCTCTTTTTCTCCGTTCTCTCTCTCTTTCTGTCTTTCCTTTTTCATTTCCCAGCCCAGCCAATTTGCGCAACCTACTCCCCTCTAGAATAATTCCCTTTACCATCATATTTCTCTTTCACGGCTTGGCCCTTGTAATCCGCTTGTGTTCTGCTTGTAATGAATTTGAAGTTTTCAAAATTCCTTGTTTCAATTTCTGTTTATATGTTTCTAGTCTATTAAATAATTTCCGTTAATAAGTAAAGATTGAGGTTTGGTTATAGGAATTCGCAAACTATTCGACTGTTTCTCGCACCAAACTTAAATCTAAGGTTGATATTAGTGCAATTCCTTTAAAGGTTGAGAACGGAACGCCTTTGGCTTATCTCCGTTGTAAATACCATTTTGGCGCGCACTAGTACTGATATTTAATAATCGCGGTAATAATAATTAATTATGCTTTTAGTTATTTATAACCTTTCGGTCCTTTCCTTGACAAGTCCTTTGTCGATGCAGGGGTAGTTATATAGGTACGACCGCGGGATAATTAACACACCGTGGCTAGACCGGACACGTTCTGCTCCTGTTTCAGAATAATAATGAAAAGGCAATTTTAGGTTAGTAAAGAACTTTCGTTAGACGAATCCGGGCACTACCAGAGCCCATGAGTGGCGGGGAACGGGAGACCAAACCTTGTCTTCTGCTGCGTATGGGTGAATGGCGACCATAAAGGTTCACATATTTCAAAAGTAGTTTTTTCTCTTTGAATTCAAACGTTTTTAAAAACAACAAATGGAGCAGATAAGTACAGGACTGGTTGCAAGTGCTATAAATCCTACGTCTGTACCTCCTTTTTAATTATTTAATGAAAAACCAAACAATTCCTAGGTTAATTTAGTTAATCTTTACATCAAATGACAAGGGGTGACCACCTAAAAGCCAGTTTAAATAGTAGTAACCCGAGTTTTTGGTTCAGCACACATCACCGTATCTGTAAATTCGACTCTGTCCTTACCAGATATTATGCTACGTCGGTCCCAGCTCTACCCTTGAGACAACCCGTTATTTTAGGTCTAGAAATCCATCAAAGCATGCAGTAAAAATAATAAAGGGTAGCATAGCATTAGTGATCAATACATCCAATTTATGTAGCCAGACAAGCATTCATCTACTCTTCTTCCGTTGCCCAAGCAAATGGTCGACTGATGAAGAACAATAGTACTATGATGTAAAACAAAAGAAAAGAAAAAACAGGAAAGATCATTAAGAACCTCCCCATAAGCATATGGTAATTTGGAAGACATTTTCCTCCAGTTTTGTGAGACTTCATGGGTACTATGGATTGTTGGAAATTTTCAAAATAATTAATGGGTTTTGGTTTGGGTTTTTTGAAAAAGTATTGGAAGAGGTTTTCTTGTGAAAGGTTGCGAGACCTTTTTACATGAACTGTGACTCTATGTGAAGGGATGCGTTTATTTGTGAAAAGTTGCAATTGTTAGGAATGGATGTGAAATATAAGGTTAGGAACAATATAGTTATTCCAACAAGAGGGAAAAAAACCCGTAAGCCTTGCCTGAAGGAAGAGTAGTTTCATGCCAGAGGCTCCATGTTGAGTCGGGTGTCTCACATGGTACTAGAACTAGGTTCATTGGATGCTCCAAGAAAACAATGGATTGCTCCGTATTGCAAAAACAATCAACTTTCTATGTACCCAAATTTGGAAACTTCGCATTTCTTGGATGACATTAGGACAGCTTTTGTTTTTTACACCGGAAGAAGGGATAGAAGAAAACAAGAGCCAACACAGAAGACAAGAATGTTGGACTAGATGGGAATTTCCATGCCCTTCAGTCTCAGGCTCAAGAAGAAATCCCCTTTGCTAGTATTGCACAACACAAGACCTACTTAAACCTCAATAAGCTGTCAAGAACTCTACAGTTACGTGTTATGGACTGCGATTCACGTCATACGAAAACAAACAATTCCAATTTTTATATCATTTGCCGTCGGCACTTCTTGCTCGTATGAGATTACAAACAATTTTCTTAGTTACAGTGGAAGAGGAGAAACAAGAAATGAAACAGAACACAGGTTGTGGGAATTTGGAGAAAATTCCAAAGCCCTCAACTCTGGAGCTTATTGTAGCAAAGAGAAAATGTATCAACTTCTGTCTGAGTGAAAGAATCCTAATCAATTTACAATCTGCTACTTATTTCACAAAAAATAAGCCCCCACTTAGCCAATTCAGCTTGTGTGCTTTGTATGCCTATGAGCTGTATATGTCTTTGCAAATAACGCAGTTACTAGAAATCAATCTTCCTATAATGCTTCCCTCTTCAATTCTCAATCTACTACTCTCCTTGTTCCACAAGTGAACTCCATAGCTCTCCCTACTCAGTTGAGCCAGTTTCGCTTCCACCCATTTGGAATTAGCCCGAGTCACTGGGTTAGAGAAAAGCCCGGCTATCCTAGTCCAATCCACCGGGTAGAAAGCCATAGGCGGCAATACTGTGAAGTTACAGTCTTGTCCTTTCGGGGTTCTGTCGACCACTCTGGAAACCAAGTACGGTCCATTGTGCCCCCATCTGTTTCCGTCGAAGGTGGACGTGAATTCCTCCATGAACTTGTACAGGAGCGTGTGATTCTTGTCGAAAACAAGAGCAGCGTTGTTGAGTCTTGTCCAGTTACCGAATGCATCAACGCTTTGTGCTCCGATCGAATTCCTTAACCCCGAGAAGTCTTTCAAAACGATGAAATCAGTGTCTAAATAAACCCCGCCGTACTTGTACAAAACTGCGAGCCTGATCAGGTTCGACAAATTCTGCGCCAAGGAAACTTCGCCCGGGTCTGTTTTACCCCTCTTGAATTCATCGAACCACGATTCAGCCGGGGTGTCCTTGAACAAATATGACAAGTCTGGCGTCACTGCAGTGACCCTAAACCCAAAACCAAGAAGTGGTTTCAAGATTTCGTACCCGAGAGCAGAGTCCATACTTCTTGACAGGATCACCAAGCACCCGTTTGGGTTGGACTTGAATAGGCTTTCCAAAGCAAGAATCTCTCTTCCTGAAAACGCCAGCGCGGGGGAAATCCACGTCATGAAGAACTGAGTCCGGCACCGATCATGGCCGAAAAACTCCCGGATTCTTTCATCGAATTTTCTGCTCAACCTTGTGGACTTGAATATGTTGAAATTAGGCAGCTTTCTCTTTAACCAGTCAATTCTTTCTTGATCGGTTACATTGAATGGAGCCAACAAATCAGTATGATGATCTAAATCTTCACTGCCTTTGGCTTCTTGATCAACCTCTTCTCTCACCGAAACTAGCAGTTCATGGGTCGAAATTTTCCTCAGTTTTTGCGGGTTTTCAAGGGTACTACGGAGCCCCTGGGGACTTCTTGTGGTGTCAAGAACAACTGAGTGGAGAGAGAGATTGGAGATGATGCTATTGGAAAATACGATGAGAAAGAAAACCGCGGCGAAGGAGAAGATGGGTATTTTGGCCAGGCCAAGAATCTGGAAATCAAACATTTTAAGAAACTAGTAAATCTTTTCTTTTGCAGAATTAGAGAAAGGGATGAGAAAAGGCATGGGTTTTATGGAGAAACCATCAAATTCAATGGATTTTAAGCTAAAGATTCCAATCTCACACTAAACCCTAGGGGAATTCCTTGAGAGAGAAATGTCTGGACGTGCTGCTCTTAATCCTTGCCTTTTTTTCTCCTTTGAATCTTTCGTAAACGTGTTTCCGGGGGCAGACATGCAGACTTCTCTTTCCGGGCAAAAATTTTGGTCCAATTTGGCTGATTTTGGTGGTTTAAGAGAGAGAATTTTCTTGGTTTTATGCCAGGGTGGGTTCGTTGGTTAATATCGTTATGGTAATTTGTTGCAGAAACCTGCTCTTACCTGTTCCGGGGGCAGACAAGGATTAGTCAAATAGTCCTTGAGAATGCTCTTGCTCCCCACTTTCGGTTCTCCTTCTACGCTTGTTCTTCAAACCATTGCTTCTGTAAATTTTCATAGTTCGAGATGTTTTACAAAATCGTTTTCACATCTGCACTCACACGTCTCCGTACGCACGTGAATTATTTGACTTCGGTCAAAACTTTATTGCCATCTTTCTAGAGCCATTTTTAATAATCGGAATTGTTTCTCTTTTAAAGCTAGTCAATAAAATTAGCTCTATAAAAAAATTGTGTTTAATTGAATAATCATCTTTTAGAGCTCATCGACAACATCTTTTCTATTACAAAAATCTTGTTTGAACAGGACTACAGGACACTTGTGCTGAGAGGAAAAATTACGATCCTATATGCATGTCTTTTTTTAAGACAAAAGTTTTCTAAAATCACATCGATCCTTATCCACTATCTTGATTTTGAAAAAAGTTGATGTCTCGACAAGATTCCAAAGTCAACGATGCTGATCACGAAGTAAACCGGTAGGACCCTCGTATATGACTCTTAAAACTCTCGTTTTTGACACACGTACACGGAGCAAGGCACAGATATATTTGTAAGCATTGGTTGGTTGAGTGCGGGTATGCTAAGGCTTATAGCGTCTAACTTTAGATGACGGTTGCCGTGAATCGTGACTTCTAACTTGTAGAGCTATTGTGTGTGACCCAAAGGTTAATGATCACAAGGTGGTTCGTGATTTGCCACACTGTTGTGAACTTAGAATTTTCTAATCATCTAGAAAATGGAACGTAAATCATAAAGTTTATTACACCGGGATAATAAAGTGGTAAAGAAAGGTAAAATTCAAACTACTTGAAGAAATAAGTTCGAATGGGGTTGAAAACGATGTATTTGATAGTCTACTTTGCTAAAAGTAGGAAAGTGTTTGGAAGCGATGGGCTTAATTGGTGTTGGACCGGTTTTTTTTCTTTGATTCTACTATATATCAGCAAAGCAGTGAGCTGATTCAGGCCTGAATCCGAATTTCTGCTTGTACCGCAAGCTGACAAGTGTCCCACTACTCCAACATGCAACATCATGGGTGGTTTTCGGCATTTGAAAAATCATGGGGTGACGTGGCAATTAACTCCCCACTTTCTCCTTTTTTGAAAGCTTGACATATTTTCAATTGACTTAGTCAATTAGCTTTTGAATTGGAAGGAAATAACCGTCTCCAGCAAATAACCAATTCCCCTGAAATCGTAATTAAGACGACACATATCAAAAATTAATGGACATTGTCTTATCTTCTTTGCATTGAACTAAAATGTCATGCATTCCTCGTACACTTGAAGCCTTGAATTACTACGAGTTTTTCTGTACTTCAAAAAAAAGAAGTTGTATATGAATAGTTGCTATCTCTTCAGGGCTTACAGCGGCTTCTATAATTAGACATTCATCAGAGGTAGATTACACGTACGTTTTCTTTCATCGGCCAACATTTTGGTAGATTGGGTGTGTCAGATCTGATTCAGTCTTGATTTGTCACTTCAAGATTACGTTTCTTTTTTCTGCTCTTGCTCGATTTTTTCGTCGTGCGATTATGTATGTGTATGTTGGGTCAAACCCGGGGGTAGTTGATCGGCAACGCACATCAACCACAGTGGGATCCAACTCCTTTTATACGGAGTATGTTAGGATCGACACACACGCACACGATTTACGAGTATGAACAGTAAAGAATAAACACAGAGATATACGTGGTTCCCCAAAACCGGGTACGTCCACGGGAGCGAGAGCGGCTGTTCTTTATTATCACAGTTATCAATTAGGGTTTACAACATAGAGTATTTATAACTACTCTATTCTAACCCTAATCAGATTTGGTCTGTATCTCAAAAATACCCTTGTCCGCTCCGCTCCACTCGTTGCGCTTCGCTCCACTCGTTCCGCTCCGCTACGCTCCGGCATCTGGCCTTCTTTCTAGAACTCTATGAGCCACAGTTCTAACAATCTCCACCTTGGCGAATTTACTCTCTCCCATTCAGAAGATAACCATCACCATCCAGTAAGCTGGGGGGGTGCCTCCCTTTTCCTAGCACCAGGAGACATTAACCAAGTCCAAGCAATGCTCGAACTTGACTGCAGTAACTGTCTTTGTCAACATATCAGCTGCATTCTCAGAAGTGTGCACCTTTTCCAGTATCAAATCACCTGCATCAATCAACTCTTTCACCTTGTGAAACCTCACGTCGATATGCTTGGTTCGAGCATGATACACCTGATGCTTTGCCAAATAAATGGCACTCTGACTGTCGCAATGCAACTGAACTCCACCTTGATCTATGCCAAGTTCCTTAACGAACCCTTTCAACCACAATGCTTCCTTAGCCGCCTCAGTCACTGCCATATACTCAGACTCAGTAGTAGATAAAGCCACCAGAGGTTGTACCATGGATCTCCAACAAATAGGCCCACCCACAAGTGTAAACACATAACCCGTTGTCGACCTTCTGTCATCCAAACCCCCAGCATAATCCGCATCCACATACCCAACAACTGAAATCTGACCTTGTTGCCTACCAAACAAAATCCCGCGATCCGAAGTACCTCTCAAGTATCTGAACATCCACTTGACTGCCTTCCAATGCTCTCTGCCTGGTTTGGCCATGTACTTACTGACTGTGCTAACTGCATGTGCCAAATCGGGCCTCGTACAAACCATTGCATACATTAAGCAACCCACTACACTTGCATAAGGCACCTTTGACATATCCTCAATTTCTTCATCTGACGTCGGACACTGAGCTGAAGATAATCTGAAATGACTTGCTAATGGAGTGCTGACCGGTTTGGCATTATTCATACTAAACCTCTCCAACACTTTTACCACATAATTCTTTTGAGATAACCACAACTTACCAGCTGACCTATCTCTGCGAATCTCCATCCCAAGTATCTTCCTAGCTGCTCCCAAATCCTTCATGTCAAACTCTTTCCCTAATAAAGACTTCAACCTGTTAACCTCAACCATACTCCTTGCAGCAATCAGCATATCATCCACATAAAGAAGCAAGAAAATATAAGAACCATCATCAAGACTCTTAACATAAACGCAACAATCATACTCACAGCGTGTGTACCTAATCCGCATCATGAAAGAGTCAAACCTCTTGTACCATTGTCTTGGAGACTGTTTCAGCCCATAAAGTGACTTCTTCAACTTACAAACGAGATGCTCAGTCTCTGGCTGCTTGAACCCCTCAGGCTGTTCCATGTATATGACTTCCTCCAAATCACCATGGAGGAATGCCGTTTTCACATCCATCTGCTCTAACTCCAGATCATAGCTAGCCACCAATGCCAAGATAATCCTGATTGACGTATGCCTCACCACTGGAGAAAAGACCTCATCAAAATCAATCCCCTTCCTCTGTGAATACCCTTTTGCCACTAACCGAGCCTTGAACTTTTCCCTCTCCTTTTCTGTTGCTGCCTCTTTCCGTTTGTATACCCACTTGCAACCCACTGGCTTCTTTCCCTTAGGCAGTTCTTTCAACTCCCAAGTCTTATTCTTATGCAAAGACTCCATTTCCTCTACCATAACTTCCATCCATCTGTCCCTTTCAGAACTCGTGATAGCATCCTGAAAAGTAGATGGATCCCCACTAGTAGTAGTCAATGCATAAGAAACCAAGTCCTCAAACCCATACCTCACCGGTGGCTTGATAGTCCGCTTGGTTCTCCCAGTGGCCAAGTTTTGCTGCTGTTCCGGTTGCTGCTGTTGATCAAGCTGTTTATCTGGTTGAGTATCGCCTATATCAAAACTTTCCAGCTCAATCTGTATGCTCTGCTGTCTGCTGTTCACTTCCTCTGACTCAGAATTTTGAACCTTCTGATGTGCCTTGATCATAGAGTCCTCATCAAATACCACATCCCTACTGATCACCACCTTCTTTGTCTCTGGATCCCAAAGCTTGTACCCTTTGACCCCTTTCTCATAACCAAGAAAGATACATTGTCTAGACTTCGCATCAAGCTTTGACCTCTCATCACTGGGAACATGAACATAGGCCGGACACCCAAAGATTCTCAACCCTGAGTAGTCAACCTCTTTCTCTGTCCATATCTCCTCAGCAACCTTCCCATCCAAAGCAGCACTCGGTGACCTGTTTATAACAAAGCATGCCATACTCACTGCTTCTGCCCAAAATACCTTCGGAAGTCCCGCATTCAATCTCAAACACCTTGCCCTTTCTGCAATGGTTCTGTTCATCCTTTCTGCAACCCCATTCTGCTGAGGTGTCTTTCGAACTGTACAGTGTCGCTGAATCCCTTGTTCCTCACAAAACTTCAGAAAAGGCCCATTCTTGAATTCCTTCCCATTATCTGTCCTGAGGCACTTAATCTTTTTCCCTGTCTGGTTTTCCACTTCAGCTTTCCACACTCTGAACTTAGCAAAGACTTCAGACTTGTGTTTCATGAAGTACACCCAAACTTTCCTCGAAAAATCATCGATAAAGGACAAGAAATACAGAGATCCTCCTTTCGAAGCTACCCTCACTGGCCCCCAAACATCTGAATGAACGTAGTCAAGAATTCCCTTCGCTCTGTGAGTTGCATTCCTAAACTGCACCTTACACTGTTTCCCCAGAACACAAAACTTGCAGAAATCCAGTTTACACGATTTAACCCCTTTCAGCAGATTCCTCTTATGCAGCTCTAACATCCCACGCTCTCCCATATGTCCTAACCGCATATGCCAAAGCATAGTATCATCAGTATCATCTGTTGTAGTGGCAGCAGCTCCACCTACAACTGTACTCCCTACCAACTTGTAAATATTACCAGGAACTTTACAAGCTTTCATCATCACCATAGCACCCTTCGTTACCTTCATGACTCCACCTTCTGTTTTATACCCACAGCCATTGGAGTCTAAAGTTCCCAACGAAATTAAATTCTTTCTCAAATCTAGAACATGTCTAACATCCCCCAAAGTTCTCACAACACCATCATACATTCTGATTTTAATTGTGCCTATTCCTATGACTTTACACGATGCATCGTTACCCATAAGAACATTACCACAATTCACTGACCTGTATGTGTTGAACCATTCCTTGATAGGAGATATGTGAAAAGAACATGCTGAATCCAAAATCCACGAATCTTCCATGTGATCTGAACTTGCAGAGACCGAAAGCATATCACCATCATCTGACTCCTGTTCCACAACGTTTGCAGAAGTTGATCCATCTTTCTTCTCCCCTGCCTTTCCCTTTTTCTTCCAGTCAGTCCCTTTTCCCTTCTGCGGACAGTCTTTCTTCATGTGCCCCGGTTCGTGACACCTGTAACACTTGAACTCAAACGTGCCCACTGACCTGTTCTTTGACTGAGACCTCCCACGCCCCGAAACTGATTTACCCCTTTCATTCTTCCTGCCTCGATCCCCGTACCCCTTAACCACCAGACCTTCACCCTGCAGCGATTCTGTTTGTTGCTTGCGTTGATTATACGCCAGAAGGGCTGCAGTGACTTCCTCCAGTTCTAGGGTTTCTTTCCCCCAGAGTAAGGTTGTAACTAGGGTTTCGAGAGAAATCGGTAGTGAACACAGTAACATCAACGCTTGGTCTTCCTCCTCAAATTTTACGTCAATCCGTTGCAAGTCGCTCACAACCTGATTGAACGTGTTGATATGCTGAATCAGATCAGCACCCTCGGCCATCTTCAACCCAAACAGTTTCTGCTTCAGAAACAGTTTGTTCGTCAACGACTTTGACATATACCTGCTCTCCAGTTTAGTCCAGACCCCAGCCGGCGATTCATCACCCAACACGTGATACATAACTTCGTCTGCAAGACACAGACGAATCGTACTCACCGCCTTCATCTGGAGTTCTTCCCAATCGTCGTTCGACATGGCTTCTGGCTTCGCCTTCAACCCCTTGTACAATCCCTGCTGCACCAACAGATCCTTTACCCGCTGTTGCCATAATCCGAAATTCGAAGTTCCATCGAACTTCAACACATCGAACTTTGAAACAGACGAACTCGATGACATCGTTCTTCTGTGTGATCTAAAACAACCTGATGCTCTGATACCACTTGTTAGGATCGACACACACGCACACGATTTACGAGTATGAACAGTAAAGAATAAACACAGAGATATACGTGGTTCCCCAAAACCGGGTACGTCCACGGGAGCGAGAGCGGCTGTTCTTTATTATCACAGTTATCAATTAGGGTTTACAACATAGAGTATTTATAACTACTCTATTCTAACCCTAATCAGATTTGGTCTGTATCCCAAAAATACCCTTGTACGGACCGAACCCTAATCAGATTCGCTCCACTCGTTCCGCTCCGCTACGCTCCGGCATCTGGCCTTTTTTCTAGAACTCTATGAGCCACAGTTCTAACAGAGTAGTTGATTAACGAGCATTAGTCAGGTCAAAGCCATCAAGTAAAAAAGGGGCCAAACCTTGAAAAAAATCTTTTGAGGCGTGAGCTATATGAAGCTTCCATCAAAGAAAGTAAACATTTTGTAGGGTCCCACTTTCCTTGAAATTAAAGGAGGAAAAAAGGCTTACATTTTTTTTTCTCGGTAAAAGTAAATTTTTATTAATCTCAAAAGGCTACATCGAGGAGGAAGCAAAACATTAATGCAAGGAAAATATCTTTGCATGGCTTTTAACTTTTTTTTTTATATCTGATCAAATTGTCGAATCAGTTCGCATACATCTCAATTGGAATGGCTTTAAAAAAATTATGGAGTATATTCTTTTAAGCATCTAGAAAAAATTAGTGACCGAAATAATAACGAGATTAGAATAAAGTTATAGGTGATGGGGAAATGTGGGTCAGAGAAATAATTGATGGAGCATAGGCATATTATGTTAGACAGCCTGGCCTCAGTTGTCTGAAAGTGAGATTGTCATTTTCCCTCTTTGATAATTCCCCTTGAAAATTGCATGTCCAAAGCATAGGTGGGGTTGATTTGTATGGTCAATTGCACTCGAAATCATTGAAATATGGAATTAGTTTCTACACTCCCGTTTTATCTATGGCAATTAATAAAAAGCAATGCTAGCTACAGACACAGAAGTTCTTGCACGGGTTCGGACATAAATTTTTGTGAACAATCCCTGAGTCTCACTCGGTAAATATGGGTCCGCGTGCATCAAATAATTCCTGACAAAGATATATGGATGGGAATCTGTGTCCGTAGCATGCTTGTTGATCAAAACAAGCAGATCATATGGGATTAGACAAGAAACATAACAAGTTACTTTCACATAAGTTTCAGAACACAATTTGTCAATTACACAGAGGGTTAATATTATCCCAAACACTACAGCAAAAGGTGCGCTTTATCATTTTCAAACATCGGGACTTTGTCGTGGAGTAGTGTAGACGCTATATATCTACTTTAAAATACAAAATAATATTTTCCCATAATGACTGCATATATGGTTTCCCCTCCTTTTTATGGGGGATTTGGAAATTTTGGTTTTATAATGAATTTTATAATTGGAGAGAGATTTTGAGACTAGAGGACCCCTCAGTGTCCATGTGCAGCTAGCTTTTATAATTTCGATATTTATCCATTTTGAAGATATTTGACTAGCCAACCTACTTAACTTTTTGTGCCCTTTTGTTAGGTCAGGATTCGTTCTTTAAATTACTTATTGGCATCCATAAAAAAAAAAAAATCGAAAAAGTAAAAAACAAAAGAATCCAAATGAGATGAACAATTAATTATAGGGTATCATGCATATAGGTCAAAAAAAATCAACCTGCCCCCTCCCCCCTCCTCTCATTTGCCAATCTCTTTTCATCGCTTTTCTCAAGAAAGAGACGTCACGATTTGTACTTGTATATTTACAGTTTTTGCCCTATCGAGTTGTTGCGGATGCGATCCCATATACAAAATCGCACGAAAAATAAACCAAGCAAGAACACAAATACGCGACAGAGATTTTTACATAGTTGTCTATGTGGTGAAGTATATGCATAGCTCACACGTGATTAGATTATGCATGGAATGAAAAAAGAGAACGAATAACATGATTGTTGCGCGCAACATAAGTTTTCATCTAAAATGGGCATCACTACCTTACCGTAATACTTCTTTCTAGTTCGACTTCGACATAATCAAGGGAGTGATAAATCAACTCAAGACAGGACTTCACAAAACCCAACAATATACATCATACTAGAATTCACAACGGTTTTAGCCTCGACTTCAGGCAAGCTTTTAGGCAGCTAGAGCTTCGATTGGCCTGATTGTACGTGGTATTAGAAACTAACACTTTTATGTTTAATGATGATGTAGGCAGTAGCCTTTAGCCTGAACAGTGGTAGTGTGGTACTTGTTCTGAGTGTTCTGTTCCTCATTTCAAAGTTCTTGGACAGTATTAGTCTGTAGTTCCCAACTGATCGAAAAGAACCCCAGCAACCAAATTTTTTGTTCTTTTTTATTCAGTAAGTTGAAACCACCAGAACTTAAAAAGTAGGCAACAGGAAAAAATATGCTAATTTGTAGACGTGAGAATCGTCATTCTCTGTTATATATACATTGCAAGATATTTATCCACTTCAGTTCATTTAACGACAACAGTACAATTACTATGGAGACAGAAGCTATAAAAAACCATGTAGCCTATGGTGTTGTTCTCTCATTCCTCTTCTTAGATCTTTGATATGAATCTCTGATTGCGTACATTTTGTTCACGACGATGTTCATTGGCATTCGTGCCCTTGGTAGTGAAGCAGAACACGAAAGTCCAATTTCCAGCACTGAAACCATGCTATCCATTACAGTTTTACTTGTAGAAACAGTGTTCTGTAAATCATGATCACTGATGATAGCTCTGTCTTCATTTCTCACTTCTTCATTCTCAACATAAACCTTGTTTCCTTCTTCTTCCCAGAACACTGATCGGTCTACTATTTCCATCACGCCTTCAGGCAAAGCCGTTGCAACAAAGCTGTGAATGCTTAACCCGTCTTTGAATTTATCATCGGTTGGTCTCTTTCCTGTAAACATCTCCAGTAAGAGAATCCCATAACCGTAAACATCTCCTAGTGTGGTCACTCGACCCCCCATACCACTTTCTGAAATTTTGAAGAAGCAAAATAACTTGTCATGAAAGTACAATAACTACACAGCAATTATGCAGTTGGGTTATCAGTAACTAATCCTAACCAAATGGAACAAACAAAATACCTGGAGCAATGTAACCAATAGAACCCTTTAGCACCACAGATAAGTCTTGGTTCGTGGAAAGATGATTTGATGCTTCTATAAGAAAACTTGCTAATCCAAAGTCACCAACATGGGCTGTCATATCATCATCCAAAAGGACGTTGCTTGGCTTTAGGTCACAATGCACAATCGGTATCTCACAATGATGATGGAGATATTCCAATGCACAAGCAATGTCTATGGCGATGTTCAGTCTCTGAACAAAGTTCAAACTCTTAGTTTGCTTTTGCTCACCGTGTCCTGGATGCAACCATTGCTCTAGGCTTCCATTTGACATGAACTTGAGTACTATAGCTTTGAATTCATTGCCTTGTTGATCAACGCTTGAACAGATGCTTACAATCTTAAGGAGATTTCGATGCCGTATACTCTCCAAAGCATTGCATTCATCCACAAAACTCTTGGAAGCGCCTTTTTTTTGAAGGTTCAGTACTTTGATAGCTACAATTCCACCATCTCTGGCAAGAATTCCTTTGTATACAGAACCGAAACTACCTGAACCGATCAAATTGTCTCCGGAAAATCCGTTAGTTGACTTAAAAAGCTCTGAGTAAGAAATTCCCCATTGCCAAACGCTTGTCGAGTTTGCATTTGAAGCCGTCTTGGTTGATTTTTTAATCCCATAACAAGCAGCTAAAGAGCACAATAACATGGTCAAAATGATTGCAGCAGTAACTGGGATAACTACTTTGGGGCGAAGAAATTTTCTTGATGATTTTGTGTCTACTCGAGAACATGAAGGCAAATGCAAGTCCGAAACACCTCCACACAGCTTATTATTCCCAAGGATTGAAAATGCACTGGCATTACTAAAAATCCCTTCAAGTGGCACTTGGCCGTCAAAATTATTGAATGATAGATCGAGTTTCCGAAGAAGCAAAAGCTTCCCGAGAAATTCCGGAATTTGTCCGGACAAGTTATTGCGTGAAAAATCTACCTCTTGTAAACCTCTTAAAGCTTGCAAAGATTCAGGAATTTTTCCTTGTAGGAAATTACCCTCCAAAAGCAGGCGCTCCAAACTAAGACAGCTGCTAATACTACTAGGAATTTCACCAGACAGTTTGTTCCCTGAAACATCAAGCTCCATGAGATTTATCAAGTTACCCACTTCAAATGGCAATGAACCAGTCAAAGAATTATTAGACAAGACCAGAGATATCGAAAGCGAAGAGAGACCAATGACTTCTTCCGGTATGGTGCCACTGAGGTTGTTACTACTAAGGTTCATTACCTGCAGTTTACTGCAACTTCCAAGGCTTGGAGGAATACTTCCTTCCAGCCTATTCTCCTCCATAAAGAGCCTTGTTAACGATGTCAAGTTACCGAGAGAGGATGGAATCAGCCCCGAAAGTCTGTTGACATTCAAATATAATCCGGCTAGTTGTCGAAGCGTTCCAACCCCATTGGGAATACTACCATTCAAGTAGTTCCCTTCCAACCCCAAAAGAGTCAAATTCACGAGGTTTCCTACCCCATTAGGAATGCTCCCATATAACATATTAGAACCCAGAGTAAGTCTTTGGAGAGTGGTTGAAAGGTTGGCAATGGAATTGGGCAATTTCCCACCAAACTGATTTCTTCCCAGTCCCAAAACCTCTAAACTTGTCCAATTAGCCATATATTCCAGAAAACTTAGGCCACCAATTTTACCACTTCCAAGTTTATTATCATCAAAGTTGAAATGATTCATACCTTGCAAGATTCCTAAACTTCTTGGCAATGTCCCAGTAAGACTATTTTGAGCAAAATCAACCAAGGTAAGGCCGGAAGCATTTGATAAGGAAACCGGTATTGGTCCTGTGAAATTATTTAAGCCCCCAGCAAATATTTCAAGATTAGGAAGGGTAAGTCCTACATCTGATGGGAGTTTCCCTTGTAACTTGTTCTGAACAACATTAAAAAAGTACAAGGAGGAAATATTGTAGATTGACAAAGGAACCGTACCCGAAATCCCATTTTGGGAAACTTGGAAAAAGCCTAAACCGGATAGAAGACCAATTTGTTCCGGTATGTTTCCTTGTAGGCTATTTTGCATGAGCGAAAGAATGTAGAGAGACGAAAGGTTTCCGATGGAAGCTGGGATTACTCCAGATAGATTGTTGCTCTCAGCTACTAGATAAACCAACTTCGAAAGTGAGCCGAATTGCTCTGGAATTTGCCCAACAAGCTCATTTTTCGTGGCACGAAAAATCGTGAGCTCTCTACATTGACTGATATTACTTGGGATTTTCCCAGAGAAAGAATTGTAAGACAAATTGAGGTGTTGCAGCTGGAGTAAGCGGCCAATTTCTTGAGGAATTTCGCCTTTGAAATTGTTGTGTTTCAGATTGAATCCAGTGAGGAAAGTGAGATTTCCTATAGAAGGTGGAATGGAGCCAGACAGATTCTGTGATTCCAAGTTAAAAATCATTACTCTTCCATTGGTGGGATTGCATTCAATACCTACCCAATTGCAGAACTGAAGGGAATCATTCCAAGAGGACATGATTTGAAATGGGTCTTGAGTTATGTGTTTCTTGAAATCAAGTAAAGCAATTCTATCAGTCTCATTGCCAGAAGTACTGCTGGAAGCTATTTCAGATTCCAGGCCTGATATCAAAAGCACAAGAAGAATTCGGTGAAAGAGATAAGAAGGCTCCATTGTGTTTGTTTATAATGAAGTCCTGATGTCAGGACTAAATGCAATATGTATAAACAAACATGTAGACTAGGGAATCACATTTTGTCAATGTGTAAGAGATATTTGATAAGTCTGGGCCCAGATAACTTATATGGGTTTGTTAAGTCTTTCCATAGATACATCACAAATTATCAAGCCAGGGATCCCTTATGGTTCTACCGTGAGGACCTTCCATTTTCCGAGCAAATTTCGATGATTCGAGCCGCTTAAAATGTGCACAACGTGATTTTATAAGTACTTGTAGAATATTGGCAAAAGAAATGACCCGGTTGGGCTTGATTTAAGCAATTTTTTATTGAACTGTTTAATGAAAACTGCTCCGATCAAGCCCTTTCCAGTCATTTTGGTAGCCAATTTCTAGCGCGTACTCTTGAAATCACATTCTGATCATTTTGAGCGAGTCGGATCATCGAAATTTTATAGAAAAAGTGAGGTCTGCATCGTAAAACCGTGCGAGATCCTCACTGAATAAGGACCGATAGAAACGTATTTCTTAAGCAATGAAAGAGATTTGTGGCAGTTTTGAGTATTTAAAGAGGGTAGTTTGATTTTCTGAAACACCTCCACGAGCATGCGGGTTCCAATTTGAAATTAAACAAGCTCAACTTGATGGAAAGAGTTCAAGATTGAAAGGGACATGGATGTTGACCGTTGGTAAAGAGAAATGAAAACTGGTTTGACAAATGAGGTTTTGAGATGAAAAGGTTACCAATAAACGCAAACTGTTTTGGAAAATGAGTTTTTAAAATGAAAAAAGTTAGGGCAAAATCCACGTTATCGTCGTGTGCGAATATTCCATCATAGTTCAAAATTGACCACACATTTTTTTCTATGATTTTGAAAATGTGCAGATAAAACCCCTGACGTTATACTTTTCATCCATATTAAGAGGAGAAGTTGTGGAACGAAGTAAGCCATGTTTTGATCTTAAGGAGGAAATGGGTAGAGAGAGAGAGAAGGGAAATGAGTCGAGCTCTGAGTTGGGTTGTGTTTTGTAGTTTTTGTTGGTGGTGTGGAATGGAGGCGTAGTAGCAGGCAATTTATACAGGGTTGGAATTGGTATGGATGGGCGTTATGTTTGAAGCCGCTGAGAAATGAGACCAGAAACTTTACTATCCCTTGGCTGTAAAATGGTAAGGGAGGGAGGGGGAGAGAGGGAGAGAGAGAGAGAGAGGTGGTGTGGCCTGTGGGACACTCTCTTACGCATCTTCTTTAATATTGGAAGGAAAGCTATCCAACGGGTTCATCTTACTTTTTTGACTGTTCAACAAATTTCTCCAACCAAACTTCCAGGTGCCGACCCATACCCGTAATTATATACTTTTTCGTTCCACTTTTTTTAAAATGTTTTTTTTCCTTTTTTTATCAGCAAAAAAAAAATGGACAAAGCCAAATTTTGAAGCAAAATTGGATGCATGATTCGTAAACACCCTTTCCGATATCGGATTGAGGTGATTTTTTACGGGAACCTTAAACGAAGTATTTTGAACAAAATGAACAGCTTCGATCATATTTGCGAGACCCGAGACGGGCACAAAAGTGGTCTGTGCACGGCTGCTGTACAGCATTTGCTATACCTGTAGCAACGTTCATTTTCCATATAAGACTAAGAGGAGCCTTAATTTTATCCTTGGCCGTTAGATATAATAGTCTCCACATGTCGCATTGACAATAGGATTGGAGGATCATCCAATTTCGGGTGGAATGAAGAGGAGCCAAACTCGCAAGGCAGAGGATGGGCAATTGCTAGGGGTGCCAACATAGTGGGGATCTCTTTCTTGCTTTGATATCATTTTCTTCCCTTCTCCTTCTATCTCTTGTACATGTTCTGCGATTAATAAAATGTCTTTCTTTTCCACAATCGGTAAACTATAAGATCAAGACTGGCAAGTCATGCATTTTACAAGATTCAGCTCCCCATTTGGTTTTTATAATTCGTGCAGGAGTCAGAGAAATCCTATCTGTGACTATGTCCAGTTCCTTCAGAGGATGGATCTACAAGAATTCACAGGTCGCAGAATTCATGTAACGCAATATCAACAAACCGGACTTGAAAAGTGCTGTATGAATAGCTAATTGTTTGCCAGAACACTAACGCTAAAGAGAAAATGATACTATCATCGCTGGGCTACAAAGACAGAAATATCAAGGAAAAAGGCAAACTTAGTGTTTTATTATAGCTATACATTCAGATACATTCCCTTAGAGATATTCTTATGAGTCTACTTGGAAACATGGACAAAATGTTCATGATCGTCGTCCACGTTTATTTGAGGAAACTGAGTACGAATTGAGCAACGGTAATGGCAAAAACGATGAAGGTCAAACAGAAAGCTATGAACGTTCACGGAGAAGCAAAATACTGGCGTTCCACGTGAGCCATATTCCTCGGCCAACAACGCTTGCTGTACTCGGTGGCTCTGTTGCAGGTGTCTGCGAAGTAGAACTCTCCTAGTGAAACTTCCTTGCATAGATTGTTGAATAGATTGGTGGCGTCCTCGCTGGAACCCAAGTAGTTATGCACGAATCCTGCCTTTTCGAGTTCCTGGACATCTTTATCAGAGTTCACGAGCATGTCCATGAGGTATGCTGTATGCATAGGACGTAAAGTGCTGTGAAACCCCAGGGCAGCACTGTTCAAAGGCAATGAGGTTCCTAACGATGACTCTGTAGGGTCGTATATTCCAAGTGGTGGGATTTCGAAACGAGCCCTACGACACCACCAGAATGGGCCTTTAGGTTCGGTGAACTTGACCTCGAACAGATTGTTTCCTGTACCGGGTACAAACTTGACTCCCAAATAAGCGAGCTCTGATGCAGAAGGCATGATTTCACCGAGTTCTTTCCTTTCTCTTTTACCACGAGGACAGTAATTGTCATGTAGCATATGGAGGATGTGAGAGTATTTACCATTATTGCTCGGAAATCCACTTTCGGGTTTGGAACGTTCGTTCAGTTCGATGTCCAAAACCCAAAGGATGCAATCACGAGGCGAACAACAATTTTCTGTGCTGCGATTGATGTTGGCGGAATTTCTTCTTTCTGGACTCATCAAGTTGGCAAAGTAGTGAGACACGTACTGGGTGAGCGACGAGTTCTTGTGGATCCGAGCCACAGTGAGTTCAAACAAATGCTCAAGCACAAGGAAAGGAATCTGGTTCTCGAAGAGTAGCAAGTCGTGTTGCACGGTGTTGGCAGTAGAATCTCTACCAAAAATCGGATCTGCTGTTGTTTGTTCCTGCTTTTAATTTGAAATGCAAAATTACTGATTTAATCATTATATCTTAGACTACAACAACAGAAAAAACGTATCGTGAGGAAATCTAGAAATAAAATTTTTTTCCTGCAAATGAACGGCACACATTCGATTGGATTGCTAAAATACAATTTTATTGGCTTTTATAAAAACAACTAGAGAGAAAAATACTTTTCAGTCGCTAATTAATGTATCCTTTAATTTCAGTGACAAAACACAAATTTTTGTCGCTTGTAACTATTTTCCACGGAAATTGTACTCATTAGATAATTTTTCAAAATATTAGAATTCGTATAAAGTTAGTACTTGAACACAAAAATTTAAAAATAGTTTGTCTGAAAAAAAAATTGTATAACGGCAACGTAAACCAGAAAAGGACCAAAGAATTGAAAGAAATAATTGTTTTTTTTTATATATATAACACCATTGTGATCAATCGAAAAAAGGACTGGAAAAATGAATCACGAGTTTCTGTGTTGTACCATATGCAATTTTACAATTTATTTTAGATAGATTTTTTTTATCTTTATTAAATTTTAGAATTCTTGATCAAATAATCTACTAATAAAGTAGTTTTCTTTTGAAATTAGGTGTAGGTGATTGTCAATGAACAGCTGCTTCAGCTAGTTAAGTTAAATTTTAAGTTCGGATGCAGTTTTTTTTTATCTGCAGTTCGGATGCAATTTATTAAGTATTTTATTACAAGTTGTGCTACCTGCACCGACGACAGTGATACCGATGGGGTACCGACGGACACGCGGAACACACTCCGGGTGTCGCACGGATGATTCGAGCCATTCAATAATTTAGAAAAAAAAAACGAGTCGGGATGTGAAAAATCAGCCCTTGTAGATGCTCGATTCAATCTGTCAATTTTTTAATTCAGATTATAAGATCCTAAAAAATCATCATACTTTTTCGATCGTAATTTTGTAGATCCTTAAATCTTCCACTTTTTATTTGTAATCTGAATGAAAAAGATTCATAAAGGGGGTCATAAAAGAGCTGATGTAGATGCTCTAAGCTTCCTTACCTCCGAGTGCATGGTAATTCTCATGAATTTGTAGAGAATTTCAAGGATGAAGCAACCATCGACCAACATCATTTCCGCATCGAGAGTAGATCACCGTCGTGAATGTCTTCACGGGTGTCGCCTTTCTTTGTTCGATCCGATCTGCGTAACATTTATTTGCATCGTCTTTACATGTCTTCATTCGCTCTATACATTATCGTAACACCTCCGCAAACTCCTTCCCCTCAACTGATTCCACCCGACGAAGTAGGGTGTTTGCGTAGCTCATCTTGACTTGTTGCATGGGTGCTCTCAGGAGGCGTTTTCAGCGATACAGGCCTATAGAGATGAGGCGCAGGGCGTAGGCACTTCTCTTCAGGTCACGAAGCTCTTTGGGCACCTTGTAAATGCAAGCTGAAGAGAAGGATTCTGTTTTTTGGGCAGCTTCACCGAGTTTCTCACTGAGTACCTAAAGTTTTTCCTGATCATGAATTCCCAGTACTTCACTCATTTCAGTTGGGTGGAATTGCTTTTGGTCAATTAAAGAGGACAAGGATTCGATTATCTGGGAAGCTTCAACGAGTTTCTTACTGAGTTCCTGGAGGTTTACAGTATCATTTCCCCCTTGACTCATTTCAGAAGGCTCGTGATTCTCCCCTTGACTCATTTCAGTTAGGTGGATAATGCTTTTGGTCAATGAAATCAAGAAGCATGAGTTGTGCTATACTTGGTGGTAGTGTCTTGGGTTTAAGCTTAAGATAGAAACCCTCCTGGCATCCCTATATATAGAGAGAGGGCTCACACTCTGCTTCAACAGGGGTTCGCCTCCAGTCCGGTGCCTTTCCTACAGAGCCAATGAATGTGATGACCTCAAACAAGCGATGTCATGGAAAGGAGGTATATATGATGACTTCACTGAGGAAATTGCGACTGAATCTATGTTCTTATGGATTTTTAGGCAGTTCATTCTCCTTAGATTGGCTTAATTGCAAGAACACCCCCATAAACTATCAATTTTTGGCAACTTCACCCCCCTTAAGTTTAAATTCGAGCAACTTCACCCCCCTAACTACCAAATCCGAGCAACTACACCCCCTCCCCTATTTTCCGTTAAAAAAATGGATGGAGACCAACAAAATTACGTAGGTACCCTTTTTTAAAAAATATTACGTTGACAGGTGGTCGTCCACGTGGTCGACCAGGCGGTCGTCCGGGTGGTCGTCCGGTGCCCTCTGGTTGACACACTTCTCTGGTCTGTCAGCCGGTTCGTCAACCTGTATCTCAAAAATTCATCTAAATAAATCCGTTAAAGCATGTATTGAGCTCAATAAGTCTTTGTTAATATTAATCATTGAATCTAAGAGACTTTATACTATTTTTCATGGTCGAGAAAATATTTAGTCCGCGAAAGGACTTTTCGATAACTGGCTTTCGTGATGGTGTAGTTCAAAATTTTTACTCAAATATGGAGGTCAATAGGGAAACAAGGCACATTACCTCTACTATTGGTTCAAAAACAATAGCTATGAATCCTGTTACAATAGCCACTTATCTAGACGAGTACCAACACCCACCCGCCGAAGTTGTCACATTTCCAAGTCCTGCATGGTCTCACCCTCCCGATGAAATTAGGGATTGTTGGAAAAATATGCATGATAATTTGTTGGGAAATTATATGCATTACTATTTATTATTTTGATGATTATATTGATGAAGTTTTTATTATTTTGCAAAAGAAAATCTTTTATCGAAAAGTCCTTTTTCGAACTAATTTTTCCTTGCCTTGACGTAATACATAAAGTCTTTTGAATTCAATGATTAATATTTACAAAGACTTAGTGAGTTCAATACATGTTTTAATTTATTGAGGTGAAGTTTTGACAGGCCGGCTGTCTAAACAGAGAGCAGTGTCAACCAGAGCCAACCGACTAAGAGGCCGGACGACCAGCCGGTCGACCACTTTGTCAACCGAACATTTTTGTAAGGGCATTTTTGTACATTGATTTACTTTTCCATCCAATTTTGAAAATTTCCATCCAAATTCATAACAGAATTGGACGGAAAATGGAGGAGGGGGTGAAGTTGCTCGAAATTGGTAGTTAGGGGGGTGAAGTTGCTCGAATTTAAACTTAAGGGGGTGAAGTTGCTAAAAAGTGATAGTTTAGGGGGTGTTCTTGCAATTAAGCCCCTTAGATTCGTCAACTAAAATGTCATTTAGTGAAAACAACTTGACTGTTGTTACTAGCATGTAGTTCATTTAATTTAGCGGAAACACACCCTAAATTTTGTATTTGCTCATTCGGAATGAATGTTGATGTTAGTGTTCTCTTGGGGAAAATTTGCAAAATACCCCACAAACTTTGATCTCGATGTCTTACAGTTTTAAATTTTTCGTTTTTGCACTCTTGTAAATCAACCCCAGGTAGAATAGTAATGGTCACCTTCAACTTTTGATGCCTCCCCCTTCGATGTGTACGTTGTGGAGTGATTCTCGTGGTTAGATCCCTTTTGTGGTTAGAAAAAAAACAGACAAACAATGTCGTTCGAGCTGATAAGCCAGTGAATGTGATGACATTTGTGAGCAACAGTAATTGCCGCCCAGAGCGGTTAGTATTTGAGAATGTGACTAGGAACCACTACACAACACTGTCAAACAAGCAACAACCAGTGGTGCAATGCAATGCACGGATTGCACGGGAATTTGTAACTAAAAGCAATTTTTCGGGGTTTATGATCTGGGCGATGAGTACTTCGGGGGATATGCTATCCACCCTCCATATCTTCCTCACAATCAACTGGTGAAGAGTTTAATCGTCATCATTGATCGCACATCTGACATCCATCCACGATAGCAGCAGCTAACCAGTTGAAGACTTCATATAACTGTCCAAGTCCCCCTTTTCCCCTTCTGTATGTATTGCGTGTTTGCTCCAATCCAGTCAATGAATTTAACTGCCTTTCCTGCCACCGAAGGAACCTGTGCCTTTGCCGCTGGTGCTACTGAAGCATTCTTTCCCAGCGCAAAGAAAAGTAAGATGAGTTTATACTCTCTATCAATACATGCTTCAAATAGAATGCATCTTTTGCAAGTGCAACCTCTGGTTTGGGAGGGGTCATTTGAGAGTATTTTCATTCAGGTAATGTAAATTAACACAACTAGACGGACAAACGAACATTAAAAACGCAAACACCAGCCGGGGAAGAAAACTAACACACTGATATCATCTCCTATTCCTATTCCTCTTCTTAAATCTAAGAAATGAGTCTCTGGTGGCATGCATTTTGTTTGCGACAATGTTCATTGGAATCCGTTCACTAGGTAGTGGATCAGAACATGAAAGTCCAATTCTCAGCACTGAAACCAAGCAGTCCAATACCATTCCAGTACTTCTAGTATTACTTCTCTGGGGATCTCCATCATTGATTATAGCTCTTTCTTCCATTCTCCCGTCTTGGTTATCATGATCAACCTCCTCCTCCTCCTCTTCCAAGAGCAATGATCGGTCTACTATTTCCCCAACACATTCAAGCAAACCCATTGAAACAAAGTCGCAAATATTGAGTCCATCTTTGAAGATGTCATCAGTTGGCCTCTTTCCGGTAAACATCTCCAACAAGAGAATCCCGTAGCTGTAAACATCTCCTAGTGTGGACACTTGGGACCCCATACCATTTTCTGAAAGGAAGAAAATAGGAAAATAATTACAAGGGTAGTACAACCAGAATTATGCAATGGGTTATCAGTAAATATTAGTCAATGGCAGCAAGAATGACTAAACAAGATACCTGGAGCAATGTATCCAATAGAACCCTTTAGCCCCACAGATAAGTTTTGCTCATTTGAAAGATCATTCGCTGCTTGAATAAGAAATCTTGCCAATCCAAAGTCGCTGACATGGGCTGTCATATCATAATCCAATAAGACATTGCTGGGCTTTAGGTCACAGTGCACGATTGGTATCTCACAATGATGATGGAGATATTCCAACGCAGAAGCAACGTCAATAGCTATGTTCAATCTTTGGATAAATTTTAGACTCTTATTAGCTTCATTTTCCTCATCAGGTCCCGGATGGAGCCATTGTTCTAGGCTTCCGTTGCACATGAACTCGAGTACTTGAGCTTTGAAGTCATTACCTTGTTGATCAACACTCGAACACGTGGTTATGATCTTAAGGAGATTCCGATGTCGTATATTCCTCAAAGCATTGCATTCATCCATGAAACTCTTGGAAGCACCTTGCTTTTCAAGATTTAGTACTTTGACTGATACAACTGCACCATCACCGCCAAGAATTCCTTTGTACACAGAACCAAAACTACCTGTACCAATCAAATTTCCCTCAGAAAACCCATTGGTTGACATAGCAAGTTCCGTGTAAGAAATTCCACGCTGCCAATCCTGTGTGGAGGATGCAGCTAAAGATTTCTTGTTTGATTTTCTAATCACATAACAAGCAGCCAAAGAGCACAGGAGTATGCCCAAAATAACACAAGTAGTTATAGATATAACTACATTGGGGGCAAGAAATTTTCTTGATGATTTCTTGTCAACTTGAGGACATAAAGGCAAATGCAAGTCTGAAATGCCTCCACATAGCTTATTATTCCCCACTATATAAATTGCGCTGAAATTTCCAAAAATCCCTTCAATTGGAACTTGGCCCTCGAAATTGTTGAAAGAAAGATCGAGTTTCTTGAGCAACAAAAGCTTCCCAAGAAACTCTGGGATATGTCCGGACAAATTATTGCTTGAAAAATCTAACTCTCCTAAACCTCTTAAAGCTTTCAGTGATTCGGGAATTGTTCCTTGTAGGAAATTACCACCCAAATTCAAGCGTTCCAAACTTATACAGCGGCTGAGACTGCTAGGAATTGCACCCGACAAATTGTTATCGGAAAGATCAAGCTCCATGACGTTAAACAAGTTACCCACTTCAAATGGCAAAGAACCAGTGAAAGAATTATTAGACAAGACCAGAGATATCGAAAGCGAAGAGAGACCAATGATTTCTTTCGGTATGGTGCCACTGAGGTTGTTACTGCTAAGGTTCATTACCAGCAGTTTACTGCAACTTCCAAGGCTTGGAGGAATACTTCTTTCTAGCCTATTCTCCTCCATAAAGAGCCTCGTTAACGATGTCAAGTTACCGAGGGAGGATGGGATCTGCCCCGAAAATCTGTTGACATTCAAATATAATCCGGATAGCTGTCGAAGTGTTCCAACCCCATCGGGTATACTACCATTCAAGTAGTTCCCTTCAAAGCCCAGAAGGCTCAAATTCACAAGGTTTCCTATCGCATTGGGAATGTTTCCATATAACATATTAGAACCCAAAGTAAGAGTTTGGAGGCTAGTTGAAAGGTTGGCAATGGAGTTTGGCAATTCTCCACCAAACTGATTTCTTGCCAATCTCAACACTTCCAAATTAGTACAATTACTCAAGTAATCAATAAAATTTAGGCCTCCCATTTTCCCATTTCCAAGTTGATTATCATCAAAGTTGAAATGATTCAAACCTTGCAAGATTCCTAAACTTCTTGGCAGTGTCCCAGTAAGACTATTTTGAGCAAAATCAACCAACATAAGCCCGGTAGCATTTGATAAGGAAACCGGTATTGGTCCTGTGAAATTGTTTAAGCCCCCAGCAAATATTTCAAGATTAGGAAGGGTATGGCCTACATTTGGTGGGAGTTTCCCTTGTAAATTGTTTTGAACAACATTAAAGTAGTACAAAGAGGAAATATTGTAGATTGACAAAGGAACCATACCCGAAATCCCGTTTTGGGAGACTTGAAAGAAGCCTAAACTGGATAGAAGACCAATTTGTTCCGGTAGGGTTCCTTGTAGGCTATTTTGCATGAGCGAAAGAACATAGAGAGACGAAAGGTTTCCAATGGAAGCTGGGATTATTCCAGATAGATTGTTGCTCTCAACTCCAAGGAAAACCAACTTGGAAAGTGAGCTGAGTTGCTCTGGAATTTGCCCAACAAGCTGATTTTTCGGTGCCCGAAAAATCATAAGATCTCTACATTGGCTGATATTACTTGGGATTTTCCCAGAAAATGAATTGTAAGACAAATCAAGATGTTGCAGCCTGATTAAGCGGCCGATTTCATGAGGAATTTTGCCTTGGAAATTGTTGTCTGTCAGATTGATTCCTGTGAGGAATGTGAGGTTTCCTATAGAAGGTGGAATGGAGCCAAACAGATTCTGTGATTCCAAGTTCAAAACCATAACTCTTCCATTGGTGGGATTGCATTTAACACCTACCCAATTGCAGAAAGGCAGGGAATCATTCCAAGAGGGCATGATTTGGAATGGGTCTTGAGTTATGTGATTCTTGAAATCGAGTAAAGCAATTCTATCAGTCTCATTGCCAGAAGTACCGGAAGCTATTGCAGATTCCAGGCCTGATATCAAAAGCACAAGAAGAATTTGGGGAAAGAGATTAGAAGGCCCCATTGTGTTTGTTTCTAATGAAGTCCTGATGTCAGGACTAAATGCAATATGTATTTGTCAAGTCTTTGCCCAGATAATTTATTATGGGGTTGTTCGGTCTTTCCTATAGAGTATTTCTTAAGCAATGAAAGTGATTGGTTGCAGTTTTGAGTGTTTAAAGAAGGCAGTTTGATTTTCTGAAACACCTCTACAAGCACGTGGGATCCAATTTGAAAACAAGCTCAATTTGATGGAAAGAGTTCAAAATGTGAAAGGGACATGGATGTTGATTGTTACTCTCTGGCTGCTAAAATGTTTTGAAGGAAAGAGAGGATCAGCATTTGTTTGTACAAAAATAGTAAGTCTACAACCACACCAAACAGATACCCATTTACACACTCACACATAGCTCAATTGGATGTGATTGTAGCATTCTTGGGTACAAAAATGCATAAAACTTTTTTGAAAATAAGTTTTTGAGATGAAAAAGTTGTACAGAGTTTCATTCTATTTTTCTCCTTTAGTCAACTATTTAAAAAAAAAAAGTTTCGAACTTTTTTACTTTTTCGGTACATCTAAGTCTACGCACACTTTGTTCAAAGACTGAACATCGCCAAAGATATTGCTTGTGCACTAGAATATCTCCATCGTCATCGTGAGATACCGATTGTGCCACTGCGACTTTGATGATACGACAGTCCATGTCAGTGACTTTGGATTAGCATGTTTTCTTATGGAAGCGTCGAACCATCTTTCCCAGAGCGAAAACTTATCTCTGGAGCTAAAGGTTCCTATTAGGTACATTGCTCCTGGTATGTTGTCTGTTCAATTTGGTTTCAATTAGTTTCTAACAAGTAACAGTGTATTTTCCTAGCTGTACCTTTTTCCTTTTCTTTCTTCAATTTGGAAAATGGAAAGGGAGGCCAAGTGACCACACTAGAAGATGGTTACAGTTCTCCCTATCATCTTATTGGAGATGTTTACCGGAAAAAGACCAACTGAAGATATATTCAAAGATAGGCTAAGCGTTCTCGATTTGCAACAAACCAAATAGATTTTCATTAGACCCTTACCAAGAAGACACTCAAACTCAAAAAAACGCACGCAAAGGCTGCCTGATAAGCTTTCCTAATTTTGTATCCTTCAGTCTCAACTCATCTGCTTTAGGTTTGTGCAATGAACAATTACGAAGGATGGCCTCAGTATTCGTATGAGACAGACGAAGGAGTAGTTGGTATATTAGAGCATGAAACAACTAACAACACAAAACTATGAAATTCAACAATATATGCCAAGTGGCAATGTTGTTGGGTTGTAGCCCAGCCCTGGCCGGCAGCTCATGGCCGGCAGCTCATCCCCTGTGATTCAGCCATATCCTCTCAAGAAGCAAAACTGGTTTTCTTTTCCCCCTTTTACCAGTTCATTTACATCTTAACCTTCTGCAAGATATCTAACAAACTGCAAGTTTTTCCTGCTCATATTGAAAGAATGAAATACGAAAAAATGCAGTTTACATGAATATCTCATCCAATTACCATCTAGATCGAAACTTTTCACTTAAGGAAGTAGAACCTCAGCTGATTGATTAAGCCGGCACTGTTACAGGTGTTCGCAGGACAACTCTTTAGCGATTAAAGTTGAAAAACAGTGCCTTCAAACGATTAAATTTTGACTGATGGCCGGAAAACAAAAACCACAGCCAAAGCTTCCAAATTCCAATGTTATACTTCGTTTCTACAGGTAAAGTATTAGCGCGCAAGATGCTATGTTTACAAATGGTATAATTGACATTGCAAGATGGCATTGCCAGGTCGAGTGACCTTGCCATGGGGTGGTTCCCATGTTACAAAAAAAAAAAAAAAACTGTACGATTCTAAAATCTTCCAAACCAGAATTCATTATACATGTTACCTAATAAATTATAAGCGTGAGTATACAGACATCATCACATCAACCGTTTAGCTTTTCGGCTTCAAATTAGTTGTAGTCGCAGATTAATAGGTGTAAAAACAACACCAACATGCACCCACAGATAAAGATTAATTCTAGTGACCATGAAATCCGATATAAACATAATCCTTGTGAAACTAATAATGGACCAAAAAGTCTATATACAGAACTTTAAACCGCAACTTCGGACATAACTGCGTTCGAAGAGAGAAAATGATTGGAGAAAGATATAGGGTAATAATTGAAAACAAAACTAAAACTAAAACTAAACTAGCAACTGAAACACCGTGATCATGTGCTATAACTAGTGGACATCAGCGATTCAGCGGACTGGTTTTGAGTTGGCGCAAAAATAATGGAAGATTAGAAAGGACCTGTTACACTGGCAGTTCATTCCGTTTGAGCGTACGTCCTTTCTTGCTGAACAACCATTCTCTCTCTCTCTCTCTCTCTCTCTCTCTCTCTCTCTCTCTCTCGGAGTGAATTTTGTTCCATAATGGTATATTGGGTTTGATCCAGTGAAGTCAAATCTATTTTCATTTAAATAAAAATAAATTCAACCTGATCATCTCCGATTACGTATCAATCAGCAATCTATTACTCTGGTCTTCCACATGGATTATGGACTTGACAAGCTCTACCACTTGAACAATTCCGATCAAGAAAAAAAATGGGGAATCAGCTCGCAATTGACCGATTACACGTCTCAGTCCGGAGCTTCAGCAGTTGCGACGTTGTTCATTAAAATTCGCGAGTTCAAGATGCGATATCCCAATCAAACCAGGCGCACGTCCTCTTGACTAACCTCCAGTTCTCAAAATGCGAGGTTGCTTCCGACCAAACTCCCGTACGATCGGCCACCGTTGCTTCGGTCAAGCTCGGGATTTGCTAACACACCAGTCTTCGTGATGCAGTAGCCAAAGAGAAGGAGTACCATTTTAAGCATGCCAAGGCCCATTTCTACTAACTGGTATTTTCATAATATGGCTGTGGATTTAGGCGACGGGCTTACCTGAGTTTGATCCAAAATGGACCAACAGTCAGAACACATGGCCTGTATTTTTTAGCCTTCAGAGGCCGTTTCGGCCTCCAAACAGGTCTTCGTTCCGTTTTTGGGCTTTTCTTTATGCTCTTATAACTTTCCGTAAGAAAGTTCGATTTAGCCCATTCTTTTTTCTACAGTCTTGTTTTTCCCAAGATTTTATGTGTCCGTATTAATTTTGGTATTCTTTCTTTATGTTTTCTAGGGTTAGGGTTGCTACCTATATATTCGTTTTTACGCCTTAGGGCTGGACAATTTTGAATATTTGATAAAGAAAAGAGTCCAAGAAAGTTTCTCTACACTATTGTGTTTGTGATTGTCTTCGCTTCCCTGCATCACCTCGCCCCCATTTCCCCAAGATTTATATAATCTCTCTCTCTCTCTGTGTGTCTCTTATACTCCCTCCGTCCCTTATTTATAGTCCAGTATTCCATTTTGGGCTGTCCCTAAATAAGTGTCTATTTTGTAAAGTTAGTAGGTAAAAGTTGACGAATTGTCTATTTTGTCCCTAAAAGTAGATTCCTTTTTGAAAAGTAAGTGAGTAAAAGTGTAATGATGATGGGTAAGTAGGGAAAGTGGAAGAAAAAGTTGATGTGAAAGGTATAATAATGATATCTTTTTAATAAGTTGGAGTGATGAAGTAGGACAATTAAAAAGGGACGGAGGGAGTACATATTATATTTCACTAAATTATTCGTTCACAAACAGAAATGGCGTGGACACTTGTGTATATATACTATGTTTGTGTGAGGGATACCTATTTCGTACTGGCCAGTACACAATCTTGGGTACCAAAAAACGCAAATATCCTAGTGAATTACAATTTGAAATTCACGTTTTGAGAAATGGTAAACTTTTTTTTGAACGGCAGAAATGGTACACCTATGTTCCAAAATGATGAATTTAGCGAACCAAAACTAAAGCTGGAGAAATAATAAAAAACATTTCATTTTACTTTTATAATAATCGAAATCGTTCACTTTTCAAAGATCGTTTAGATTAACAATCACAAGCAAAAATCACAATGATAAGATATCATTCAATATGTTTTTAGAACACAAATTACCTTAAAATGAAATGATTCTCTATGATTGTGTGGTGGTCGAAACTCTTGTCCATTGGAGAGAAGTTCTCTTACTTGCCCAATCATTTTTAGCTGGCGACAAATTGGATCCGGCTTTTTAAATCTGGGACTTTTCGGTATTCACATCCGATTGTCCTTAGCGATGAATCTTTGGATTCTCCGGCAGTAGTTGTGGTGGCACCTAGTACCAGCGACTGCGTTAGGATGAAGGGGCGGTGAACTTCAACGACAGACATGATTACTCGTGCTTCCTCCAGCCACATCCACGAGCGGATCAGTAGCCTTCAACACTATGCTGCTAAATTTTGGCGGTTTTTTGTTTTTCTTGTTGCTGCTTGTTTTTGTCGTTGATCGTACCGTTTGGATCCTTTCTAGTCTGTACTGTTTGGTTATGAATGCTCCAATCACATCTCGACACGAGAGAATCTAATTCCCAACTTTCCTAAAATATTGATGCCTTCGTCACCTTCTGGCTTCTCCAATTTTCTTTGCCCATTCCAACATAAGGAAATTTCCACGCAATTGCTTACGTAATTGCTTCTAGTGGTTCTCATCAATCACGTCAGACCACTTTAGCCTCCTGCGAGAGAGAAACAGACAACTGGAGGAAACTTCGCGTACACAGCCAGACAACAAAGGGAATTAGTACGAGTCGAAAAACCCATGTCGTCTTTCGCCGCCGCGACTCCGCCGTTCGACGACGACGGTGGCAGCAGCAGCAGCTACGCCGACTCGCGCCGGTTCGACTCGTTCTCCAACTTCGCCGACGGTGAGTCCGCTGCGGATGATGACGGGTTCTCGCCGGAAAGGGACGGCGACGGTGGGTTTGTGGGGTCGAACGGGCCGATTCTGCCGCCGCCGGCGGAGATGGAGTCGGAGGAGGGGTTTGCACTCAAGGAGTGGCGCAGGTACCTTGTTCTCTGGCTGCCTCTGTTTATAAATACGTACAGAAGTTGTCGCACAATTTGTATTTATCCAGGCTCGAATCTACAGTAATTTATTTTTATTTTTACCTTAGTAACAAAAATAATTTTACTATTTCGTACTAGTTCCAATAGATTGTCCGATCCACAAAAACGATAACTTGATGCATATTAGTTGAAGAAAGTTGAAATTTTTTGCAGCTAGTTACTAGATGTCGATGAATTCTTCTATTTTATTGAGAAAAGTTTGAATTTTTCTTGACAAGAATTGACTATTCTTTTAAGTTCTCGTTGCGACGGAGAGAGCATGTATTCTTGCTAGGTTAGGAAGAGGCAAGATTGTATATGACGAGTTGTTCTGATTTTATTTTATCACAGAGTAGCAGATGCATAATTTGTATTTAGGGGCTCGACTAGATGTATTTACGTATTGACTGCAAAGATCATACTGTATCATAAGTATATACGTCGTACTCATTTCATTTTATGCCCAAAAAATGGTTGTAAATAAAAATTTTAGGTGTCTTTTTGACATATGTAGGGAAGTTGGGGAGTTTTGTCAAACAAAAGGAACTTAAAAGCGATTCTATATAATTTTTTCTACATTAAGCTGTAACATTAGTATAACTAGTAGGGATATTTGGATGTGTGCAGGGCCGGGCACTGCCGCACCCCTTGTGTACACACCAAGCAGTTGATTTACTCGGTGATTGCGGATTAAACGAGTTTGATTTCATTGGTTTCTTGGTTTTCTTGCTGCTGAATTCGTAGTCTACACTGGAGATTTTGGCAAATTCGGATTGAATTTTGAGGACTGATGCACATAATACCCTATTACAAATCAATTTGCCCTTTGACATGTTAATGTTTTGTAGTTTCATAAGATTTTATTGAACAAACCCCCATGGGAACAAGGAAACAGGGGCAAGCCCAAGAGTACATCAAACAGAAAAAAACAAAGATTACACACACCCAAGCATTACAAAGCTAGAAGAAAGAGAACTACTAACAAACATCGAACAACGACAAAACCAAGCCATCAAGGCCACAATACAACAGCACAGCCCAAATTTAGGCATTAAAGACCATCAAAAACCTTGCAGGGGATATTCCAAACACATATCATCACAAATCTGTCAACACTCAGCATCCGCGCCCTCAGACTTGTGTTGAAAAATCTTAGAGTTTCTCTCTTTCCAGATATAGTAGATAGTAGTTGCCAAAGATAATTTGTATAGATCCTGAGGAAGATCACCCCCCTTCAAAGTTCAAAGTATTCCTTATCTAATCCAATTGCTGAGCCAGAACACCAGGAGTTCTTGAAACATTGTTCTTAGCCATCACCTACCTCCACAATCGAGTAGAGTAAGGACAGGTGAAAAAAAGGTGTTCATGGCTCTCAGGGACATTACGACACTAAACACACCAATTGATACCAATTAAACCCCAATTCTGACTTCTGTCCGTGGTAGATAGTCTCCCCCATACAGCCATCCATTGGATGATACCCATTTTGGAACATGATGCTTGAACCAAATAATCTAGCACCATGGAACTGTAGGCAAACGGTGTCTCAAGGCCTGCCAACTAGACTAGATGGAAAACATAACAGTAGCAGTGAAAGACCAGGAAACGCAATCCTCTTGAGTTAAGGAGGGCAGCTCGATTATATGTTTGTATAGCTGCAACTCTTTCTCTTGGATTTTGTTCTGCAAATTCTTGTGATTGTGAAGTGTAAACACAATTATCACTTCAAAGTACAGAGGGCTTTCCTCTGAAATCAGTTATCTGTTATGTGATGTCCGCTAAAACTAACACAATTTTTTAACCGAGCTACTCGAGTTTGAGCTCATATTTGACTTGGTGACACTCGTTCAAGATCGGTTTGTTACTTTGACAAATAAAGCTTGAAACTTTTTTAAAGCTCATTAAGCATTCAAACCTACTACTCGGCCGTTTAGCTTATGTAGCGTGAAAATGCAAGCTACTCAAGATTGACTCGTGGTCGGCTCGATTGACTTCCATTTGAGACCGGCTCCTCTAATAAACAAGCCAAGCTTGGACATAATTTTGAGACTAATAATAGTTTCACAACAATCTTGAATGTTAGGGTCACTTATTAGTCCTACTCCAACGTGTAAATATTGATGTCGTACTCATCTCGAAGTAGCTTGTCTCAAAGTATCGATACGAGATACTTTACATGTATATGGTCTCAGAGTTGATTGTGGGTGTTTTCTTGGATTGTGAGTGAATGTGCAGACTGAATGCAATTCGATTGGAGGAGAAGGAGAAGAGGGAGAAAGAACTGTTAAGAGAAATAATCGAGCAAGCTGAAGAGTACAAAATTGAGTTCTACAGGAGGCGGAAGCTTGCATGTGAGAGCAACAAAGTTGCCAACAGGGAAAAGGAGAAGGTAATATCAAAAGAAGGAAGTAGAGAATTTTCAGATTACCTTACACTCTTTGATGCGGTTTTTGTTCTCTTGCTTGTGTTGGAAGTGTGGCAGTAGATTTTAGTATTGTGTTTGGTTCTAAGGCATCGATGTCTTGGATTCGCATACGGGGAGGGATCCTTTTCATCTTGTCCCTTTTGATTTTTTATGACTCTGCAACCTTAGTGTTTTGACAACGATGACTTGAATGTTAGGGTCAAATGGAATCAATTGTGTTTTTGAATCTTGTAGCAGACAAGGAAATGCTATTTTACAAAGAATTTTAAAAGTAGTTTGCATGTCACCAAGCGAATAGGCAATGTCGAGAAATTGCTACATTGATTAAACATTCATTGTGATTAGTTTCTCTTTGGATCTTAGGAATGTATATTTAGCCAGTCTTGTGGTGAAATGAACTGGGAGCTGTAGAATCGGGCATTTGTTTTGGATCAATAGAGAACAATTTGATGGCATATTGTACATAAACTGATAAACGTTCCTGTAATTTTTTATTGTTGGCCTTCTACATCATAGGCTGAACACCACAAAACCTGAGCCACAAAAGACTTCATCAAATAATGAAAATCTACTTGGTGACTGAATTTGCTGTGAGATACTGCGATGTCATTCTGCACTAGGCCTGGGTTTTGTTTGGTTATACAAAGGATATGCAGATTGGCTACTCTACATACCTGTCGGAGCATTGCCCTCAGCACCATGCAACCATCTGCTATCTCACTGTGTGCTCTAAGCGCCAAAGAGTAGGTTTGCCCCACCAAGCAGCTAACCACTTGCTGGTACTGTGTAGGCATTTAAACAATGTGAAATTCAGATTGTCGGAGCATTTTTTACAGACTTTATTGAGCAGTTGACCTCTAGCCTCTTGCACCACCATTAGTGTCTGCGTCGCTATCTATTGCATATGCGCACACAGAATGTTTTGAGTTCTGAAATAAATTTAGTTCCTCAGCAACTTTGAAATCTCGAATAGGCAGATATAATCAAATCTTGAAATGTAAGCCCATGCCACATCTTTGTTTTCCTGACTTGGATCCATATTGCAGCTGTTTTTGGAAAAACAAGAGACATTCCATGGAGAAGCTAACAAGAGTTACTGGAAAGCAATTGCAGAGCTCATCCCCAACGAAGTAGCGACAATAGAAAAGAGGGGAAAGAAGGAGAAAGCAAAGCAGCCTTCCATTGCTGTGATCCAGGGCCCCAAACCCGGTAAGCCAACCGATCTTTCAAGGATGCGCCATATACTTGTGAAGCTAAAGCATAATCCACCACCCCACATGAATCCTCCACCCCCACCACCACCTTCATCAGATACCGAAAAGGATGACAAAACGTGGCCGTCATCTCCGGTTGCAGCCACTAATTCTCAGCAGGCCGCTGTTGTAGCTCCCAAGGGTTTAGTTGTTGCTTGAGAGAGGGAGAGAGTGGTTGCATGCTATATATGATCCCCTTGTGAAAAGTTACCTTAAGCATCTTGTTGAGTATGTATTATAGATCACTTTAAAATGTGTGTAAGTGGCTTGTTAGTTTGAGAGATGTAGGAGTATTTTCCTTTTGTACAAAAGCTTCAGTCAATCCTATTGTACGTACTGCCAAAAAAAATCCTTTCCTACAGTAAATGGTTTGCTATGCTTCATTACGTCGTCCTCGCTAAATTTCTGTTAGGTTATTTCTGGATCATCCTGTAGTTTGAATTTGAATGTTTGTAGATAGTTTAGTAGAGGAGACAAATGTTCCCCTTTCGTTCATTACTCTTTTTATCGTAATCTTATCTTACGACAATGACCTTGCTGGTACAGGTATAGGTTCCAATTGTGTTGTAACCTCGAACTAATGAACAATAATGCTTGAGACAGAGACATACGGATACAAATATGATCGGAACCATTCAATGAATGCACATAGAACTGACACGCTTCGCCGGTATCTAGATGTCTATATTCATAGGCACCGTTCACCTGCAAGTGATACATGAGACTGAGACTGTCTTATTTACGGAGGTGCTGTAAACACTGTTTACAGCCCCTTCCAATCTCAGCTGTCTATTTGCACATGCAATCAATGGCTGAGATTCATTTTTAATCATAACCGGACCCAATTAACTCTTTCCCGAAAGGGTTTTATTAATATCTTGACCATCTAAAACACTTTTGGACGGTCACGACTCAAAATACATATGTGTGATACGTCACATCTTTTGGCTGAATTAACAACAGAGTACGTAGCAAAGATATATGACTCGGCCAGGGCCTGCCAAATGATTTTTGTCAAGGCCAATTTGTTGATCCAACTTTCCAACTTTTCATTTCAGAATCAGGATACTAAATTTTGAAAGAAACTTGCAAGAATAGATCAATCATTTACACATATCCAGTTGAGTTGATTTTTTTTTTCCAGACCCATTCAAAGAATTATTTTAAAATTAATGAACGGTTCGAATTATTCGTGTGGAATTCAAAAATGGGCCTCGTGTGCTGTATGTACATATTTGGTGCTAGATGTACCCCTGGCTCTGTCAATAGCTTCTCGTTGAGTTTTACTACTTCGGAAAGCATCTCCAGCACTTGCTTCATTACGGGTCTTTGAAATCACGCAGTTGCTCCAAAATCTTTCCATGGAATTGGATACGATGTTGAAGCAATTAAGCCGAAAGGAGCTGTTGCGCTTGAACAGGTTGAGCAAATTTGCACAACTGGTAAACTATAAGACTGGATAATTACATTCAGAGAAACATTCCCTTAGATTCTACTTGAGGGAAATGTTGATGATCGTCCTCATGGGAATAAGATATTAGAATTAGAATTTTCACACTACACTCATTACTACTTTCAAAATAATAATACAACACATATCTGATCACACACATAAACAATGAGGGAAATGGAAACCCCCAAGGGGGATATCCCACGGCTCTCTCTTTCTCTCTCAAATATAAATCACACAAACACACTACTTATAGATGCTTCTCTCTCTCTCTCAAATTTACATCACACAAACACACTACTTATAGATGCACATTACTAGTACTTCCAACTACCCCATTATAATGCACACCCACCTTTTGACCCGTGCCACTTGATTTATTAACCCCATCTCTTTGTTCCCTTAGCTTCATCCGCTTTTTTTAAGGAAATCGCGGACGAATTGAAGAAAAGACATGATAAAAGCAATGAAGCCGACACAGAAAGCTATGAAAGTCCATGGAGAATCAAAATACGTGCGTCTCACGTGCGCCATATTCTTGGGCCAAAAACGCTTGCTATACTTTGGGGCTCTCATGCACGTCTCGGCGAAGAAGACCTCTCCGTCAACCATTTCCTTGCATATCTTGTTGAATAGATGGGTGGCATCCTCGCTGGCACCCAAGTAGTTACTCACGACTCCGGCCTTTTCGAGCACTTGGATGTCCTTATCAGAGTTCACAAGCATGTCCATGAGGGATGCATAGGTTGAAATGTGCTGCGAAACGCCAGGGCAGCACTGCTCAAAGGCCATGAGGTTCCTGAGTAATGACTCTGTGCGGTTGTATATCTTAAGTGGCGGTATTTCGAAACGAGCCCTATGATACCACCAAAATAGGCCTTCAGGTTCAGTGAACTGGATCTTGAACAGATTGTTTGCCGTACCACCTACCAGGTACAAACTTGACTCCTGCGTAGACAAGTTCTGATGCAGAAGGCATGAGTACTTCTAGTTTGCTTGGACTAAGTATTTTCCTTTTTGTTTGATCATGCGGAAGGTAAGCATCATGTATTTTATGGAGGATATGATAGTACTTGGCATTACAGAGATCGCTATTACCACTTTGAACTTCTTCTTCCGCTGCTGCTGCTGTTGTTGTAGAATTTTCCAATTTGTTGCCAAAAACCCTTAGGACACAGTCACGGGGCGAACACCAAGTTTTCGTGTTACTACTGTTTGTGGAACTTCCTTCATCTGGACTCATGATCATGTTGCCATAGTACCCCCACACATAATCGGTGAACAACCTGTGCTTATCGAGACGATTTGGGATCTGAGCCACAGTGAGTTGGAACAATTTCTCAAGCACTAAGAGTGGAATCTGGTTCTCGAGGAGTAGCAAGTCGTATACCACAGTGTAGGCAGTGAAACTGTTACCAAAAATAGGATCTGATTTCCGTCCCTGCTTTTTGAAATGCAAAATTATTGATTAATTAAGTTTTTGTATCCTTGTTTATTCAGCAAATTATTTGGATTTGATCATATTGAAATTCAACAATACTAGTCTAACGCGATGAAATCTAGACAAAAAAATTAATTTAATTTTCCTCTCAAATGTTACACATTCGGCAAGGAAAAATAGTTTTGGTTCACTAGCAAGATGAATGTGTGTATGTGAAGAAAGATGAATATACGTATATGTTGCGAAATTACATCTACTCAATTGTGTACCTGAAGTGTGGGAGGTTAATATTAATATCAGTATCATTATGCTCCGCAAAGGAAGAATTTAAGTAAATAATCGGAAAGGATTACAAATAATAAAAGAATATGTGAATGTGGGCACGACGGCATTACATCCAACTCAATCATCCCAACGATGTTGGGCACGGACAAGTCATATGCCACCCAAACCCCAAAGGGAATGGTAAGTTTTTGTTATTGCAAAGCCTGAATGAGTGCTTCGTTGAATGTGTTACGATGGGTTTTAATCTTCACATAAAAAGCATGTGGTTGCTTCTATGATAGCAATAGCAAGGCAGGATTTGGTGGAGTTTTCAGAGATGGCCAGGGCAACTAGACGCTCGGATTCTATGGGAAGGCTAATTGTATAACAACAGTCTTGAAGTGGAGCTTTGGGCAATATATAGAGGGCTGACAATCATTCTAGCTAGAGAAAGGAATGCATAGTGTGAAGATATATAGAAATCTAATTCTAGTGTAGCTGTGAAGCTTTGTATTGAAGGCCCTCCAACTAATCATGCTCTTCGGCATACTGTGGAAGAAGCTCGAAGAATTGCAAGAAGGACCAACTCATCCATATCACACATTTACCGACAGGCTAATCAAACGGCTGATTGCTCGGCGAGGTTGGTTTACCAGCAGGAAGAAGTGCTGGTTGTTACCCCGAGTGTCCCTTTTGCAGCTAGGGAGTTTTGTCTTAGCTGATGCTATAGGTGTGGGTCATCTTAGGACCTAATGCAGGAATTTTATTTCCTTCTGTGTCTTATGTTTTTAAGGCTGAAACTCTTTGCTTATGACTCTGTTGGTTTGAGTTAATGTATGGATGTGCGGGAGATATCGTTCTTGCTGCTTTAATTATTTATTTTATGTTTCTGATTTGGTGCTGCTACAGCTAGGTTTGTGGGCTTGGTTTTGGTTAGATTTGCTGCTGCTGCAGCTAGGTATGCCATAATCTGATTTAGATTGTGTGAAGTTTATGCTGTTAAGGAAGGTTTGGCTTGTCTAATTCTTCTGCTGGAAGAGTTTCTGTTGGTATAACGTGCTGTCCAAACAACTGTTAATATTTTGGGTCATGTTGTATTTTGTGTTTGGGCTAAAATGACTATGTTTGCAAGTGGGCCATAAAATGTAAGTGTGTAATTTGGGTCAAGTTTAAGTTATTTTGTAATTGGGCATTTGTGTAAAGATAGGCCCAAGGTTGTATCTGTGGGAATTCACCCATGTGGGTGATGGTGATGGCTTGCCAAGAGTCAAAGATTGAGCAGCATAAATGGACTGTGAAAGATTTAGGCATGCTCCTGAAAGTTTTGGCATGGCAGAGCATTTATTGCTCTTGGAAGATCTCTTGGAAATCTCACGCGTGATCAGCATTGAATGCTCGTGGACGTTTTCTGGTTTCTCCCTATAAATACATGTGGTATTTGAGAGGTTGAGAGTGTGGGTAGTAGGAGAGAACATACAGAGAACAGAGAATAGAGAGTGTAGAGCTGTGAGGGCTCCTCCTTCGGGAGGGAGCCAAGCTCCTCCGTTGAGGGAGTGATACACGAGTGATAGTGAGGCTATTGAATTGAGTGTGAGTGATTGTAATCCTCCTCTACATATAGTGAATTCTCTGTCCTTCGTGAATGTACCTGTTGTTTTGGAGAACCACGTATATCTTTGTGTTGTGTGTGATTGATTGTTGTGTTTGGTGTGTGTGTGAGTGTGTGGGCAAACCTGGGGCACAATGGTATCTATATATAAGCCTTGTAGAATTCTCTAGAAAGTATGAATGAAAAATCTGAGTGGAGTGTTTTCCCCCATTGCTCTGTTTCCGTGTGTGTGTTCTCCCCGACACAATTAGCGGCAATCAATTGCTAGCTTGATTCACTAATCTCTCCACCAGTTAATCAAAAGCTTAGGGTAATCTCAAGTCAACAGTTTCCTTCAAGGTGCAAAGAGTGCATCTGGGTCTTTCTCTTGGATGAAGATAGTTGTTTCCCTACTGAGAAACCTTTTTGGATTGATAGCTTTTGGGCTTCTGTTTTTTCTTGTACTCTTGTTTTAGGTTTCTCATCTCATATCTTTCAACCTTTTGTTGGATGATATTTCTTTCTTTGGGTCTTTCACTTTGCTTCATGTATCAACGATAATCATTTGGCTAGTGTTGTTCCCCTTTTTCTTTTATGTTTCCCTCGATCTACCATTTGTCAAGTTATCAATACAATCTTTTTGCCGATATAAAAAAAATTTGTATAACTGACAAAAGAGTTTATGCAGACAACATATAGGAGTATGACCAAGGGAAAAACTAGGAATTTGGAGGTGTTTGTCATTACGGTGAAGAGGGCCAATAGAGATGAGGCGAGGGGTGTAGGCTCTTTCATTCAGCTTACGAAGATCTTCGGGCACCCTATAGATGCTAGCTGAAGAGAAGGATTCGGTTTTCCGGGCACCTACATCGATTTTCTCACCCAGGGTCGATGTAAGGCGCTGAAGAGCCTTTTCATCATAGTCATTCACCGCAGCTTGACTCATTTCAGTTGGGAGGAATGGATTTTGTTCAACAACGTAGCAGGTGTTTTATCCTTGGTGGCAGAGTTCTGGGTGAAAATGGTTTTGGTTCGGATTTTCCTATTTGGGTTTGAGCTAAAGACAGACCCTCTCTACATATAGAAGGCGCACAGGCTTAGTTTGGATGACCAGAATCTTTAGTAAAAATAGGAATGTGATTATTAGGAATCAAATTCCTATGAATTTTATTTAGTGGGAATAGGAATATGATTACTAGGAATGAAATACCCAAGAATACAATACCTGAAGTAATTTTATTTCAGTGTTTGAATTAATTCAGTAATCTTATGCAGAAATCAATTTTTTTTTGAAAATTTATCGAAGTAAATATTTCCTTTTTTTATTGATTGAGCCAAGAATCTAAGATTCCCATGGGGTAATGGAGGGATCAGATTCTCACTCAATCTGGTAATGTGATTCCTGGTTGCACGTGTCGTTAGGAATCACAATTCTATTCCTATCTCTCCCAAACATGGGAATCCTAATAGTGTAGTATCACATTCATATTCCTGTTCCTTTTAAAAGTTGGAATCATGGAAGTATAGTGTTACATTCCCAATCCTCCTCAAAATTTCTATCATCCAAACTGAGCCGCATTTTAATTGGTGCGCTCAGATATTTACCTTGTTTTCTTTTGAGTAGTTATTTACATGTACAAGAGCATCATCACATGGTGCTACGAATCATTTCAAAACCACATACATATAGGGTGGCAATGCTCTCGAACCATTTCAGAACCACGAATCTATCTGCGCTTTATAACAAAGTTATCAATTCCGTAAAGGCAAGAGTGCTTTTTTCCCTATTGGGACGCGAGGTACATACCAGAATCAATTTGTATCACAGTACCGTTTCGGTTTGAATGCAATATATTTAATGTGTTTTCAACATATATTCAGATGGACAAACACCTTAGAATAGATAAGTAAAACCTTAAGAATTAAGATGATTAACATATAATGGTATAAAATCTAAGTTCTATTGAATTATCAATAAATTGAACTCTTTTTTAGGAAGATAATTTTTTTTTTTGAATGGCAAAAAATTTATTAATCTTTGAAAACACATTATAAAGATTAAAAGGATCCTAAGCAGCATCAAACTGAAAAAGAGAAAACCCACAAGGGGAAACAACAATATCCAACGATCATATGCCAACAAGAACCCAAAGGGAGAGAATAATATATATTTTTTAATTACCGAGATTCCGGTACAAACTCTGCAATAACCAGTCACGTTTACATAACTGCACAAAACATACAATCTAATCTAACTTGTAGGTTTGACCAGAGATGTGGCTCTTAGTTTATTTAGTTGTGGCTTTCAAGGAAGAGATTTTGGATTCAAGTTTAGGTGGAGAGATTTCGAATCTCCTTTAGTTCTTAACTTACCAATTTTTGCTAACCCCCATTAATATATACGATACTAATAATGTATGCGTTCGATGCACGGTTAAAAAAGTTATAGTGGTGTCTTTTACTGTTCTCGTGTATCGAACAAGTACCACACTAGTTGATAAAAAATATAATTTAGCAAAAAAATCCATCAGTGTCAATTTTTTTCCTGAACAAGTACCTATGCTTTATATAGTTAAATAAAGCATATAAACAAAAACTAGAAAGTATTGATTTTTATTTATTATTTCTTTATCTAATTAAACAATCCCCCAATTTCCCTAAAGGATCTCTCTCTCTCTCTCTCTCTCTCTCTCTCTCTCTCTCTCTCTCTCTCTCAAAGAAATAATCAATAAGTATTTGAATTGGTATGAAGTTTGTCTTCCACCCAATTTTGTATATTGCTTCACGATTTTCTAGTCCTAAATTAATGGGTTGTCCCAAGCGTAGGGCGGAGATCGACGTAGCATGATATCCCGTAAGTCCGGAGTCAAATCCACAAAGACGATAATGTGTGCTTACTTAGAACTCGGGTTGTTATAATTTAAGCAGGCTTTTAGGCAGCCACCCCTTGTAGTTTTGATTAAGATTAACTACAACTTAAGAAAACAACTGTTATTTTTAAATAATTTAAAGGAGGTATGGTCGTAAGGTTCATAACATTCGCAACCAGTCCGGATTAACTTGTTTCATTCAGTGTTCTTAAAAACATTCAACTTTAGATTGAAAAAGATACCTCGCAATATGCGAAACTCTATGGTCGCCGTTTATCCATGCACAATCGATAATGAGTTTTGGACCCTCATTCTCCCGTTCACATGGGATCCAATAATGCTCGGATTCGTCGACGGGAAGTATTTTATCAATCTAAAATTATTTTTTTTATTGTTTGAAAATAGGAGTATTGCCCGAACTGACTACGTGTTGATCACCCCGTGACCCCACCTATACAATTACTCACTCATTATTAAGAAAGAAACAAAGGAAACCCTAATTTGAAACATACTTCTATTACGCAAGATAAAAATAAACGAAAGATCTAAACTAAACAAGAACCAACGAACAACTTTTATAAGAACTAAAATTAAAATGAATTATCGAAATGCGAGTAATTGAACAAAGTTTCAAATAGCTTGAAAAGAACAAAACTCAGAAAGAAAAACTGTCAGGAACCAAATTGTTGCAGCCCCGTTCTCTGTTTACTTCCGCCCGAAACTTTTCTTGTCCGCAGTTTTTTTCTGTTTCGTCCACGGGAAATCAGATCTCGGCAGCCCCGTTTTTGTTTCCGTCCTGTGATAGCGTGAAAAGAGATTGCAGTGCAAAACCCTTCTTTCTCCTCTTTATCAATCACCAGTGGGCCCGCCAGCCACACTCCCCAAAAATCACTAACCCTTAGTCATACAAAAAGCCCTGGGCCCACCAAAAATAATAATGAATTATATGCCCAAATATAAGTGTTAAATGCCCATAGTCTGATCGGCATCTTGTAGTTTCTTTGGGTACGAACTTCAACACACTAGAGTTAATTCGATCATGGACTTTGTTTGATCATAGAGAATTCAACTTTGCGCTTCATGCATCCGACGGCCTAAATAATAGTTGTTATCACTCTTAAAAAAATGTCTAGAGAGAGAAACAGTGAGAGGGAAAGAGTAAGCAATGGCTATGGTGGAAAGGAAGACAGTGGTTGGATACCGGTGCTCAAGAATCACAGGATTCAAAGGCGTGACAAATCTGGTAAGGAGCTTTTCACTCTGTATGTGGATAATATCCCGGAGAGCAAGGATATGCAGTGGCTCTCGAAGACATTTAAGATGTTCGGAGTGGTCAAGGATGCATTTATTCCTTCGAAACGGAGTAAATGCACGGGGAATAAATTCGGGTTTGTGAGGTACGATTGTCAGGTCTCTGCGGGAATGGCCATATCAAGAATGAATGGAGTGTGGGTGGATAATATGAAGCTGTTTGTTAAAGAGGCTTGTTTCGGTCAGGATGAGGTAAAATTGAATCAAAAATTACCACGATTCCATGTAGCTGGGAAACAGGGGCTCAACCATGGGGTTATTCCTAACCCCAATCCGGGGGAAAGGAAAAGTAATGAGAAGGGAAGTCCAACTGTGATGTGGAGGGGTAGAAAGTCAGGGAAATCATTTGCTCAAGTGGTGGGAGGTGAATCATCCAAGGTAGGGGAGGTGAAGGAGCTGATCCCAATCCTTAAAGTTCGTCCTATTGGGAACGGTTGGCTGGAGAGAAGTGCTGTAGCGATTATGAATAGGGTGGTATCTCTGTCAACCTTGGAAGCCAGTTTTAGCATGGAATCGGAGGAGGTAGCTCAGTTCAGAGCCATGGGCGGAAGGTCGGTCTTGATAACTTTTCAAAGCAGAGAAGTAAGGGATGAACTCATCAAAGGGTTGTGGATGAAAAGATGGTTTATTGAGGTCAAAGCATGGAGAGGTGAACCGGCTAGTCTCGAAAGATTTGCGTGGCTTAGCTGTTCCGGCATTCCGCTTAACGCATGGAATGTACAAACATTTCAACGGATTGGTGAGCTCTGGGGTAATTTCATGAAGATTGATAATGAAACATTAAAGGATTTATCCTTTGCAAACGGGAAGGTTTTGATAGCCACAGAGGAACCCAACAAGATTGATAATTGGATTCAAATGGAGGTGCAAGGTTTAATTTATGATATCCATGTTAAAGAGGAGTTTACTTGTACTAATCCTGATGATATTGTGGAGTCCTCGGTGAACAGCCATCAAGCACCTAATTCAAAGGAGTTTTTTCAGAAGAAAGCCGTTGCAAAACCAGACAAGGAAGAAGATGATGAGGTGGAGTGCCTTGGTTCAGGGTCAACCAATGGGAGAAGGGGAGTAGGTGTAAGCCACCGGCTCAACTCTATAGCCAAGCTGGCAATCTTGCAGAGGAAAGTGACTGATCATGATGGGGTTGGGGGCCCTATGTTTGACAATGAAGGGATGCATTTAATGCATGACAAGGATGGGGGGGGCTCTCGGGAGATGCCCGAGAATTTTGAATCTGAAGTATCCTTTGTGGAGGACTCGGCGGGCCAACCGCTTACCGAAGGAGCCATCTTGGGCTTGAGGGATAAAGAGGAAAATGGGCCAGAGGAAAGTGGGCCATTAAAAGAAGGAGATGATGACCTTATAACCCACTTTTCGGCCCAAGAGGTGGAGCCTGCGATGCAGGGCAGCCTTTTAATCCACTCCCAAAGGAGCCTCGGGCAGAATCAAAAGAAAACTCTAGGGAACTCCGCTGACCCCTGTCTGCAGAGGAGCCATACTTCGTCAGATGGGATGGAGACTGTAGGTGCTCAAGGCGGTTTTCTGAAGCCGGTCGAAGGGAGCTCGTCTCATCTCCCCTGCATCAACCTCCTTGTAGATTTGAACAATGTAGCGTGCAAGAAGAGAAGGAGGCGGCAACTGTCGAACCTTTTACTCATTCAAGACGAGATGGCGAGAGAAGTTTCAAATGGGTCTGCCTCCTTTTCCTCCTCAGGTGAGACCTTGCAAAGTACCTCCCCAATTGAAAGAGAGATTAGAGCCACGATGGCGGTCGGTGCCGAGTTGGGGGTTTGTTATACTCCTACGGACGAACAGTGTCTCAGAAGAATGATTGAAATGGAAACCGAGGAGTGTGCCCTGGTGGAGGGGAGGAACAACGAGGTATAAATATTTGTGACTGATTTGTGGTGATTTTGGATTTTATGTTTTCAGTTGTAATGCAGATTATTTCTTGGAACATAAGGGGTATGGGGAGCTCAATCAAGAAAAGATTCCTTTACAAGCTCATCAAGAAGAGGAAACCAGACATGGTGTGGGTGCAGGAAACTAAACTGGATTCTTTGGACAGGTCAGCTATTCAAAATATTTGGGGAGGTACTAATTTTGAATATGCATGTTCTAACTCGGTGGGAGCTTCAGGGGGAATTCTTTCTATTTGGAAAAATGATTTTTTCAGAGCCTCAAATATTACAATCAATAGGTCTTTTATTATGTTACAGGGGGTTCTGCTTGACAATTTTCCTTGTATTCTGGTTAATATCTATGCCCTAAATGAGGTGGTAGGTCGTAGGGAAGTGTGGGAAGAGCTGATGAGGATTAAAGCAACATGTCTTGAACCATGGTGTATAGGGGGGGATTTTAATGAAATCAAAGAGATTAGTGAAAGAGTGGGATGTTTAAGGGTGGATAGAGGCATGAAGGATTTCATTGAGTTCTGTAACTCAATGGAACTCAGTGACCTACCAATGTTAGGTAGGAAATTCACCTGGACAAATTTCCATGATCAGGCTATTCATAGCCGTTTGGATAGGTTCTTATGCTCCCTGGAGTGGATTTTGAGGTTCAAAATTTCTCAATGGGGTTTACCTAGATTGATTTCTGATCATTGCCCTATCTCGATCTCGGATGATAATCGTGATTGGGGTCCAAAACCTTTTAGATTTATGGATGTCTGGTTATCTAACTCTAGCTGTTTGAAGTTAGCTGAAGAAACTTGGAACAATGTACAGGTGGACGGTTGGGCAGGTTTCATCATTCTCCAGAAATTAAGGGCAATCAAAGCCAAATTGAAAGTTTGGAATAAAGAAGAGTTTGGGGATATTAACTGTGCATTGCTTGAGGTGGAATCTGAGCTTCACCATTTTGACATTTTAGCGGAGGACAGGCAACTCACGCCGGATGAGAAGGCAGCAAGATGTAAGTCCAAGTCTGAATTTTGGAGGTTATCTAAGCTTTCGGAGTCACTATGGCGACAAAAGTCTAGAGTGAACTGGTTGAGATTGGGGGACAAAAATACCAAATTTTTCCAAGCTATTGCAAACAATAGATTCAAGAGGAACATGGTGGGATCTATTTTGGTGAATGGAAGAGTGTTGGAAGATCCTTTGGACATCAAGGAGGCAGCCGTTGACTATTTCAGTAATAATTTCAGAGAGGAGAGGGGCCACAGAGCTGTACTGGGGGGAGTCTTCCCTAGAACCTTATCCCAAGATGCAGCAAATCAGTTAGAGAAAGAGTTTGAGGTGGGTGAAATCATGGCAGCTTTAAAAGGGTGCAACAATAACAAGGCTCCAGGTCCTGACGGCTTCAATTTTTCCTTTGTCAAGAAGGGTTGGGAGTTCATGAAACCCGTCATCTTGCAATTTTTTTCAGAATTTCATGCGAACGCGAAGTTAACCAAAGGTATTAACTCTACGTTTGTCTCTCTTATCCCTAAAGTTGATTGCCCCTCTTCTTTCAAAGAATTTCGGCCTATTAGCATGGTCGGTTGGATATATAAAATTCTTGCTAAAGTCCTAGCAAACAGAATGAGGAATCATTTGTCTTCGGTTATAGGAGAGGCTCAAGCTGCTTTTATTGGGGGCAAACAGATTTTGGATGGGGTCCTTGTCGCCACCGAGGTTATACATAGCTGGAAGAAAAAGCCTAGAGGGGGACTTATTTTGAAGCTGGATTTTGAAAAGGCATATGACTGTATGAATTGGGGCTTTATGTTGGATATGCTTAAGAAAGTGGGCTTTGGGAATAAATGGTGCAAATGGATTAAAGAGTGTTGCTCTTCAGTATCTATGTCTGTCTTAATCAACGGATCACCGACAAAGGAGTTTATTACTCAGAAAGGAATTAGACAAGGAGACCCTATATCTCCCTTTCTCTTCAATATAGTAGCAGAGGCTCTCAACATCATGTTGGAAAGAGCTAAGGATAAAGGATTTATTAAAGGGGTGGAGATGGGTCGCAATGGATTGGTGTTATCGCATCTTCAATTTGCGGACGATACGATCCTTTTCTGCAATGATGATAAGGAAGAGATGTATAATATCAAGAGGATTCTAAGGAATTTCCAACTAATGTCGGGCTTGAAGGTAAATTTTTCGAAGAGTTCTCTGTGTGGTATAAATGTTAGTCGTCATGAAGTGCTTGCCCTTGCTCAAGTATTGGGGTGCAAAGTTGAAGTCCTGCCAATCAAGTATCTTGGATTGCCGTTGGGAGCAAATCCTAGGAATGTGAAGACATGGGAACCTGTGATTGATAGAACCCAAAAGAAACTAAGTTTATGGAGAAGTAGAACTTTGTCCTCTGGAGGGAGACTCAATCAAATTAATTCTAACATGTCTAACTTGCCTGTGTATTTTATGTCAATTTTCAAAATGCCAGTGGCAGTGGCAAAGAAGTTGGAAAAGTTGCAGCGTCAATTCTTTTGGGGGGATACCATTGACAAGAAGAAATTGCGTTTGGTTAAATGGGAGAGCATAGCAAAGAAGAAAGAAAATGGAGGCTTAGGGGTGAAGAGATTTTTGCAACAAAATTTAGCATTGCTTGCTAAATGGTGGTGGAGATTCAACAAAGACAACAATTCCTTATGGGTGAGAGTGGTGAGAGATAAATATAGGCTGGACCAGAGGAGTTGGTTGCCGGTATGCCCTACGAGAGGTTCAGTATCTTCCATTTGGAAAGACATTTGTTCGATTGGTGATCCTGGGTCTAGTATTGGAGGTATTGTGCAAGAGGGTTTCAAAATCCGTGTGTACTCGGGACAGAATACTTATTTTTGGAACCACAGATGGTTAGGTCCCCAAACACTAAAAGAAGATTTTCCAAGGCTGTTTTTATTATCCACTCAACAGGATGAGGTTGTTAGCAACATATGGGAAGGGGCGGCTAATGGAAATTGGGAGCTGGTGTTTAGAAGAGATTTACGTGATAGGGAGAATCTAATGTTAAGGAATCTGGAACTAAGGTTACAATCGTATCTCATGGATCCTTCCAAACCGGACTCTCTGACATGGAATTGGACGGGTAATAAGAACTTTTCAGTAAGATCAGTCTACGAGCAGTGGGAAGTGCAGACCCAATATCGAAATCCTATTCTGAGCTCCCTGTGGAAAAACATCTGTCCCCCTAAGGTGGAAGTTCTGACGTGGAAGGCGGTTCAGGAAAGGTTGGCCACACGGTCAGTTCTATTGAACAGGAATATTGCCTTGAATGATTCCTTATGCCCATTTTGTTCACTCCAACTGGAAACTCCCAACCATTTAATCCTTCACTGTCAATATTCTTGGTACATTTGGACACAGATCTTAGATTGGTGGCACACTAAATGGGTTTGCCCGCCTTCGATAGCGGATCTTTTGTGTTGGTGGTTTGATAATAGTTTCCGTAACTTGGAAAAACACATTTGGGAAGCTTGCTTTTATGCAACAATATGGTCCATTTGGATGACGCGGAATGGGTATATTTTTAAGGATGCGATTGCAAGATCTGAGGAGGTGGTGGATATAATCAAGTTCAGGGTGGCTATGTGGATCAAAGTCAAATTCAATATTAGACTGTACTCTGTAGAGGATTTCAAAAGTTTTTTGGATGGTATTCGTGCGTTAAAATTGTAATTGTATGGCGTTAATCATTCAACCCCCTGCTGGATGATTTGCGTCTCCCCCTCCCCAGGTTGAGTCTGAGCATGTGTGCTCCTCAGCTTTCCCTCTCGATATATCCTTTCGAGTGTTATAAAATTTCGCTTTTGCCGAGCAAAAAAAAAAAAAAAATAATAGTTGTTATCATCATTTTCCTACAAATTAATAATTCGACGTGATTGACCAAAAAGATAATAATAATTTCCAATTAAACGCAACTAACGACCGACAAGTATAAATAAGGGGGCCTAAATGAGTACATTTATGCACCTATCATATATATACATTATTTGCATGAAACTATCTTTTTTCCTAAAGATATTTTGTTTAGGAAAAAAGATATTTTGTTTTTCATTTTCAGCAATGAAAGAGGTTGGTGGCCCAGTTTTGATCAGTTTCAATGAACGGGTACCTTGATTTTTCTGAAAGACCTAATGTGAAAACAAACGCAGTTTGACGCAGTTTGATCAGATATATATGTGGTCACAAATTACTGAATGCCATGTCACAAAAACAAAAACAAATGACTGAATGAGCAATAAGTAGGGGGAAATATTGACGGATTTTGAAAGCTATCAAGGACCGATTTATTAGTGGGAAAGCTCTCAAGGATGAAGGGCCTATTTATTAGTGGGGACACAAGTGAGTTGGGTTTCGTACAATAATACTACTATTGTAATATCGCTTTCATATCTTCCTTCATAAAATTCCGAGAGAACTGGTATGTTCTTCTTTTTCCTTTTTTCTCGGCAAAAGAAATTTATTAATCTTTGAAAAAGAGATACAAAGATTAAACGGATTATAGGCATAACGATAGTGCCACCCGAGACCCAAGAAACCAGAAAGACAAGATGTCAACCAAAAACAAAACCCTACAATGACCACCCAATTAAGCCAAACCTCCTAAGACACGCACCTTGAAATCAAAGAAACTAAGACGAAACAAGCGCAACCTCCAACACAGAAACCACCATCAAGAAAAAATGTACATGAATGCTACTAGGAACCTCAAAAGCAAACCTCCAAAACAAACACGAACCGAACCAATTGAAACTTTGGCCTTTTGGTAGTTGCTAATTTTATCTCTTTTGGACACATAATCACAAGAACGTGAGAAACCATTACATTTTTCATATGCAAAAGACTGTATAGAAGTTAATTTACTTGGTTACACTTACTTTTAATTGTGGATGTTAGATTTTTTTGGAGGATTCCAACCTAAAACCAATTTGTTATAGGTAGAGTAGCCTCGAATATATTAACCAAGTTTAGGTGACTAAGATGATCAATGTGAAATAAAATCTAACACACCTCCTCACGTGCAGTCTGGGCAAGCACGTGGAGATACGAATTCAGGAGACAAGGAGATTTGACTTGCAACCCTCACATTTCCTTTTTAGCCATCCCAAACTGTTTGTAAATTTTTAAAATTAGCAACTACCAAAAGGCCAAAGTTTCAATTTTAGCCCTGTAGTTGTAAGGTGAAGAAAATACTAAGCATAATACAAATCTAGGTAAAAGGGTATTTGTGAAATTTAAACTGTACTTTTTCGCCCAAAAAATTTTAATCAATAAAAAGGGAGAATTCCTGTAATCGACAAACAAATTGGGACCAGTCCTGTCCCCCTCTATTTAGATAACCTTACTCTTGCCGATGTTAGGTCTTTGGACTAGTTTCCGTATCAATAATATCCACAACATTTTTCCGTAAAAAAAAAAAAAAGCAAGAAACCTTTCGATAAGGTTCAAAAGGACAAACAGTTCATTTTAGGGAAAGCGGGGGCATGTTGTACAACTTGCATGTAGTGCATGATCCGACGGCTCGGATCTCATCTCAGCATTGGACCATTAAAAATCGTTAATTATTAAGATAAAATCCGAACCGTCAAATGCTCAATCAAATGGCCGAGATGGTGCACAACATCCCATGCCGTGCACTTGTGCACAGCAGAGCCCCAGACAATGTCCAAAGCGAAAAAAGTAAACTGTAATTAGTTGGCATGTCCAAACCAAAAAGTTTAAATAAGGACAAATCAATTTGCTTGTCCAAAGCAATAAAGTTTAAATAAGGACAAATCAATAATTGATGGGTGGGATTGGTACTAAGGCATCAATGTCGATTCACCCACGGGTAGGGATCTTTTTCAACTTGTCCTTTTTGATTTTTTATGATGCTGCAACATTAATATTTTGACAATAATGACTTGACTAGAATTCAAGCTTCATGAATATCTATCGAGTAGGTTGTTATGGAGTTGTCTTTTTTTCAACAATCCATGGAAAGATTAGTTTTTCTTTGGATCTTAGGAATGTGTATCAGTCTTGTGGTGAAATGAACTGGGAGCTGTAGAAATGACTGAATTTGCTGTGAGACATTGCAATGTCATTCTCTGCACTATGCTTGGGTGCTTCTTGGTTATAATAAGGATATGCAGATTGGCCTACATACCTATCGGAGTATTGCACTCAGCACCACACAATCATCTGCTATCCCACTGTGTGCTCTAAGTGCTGATATTACGTAGGCATTTAAAGCACGTGAAATTTAGATTGTCGGAGCATGTTTTACAGACTTTATTTGATCAGTTGATCTCTAACCTCTTACACCACCATTAGTGTCTGCGTCGCTATCTACTGCATATACACAGAATGTTTGAGTTCTGAACTAAATTTGGTTCCCCAACAACTTTAAAATCTCGAATACTCAGATATAGTCAAATCTTGAAATCTAAGCCTATGCCACATCTTCGTTTTCCTGATTTGGATCCATATTGCAACTGTTTTTGGAAAAACAAGAGACGTTAATTTCCACGGAGAAGCTAACAAGAGTTACTGGAAGGCTCTTCCCCAATGAAATACCAGCAATAGAGAAGAGGGGAAAGAAGGAGAAAGCAAAGCAGCCTTCCATTTCTGTGATCCAGGGCCCCAAACCTGGTAAGCCAACCGATCTTTCAAGGTCGCGCCATATACTCGTGAAACTCAAGCATAATCCACCACCCCCACCGCCTCCTTCATCAGATACTGAAAAGGATGACAAAACGAGGCTGTCACCTACGGTTGCAGCCACCAATTCTCGGCAGGCCGCTGTTGTAGCTCCCAAGGGTTTAGTTGTTGCTTGAGAGAGGGAGAGAGTGGTTGCATGCTATATATGATCCCCTTGTGAAAAGTTACCTTAAGTATCTTGTTTAGTATGTATTATAGATCACTTTAAAATGTGTGCAAGTGGCTTGTTAGTTTGAGAGATGTACGTAGGAGCATTTTTCTTTTGTACAAAAGCTTCAGTCAAACCTATTGTACTGCCAAAAAATCCTTTTGTACAGTAAATGGTTTGCTATACTTCATTACGTCGTACAGTAAATGGTTTGTACAGTTATTTCTGGATCGTTGTTTAGTTTGTATTTAAATGTTTGAAGATAGTTCAATAGAGGATCCAAATATTCTCCTTTCGTTCATTATCTTCATATCGCAAGTTTATCACATGATAACGACCTTTTTGTGTAATAACCTCGAACCAATGAACAATAATGCTTGAGATCGAGACATACAGACACAAATGTGATCGGAATCGTTTAATAAATGCGCATTGAACTGATCGACATGCATTGGCAGTATCTGAATGTCTATATTCGCAGCACCGTTCACCTGCAAATGGCTCAACTTAACCATCAAAATGGCAACCATCAAGCAATAGATGAAGGACAAAAAAAAGAAAGAAAGAGAAAAGATACGTATGTGTGAGATACACCACATCTTCTGGCTGAATTAACAACAGAGTACATAGTAAAGATATTTGACACAGCCGGGGCCAACGAAATGATTTTCATCAAGCCCAATTTGTTGATCCAACCTTCAAACTTTTCATTTTGACAATTAGGATCCTAAATTCTAAATGAAATTTGCAAAAATGGATCCTAAATTCTAGTTGAACTGGTTTTTTTCAGAGCTATTCAAAGAAATATACTCCCTCCGTCCCTTTTTAAATGTCCAGCTTCATAACTCCAACTTATTAAGAAAACATCATCATTACATATTTTACATTAACTTTTATCTCCACTTTTCTTACTTATCCTCCATGTAGATATTATCATTACACTTTTACTCACTTAGGGGGTGTTCGGACAAATAAGCCAAAGTGGCTTATTTTTTGTCTTTATTCAAATTTTTTTCGTATCACTTGGCATATTGTCAGTTTTTTAGAGATTGTTGAATCCTCATGACAAGAGGAATTTAAAAAGTAAAAATTTTTGACCGAAATCTAATTTCTTTTGAATAAAGACGAAAAAATTGGCTTATGGAAATTTATCCATGGACTTGGATACGTACGGTGAGATGTTGAAGCAAACCCAAACGGAGATGTTGCGCTTGAATAGGCTGGGCAAATTTACACAACTGGTATATTCAGAAAATGTTGATGATCATCGTCATGGGAATAAGAGATTAGGATTACAGTTTTCACACAACACTCATTACTACTTTCAAAATAATACAATACGGCAACACCACACATCTGATCACACACATAAACAATGAGGGAAATGGAAAACGCCCAAGGGGGGATACCACAGCTGGGCTCTCTCTTTTCACCCACTTGATTTACTAACACGGCCCCATCTTGATCGATCATTGTTCCCTAAGCTTCATCCGCTTTTCTTAAAGAAATCGTGGACGAATTGGAGAAACGTCATGATAAAAACTATGAAGCCGACACAGAAAGCTATGAACGTCCACGGAGAAGCAAAATACGTGCGTCTCAGGTGTGCCATATTCTTGGGCCAAAAACGCTTGCTATACTCGGTGGCTTTGATGCACGTGTCCCTGAAGTATTCTCCTACGATGATTTCCTTGCATAGCTTGTTGAATAGATCGGTGGCGTCCTCGGGGGCACCCAACCAGTTTCTCAGGACTCCGGCCTTTTCGAGCACTTGGATATCTTTATCACTGTTCACGAGCATGTCCATGATGTCCGCGTAGGACGAAACGTGCATCGAAATGCCAGGGAAGCACTGTTCAAAGGCAATGAGGTTCCTTAGGTAGGACTCCGTTTTATCATATATCGCGAGCGGTGGGATTACGAAATGAGCCCTATGACACCACCAAAATAGGCCTTTAGGTTCGGTGAACTTGAACTTGAACTGGTCGTTTCCTGCATCGGGAACAAACTTGACTCCAGCAAAGACAAGTTCCGATGCTGAAGGCATTTCCCCAATAATATTAATAGATTCTTTCTGTTTTGTTTGATCACGAGGAAGGTAACCATCATGTAGGTTATGGAGGATATGATGGTAGTACTTGGCAGTACTACGGTGGTGATCAATATTTTTACCACTTTGAACTTCTTCCTCCTCCTCCTCCTCCTCCTCCTCTTCTTCTTCTTCTGCTGCTGCTGCTGTACAACCAAAAACCCTAAGGACACAGTCACTGGGCAAACACCAACTACTTTTGGCGCTACCACTGTTGTTGGAATTTTGCTCTGGCATCATCTTATCGGCATAGCACCACCGCACATAATCGGTGAGCGACCAGTCCTTGTCGGGGCAGTCCGGGATCCGACCCACAGTGAGTGGGAACAATTTCTCAAGTACATAGAATGGAATCTGGTTCTCCAAGAGTACTAAGTCTTTTTTCACTTTGCCGAAGGTATAACCGCAAAAAATTGGATCTTTTTCTGGTCGCTGCTTTTTGAAATGCAAAATCATTAATTAAATTTGTATTGGCTTTATCTGTCGAATTATTTGGATTTTAACACAATAAAATCTAGAGACAAAATTATTTTCCCTTGCAAATGGTACACAATTACACATTCTGCGCGGAAAAACTGTTTTTTTTTTATCAGAAAAACTATCAAGGAAAATACATTTCACCACAAATTGTATCCTTTCGATGATGGAACATAAATTTTGTGGATTATATTTGCTTGTTCCTCTCAAGTTGTACTCATTAGGTGAGGGAAAAACTCTTCCCACGGTTATTAAAGAAAATGATTAACGATGAAATTTCTTTTTTCTAAGAAAAAAGAATTTACTCTGTCGGTGAGAAACAACACATTTGATTATTGGTTGCCTAGGTAGATTACACTTCAATGAGCAAGTATAGACTTACCTTAAATACACGAGGAAGTACAGGTTTTTCACTTTTCAGTTCAATAAAAAAAATACTATAGTGAACAATCATAGTTTAATTACTTAAAAGGAAAAATAAGCCGTAAATACAGTAAGATAGTTTTCATTTAGGAAAGGACGCCAGTAAAATAATTTTCAGTAGAGCTCCTTCAACTTTTTCAATTCTTGAGACATAAGGCCAAAACATATCTTCACGGTCAAAAGTATCCTATGGTAGGGTACCCTAAGATTTTGGCACTTTCATAGGATTTTGTAATGCATTTTCCTATCATAGGATTTAGTGATTTTAGGCATTTTATAGGGCACGTTGAGGTTTTAAGCACTTTTATAAGATATCCTAGGGTTTAGGTTTTATACACTTTTATTAACTTTCAGTTATTAATGAACTTTTATTAGTTTTGCAGAAAGGGTATTTTAGTAATCATGCAGCACATTAGTCCTCATGTTTGATTGCAAAACATGCATGTCCTTGAGCTCAAAATATGTAAGTATAAGGAATTTTTGGCTAAGTCTCACTAACCCTCGATAATAATCCGGGGTGGCTCCAAGATTTTAGTTCAACAGTAATTTTTCTTAATTCAAAATATATACAATCTGAATAAACATATTTGTTATGATTGAAAGTTTATCGGACCTAATTTATTTTGTGTTTTTGAACTACATATAATTTACTCACAATTTTAAGTGAATTTTCGCTTATTCCGGCTTTTTACCATATTTAATCTATTGCAAACAATACTAGAGAAAAATCAAAATTACATGTAAAATATGCAAAATTTTAGTACATTTTTTTAATCCAGAGAACCCTCTCAAACAGGCCTTTTCTTCATTACAGCCACCCTTGATAGTAATTGTGTTTTTTAAATGAAATTAGGGGCGGGTAACATTCAATGACCAGCCACCTCCCAATTAATCGACCAGATTTCATTTATAGTGTTCTTTCATTCTAAAAGGTACATATTGAACATCACCTATCTTTATGAAATTCTAAAAATCACAATCATTGATTCACACTATCTCACCAGCTAATTCTTTTGATATTACTAGTAGTCAAGTTAAAATTTTCAACGTCGAATATAGTTTATAGTTTCGTAAGTACTCCATCCGTCCCAATTTAAATGCTCTCTACATAAATTCATACAATTTTAAACTAAAAATACATATTTCTGCATATTATTTTTTTATTTTCTAACACCAAATTAAAGTACTCATTGAATACTTGAATTTGGTGTAAGAAAATAAAAAATAATATGCCAAAATATTTTTTTTTTGGGTTCAAAATTGCAAGAATTTTCATAGAAAGCATTTAAATTGGGACAAAGGGAGTATTATATTTTCTTAAAGAGAATAATCCCCTTTAAAAACTAGAATTTAAAATTATCATTTCATACGTGCATGGTTCAGCAGGTGTTTCCGGTAATGAAAATTTTGTACATTTTTATTGTGGTTGAAAAGTTATTAAGTGTTTCCGGTAGTAAATAAGTTGTTAAAAAATGTCAACTTGTTTCTGGAAGTGAAAAAGTTTTTGCTGGATATTTTAATGAAAAATTTGTTGAGTTGGTAAAAAAAATTTGTTAGTGAAAATCAGTTGTTACAATGTGTTAAATTTTTGGTGTTTTTTTGTTAATAAAACGAGATGGTAAAATACATAAAGTTTTTTGTGATTTTTGTTAATGAAAATGGGGTGTCAATAACAACGGCTATCACCTACATGCATGCATCATATGTGTAATAATTATTTTATAACCACACATATACGCAAACACTTTACACACACTCACATCTTTTGGTGGGTTCCACACACACTAGAGGTGTAGTGTTTGTGGGCCCTTATATGAATGTGATCGAGTAGATTTGTATAATGTTTGTGTAAATGTTTGTGGTTGTGATTGTGGTTGTAGAATGATTGTATATGTAAAGAACAGATTCAACCAGAAAATCATGTCGTGTTTACGAAAATTAAACTTGCTTTTTTTTTTTTTTGTAGACACTGCGAAAGTATTGGAAAAGTTAAAGTCTTGTGTCTATTGACGACGAAATCCAAATGATTCAGAATCCATCGCAATAGGACAATTTCTTGTAGTGTAATTAGAACCTGTTCATCTATAATATGTCGCAACATAATTAATTGATCCTCCATATAAATATTAGAGGTAGAAGAACTTATGAGAGGACAATATTTGGAATGAGTATTGTTTTGACAAAAAAAAAAAGAATATATTCTCTCCATCCCAATTTAAATGTTCTCTAGGAATTTTTGTGCATTTTCAAAAAAAAAATATTTGTACATATTTTTTTTTATTTTCTTACACCAAATTAAAGTGTTGTGCATAGAAACAAACCAAACACACACGAGCACACACAAACACATAGGAAAATTTGGGGTGAGCATGGACATGATTGGTCTAATTTTATAGTAATCCAATAACCAAACCACTACTTACGGATTATGAATTTAGATAACCCAAACCAACCCATAAAATTCATAAAACGAAACTAATCCAAACCATTCAAAGGCGGTTTAGTTTCAATTTTGAACCATAGTTTGCTTAAAATTGAGATATTATCACTATAAACTATTTTAAGTACTTAAAATTGCATAGATAACTTAAACTAAAAGTTATATTGATATTAGTATATTAAAGTCATCAAAACTCACTAACATCAACCAATTAAATAAGAATAGAATACATTAGAAAATAAGTTATCGAGAAAAAAGAGTGGGAAATCATTTGACTAAGCCCAAACCACATATCTTATGGTGGTGGAATAGAGTATTAGATAAGGAAATTAAGTTTATTAAGTATATCTAAACAAATTATATATAGATGGAAAATTTCTTTTATATCCTTTCAACTTTGACCAAAAATTCATTTTAGTCATTCACTTTTCAATTTCGACATAAAAATACTTCGACTTTCAAATTTATTTCAATGTCATCCTCCTTTAAACGGAATCCGTTTTATAAAGACCGATGGCCGCGCCGGGCCGTCTCTGGCCACTGAACGGCTGATCTGAGCCATCCAAAACTTCTATAAAAAAAACAAGGGGGACTAGCGCGGGAGTTAACGGCATCCGATGTGTGTAGGGTGCTTGATCCAAACACTATATTTTTCATGTCTTTATGTATATATCCTTAAAGGATGGCATTGAAAAAAATTGAAAAGTTGAAGTATTTTTATACCGAAATTGAAATGTGAAGGACCAAAATGAATTTTTGGTCAAAGTCGAATGGATATAAAAGAAATTTTCTCTTATATATATGTATATATATTACATGGTTCGAATTGATTTGGAACCAGAACCATTAACGTAAATCCGTAAATCAAACCATTTAACACTGTTTCTATATATACATATATATATATATATATATAATTTTTTTTTTGAAATGGACTATATGAACAGAGATGCAGTTGGCTATTCACACCAAATCGTCAACTCAATGAGTACATTGATTCGGTACTCCATTCGTTCCATTTTTGTTGTCCATTAATAATTTTTTTTTGAGAACCGAGGTACAACCCTGCAGCCGAGCCTCTATTAGACCCTACTGCGTAATCCAAACCTCGGGGGAGACTAGTACAGCAATCCACCGCCACGGTCCCTCACTTAAATCTTGGTTTGCCTCAAGGGGGAATCGAACTATGCTATGTTGCAAGCGCAAGTTCGTCCTTATCATGTTGATAACCCATGGGTGGGTCATTGTTTATTGTTTTATTTTTTATGTCTTTTGCCTTTATCTTTTAGTGTGAATCTCGAAAAATTTGCATTATGGGTCTTGTTTGATACATCTTGATTAGTTCTATAATACAAAATTTTCAAAATTATGAAAAACATTATAGATTGAAAGATATAAATAATTAAAAATGGCACGCAATTCAAAAATAGACAATAAAAATAGGACAGAGGAAGTATAAGAAAATAAAAAAATAATACATTAAATTTTTTTTTGAGAAATTAAAATTACACAAAAATCCGTAGAAAAACATTCAGTAGTGATAGGCGTGTGATATCGCGGATATAAGCGCCTAAGTAGGGTATATTAGCGCGTTAGAGGCGCGGTTTATTCCATATTCCATTTGATGTTGTGCTTTGTCTTGTTTTTGTGTTTTTGATAGTTTTGCAAGAAATAAGGCGGTTTTTTGTGCCAAGTTTGGATCGCGAGGCCTTGAGGCCGTGTTGGACGCCGCCCTACGAAGTCATGACGGGTGTGTGTGGCGTTGGGTGCATGACGTTGGATGTCGGGTGCCAAAATTGCATGCAAAGCATGGAAATCTCACTAACGTAGGCGGTAGGGCTACAGCTCAGAAGTGTAGCCCTGCAGAGTGCATTAGTTGGGAACAGACGAACCCGTAGCCCTACGGCTATTACTTGCAGCCCTACCGGTGGTTTTAACGAGCATTAGCTGGGAACAGACAAACCCGTAGCCCTATAGCTATTCCTTGTAGGGCTACCGAAGGCTTTAACGAGAAAAATTGTTTTTGTGCCTTGTTTTAATTTTTGACTTTGGGGATTAATATAAATACCTCTCCAAACTTTGTTTTTAGGGTTCGAACATTAGATAGCAGCTTTTTCTTACGTTGTTTCTTCCAGAGCTCTTTTCCTTTGGAGGTTTTGAAGTTTTGTTCAAGTATTCAAGTATTCGGTAACTCGTTTCAACTTTTGTTTTTAATTAAAGTTATTCGTTTGCATGTGTTTTCTTAACTTCAATCTTTCGGTTATTTTTCCATCTCAATGAAAAAAACATGATTAATTCTAGGGTTTTATTCCTTTCAGTTTGAATAATGAGTGAATAGTTTTTCTGAGGTTTGGTTGTTGAGTAAAGGCGCGCCGCGACCCAATTAGGATTCCTCGCAATTTTTCTGTACATTAATTTAATAAAATAATTTTAGTTGGTGAAAACTACGTTCGTTGGATGACTTCGAGGCATTGCCGGGACTTATGTGAGCAGGAACGGGGGACCCATACCTGTTCGCCACTGCGTACAGGACCGGCAACCTTAGGATTCGCATCCTTCAGAGTTTTCAATTCTCCCTAAAATTTAACCGCTTTTAGAACCTTGAAAAGCGAGTGGATTCTGATTGGGTAGCAAGCGTCGGATTCCCTACGACCGTGCCTCTCTTTTTAATCATTCAAGCAAGTTATTTGTTAGTATTAGTTAATTAATCAACTAAAAGACAAGGGGTGGCTACCTAAGAGCTAATTTTAATATTACAACCCGAGGTTCCACAACACACACTTCACTGTCCTTGGTGGATTCGACTCCGGTCTTACCGGGTATTGTGCTACATCGGTCTCAGCCCTACGCTTTGAGCAACCCATTATTTTAGGTCTAGGAATCGGTCAAGCAAGTAGTAAATAGGAACGGAGGAAGTAAAAAGATTTTTACCCTTTTACAAAGTTGTCATGTTGACTAAAAATAAAATTTCATTACTCCCTCCGTCCCCTTTTTAAAGTTCAGTATTCCATTTTGGGTTGTCCCTTAATAAGTGTCCATTTTTTAAAGCTAGTGGATAAAAATTGGTACATTTTCTATTTTGCCCCTAAAAGTAGATTTTATTTTGAAAAGTTGGTGAGTAAAAGTGTAATAATGATGTCAACATAGAGGGTAAATAGGAAAAAATTGATATGAAAGGTATAATGATGATATTTTTTTTAATAAGTTGGAGTTACGAAATGGGACATTTAAAAAGAGACAGAGGAAGTATTAAACTGTGATTGATTAATTGAATGCTTTATGACTAGACAGTCACTAGTGATTGAATGCTTTATGATCGACTATACTAGTCATACATAATTGCATTTTGATGTCTTTATGCAAATATGCAATTATTTCCATCACTTTTTATCTCATCTTCGCTATCATCATCTTTCTGTTTGCACCTAAGAACATCAGCATTGGACTCTTTAATGGGAAATGTTTGCTATGTGATAAAAAGTCAATATATCTATCAACACAACTGTGTGTCTTAAAGGATAAACTTTTATATATACCGGAGATATTAATCCCTTTGGTATTTCTTTCAGTCCATTTTGTATTTTCTGGCTATTTTTTTTATCATATTTGGATGATCGGCTCCGTTCATTTTCTAGAGTTCAGCGAGAACTTTAATCATACCAAAAATTGTGTTCATTGAACTTTAATAGATATATACATGATCAACACACGTGAAAATTGAAGAAAATCGAAACAAGGTCCAAAATTAAACACACTAAATTGGAACCTAGTTTTTTTTTTTTTTTTTCTTGTTTTCCATTTTCACGGGTGCCGATCATGCATCAAATAAAGTCCGATGAACATGATTTTTGGTATGATTAAGATTCTTGTCGAACTTGACAAAATGAACGGAGCCGATCATCAAAATATGATCTGAAAATGGCCGAAAAATACAAAACGAACTAGAAGGAGATACCAAGGGCGTTGGTATCCCCGGGATACTTAAAAGTTTCTCATCTGGCCGGGTTTGTTATTATTATTTTCCTTTTTGTTTCTCGGCAAAGAAAGGATTTTCTTAAATAATGACAAAGGTTTACAAATAATAAAAAGAATGAGGGCATGATAGCATTGCAGACATGTCAATGATCTGAACCATGTTGCCACCCAAAACATGGACAAATCATATGCCACCATACCCCGAAAGGGAATGTTATTAACTTATTACTGAATTTCACATGTAAAGCATGCATTTGCTGGTATGAAGAGTATTTTAATTAAGCTACTTAAAAAGGATGCTAGAAGCAGCAATTGATAAAAGAGCTTATGCTTTTAGCTTCCATAATTACCGGTAAGGTGCGATATCTGTAGAATAATTCGAGGATGAAACAACCATCGACCAACATCATTTCCTCATCCAGTGTAACATCTTCTGCTGCGTAGCATCTCTTTGCATCGTCTACCAATGTCTTCAATTCCGCTAAACATTCCTGTAGCACCGTGAACTTTGTCTGCTTTGCTAATTCCAGGTCCTCCATTCTCGCGGTCAGTCGAGAGAGTAGGTAATTCGTGTAGCTCATTTTGACGTGTTGTAAGGGTGTTTGGAGGTGTGTGTCTTTTCGGTGAAGAGGGCCAATAGCGATGAGGCAAGGGGTGTAGGCACTTTCCTTATGCTTACGAAGGTATTCCGGCACCCTGTAAATGGAAGCTGAAGAGAAGAAGGATTCAGTTTTCTGGGCACCTTCACCGATTTTCTGATCGATGGTCGATGTAAGGCGCTGAAGAGCCTTCTCATCAGAGCCAATTTCCCCTTGACTCATTTCAGTTGGGTGGATTTGGATTTCCATTTGATCAACGAAATCAAGTTGCAGTTTGTCTTATACTTGACGGTAGACGTCCTAGAGGATTGGGTGATATTAATGGATGGTTTTGGACCTTTCGGTAAAGCTGACGGGTAGAACTATTATATTGACGGGTAGCTGACTTGGTTTGCAATAATTTCCTAGTAATTTCATTTAGTAGTAATAAGTTTATTCTTCTGTTTATTTTCTCACGCTACACATAAATATTGCAAAGTAGCCAGTGTTACTGAGGTACATCCTACACGCACTTCAATCAAAAAAAATTCAGAATAACCAATTAATGCTAGAATGATTATCCAAAAAAACATTTGTGCTAAGAATTAGGAAAAAAACTCATATTTATTAGGAAAGTAAATTAGTACATAAATTATCAAACAAACTGTTAATGTAATTGACGATTTCCGAATGCGATAAACCATTGGAGTCTGTATCTATTCCTTTTCCATTTGGGTTTGGGAGGTGATTTTATTTTGTCTAGATTGGATACTCCGCCCGTTGGTTCACGAAGGCCATGCTTGTGTGAGGAGTGGGCAGTCCAATTTTCTGTTGGATGGTTTTGTTTTAATTGCCTGCGTGTGGAGGATCATCTCCTTTTTCTTTCCTTGTGGTCTGTCTCCTTTGCTTGTAAGCACTTATGCTTCGTGAGCTTCATCTCGATGTACCCTTTTCGAGTTAATAAAATTCTTCCTTTTGCTGAGCAAAAAAAAAAAAGGCCATGCCGTGCATTTTGGTTGGAAAGGTATATGCATCTCATGTGCATTTAGCTTAATATTAATTTTTCCATGCATAATTAACGCTATTCGGTGTCTTAATCTTTTATAAAATACTATTTATGCACTAACCTTATATTATTGGCCTTGTTTTATTTGCAGGAAAATTTTGTCTAAGGCCTTTTTAAGTGTTTGGACCATAGTAGCGCCTTAGCAGTGCCTTACCAGACTAAGGCCCTTATACGCGTGTTAAGAGAGCCTTAGTAGTGCCTCAGCCGAGTAAGGCCCTTGTGCGCGTGCTAAGAGTGCCTTTAAAGGGCTCTCCAAGATTTTTCTTGCTTGGCCATATATAAGCTTGTTTTTCATTATTCTAGGGCAAGAAGAGATAAGAGCCCACTTTAGAGAGAGAAAGCATTATCTTCTTCACTCTTGTGCCTTCATTTGCTTTTGGATGATTTGAATCTAGCATTCAATCATCTTTGTTCAATCTACAGAAATAATTTCTTGATCCATGTATTCTCCGTACGTAGGTTGATTCTTTTGCATAAAAATCTTCATTTTACAAAATCCATACTTTCATACCTATGAATCTACATGGCCGGATGATACCGGAGCCGTTTTAGAGCGGAGGTCGACATGGTGTTGCTCGAGGAGTCCATGGAATCAAGAAGGGGCACGGGGTGCTAGGCAAGAAGCGGAGCTAGGTGTAACTTGGGGTAAAAGTGGTAATTCCTAACTTGTTGTATTTTGCCTAACCTTTTGATTTATGGAAATTTGAGTAGATTAGGCCGTGATTTTATGCTTAGGGTGTTTTTGACCCTAAGTAGTTTCCACGTATATCTCGGTGTTTGTGTTATTTAGTTTTATTGCTCTTTACTTATATTGTTGAAGTGAATTGTGTGGCATGGGAATTGGATAGTCGTTTGAGTTGTTAGTTGCTATAATTTTAAATCGGTCATCCCATTCGCCCCCCTCCCCCCTATGGGACATTGTAGTGAATTAGATAATTTCAGTTGGTATCAGAGCGGGCTGCTCTTTGTTGGTATAATTGCCTGAGTAGATCCTGTTTTTGCACTATGGATAGAGATTCCCTAATGAAGGGTGCTTATAATTTTCAACCACCTTATTTTGATGGAAGTGACTATGCTCTTTGGAAAACAAAAATGGAAAATCATTTAATATCTCAAGGCATTAGGGTTTGGAGGTCTGTTCTGTATGGTTACGAAGAACCTACAATCGAGGATGCCACTACTAAGGTGATTAGAGCGAAAAAGGAGTCCGAGTGGAATTCTAGTGATAATACGAGTTGTGAGGCTAATGCCCATGCTTTAGGTGCCATCTTTGGTGCTATGTCTAGAAACGAAGTCACACGTATTTCCTCTTATGTCACGGCCAAAGAGGCTTAGGAAATACTTCGTACATCTCATGAGGGAATAGAGACAGTTAGAGTGTCTAAGCTTCAAATGTGCACCATGAAATTTGAGCAACTTATGCCTTGTTTGGTTTGGTTTTTGAAAAAAATTTTGAAAAATTGTAGGGGTAATAAATGGGGAGAGATAGAGAGAGAAATGTTGAAAGTAGGGGAACTCTAGGGGGAATTTTTTGAAAAAGTCTTTTTGAGAAGGGAAGAGAACAAGGCATTAAAATGCATGATAAGGAAAACTTTGATAGTTTCATCTCTAGGCTAACCGAAATTGTTAACACTTCTCATAGTCTAGGTGAACCTCTCTCCGATCTCAAAGTGTATCGCAAAATCCTTAGGTCTCTTCTCGAGAGGTTTAGGGTTAAGGTCACTGCCATAGAAGAGCGTCCAGATGTTGACAATTTGACCTTTGCCGAGCTTGTAGGAAAACTTCAAATCTTTGAGATTAACCACCTCTCCGATTTCAAACTCTCTAAGTCTAGTACCAGTATAGCTTTTAAGTCTGCCTATGAGGACACCTCGGAGACTTGTGAAGATGATGATGATTTGAGTGATGAAGAGATTACTAAATTTGCTAAAAAAATTAAGAAGTTTTTTAAGAGAAGGAATGACCTAGGTAAGTCCCATAAACCTTCGTCTAATCTTATGAAAAACACTCCAGGAAACGATGATGAGAGGCCATCGTTTGACAAGTCTAAAAAGCCACAAGGAATCCAATGTCATGAATGTCATGGTTTTGGGCATATTCAATCCGAGTGCGCTAACACCCTCAAGAAAAAGATGAAAAAGGGTCTTAAAGTCACGTGGGATGATGATAGTGGAGATGATGATGGTGAGAGTGATTTTCAAATAGGAGGTGAATGGAATTCTAGTGCCTCCGTGCTAGTGGCTACCATTGGCTCACCCATTTCTCCTAAACTCTTGTCCATTTCCTCCTCTTTTAGTCTTGAGAGCATTAAGAGTGATAAGTCTAGTGCCAAAGTGAAGATAGCTAGAAGTGTTGATAATGAAGGAGAGGAATTTGAGATAGAATCTATTCATGAGGCCTATGACCTAATGTATCAAGACTATATGAAACAAAGGAAAAAGAAGGAGTTGGAAACTAGCCTTAAAGTAGTTGGGAAGGAGAAAATGTCTCTTAGGGAAGATTTGATCAATATCTCTCAAGAATTAGATGAGTTTAAGAATTATAATGCCAAATTAGCCAATAAGTTTGCCATCATAAAGAAAGAGAGGTTAGAAGCCTTGAGAGAAATTGAAAAAGCTAAGTCTAGGATTAGTGAGCTTGAGAGAGATCTTAATGAGGCAAGTGAAGCAATTAAGAGAAATGATTGTGGAGCCACTAGGATTGCCGAGATGGCACGCACATTTAGAGATAAAAGTGGTCTAGAGTTCATAGATCCTCCTTCCCTTAAAACGGAGTCTAATGAGTCTAAGAAGAAAATCACGTTTGTGAATGCTAAAACTATAATGAATCGTTCCTCTTCTAGCAACACTAAGTCTAGTGTGAATGAAAAACTCGTGAGTACTAAAGTCGTAGCAAATTCATATTCATCTATCTACTCAAAACCTATAAAAATGAGTTTCTTAAGAAGAGAGTGCTTACGTGTTACCATTGTGGTGTTGAGGGTCACATTCGTCCTAATTGTCATCGTTTGAGGAGAGAGCTTCAAAAGAAAGGTCAAACTCAAAGACCTCAAAAGCGTTTTATTCCTCGGAGCGTAGTCCTTGGTCAACCCAATGTGGGAAGACTAAAATTATGCGGAAGCGTTGAATCTACTCCTAGAGGAGGGGTGAATAGGAGTTTTAATAAAAATATACCAATTTTCAGATTTAAAAAATTAATAAAGATGGACGGGTTGATTATCTCAATTAATCCAAACCAAAAATCAAGTAGTGCAGTAGAATAAAAATTATGACACGAGACGCACGATTTACGTGGAAAAACTTAGGGTCCTAAATAACCCTAAGCCAAAACCACGGCCTAACACTACTGATTTATTCTATTAATCAAAAAGAAGTACAGATTGCGAAATAGTAAAAACCTTACCCAAGCCTCTACCTATCCTCGCCAATCTCCGATACTCCCCGAGCTTCTTTAAGATCCAATAGATGCACCACGGACTTCACGCCCGATCTCCGGATTCAACCGGCTCCGAATCAATCTCCAAAAGATTCGGCCACAGCAGCAAACGGCACCAAAAATCACGAACAGTGAATGGATGAATAATATGATGTATACCGTGATCTAAACAAACCAAACGGTGTTCGAAGAAACAATATGCAAGAACGAAAAGAAAGAATCTGGGCAGCAATGAAAAAAACTGTTAATCTCTCCCCCTAGGGCAGTCGTGCACCCATTCTTTCTTTTATAAATAAAACTTTCGCCTCTGCCGAAAACTAAAACAAAAACTTTTAATCCTACTCACTTTCACCGAGAAAACCAACCAAACTCGTTTAACCCTTTATATCCTTTTTATAAGCAAAAAAAAATCTCTCGAGTATAAAGAGTAGTCATCCACTGCTTTTATACTAGAATATTTTCCCTTCAATGAAAATCTTTTACTGCTCATAAATGGAAAGAAACTTTGCTGACTTTCGTAAAGAAAATTGATTTAGGAACATATATATATGGAAAACGAATTTTCTCGGAGAGATAATTGTGTAGAAATAAAATTCCTAATCTTGGAAAAACTATGAATGATGTGTTGTGTAATGCCTTTACCTCTCATGCAATTGGAGCGATTTCGTAGCGGTCAACTTGGCGCAGATAATGGGAGGAGTATTGAGCGAGAAACTATCCCTTAATTAACCTACCCATTACAATCAAACGGAATTGATATAACAAAGGCACCAATAAAGGTTTTGAACAACCTCGGAAAGTGCCAAAATATTTAACAATCTCCTCCTTTGGCATTTCCGGGACAAAACCAACAAAATGACAAAATACAACTGAAAGAACACTAGCCTAAACTAGGTCTATCCAATGAAGCTTGAGTTGCTCTTCCAAAACTGCAAAGACAGCTCAACAAAATCTATGCAACATTAAATGTGACTAGAATGAGTCAACATAATTTAATAATAAATGCAAACCAGCATTGTATCCAAAAGCTCGATCAGCTATTTATCAACGAAATACATCTCCCCTTATAAATATCTCCCCAAACGAACAATAGCACTCAAAAATTCTCTATCACAAGACTCAACGATACATCTCCCCTTATTCTCTCCCCCTTTTTGTCACGAAAAAACAAAGGAAACGACTCTACCAAAGTGAGACACATGCAACCAGAAAGCATACGAGAGAATTAGACGATATGCAATAACAAGAATCACATAGGCAAGATTGCTATAAGAGACATGCATCGAATGGAAATTGAAGACCATATCAACTCATGAAGCAAAATGATGCAAATCAAAGAATGGACAGAATACCATGCTCAAGCCTATGAATGTGAAGCGTAAACGCCGTGCATGAGGAGCAAGAAAACTTATCAAGGATTAAGTGGGCACTATAATCTTATCTCAAGAAAGGTTTAAACAAGACTATCACAAGGAAGTCAAAACCAGAAATGCTCGGACCTAGAAACTTAAGCACAAACCTCATCGGTTGTTTTAGACTCGAGATTAGCGACTTACACCTAGCCTCGTGGGGCAAAGGACCAGGCAGCTATAACCTCTAAGATGAAGAGACAAATGTAAATAAACTCCTTTTTGTTCTATTTTCTGCTTCTTCTTTTTTTTTTTTTTTATAGGGGTATTGTTTTTTTTTTTTTTTTTCAAACAATAGACAAGAAATAAAAGAAAGTCTCAATTTGATTTTTCCAAACCTTAGAGGTGCGTTACACACCAATCCATAGGCGGCCCATCTCATAAGGAGTCAAATGAGGGAAAGCATCCCTAGGTAAACAACGAACATGTGGTCAATCAAAGCGATTAATTAGTCAAGATAAACTCAATTGAGACTCAATAGAGACCACTTAAACAATGTAAGTTTACTAGCTCCAAGTGAGATTGTGTGCATAGAAACGTGAGCATGGGATTCTAATACCAAAACAGAGAACAACATCACTAGGTAACTGATTAATATGATCGAAAAAATTTGATTCGATACATTACTCTCAAAGGCATAAGCATATGTGAAATTGATATCAAGATAGCACATGATTCCCAAGCACAAAAAAATGCAAGCACGCACACAATTATAAGTAAATAAAATCTTTGACTCAAAACAATACACCAAAAAAAAACTACTAATTTCATAACAACACATGACAACTCGAAATTAAAAACATTCAAAGCAAGCGTATGAGATGACATGTGACCCCACACACAATCTAATATAGAGAACTTAAACCAAGAGATTTCCTAAGGTACTCAAACCTAAGAGAATCTAAAGGCTTCGTGAAAATATCCGTTGTAACCATTTGAAACTCATGGAATATTTGTGCCCCAAAGTATTTCTCATGTCATTCATTTGTGGATCCGAACACAAGAACATATATTTGAGGGATCAAAAGGTCGCTCTTAATTTTCTTCAGAAATAAAGTTCGGTCGACTCCCCCTTTCGCAAAGCCGGTATTTAAAAGATGGTCGGTTAAACATTTAGTGCTTGCAACTAAATTTATCTTTTTATGAGAGCTTTTTATTTGTTTGCCCTTCATGTAACCATCACACACAAGCCCTTGCTCATTGGCAAGTTTGGACACTCCCCTCACAATGTCATTCTTGGTTATTCGATGCAATTTCTACATCGTCAAGTAAGACTCGATGACACACATTAGACCTTGCAGTTTTAACACAATAACAATTATTCGAAGATCGAATACCTTTAACCACACACACACCCGAAGCATCTATAATAGAGCAATTATTTTTAGAGAAATTGACTTCATGCATATTATCACAGAATTGTCCTATGCTTAACAGGTTAGCTTTTAAACCCTTAACATATAACACGTTATCTAACGGAGGGATCCCGGGTGCGTTTATGGTGCCTTGTCCTACGATTTTACCTGTATTACCATCGCCAAATGTGACAAAACCACCATTATACTTTTCTAGCTTAGCAAAGAAAGACTTATTTCCAGTCATGTGCCTTGAACATCCACTGTCTAAGTACCAGGCATCCTGTGCTCTACACGCAGTGTGTGCAACATGACACGTGACATTCACTCTCTTCCATGCTTGCTTTGGTTTGGTGTTCACATGTGAGGTGTGACCATGTGTGGTACGTCTTTCAACAATTCTATCAGTCTCTCCATTATTTTTAGTCAAATGTGACAACTTTTTGATTTCCTCGACAAGGTGAGAAGTTTGATTCGCCAACTGACTCAATTTCTTTTGAAAATTCTCATTCTTAATGTTTGTGGGAGACTGACGCATAACTTGAGGTCTTCCCACATTGGGTTGACCATACGGAACACTTTTATTAACTAGGCTACAAACAATTTCCCCTTTATTCTCTGATTATCCCTTCTAAGTGTATAACAAAAAGGTCGAATGTGACCTTCACCACCACAGTAGTGACAAATAAAAGGATATTTCTTTTCAGGAGCATGATTACAATTGTAAGCATTTTTAATGATGGTAGGAGATTTAATAGAAGAATCGAGTTTATCGCTCACTACCTCATTCTTTGCAATTTCAGATTTCACAAACTTGATTTCCTTCTTTGTGAACTCGTTAGCCTTAGGAGTGAGTGAAGGTGGATCAATGAACCCTAGGCCGCTTCTATTTCTAAACGTACGTGTCATCTCGGCAATGCGAGTTGCGCCACACTCATTACGTTTTATGGCCTCAGTGGCCTTCCTAAGGTCACGCTCCAATTCAAAAATCCTATCTTTAGACCCTTCAAGGGCCTTCAAGGCATCCACACGCTCTCTTTCAATCTCGGCAAACTTGTCTCCGAGATTAGCATTATAGGTTTTTACTTTTTCAAGTTCAATGTTCTTAGATTCAATGTCATCTCTAAGTTTATTCCTTTCACCACTAATTTTCTCGATGACACTCATGAGTTCTTTCTCTTTCTTTTTCAATTTGACACCCTCTTTAAACAATTGATTATAGGCCTCATGAATAGAATCTATATCATCGTCACTATTCTCACAGTCATCATCAGTCGAGACATAGTTACTATCATCACTAAGATTTGTAGAAAGTTCTACTGATTTTGGGGACGTGGGGGACTTAATGTTAGCAACAAGTACAAAATATCTAGAAGCTTCAAAACCCCCATCACTACTCTCATCACTATCGTCATCCCACGTAGCCTTATATCCCTTGGCCACTTTCTTTTTAAGAGTGTTTGCACACTCTGCCTGAACATGCCCAAAACCGTGACACTCGTGACATTGTATACCTTGGGATTTTTTGGATTTATCAATAAAAGATTTCTTTTCATTATCCCCAAAATTAAAATTCTTACCTTCACTAGTTAATGAAGGAAAATTTCTAGATTCATTATTCTTACGGAATTTAACAAATTTACTGAATTTCTTAGCAAAGAAAGCAAGTTCTTCTTTATCAACGTCATCATCACTCTCTTGTGTCACAAAGGATTCTTCTCTAGATGATTTAAAAGCAATGCTTTTATTATTAGGCTTTAATGTAGGTTTCTTTGAGAGATGATTCAATTCAAACGTTTGAAGTTTACCTACAAGTTCCTCAAAAAGAATGTCATCAACTTTATCACTTTCTTCGATAGCAACTACCTTAGCCCTAAACCTCTCAGGAAGAGACCTAAGCACTTTTCGACAAACTTTAAGATTAGGGATTGGTTCTCCCAATGCGTGGAAGGAATTAACGATGTCACTCAATTTAGTGATAAAACTATCAAATGTCTCATCTTCCTGCATTCTCAAATCTTCAAAATGTGTTGTAAGCATCTGGAGTTTTGAAGTTTTAACAGTCTTAGTACCCTCGTGGGTGACTTGGAGAATATCCCAAGCCTCTTTAGCAGTAGTGCACGCAGAAATACGACTAAACTCAGTTTTACTTAATGCCCATAGATGGCTCCTAAAGCTTTAAAGTTTGCCTCAAAATTAACATTGTCAGCAGAATTCCACTCAGTGTCCTCCTTAGCTCTCATCTGTTTAGTCTCAGTGTCTTCTATGGTTGGGGCCTCATAGCCGTACCTAACAGATCTCCAAACCTTAACTCCTAGGGAACTCAAATGTGTGGTCATACGGGCTTTCCAGTACGAATAATCATTACCATCAAAAAACGGTGGCCTCGAGTTTGAGGCTCCCTCACGTGGTGCATTCATGTCCATTATACCCAGAATTAAACGCAGGTGGTTAAACCTAAACAGAGCAACCCGCTCTGATACCAATTGAAATTATGCGGAAGCGTTGAATCTACTCCTAGAGGGGGGGTGAATAGGAGTTTTAATAAAAATATACCAATTTTCAGATTTAAAAATTAATAAAGATGGACGGATTGATTATCTCAATTAATCCAAACAAAAAATCAAGTAGTGCAGTAGAATAAAAATTATGACACGAGACGCACGATTTACGTGGAAAAACTTAGGGTCCTAAATAACCCTAAGCCAAAACCACGGCCTAACACTACTGATTTATTCTATTAATCAAAAAGAAGTACAAATTGCGAAATAGTAAAAACCTTACCCAAGCCTTTACCTATCCTCGCCAATCTCCGATGCTCCTCGAGCTTCTTTAAGATCCAATAGATGCACCACGGACTTCACGCCCGATCTCCGGATTCAACCGGCTCCGAATCAATCTCCAAAAGATTCGGCCACAGCAGCAAACGGCACCAAAAATCACGAACAGTGAACGGATGAATAATATGATGTATACCGTGATCTAAACAAACCAAACGGTGTTCGAAGAAACAATATGCAAGAACGAAAAGAAAGAATCTGGGCAGCAATGAAAAAAACTGTTAATCTCGCCCCCTAGGGCAGTCGTGCACCCATTCTTTCTTTTATAAATAAAACTTTCGCCTCTGCCGAAAACTAAATCAAAAACTTTTAATCCTACTCACATTCACCGAGAAAACCAACCAAACTCGTTTAACCCTTTATATCCTTTTTATAAGCAAAAAAAAATCTCTCGAGTATAAAGAGTTAGTCATCCACTGCTTTTATACTAGAATATTTTCCCTTCAATGAAAATCTTTTACTGCTCATAAATGGAAAGAAACTTTGCTGACTTTCGTAAAGAAAATTGATTTAGGAACATATATATATGGAAAACGAATTTTCTCGGAGAGATAATTGTGTAGAAATAAAATTCCTAATCTTGGAAAAACTATGAATGATGTGTTGTGTAATGCCTTTACCTCTCATGCAATTGGAGCGATTTCGTAGCGGTCAACTTGGCGCAGATAATGGGAGGAGTATTGAGCGAGAAACTACCCCTTAATTAACCTACCCATTACAATCAAACGGAATTGATATAACAAAGGCACCACTCTTGTGCAACCTAAGTCTCCGCGCAAATAGTAGGTTGCTTACACAATTGAATCGCGTTGCTACTCAATCCTCTTGTATTATAGAAGAGATCAATAAGTTGACTTTGTTTGCTAAGGACATGAATGGTGCATCTATTTCATAACAAACTTAATCAAGTGTGGAAGAAAGTTGATCATGTTTCTTGTGTTGTTCAACCTCTAGATACTCCTAAGGAGTTTAGGGGCTCTACTCCTCTTGCTTAAGTTTGGTTGCAGTTTGCTTGTCACTCTTGTGTGGTTCATTTCATACATGTGTTTAGAGTGAACATGTGTGTTCTTCATTTTTATCTTTGTGCCTATTTATCTTTTCTTATTTTTGTTGCATTAGTTTTTAGACTGCATCACTTTCCATTTTGTTTTAAAGTGTGCTTGCTTGTCTGCATGATTGCTTGCTTGTGCTAAGTATACTCCTTGTATCATGTTTTAAGGATAAGTTTGGCTTTTCAAGCAAAATTGAGATTTGAGCTTTGATGACACTTTATGAGCCCATAAAACTATGCATAATTACCCATATTGTGAAGAGTTTCATTGTTTCATTTGAATCTCATGCTCTCTACTATTTGTACACTCTCTCTTGGGGCTTGGTCCTTTTGGTGTCTAAGGGTCCTCGATTTGATTTTTGGTTGAATTCTACTTGTCTTGATCTTAGATTGACCAAATGTCTGAGGTTTACCTTTACATTCTTTCCCCCATTGATTCTACTCGAGTGACTGCCTAGGGATTAGTGTGAAAGCTTCCCTTGGTGCGTAAAAGAGTGAGATCCTTGCTTATTGTCTTTCATTTGTATAAAAAAAATGATATATCAAAAAAAATACAAAGACAATAAAAAAAAATGTTTTTGATGTAGTTCTAGTCTTGGGGTTGTTGCTCTAGTGCACCTCCTTTTCTTTATGAGATCTCGCACCTCGGGTGAATGGTTATCTAATCATTGCACCATCCTAGGTGTGTGAGTCACTTGGGTCCATAAGAATGTGATATGGGGTTTGTGCGTGAAGTCTTTAGGTCCAAACGACTTATGGTTTGACTTCTTTCATCAACCTTGTGTGAGTTCTCTTAGGGAATTATATTGAGTATTCCTTGGCATTTTTAAGGGCCTCGCACCACCCTCATGGAGTTCACTTGATCACTTTGATAGCATAGAGCATGAAATTCTATTGAAAAACATGATTCTCTGTAAAATATATTCATGTTATGTTTAAGCTTTATGTTATCATTTCAGTGTCATTACTGCTTCTCTCAATTTCAATGAAATTCCATGTTATACTTGAGCATGAAACTTTGGAAATTTTTATTTTTTATGCCTTAGTTTAATCTTGGTATAGGCTTCTATTCCTTTACCTGTTGTGTTTACGTTTCAGAGAGTAAGGGCCTTAAGAGGATTTTAGTAGTGGCAGTAGTGCGGGTGCCCATTCTAGCAGGTTTTGCCACTTAGGGCTCCTCATCCAGGGCTCTCATTTCGGCTCAGGTGATACTTTCACCTTTTGGTAAGTGTTCTCCTCTCATTCTCTTAGAAATCTCAGGCACTCTTTCTGCCATGGCTGGTGGTTCCTCTTCACATGCACCCCTGAAACCATGGACCCGACCCTCCGAGTTAATGCAGTAGCTCGTACATCTTATATTGAGATCTTTTCTCAAAAAGCTGAAATTTGTGTGAGCAAAATGTTTTTCCGTTGGACCTTTGTTTCCATGGGTATTTATAATTGGTTTATTAATTGCTTGTGGTTGGGATGATTTGTGCTCCGGTCCTGAGTATGTGTTGCTCTTTGTTCTCATTGGTGACTTCGAGTTTAAATGCTCATTTATGGTGCAATTTCTCTCCTTATGCTTGGGTTTGATATTTTGGGAATTTGTATTTTGTGCATGCCGGTTTTTAATGCCTTGTGAATGCGTGTGTGTTCATTTTGTGTAGGCATTTAGTGAGGGGGAGTTAACTTTTTATGAGAATATAGCACTTTGTGAGGGGGAGTGTTGTGCCTTCATGATCCTTCCCTGTGTGTCTGTTTCTAGAAAAGGGGAGTATCGTAGTTGGATAGTTTTCTTCATTTAGTCTTCATTGGAGGCTTGAAAACATCCTCTTGCTTTTATCTACACACTCTTTCTTCTCACTCGTGTTCACGTATTGTTGTTTGAGTGCTCTATTGGCTCTTCTCCGTTTTTGTGTTCCCTTTTGCCTTCCCGTGACAAAAAGGGGGAGAGATTAGTTATAGTTACCAGGGCGTTGGCTACTATGTTGCTCGTTGGAGCCCGTGGTTAGGGCTTATACTTTATGCTAATTTGTGCGTCCGTGTCTAAGGTTACTTTATCTATGCCTTATATGCAGGTCTTGCTCTTTCTCTTCCATTAGCATTGCTTCAAATATGATAGCTTCTCTTGTCATTTAATTTCCGTTGCACTAACTTTTTATTGCTATCATATTCTATCTATGCATGCTTGTTGTTTGGTTGAGTTGTCTCTTGCAGAATCATTGTGATTTACATGGAAGCTTTTGGTATCTAGGTTGTTAGAGTTTTAGAAGGTTCTCTAGAAAACTAGAATTTGTTTCCTTGTATTGAGTTTTTGTTGGAACGGTTTTGTTTCGAAAATGCCAAAGGGGGAGATTGTGAATGTAATTGGCGATTTCCGAATGCGACAAACCATTTGAGTCTGTATATATTCTTTTTTCATTTGGGTTTGGGAGGGGATTTTATTTTGTCTAGATTAGATACTCTGCCCGTTGGTTTAAGAGTTGATTACGAAGGCCGTGCCATGCATTTTGCTTGGAAAGGTATATGCATCTCATGTGCATTTAGTTTAATATTTTTTCATGCATAATTAAAGCTATTCGATATCTTAATCTTTTATGAAATATCATTTATGCACTAATCTTATATTATTGGCCTTGTTTTATTGAAGGAAAATTTTGTCTAAGGCATTTTTAAGTGCTTGCGCCTTAGTAGCGCCTTACCAGACTAAGGCCCTTGTAAGCGTGTTAAGAGAGCCTTATTAGTGCCTTAGCCGAGTAAGGCCCTTGTGCGCGTGCTAAGAGCGCCTTTAAAGGGCTCGCCAGGATTTTTCTTGCTTGGACATATATAAGCTTGTTTTTCATTATTCTAGGGCAAAAAGAGATACAAGAGCCCACTTTAGAGAGAGAAAACATTGTCTTCTTTACTCTTGTGCCTTCATTTGCTTTTGGATGATTTGAATCTAGCATTCAATCATCTTTGTTCAATCTAGAGAAATACTTTATTAATCCATATATTCTCTCTAAGTTGATTCTTTTGCATAAAAATCTTCACTTTACAAAATCCATACTTTCATGCCTGCGAATCTACATGGCCGGATGATACCGGAGCCAGTTTAGAGCGGAAATCGACATGGTGTTGCTCGAGGAGTCCATGGAATCAAGAAGAGGCACGGAGTGCTAAGCAAGAAGCGGAGTTAGGTGTAACTTGGGGTAAAAGTTGGTAATTCCTAACTTGTTGTATTTTGCCTAACCTTTTGATTTATGGAAATTTGAGTAGATTAGGCCGTGATTTTATGCTTAGGGTGTTTTTGACCCTAAGTAGTTTCCACGTATATCTCGGTGTTTGTGTTATTTAGTTTTATTGCTCTTTACTTATGAATTGCGTGGCATGGGGATTGGATAGTTGTTTGAGTTGTTAATTGCTATAATTTTAAATCGAACATCCCATTCACCACCCCCCCCCCCCCGCTCTGGGACTTTGTAGTAAATTAGATAATTTCACAAACAAATTGCTTAAATTTAGAACACGTGTACTTTTTTGGTATTAAATACTCCTTGTAGTCGTAAAACGTCGCCAGTCTACCAAACGAGAACTTTAAACAATGCATTTTGGTTAGAAAAATTTTAATTTTTTCCAACAAGATACTAGATATCAATGAGTTTTTTTAATTATATAAAAAAAAGTTTGGATTTTTCAAATAGAAACATAAAGTTTTTAATTTTTAGCTTAACGGACCGGGATGTTCCGGTGTCGGAGAGTGATATTAATGGGTGCTCTTTGGATGCGAAGCCAATAGTAAGACAAGAGAGTGGAATCCACTGTGATTTAGCATGTGGCGGGGCTGATATTTTTGATGGGGCTGATCAGTTAGTGGCCAGCACTAAATTAACATGATGATACCGAAATTCATACTAAGGATTCAACCAAAGCCTTGGCTGATGTTGGAGCTAATACTGCAAGGGTTAAACTTCCTTACTTAAAAGATGGCGCAGCGGAAATTATCCCAGATTTAGAGGTTGTGGAGCATGATGTAGGCTTTTATAACCTACCAAAAGTGGGGTTTTCAAATGACAAGGAAATTGAGGGCCTCCAGTTAGTTGTGGATCTTAACCCAATCGAGGAGACCAAGGATACAGGGAAAGGAAAATGGAAGCAGAAGTCGGTAGAGAATATGTTGGATTTTCCTAAGCCCAAGAAGAAAGGTGGAAAAAAGAAGCAAAGTGATCTGTTGAGATCAACAGTTGCCGCTGCTGCTTTACCTCTTTGTTCTATAAGCATCAACAGGACTCATCTAGATGAGGCTCAAGTTGTTTGGGCCATTAACAAGATTATCAGCCTCCATTATTCGGGTGATAAAAAGGATCTTACTTGTCAATTTGCGATTTTGAAAGTCAAAGATGAGGAAAGGGCTAAGGCGCATGGTATCCATCATAATAATTAAATCTTAGGTGTCTATTTGGGTGTCCGTTAGGTGTCTATTTGGGTGTCTTAGCTGTTGTGTTCTGATTGTGGGTTGCCTAGTTGGGTGTGCCCTTTTGGGTTATTTGCTTTGGGTCTTAGGTGTTCTCTTGTTGGTTTCTTGCCAACTAGGTTTGTTATTTTTTCCCTTAGGGTCCGTGTTGGCTTATGATTGCTGGAGCGGTTGTTTCTCCTTGTGGGTTTTCTCTTCTTAAGCTTAAAGTTGTCTTGGTTCCTTTTAATCTTTGTAAGTTGTTTTTAAAGATTAATAAATTTTCCCTTTCGAAAAAAACAATGACATGTATCACAAACAAGCCAATAATCCGAACGATGGTGCCACCAAAAACACGGACAAATTATAAGCCACACACACCCAAAGGGAATATTGTTATTTTTAATCATATAAAGCATACATGAGAACTAGTATGAAGAGTATATAAAGCATGCATGAGCACTAGCAATTGAGGGGAAAAAGAACAAGATTAAGTTTTGCCAACTGATAAAAGAGTTGATGCTTTAAGCTTCCTTACCTCTAAGGTGCCATGGAGGTCTCTATACAGAAATTCGACAATGAAACAACCATCAACCAACATCATTTCTTCATGTAGTGTAACTTCTGCTGCGTAGCATTTCTTTGCCTCATCTATCGATGTCTTAATTTCTGCTAAACATTTTTGTACCACTGTGAACTTTTTCTGCTCTGCTAATTCTTGGTCCTCCATTCATGCGGTCAATCTTTGGAGTAGGTAATTTGTGTACCTCATTTTGACGTGTTGTAAGGGTGTTTGGAAGTGTTCGTCTTTTCGGTGAAGAGGGCCAATAGCAATGAGGCGAGGGGTGTAGGCGCTTTCCTTCAGTTTACGAAGCTCTTTGGGCACCCTCCATATATGAGCAGAACAGAAGAAGGATTCAGTTTTTTGGGCACCTTCACCTATTTTCTGAACGATGGTCGATGTAAGGCGCTGAAGAGCCTCCTCATCATAGTCATTCCCCCTTGACTCATTTCAGTTGGGTGGATTTCCATTTGATCAACGAAATCAAGTTGCAGTTGTCTTATACATGGTGGTAGAGTTTTGGGTTTGAGCTAAAGACAGACCCTCTCTATATATAGAAGGCTCACAGTTTCATTAATGGTGCATGGTGCACCTAATATTTGTTGAAATATGGTAAGCTTGATCTAGATAGGAAAAAAGGATTGTGAAGAACGGCAGAAACTTGTGATTGGATTAAAAAAAAAAACGTGAGATATCCGAGCAGCCATTGAAGACATGTGAGCATCCAAGTTGATGGCGAAGACATGTGTGGCATTAAAGGCTGGGAAGAAATAGTCTCCAAGCATGCATGGGCTTGGAATAGTGATATTCTCTCCCTATAAATGGATGCTTTGATAGTGGGAAATAGAGTGAGAAAAGTGCAGAGAGGGAGAGTAGGGAGCCCTCTCAAGGGATTCTCCCCCCACGAGTGAGTTTTTGTGTGAGAGAGTGAGGAGAAAAAAGACTGAGAGAGTGAGGACGTTGGAGCAACCCTGGGATTCTCCTACCCATAGTTTTAAATCGCGGTATCGGTCGCCGTCGCGGTATCTGTTGCGGTATATCGGTATCGGGACATATCGGTGATACGTCGCGGGAATCGGGTGTCGCGGTCGTGAATTTTTAAAAATCATCAGCAACATGTATAAAACTTGAAAAATATACTTTTGCGGTTATTGCCCCCAACATTGGCTTAAATTATCACATTTTAATTAATTTAAGACATTTAATAGTCAATTCTCTTCATGTGAAATATCCGATAATCACTAGCCACAACTAGTTTATGTTGGAACTTTAGTGTGTATTTGTAAAACATGGTATTTTTGTCTAGTCACACATTGACAAGTTACAAAACTTCTATCTATTTTAAATGAATTTGCACTTTAGTGAGTTTGTAAACGAGGACTCAAGGAGAGGTCTCGTGCGCTCAAAAAAATAGGCGGCAATTTGAAAAACTAATTCGGAAATCAATTAATCGGGTGCGCGCAGGGGGATGCAAATTCGGATTTGAGCCTTGCATACAGTTAAGCCCACATTTTGCTAAAATTTTGTTTTTTTTATTTTGTTTTTTTCCTTTCACATATATATAAAATATACATATATATATAGTATCAATCCCTAGATTCTCTTGTTTCCATTCCCACTTTCCCACTTCGAGTTCTCAGCCGCACCAAACTCTACCGCCTACACCGAATGGAACCCTTCCAGATCTAAAAAATGCCACCGGCGACGGCCTCCGCTGCACGCCGTCCAATCGTTCGCCATTTCTCTCTCCACCGTCTCTGTTCAAAGTTGAAGAGGGGAAGATTATAGATTGTGATTCACAGTCGAACATCGATCTAAACCTCTGAAATCGGTAAATCTCATACGGTTAACACAATATTCTTGAAAGAAATTGTAGGTTCAATCAATTCTTTTGTGGGTTTTTGTCATTTTGAGATCGAAATCGTTCTATTTTGATCTGGTCCCTTCCGTTCCATTCTGAAATTTTTTCTCCCCCTGACTGAGACGAATTTTTTTCCCCCCCGACCGAGACCGAGACCGAGACGAACCGGCCCAGAAAATCGGTTACGGACCGATACGTACCGGATATCGGCCGGTTCACCTGTGATTCGCGATCTCCCCGTTGTACCAGTGTTTACACCCATTTTTGGCCAAAATTCATAAAACCAATTTGTTGGTTAGAAGAAGGCCTTGAATGATGGTCTTAGGCCTTGAAAAGCCTCATGATCGATCATCCACGAAATCGGACCGATTTGAACGCCACTGATCGAGTTAAGTTTTCAAAGGCCTGGGCCAAATTATGCCTAAGATTTCGTTATCCCAAGCCCAAGCCCAAGATTGGTCAAAGACTTGGGTTGACCCACTAGATCTGAGTGTTTTATCCAGGCCTAGGCTAGTTCTTAAAAATAATAAGGCCTTCTAAGTGGGCCTAAATCAGTTAAAGCCCAAATTTTCTTTCCAGACTTGGGCTCGCATGGCTTACAAAGAAATTCGAGGCCCATAATTCACCTTGAGTTTGGGCCCAATTGAGGGATGGGCCTAATTCCATAAAAAAAGTCACATATGGCCTTTAATTGGCAGGAAAAGGTCTCAAGCTACACGCAAGCAGCTCAAAGGCCTAGAATGTTCTTGCTGGGCAGACCTGGGTAAGCTGCTTACAAGCAGCTCAAGGTCTAAGTGGACCCCATCCTTCAGCATAAAGCAAGGACAAGGACAGGTGACGTACATGCAGCCTCTTGGAGCTGTTGGTTAGTGATTCATCCAGACCTAAGCAAGCTGCTCACAAGCAGCTCAAAGGCCTGGATGCATAAGTTCCTTTTACTTTTTTACAAAGTTTTATGCAGAAAAGAAGGGCCTTTCTGGCCTTTACTATTTCCTTGGAGTAAAAGGCACGTTTTGCTCAGTGAACACCCCTCATTGGACCATTTCGAAGCTGCTCAAAGCCTAGACCTTTGCTAGAAGGCCACATGGCAACCATGCATTGGAGCATTTTGAAGCAGCTCAAGGCCTGTGACTCTTATAAATCCCAGTTTTGGAGGCCTTGGCTAGGGTCCCCGACGAATCAAGCCCTCGGCTTACTCTATTTATATTTCAATTATGTTTAATTTTTAGGTCCATGACCTCAAAAGCCCACGGCTTATGCATATTTATTTTTCATTTATCTTTTATCTTTAGGTCCACGACCAATCAAGCCCCCGGCTTACCCAATTTATCTTTCAATTATCGTTACTTTCCCGTTCAATCTAGCCCAGCCTAGGATTTATTTCATTTCCTTGTAACCAGACTTTGTTAAACCGTTAATAAAGTCCATTTATTTCTGTTTTAGGCCTTGCTTTACCTTTCTTTCCATTTTTCACACGATTAGGAAATATTAAGACCTTAGCCCGACAAGGCAAACTACGAACCATATACGGCCTCACCCCTTAGGTCGTACGTAATGGTCTGCTAGAAGTCAGATTGAGGCATCCAGGCCTTGATACGAATTTGGACTGCAATCCAGTCCTGGCACGCCCGCATAAGGCCTAGAACTGCACTACTCGTTGTTCCTAGGCCAATTGTTATTTTTTGGAAACAAACATTGGCACGCCCGGTGGGACCCTAATCGTTTCAAGGGGTATGATCACGCCGATTCATTGACATGTCGATTCAATACGTTGAATTGGATGTTAAGATTCGGCGTCTTGAAGAAGAAATTAGTTGGCGTTATGATAAGGTCGATGAACTTGAAGATGAGATCAACCGTCTCAACATGGAGAAGTATCGACTCAATCCTATGGAGGGTTGGTTTCTTGACGCACAACACTACTACAACGATGCAGTTAGAAGGATTGAAGACGAAATTGACAGACTTGAAGATGAGGAATGCCAATTACGCAATGAGGTAGCCTATCTCCTTAATGCTAAGTCACGTGGCTATTCAAGTATCATGCATTCAGGCCTGCCCGAACAGCCTGAATTCCAAAATGGTAGCTTTGGTGATCCTCATACTCAGACCTTTGGAGGCCAAGTTGAAGAAAATATGGCCATTTAGACCTGCACCGTTGCATCCAACGAAGAACTCTCACAGGAGTATATTGATCCCTTGGATGCATGTTTGCAAAGGCTAGAAGAATCCAACAAGGCCATGATTAGCTCTAATCAGGCCATTATCAACTCTAGCCAGGTCATTATCAACTCCACCAAGGCCATTGATAAAGCAATGGCTAAACTCAATGATAAGTTGTCAACTCTTACTCCACCACCGGTACCACGGTTTGGCACTTTAGGCTCGACTTCAGGCCTGAATGTGACTAAACAAGCTTCTAATAAGCACACTAGGCCTCTAGGCTTCCCTCAGGCCTTATCTCCCGAAAGCCCTGCACTCGGGGGGCAAGAAGGCCAAGGAATTACACTCGGGGGGCAAAATTCTCAGTCCAGGCCTTCAAGGATTCCTGAACAGCGACAAGGCCTGGATGATAAACCTCATAATGATCATGGCAACGATTTCAGGCCTGTGTGCGACAGCCAACATTCAGAAGTTTTTCACCAGGGCTCTCATTTCGGCTCAGGTGATACTTTCACCTTTTGGTAAGTGTTCTCCTCTCATTCTCTTAGAAATCTCAGGCACTATTTCTACCATGGCTGGTGGTTCCTCTTCACATGCACCCCTGAAATCATGGACCCGACCCTCCGAGTTAATGCAGTAGCTCATACATCTTATATTGAGATCTTTTCTCAAAAAGCTGAAGTTTGTGTGAGCAAAATATTTTTCCGTTGGACCTTGTTTCCATGGGTATTTATAATTGGTTTATTAATTGCTTGTGGTTGGGATGATTTGTGCTCCGGTCCTGAGTATGTGTTGCTCTTTGTTCTCATTGGTGACTTCGAGTTTAAATGCCCATTTATGGAGCAATTTCTCACCTTATGCTTGGGTTTGATATTTTGGGAATTTGTATTTTGTGCATGCCGGTTTTTAATGCCTTGTGAATACGTGTGTGTTCATTTTGTGTAGGCATTTAGTGAGGGGGAGTTAACTTTTTATGAGAATATAGCACTTTGTGAGGGGGAGTGTTGTGCCTTCATGATCCTTCCTTGTGTGTCTGTTTCTAGAAAAGGGGAGTGTCGTAGTTGGATAGTTTTCTTCGTTTAGTCTTCATTGGAGGCTTGAAAACATCCTCTTGCTTTTATCTACACACTCTTTCTTTTCACTCGTGTTCACGTATTGTTGTTTGAGTGCTCTATTGGCTCTTCTCCGTTTTTGTGTGCCCTTTTGCCTTCCCGTGACAAAAAGGGGGAGAGATTAGTTATAGTTACCAGGGCGTTGGCTACTATGTTGCTCGTTGGAGCCCGTGGTTAGGGCTTGTACTTTATGCTAATTTGTGCGTCCGTGTCTAGGGTTACTTATCTATGCCTTATATGCAGGTCTTGCTCTTTCTCTTCCATTAGCATTGCTTCAAATATGATAGCTTCTCTTGTCATTTAATTTCCGTTGCACTAACTTTTTATTGCTATCATATTCTATCTATGCATGCTTGTTGCTTGGTTGAGTTGTCTCTTGCAGAATCATTGTGATTTACTTGGAAGCTTTTGGTATCTAGGTTGTTAGAGTTTTAGAAGGTTCTCTAGAAAACTAGAATTTGTTTCCTTGTACTGAGTTTTTGTTGGAACGGTTTTGTTTCGAAAATGCCAAAGGGGGAGATTGTGAATGTAATTGGCGATTTCCGAATGCGACAAACCATTTGAGTCTGTATATATTCTTTTTTCATTTGGGTTTGGGAGGTGATTTTATTTTGTCTAGATTAGATACTCTGCCCGTTGGTTTAAGAGTTGATTATGAAGGCCGTGCCGTGCATTTTGCTTGGAAAGGTATATGCATCTCATGTGCATTTAGTTTAATATTTTTTCATGCATAATTAAAGCTATTCGATGTCTTAATCTTTTATGAAATATCATTTATGCACTAATCTTATATTATTGGCCTTGTTTTATTGAAGGAAAATTTTGTCTAAGGCCTTTTTAAGTGCTTGCGCCTTAGCAGTGCCTTACCAGACTAAGGCCCTTGTAAGCATGTTAAGAGAGCCTTATTAGTGCCTTAGCCGAGTAAGGCCCTTGTGCGCGTGATAAGAGCGCCTTTAAAAAAAAAAAAAAAGAGCGCCTTTAAAGGGCTCGCCAGGATTTTTCTTGCTTGGCCATATATAAGCTTGTTTTTCATTATTCTAGGGCAAAAAGAGATACAAGAGCCCACTTTAGAGAGAGAAAACATTGTCTTCTTTACTCTTGTGCCTTCATTTGCTTTTGGATGATTTGAATCTAGCATTCAATCATCTTTGTTCAATCTAGAGAAATACTTTATTGATCCATATATTCTCTCTAAGTTGATTCTTTTGCATAAAAATCTTCACTTTACAAAATCCATACTTTCATGCCTACGAATCTACATGGCCGGATGATACCGGAGCCATTTTAGAGCGGAGATCGACATGGTGTTGCTCGAGGAGTCCATGGAATCAAGAAGGGGCACGGAGTGCTAAGCAAGAAGCAGAGTTAGGTGTAACTTGGGGTAAAAGTTGGTAATTCCTAACTTGTTGTATTTTGCCTAACCTTTTGATTTATGGAAATTTGAGTAGATTAGGCCGTGGTTTTATGCTTAGGGTGTTTTTGACCCTAAGTAGTTTCCACGTATATCTCAGTGTTTATGTTTTTTAGTTTTATTGCTATTTACTTATATTATTGAATTGAATTCGCGTGGCATGGGGATTGGATAGTTGTTTGAGTTGTTAATTGCTATAATCGGACATCCCATTCACAACCCCCAGTCCGCCCCCCCGCACCCCCCCCCCCCCCCCCCCCCCCCCCGCTCTGGGACTTTGTAGTAAATTAGATAATTTCACAAACAAATTGCTTAAATTTTTTGGTATTAAATACTCCTTGTAGTCGTAAAACGATCGCCAGTCTACCAAACGAGAACTTTAAACAATGGATTTTGGTTTGAAAAATTTTAATTTTTTCCAACAAGATACTAGATATCAATGAGTTTTTTTAATTTTATACAAAAAAGTTTGGATTTTTCAAATAGAAACATAAAGTTTTTAATTTTCAGCTTAACGGACCGGGATGTTCCGGTGTCGGAGAGTGATATTAATGGGTGCTCTTTGGATGCGAAGCCAATAGTAAGACAAGAGAGTGGAATCCACTGTGATTTAGCATGTGGCGGGGCTGATATTTTTGATGGGGCTGATCAGTTAGTGGCCAGCACTAAATTAACATGATGATACCGAAATTCATACTAATTAAGGATTCAACCAAAGCCTTGGCTGATGTTGGAGCTAATACTGCAAGGGTTAAACTTCCTTACTTAAAAGATGGCGCAGCGGAAATTATCCCAGATTTAGAGGTTGTGGAGCATGATGTAGGCTTTTATAACCTACCAAAAGTGGGGCTTTCAAATGACAAGGAAATTGAGGGCCTCCAGTTAGTTGTGGATCTTAACCCAATCGAGGAGACCAAGGATACAGGGAAAGGAAAATGGAAGCAGAAGTCGGTAGAGAATATGTTGGATTTTCCTAAGCCCAAGAAGAGAGGTGGAAAAAAGAAGCAAAGTGATTTGTTGAGATCAACAGTTGCCGCTGCTGCTTTACCTCTTTCTTCTATAGGCATCAACAGGACTCATCTAGATGAGGCTCAAGTTGTTTGGGCCATTAACAAGATTATCAGCCTCCATTATTCGGGTGATAAAAAGGATCTTACTTGTCAATTTGCGATTATGAAAGTCAAAGATGAGGAAAGGGTTAAGGCGCATGGTATCCATCATAATAATTAACTCTTAGGTGTCTATTTGAGTGTCCGTTAGGTGTCTATTTGGGTGTCTTAGCTGTTGTGTTCTGATTGTGGGTTGCCTAGTTGGGTGTGCCCTTTTGGGTTATTTGTTTTGGGTTTTAGGTGTTCTCTTGTTGGTTTCTTGCCGACTAGGTTTGTTATCTTTTTCCTTAGGGTTCGTGTTGGCTTATGATTACTGGAGCAGCTGTTTCCCCTTGTGGGTTTTCTCTTCTTAAGCTTGAAGCTGTCTTGGTTCCTTTTAATCTTTGTAAGTTGTTTTTAAAGATTAATAATTTTTCCCTTTCAAAAAAAACAATGACATGGATCACAAACAAGCCAATAATCCGAACGATGGTGCCACCAAAAACACGGACGACAATTTATAAGCCACACACACCCAAAGGGAATATTGTTATTTTTAATCATATAAAGCATGCATGAGCACTAGTATGAAGAGTATATAAAGCATGCATGAGCACTAGCAATTGAGGGGAAAAAGAACAAGATTAAGTAATGTCAACTGATAAAAGAGTTGATGCTTTAAGCTTCCTTACCTCTAAGGTGCCATGGAGATCTCTATATAGAAATTCGAGAATGAAACAACCATCGACCAACATCATTTCCTCATCTAGTGTAACTTCTGCTGCGTAGCATTTCTTTGCCTCATCTATCGATGTCTTAATTTCGGCTAAACATTTTTGAACCACTGTGAATTTTTTCTGCTCTGCTAATTCTTGGTCCTCCATTCCTGCGGTCAATCGTTGGAGTAGGTAATTCTTGTAGCTCATTTTGACGTGTGGTAAGGGTGTTTGGAGGTGTTCGTCTTTTCAGTGAAGAGGGCCAATAGCAATGAGGCGAGGACTATAGGTGCTTTCCTTCAGTTTACGAAGCTCTTTGGGCACCCTCCATATGTGAGCTGAAGAGAAGAAGGATTCAGTTTTTTGGCACCTTCACCTATTTTTTGAACGATGGTCGATGTAACACGCTGACGAGCCTCCTCATCATAGTCATTCTCTCCTCGACTCATTTCAGTTGGGTGGATTTCCGTTTGATCAACGAAATCAAGTTGCAGTTGTCTTATACTTGGTGGTAGAGTTTTGGGTTTGAGCTAAAGACAGACCCTCTCTATATATAGAAGGCTCACAGTTTCATTAATGGTGCATGGTGCACCTAATATTTGTTGAAATATGGTAAGCTTGATCTAGATAGGAAAAAAAGATTGTGAAGAACGGCAGAAACTTGTGATTGGATTAAAAAAAAAAACGTGATATATCCGAGCAGCCATTGAAGACATGTGAGCATCCAAGTTGATGGCGAAGACATGTGTGGCATTAAAGGCTGGGAAGAAATAGTCTCCAAGCATGCATGGGCTTGGAATAGTTGATGGCTAAAAGTTCCTTCTTTTTTTTTGTGTGGCCATTTTCATTTTTAATAAATGATTTTTTCATAAACAAATTTTCCTAACCTAATACCATTTTTTATAACACATTTCCTGCATACAAAATTGTAACTATCCAAAATAATTTGAAGTTCCACTATCAAAACCAAAATACAAGTTCCGTATATAAGCAAATTGGACATCATAAAAGACAATTCTCAAAGCAACAAAAAATAACAATGTGAGGCATAGAATGCCAATGTGAAAATCAAACCCAAATGGTCAAAATATAAGTTCCAATTGCATGTGTATCTGCAAAAACAAAATATCAAACTAACGAAAGCAACACAAAGACCCAAAACATGCTTTTGGTTGCGAACTCCAAAACAAAAAGAACAAAAACAATTTTCACTATCAAGAAGAATTTCGGTCATTCCTATTGCATGTCTTCGATGTCCGTCTACGTCCTATCAACCTGCAAATACAAGAAACAATTACACGTTTACACATAGATGTGAGGGTATCTATATAGTCCATGACATCCTACACAATCAGGAAGTTTAAAGATACAAAACACAAGCATCAAACATATCCCAGTATAATGGATAAATATTAATGCAAGAAACTAAGCTCAACCATTTATGATTGAAGCACCAACAAGCCAACGTGGTCATTTGGGACATGTCAAATGTAAAATGGGTAAAATGGGCACCCAACGTGTCCTAGAATATCTAGTTACACTGTGTCTAAGAAAAAGAAATATAGTAAAGATGGACAAGTACTAACTACTAAAATGATACTCGTACATGGAAAGATTCCTTGGAAGGATACAGATTAAAGACTGATCATGTTAAAATGGTCAGAGGAAGCAATATTGATCATACTCTCTCTCTCTCTCTCTCTCTCTCTCTCTCTCTCTCTCTCTCTCTCTCTCTCTCTAAACTTATCTCCTTCCTATGTCAAGCAGAAGGCTTCTCTCCCATGCCTACAAAACCCATAGTCTTCTTCTTCTTGCCCTGTTTTTGGGAAACTGCTGTGCTCAAACAAGTCCCAATTGCGTCTCCTCTTGTGGAAATATCCACAACATCAGTCCCCCATTTCGACTGAAAGAAGATCCAGAAAACTGCGGAAACAAGAAATACCAACTGGAATGCGACCACAATCGTCCTGTACTGTACTTGAATTCCTCTGCAAAATACTACGTCCACTCAATCAACTACAACTATACAATCCGACTAGTCGATGTCAGCTTACAACAGGACCTTTGGATGTAAATAAGATTTTCTATTTGATACCTTAAGTAATGTGAACTCTACTACGCCACTTAAGTAGCAGTAGTAGTGATGATGAACTTGTACAAAATACTCATCTGTGTCCAAATGTTTTTATACCTTGGAAGTACTGCTGGGTACCCGAAAAAAAGAAATAAGATCTCCTATAGTCCAGAGCACCATTATCATTATCCCCTTTAGGGCCACGCAGTGGCACGCACACTACCAAATGAAATAATCCAAAGAGGACAAGACTCCAGGAGAAATCAATGCAGCAACAGGTAGCATTCCATTCCAAAAGCATAACCAGCACAAGTCAAAGCAGTAACAAAAAGCAACAATATTGATATAAGTTCGAAGTTTATTTGGACCCAAGAAAATACTCTCCAACCCCATTGATACAAGTTTGATTGAAAACAAAAACAACTAAGAACATATCAATTCACAACCCAGTAATCTCATAAACCAAAAACAAAGGAATGCAACTCCAACTACCCATTGCACTACAACTGGACTTAAATCTAGACTAAAAACAGCACTAAATCTACATTACCAAGCCTAACAACACTTCACATGCTATAAAAGTGGTCAAATACTACTCAATTCAGTACTATGCACTTCAAGAAACTGCCCAAAAACTGGTCTAAAATTGCCACAAAAAAAAAACCCACTGTAAACTGCAATTATCCGTATGTTTTACTCATGACCAACAAAATTCAACTCCAATTATCTACGTAGAACAAAAATGGATACGGACATTGACACAAAAAGGGACACATTGAATTCTAAACAAAATGGGACACATCCATCGACACCCAAATCCAATCTATAATTTTCAAGTTCTAATCAACCATGGGTTGACCCAAGAATCACATTACAAAGAACATAAACTTGCCAATAAACTTGCATCTAAAGTAGACCGCAAAAGATCATTTTACTATAAAACCATCTTCACCCACTTAAACATGTATTTTAAGAACCAATTGATAGGTCTCTTTCAGAGACCACGAGGCATACTTATTTGGGCTCAAGCTATATATTTTGGCAACAACACTGATCAATCAATATAAGAGGCAGGTATATTTTGAATCAATAAAATGGCCAACTTTATTCTGATTGCCTCAAAAAGTACACCATGAAAAACCACAATGTACCTGTCCATTGTGCTCCATTAGTGACGGTGTGTGATATCCATCCCCATTTCCAGCTCCATTTGGTGGAGGCAAAGGGTGTCCCGCACTTTTCATATAAGCTGACATGGTTGCACATTGGTTCTTCAATTGAGTGATTTCATCACTTACGTCTCTTAGCACCTCTTGTCACAACTCTGCACCCAACTCAGCATGCAACTGATCCTTGACACGTTGCTCCTGAGATGTGTTGTCAAAGCTTATTATCCAAGAGATCTCTACTGGACAGTTGACAGGTATTCGTATAAATCGTCATTGTCCTGTTCTTTCTCATATATTTTTTGTGGATGATGCTTTGTTGTTCCTTAAAGCGGAATTGAAAGAGTGTCAAAAGATTAAGAGTATTTTGGATATCTATGGGAGGGCCTCGGGACAACTTATAAATGTTGACAAATCTGGAGTTTTTTTCTCTTTGTACTTGTGTCCAGTGGAGAGACAGTTGCTGTGTGACTTTTTGAATATTGCTCCTTTGAAAGGGGATGCAAAATATTTGGGCCTTCCCTTTGGGGGAGATCAAAAGGAGAGGCATACACTTTCTTGCTAGAAAAGGCTTTGTGTAAGATGCAGGTTGGAAGACAAAGTTAATCTCTCTTGCTGGAAAAGAGACTATCATTAAATCTGTGGTACAAGATATTTCCACGTAGGCTAAAGCTGGAAAGTAGGGTTCCTCAGGAGGTGGTGGAAGCTATAATGGCCATTCCTCTTCCGGTGACAGATAGGCCTAACCAATTGGTGTGGCATTTCAATTCCAGTGGAGTTTACACTGTCGAATCTGGCTACCACATAGCCCATAATTCGGTGTTGAGTCTTTTAAAGGAAAAACCTGAATCTTCCTTTCAATCGAATAAGGGTTTGTGGAAGGTTATGTGGAAGATGAAGGTGCTGAATAAGGTAAAGAGCTTTTGGTGGAGATCATGTACCAAAAGTTTGGCGACCAAAGAAAATCTGCTCAAGCGTAAATGCGCGTCTTCTAATTTGTGTCCTATCTGTGAAAAGGAGGTGGAATTGGTGGAACACACTTTATATTTGTGCCCTAGGGTTATACCAGCGTGGTTTGGCTCCAATATCTAAGTCCTAGGGAATTTGGGTGGTAATGATTCCATTGTGAAATGGGCATCAGAAATGGTGGAGTCTCTCACCTTTAATGAGGCTATTGACTTTATGGGGAGGGTGGCTTTAATTGCTTGGAACATTTGGAAAGCGAGAAATAATTTTGTTTTTTGTCAATCCTTGGTTAACCCTTTGGCTACTGTGGCTGCTATCAACCATAGTATTTTGGAATTCTCAAACTTTTCTGTGATAAATTCAGTCCAAATGGATAACCCTATTGATCAGGAGGTGTCAACCATGAACCACCTGGAGGGCTCCGGACGTTGGTAAGTTTAAGGTTAATTGTGATGTGGCCATTCCTCCAAACAATGGGAGGAGCACTATAGCAGTGGTTTTAAGGAACTGGAAAGGAGGGGTTATGGATGGATTTGCAAGGCCGGTGTGTGCACATTCCAGTGTGCAAGGGAAGCTTCTCGCGATTAGAGCAGCCTGTGAATTAATTCTCTCTCTGGGCTTTAAAGAGGTAGAAATGGAATCCGATAACAAGAAGGCTATCTCTCTTAGTGTTTCAGAACTGGTGCCGCCTTGGGTGGCAAGAGCAGTGGTGTTGGATATCCGTCATATGGCTGTTGAAGGACAGATTTCTTTTCGTTGGGTTTCAAGAACAACCAATAGAGCTGTTCATGATGGGGCAGCTTTAGCTAGGCGTAATTTGCTTCCTTGTAATTGGAGTGTTAATCCTTCTTTATCTCTTCTTTCGATTTTGTGTAATGAAAGATCTATGTAAGCCCTTTGGGCGTTTTTGCGGATCAAAAAAAAAAAAAAAAGACTTTCCAAAATTAGTTTTGCAGAAGACTTGTTGCCAACTTCATAGTTCAAAATTGTATTCAAATGTCACCGGAAATGGTATGCGATAATTTAAAAATATGCTTTAACAAAAGATTCTTTTAAGATCATGCACCAACCTGGTAAGGATTCCAACCAGCAAAGAGAACCATTCGTGGAGGAATCAGCATGGTACCATATGCCCCTTGGAGATACGAACCTGGAACTAGAGCAGGTCCTGTAAATGGCCAATTTCCAGCCACCAGTGACCAGTCCATACTATTGAGATGATTGAAGTTCAATCATCTCTAACAGATTCTCAGTTCAGTGTCCGCTCCCCATCTCCCTATAGAACGGTGCACGAAAACCTCAAGATCTAAAGATTTGGGAATGGATGGTCTTGAACCATTTTTTTTCCTAATAACAAAGTCATGCTAAACAAAAAATTTGCTCCTAAAAATGGATTATTATACTAAAAAAACTTCAACCATATGGCCACTGTGTTCACTCTCTTAACAGGCATTTTAACAAACAGTTTATATGCATCTTTGAAAGACCCACATCTATCTATACACAAAATCGAGATGGTCTCCGCCCAATACTTCAAATTTGCAATATAGTAATGATACCTAGTAATCCCTACAATCATATTCTTTATTCTTATCTAATAAGGACCTAGAAGCCGAATCTTTAGGCTGTTTTCATAGAAGTTAACAATTGGAAATCTTAGCTATATGAGTGAAAGTTATAGGGGGGTTTGTGAGGTAAGTGAGCCATCAATGATAGTGATAGAGATGCTCTCCTAGATCGAGAGGGGTTTGGTGGTTTCATGATATTATTTTTTCCAGTAGTTTGTTTTTCCAAATGTGAAGGTCAGCAGGGTTGAGGCTTGCTCTAAGAGTCACTGAAGCAAGTAACACCATAACTAAAGCAACTAAAAACCATCCATTCACCTAAGAGGAGGAAAAAAAGTTCAAGATAAAACTCGTGCAAAAAACTTGGTAACCAACAGTGTAGCAAATCCTGCAGTGTAATGGCAGGAATAGAACACAAGCAGTACATCAATTTTGAAACTATGAGCATGTAATTTTGAAACCCTAAACAGAGAAACGGGATTCAAGGTTCAAAGGTGAACAAATGAAGAATTTGTAAACTCAAAACTCTAAATAGAGAGAGGGGATGCGAAGTTCAAACCCAGATGCAGATCAAACCTAGAACGCAGATTTGTTCAATCAAGAAGAAATAGTGTACCTGTGATGGTGAGAACCGTGAGATATCATGCAAAGAGCAGTGAAGATGGGGATTTTTGTCTGCAGAGCGATCGATCTCCAGGTTTTTCCATTTCGATCGGGGGTTTCTGTTTTGGGGTTTTAATTTGGGGGATTTTCGTTTGCCAGAGTGAATCACTGGTTTGGGGTGAGGACGAGAGATAGAAAAGGAAAGAATAAGAGGGAAAAAGGAAAAAGTAGGAGGGAAAAAAAGTCACAGTACACCAGACGATGTCGTTTAGGAGAGGATAATATATTGCGCGCATTCGTGGTAATATTGGCGCCTATAACAAAACTAAAAACGGCATTTTCTAGAATAATGCCGTTTTTGAGTAACTTTTACTGGAATTTTATAATTAATGTCGTTTAAAGATAATATTTTCCGGCATTACTATTAATGCCGGGAATAACTAATATTAGTGACATTTTAACACATGCCGGTAAGAAAAATGCCGTTAATGCCACATTTTCTTGTAGTGAATGATGAAAAACTGCAGCTAATTCGGTCTCTTCCCTAATGGCCAAAGTCACCCTCACACAGAGAATTAATTTTCCTCAACTTCCAAAATATGTTCCCATCAATATCCACAAAGTTCTCACCAAAAGATTATTTGATCAGCAAATGATTTCAACGATACCGCATGCCAATTTAATATAATCAAATATAAATATTATGTATTTCCAACTTCAATAATAAATTTTCCAAAACAACAATTTAAGGGATACGGAGAAGTTTGAAAGTACATAACATGTTTAACCACTCATCTGGGTCCAAAAAGTATTAATGCGATCAAATAACACAAAAAGAGGCTAACCTGTACAAAATAACAAGCATGAAATGACTATCCATTCAAAATATACACTACGAAAATATATACAGATACCATCTACTATTTAAATAAACCTAACTGAATCCTAATTTCCACCACCAAAAATCCTCCCACGAATTCCAAGAACAAAACCTTGATACCACCTATTTCCCTTCCAAAAGTCAATTGTCTGCACCTAAACTATGTATATGCCACATGTACGCACAAACACAAAATCAAAGCACAAGGCCATTTGAATATTCCTTCTACCACTGTTATTATCAAATCCACAGTCCCATACCATGGTCAATATTATTCACGCCACAACCGCCATGCACACAACTCGATAGACACACGGAGCCACTCGTAATACACAACCCACGACAGCACCTGCACACCCTCATCTCTCTCTCTCTCTCTCTCTCCAAAATACGAACTAAATAATTAAACTAACTCAATATTACTATCTAATCCGTGCACCCCATTGCTATGTTGAAATGTAGATGAACATAACGAGAGAGATGGAGTGTACTATTACCTCAAGAGAACTCCAAGAAAACCCTCCTTCCAAGTTTGGCTGTTGCTCTTTCTCAAAAGTCATAAGTTCTTTTAACATAATCAAGTTCTCCCAATTTTTTTTCCCAAATAAATCCTACACCGTGAAAATATCTCCTAACTTTGTAAAACTACCCATTACTCCCAATGTTATAGCTAATTAATTAATTAGAATTAGATAGAACATAACACTATTTATAAAATTACAATCCGGTACCACTATTTTACTCAAAATCAATCTCATACCATAAATATTACAATCGTGTCAATAATATCAATAGCACACACAAAATAATTAGTTGGGACCCAATCATAACTCCAATTAATAACAGCAATATAACTGATTAAATAAATGAAAAAGCTAGGCCGTAACACAATCCATTTAAACCCATGTAAATATGGGTTCATATGAGTTCAACCCATAAGAACCCATTATACAATATGGACGGATTGGATTAGATTATAAGTGGGCTGTTTTGAGCAGGTTCAGAAATATGGGTTGAGATTGCCACCTCAAGGTGAAAGTCACATGCTTGAATTAATTAGTGGACCCAATAAAAACTGGAAAGGGCCTGACCAAGCATGTCAATGACTGTTTGGAAATTTAAATTTGCCATTTTAGTTGAGCTAACAAACATATAGAACTTCACCTTGAAAGGTTTCGAACTCGCATGCAAACTCGGATACGATGTTGAAGCAAAGCCAAGTGGAGCGATTGCACTTGAACAAGTTGAGCAAATCTGCGCAGCATAAAGTCTACTAATACAACTTTAAAACACAAATTCGGAGGCAATTGGGTCCCGGAATCATTCGATGCATGTGGGAACCGTCCGGACACAAATTCGTATCTCTTTCATTATAGCTAGGCGCCGTACATGATCAGAAACATTCCCTTAGAGATACTCTCGATCAATTCTACTTGAAAACCATGACAAAATGTTGATGATCATCCAGTGGGTAATAAGAGATTAGAATTTTTCACCCAACACTCATATTATAACCACTTCCAAAATAGTACAGCACACAAAAAAAAAAAATAGTAATACAACACAAATCTGATCACACACTCACTTTCAACCTCTAGAACACAAACAATGGGGACTGGAAACCACCATAGGAATGCACAACACTACTTCCAATTACACCATCAATATAAATATAAATAAATAAATAAATATATATATATATATATATATCAGTCAGGTTTCGATGAGGGATCCCGCATTTTATTAAAATGCGGGACTCCCCTTCCCGATTGAATTTCGATGATTCAAGTCGCTCAAAGTGATTAGAACATAATTTTAAGGGTACTCGCGAGAAATCAGCAAAAAAAATGACTAGGAAGGGCTTCATCCGAGTAGTTTTCACTGAATGGTTCAAAAAAAACTGCTCGGATGAAGCCTTTCCCGATCATTTTTTTTTGCTGATTTATAATGAGGACCTTTAAAATCATGTTCTGCACACATTGAACGGTTCAGATTTTTAAAATTTGATCAAGAAATGAGAATCCCGCATTTTAACAAAATAAGGGATCACTCACTTGATCCGTGGTGTGTGTGTGTGTATATATATATTATACAAATGCGTGACGGATTCCTAGTTCTAAAATAATGGGTTGCCCCAAGCTTAAGGCGAAAACCGACGCAGCATAATATCCGGTAAGCCTGAAGTCGTATCCACAGAGACGGTGATGTGTGCTGACTAAAAACTTGGGTTGTTATTTATTTAAATTGGCTCTTAGGTTGCCACCCCTTATCGTTTTGATTGAGATTAACTAAAATCTAAAAAATTGACTGTACTTTTCAAATAATTAAAAGGAGATACGGTCGTAGGGTTTATAACACTCGCAACCGGTTCGGACTCATCTGCTCCAATCGGTAAAAAATTTGATTTTAGACTGACAAAGATACTCCGCAAGATGTGAACCCTTATGGTCGCCGTTTACCCATGTGCAGCGGAGAATGAGTTTTGGACCCCCATGCCCCCGTTCACATGGGTTTCGACAATGCCTAAGTTCGTCTACGAGAAGTATTTTACTAATCTAAAATTATTTTAAACATTCTTTATTTCAAAATAGAAGCAGAGCGCATCCAATCCGGCTACAGTGTACTAATCACCCTGCGACCCTACCCGACGACTACTCACTCATCATTAAGCAATAACCAAAAGAAAACCTAATTTGAAACACGCTTTCTATTATGCGAGATGAAAAACCAACAAGAAATATAAACTAATTGAATACCAACAAATAGCTTTTATAAAAAAACTGAAATTAAAACGAATTACTGAAATACGAGTAATTAAATAAAGCTCCAAATAACTTGAAAGGAATAAAACTCAAAAGAAAAACGAAGTATTCTAAAGCTGCAAAAGAAAAATCAATAATTGGAACCCCGTTCTTCGTTTTTACCGTGCGTGGGAATCCAAGAAGATAACACATAGCCTTGTTCTCTGTAGCTCTCGGTTTCGGCTTTTTTTCTGACAGCGTGATTCCGAAACCGTTTCACTGCAGCCTCCTTTCTTCCTTTTATTATCTCTGTAGCCGACTAAAAAACACAATAACCCTCGCGAGCCGGAATTGGGGCCTAATTCCTTTTTCTTTTCTCCCAGGCTTCAATCAAAATAAGTGGTAATATAAGGTAGCCTTTTGAGGCCCACGAGACATGCAACAGTAGAAGCAAAATATGGTCCAATCCATGATTTAATTGATTTTAATCTATTAAACTTTTAAATACCTACAATACAAAAATCAAACATTAAACTTCGAAAAATAATATAAATAGGACTTAACAAAGATAAATTAAGGGGTGCTAATGTGAACATTTACGCGCCTATCAACAAACTTGGGGTTTTTTTAAGAGGTTTTTTTAAGGGTTCCCGGAATAGCTACATTCGCCTTTTTTACCAAAATCGCGGGCAAATTGAACCAAGGATATGACAAAAGCAATGAAGCCGACACAGAAAGCTATGAACGTCCATGGAGAACTAAAATACGTGCTTGCCAAGAGTGCCAAATTCTTCGGCCAAAAACGCTTGCTATACTTTGTGGCTTTGATGCCCGTGTCAAGGAAGCAATTTCCTATATAACATTGCTTGCACAGCTTGCTCAATATAGCTCTGGCCTCGCTGGTACCCAAATAGTTAATCACGACTCCAGCCCTTTCAAGCACTTGGATATCTTTATTAGAGTTGACGAGTGTGTCCATGAGCCATGCATAGGACGAAACGTGCTGCAAAATGCCAGGGCAGCACTGTTCAAGGGCAATGAGGTTCCTGAGGTATGACTCCGTGCTGTCTTCTATCTCAAGCGGTGGGATTACGAAATGAGCACTACGACACCACCAAAATAGGCCTTTAGGTTCAATGAACTTGATATTGAACAGAGTGTTTCCTAATGCATCGGGAACAAACTTGACTCCTGCATAGGCGAGTTCTGATGCGGTAGGCGGGACGACTATTTCACTAGTTTTTTCCCGGTTTGTTTCATCAAGAGGTGGAATGTAACCATCATGTAGGTTATGGAGGATATGATAGTACTTAGCAGCACTTTGAACTACTACTACTTCTTCTGCTGCTACTGCTGTTGGAGAACCAATAACCCTAAGGACACCGTCACTGGGCGAACACCAAGTACTTTTGGCGCTGCCACTGTAGTTGGAATATCGTCTTGGCATCATCCAGTAGCGATAGCAGTTCCGCACATAATTGGTAAGTGACCAGTTCTCATCGCAATGATTAGGGATCCTATCCACAGTGAGCCGGAACAATTTCTCAAGTACAAAGAAAGGAATCTGGTTCTCCAGGAGTACCAAGTCGTTTTGCACTTTGTAGAAGGTCATACTATTACAAAAAATAGGATCACTTTCTGGTACCTGTTTTTTGAAATGCAATATCATTAATTAAATTTGTATAGCCTGATTTATCTGACAAATTATTTGGATTAATTTGATACTTACATCTTCAACAAAAGAATTAAGCTAGCCTAGCTAACGTGACCAAATTTGGGGACCTTTTTTTTTCCTTGCAAATGGTACACGTTTGGCGAAGGATGTTTTTTTTTTTTTTTTTTTCTTGTTGTGGGGGGGGGGGGGGGGGGGGGGGGGGGGGGGGGGCGCGGTGTGGTTTGTTATTAAAAACTAGCAAGCAAAGTAAACTTCACCGCAAATATATTGTTTCATTTCAAATTTCAATGATCGAACACAAAATTCTGTGGATTATATGTTTTTGTTCCACGAAAATTGTACTCCCTCCGTCCCTTATTTATAGTCCGGTATTCCATTTTCGGCTGTCCCTTAATAAGTGTCTATTTTGTAAAGTTAGTGAGTAAAAGTTGATAAATTATCTATTTTGTCCCTAAAAGTAGATTTCATTTTGAAAAGTAAGTAAGTAAAAGTGTAATGATGATGGGTAAATAGGGAAAGCGGAGGAAAAAATTGATGTGAAAGGTATAATGATGATATCTTTTTAATAAGTTGGAGTTACGAAACAGGACACTTAAAAATGGACGGAGGGAGTAATAATTAGGTGAGTGGAAAACTTGATTAACGAGAAAAATATTCGTTGCACAGTTAGATTACACTTAATTGTACTTCACGAGGAAGTATAAAGGGAATAATCCCTTTTAAAAACTAGAATTTAAAAATATTAGTATGTTCGTAAGTGGTTTCAATAACAACGGATGTCACCTACCTGCACCATATATATAAAGAACAGATTTAACCAGCAAAAAATGTCGTGTTTACAAAAGTTAAACTTGCTCAAAAAGCCCTATACACTACCAAAAGTATTGAAAAAAGCCAAGAGTACGTTTTGTCTAGCTACTAATAAAAGGGCTTAATGACCTTTTTGGTCTCCGAAGTATTTCCGCCGTGCCACTTTGGTCCCCAATATTTCAATTGCTAACATTGCATCCCCCAAGTATCAATTTTGTATTTAAAAGGTCCCTACGGCTCACGCCGTTCCTTCCCTCCGTCAAAACCAAGGGCAAAGTTGGTATTTCACCTCAAAACGGTGTCGTTTGGTTGGAAGAAACGGCTTTTTGACTTTTTTGGTCCCCAAAGTATTTCTGTCTTGCCAATTTGGTCCCCAAAGTATTTCCGTCATGCCAATTTGGTCCCTAATATTTCAATTGCTAACATTACATCCCTAAAGTATCAATTTTGTATTTAAATGGTCCCTGCGTTTCACGCCGTTCTTTCCCTCCATCAAAACCATGGGCAAGGTTGGTATTTCACCTCAAAACGGTGTTGTTTGGTTGGAAACATAGATTTTTCTTTTTCATGGTTCTCTTAGGGTTCTCATTGAAAGCCTTAAAGTCAAAAAAATAATTATAACTTTTTAAGATAAAATGATCAAAAAATTAGGATTTTCGCACCGGTTCAAACAGATTGAAAATTTGAACACTTAATTTTTTCACCAAAGCCTAAAAAAATTAAGTGTTTCAATTTTCAACCCGTCTAAACCAGTGCGAATATCTTAATTTTTTGATCATTTTATTCTAAAGAGTCATAATTATTTTTTTGACTTTAAGGCTTTCAATGAGAACTTAAGAGAACCATGAAAAAGAAAAATTTATGTTTCCAACCAAACAACACCGTTTTTGAGGTGAAATACCAACCTTGCCCATGGTTTTGATGGAGGGAAAGAACGGCGTGAAACGCAAGGGACCATTTAAATACAAAATTGATACTTTAGGGATGTAATGTTAGCAATTGAAATATTAGGGACCAAATTGGCATGACGGAAATACTTTGGGGACCAAATTGGCAAGACAGAAATACTTTGGGGACCAAAAAAGTCAAAAAGCCGTTTCTTCCAACCAAACGACACCGTTTTGAGGTGAAATACCAACTTTGCCCTTGGTTTTGACGGAGGGAAGGAACGGCGTGAGCCGTAGGGACCTTTTAAATACAAAATTGATACTTGGGGGATGCAATGTTAGCAATTGAAATATTGGGGACCAAAGTGGCACGGCGAAAATACTTCGGGGACCAAAAAGGTCATTAAGCCCTAATAAAAGAGCTGATGCTTTAAGCTTCCTTACCTCAAGGGTACGACATCTGTAGAGAAATTCGAGGATGAAACAACCATCGACCAACATCATTTCCTCATCCAGCGTAACTTCTTCTGCGTAGTATTTCTTTGCATTGTCTAACGATGTCTTCATTTCCGCTAAACATTCCTGTAGCACCCTTAACTTTGTCTGTTCTAATTCTTGCAGGTCCTTCATTCCATCGGTCAACCGAGACAGTAGGTAATTCGTGTAGCTCAGTTTGACGTGTTGCAAGGGTGTTTGGAGGTGTTCATCTTCTCGGTGAAGAGGGCCAATAGCGATGAGGCGAGGGGTGTAGGCTCTTTCGTTCAGCATCCGAAGATCTTCGGGCACCCTGAAAATGCAAGCTGAGGAGAAGAAGTATTCAGCTTTCTCGGCACCTTCACTGATTTTTCCAGCGATGGTTGATGTAAGGTGCTGAAGATCCTTCTCATAGTCGTTCTCCCATTGACTCATTTCAGTTGGGTGGGTTTCCATTTGATCAATGAAATAAAGAAGCTGTTGTGTTATACTTGGTGGGTGAGGGTTGGGTGATAATGGTTTTGGATTTTCTATTTGGGTTTGAGCAAAACATAGACCCCGGCCATCTACATATAGAAGGCTCACAGTTTATCCCGTACAAAATTATATTGACGGGTAGAATGATTATATTGACTGGTTGGCGGTAGCTGACCTGACCATCAATTTCCTAGTAATTTCATTTATCCCGTAAAAAATTTATTATGGTAGTAATAAGTTTATTCTTCTGTTGATTTTCTCACACATCACATAACTACTACAAAGTGGTCAGTTACTGAGGTACATCCTACACGCACTTCACTCAAAAAAACGTCAGAATTAGGTTTAAAACTTGTACTTATTAGGAAAGTTAATGATAGCTAGACGCGTAAATGTTCACATAAACGTCCCTAATTTATCATTGCTAATTCTATTTATTTTATTATTTAATATTTTAATGCTCTATTTATGTATTATAGATATTTTGGAGAATAAATTGGAATACATTCCAAGTCTTGATTAGAGCTACAAAAATTGGGGCCTTAAAAATGTTCCGACTATGCCGGTGATTATAAAGGTGTAATTGGCGGCCGAAGAATAGAAGTTATACATGTTTTTATGGTGGGCCAAAGGGCTACTATTCATTACTGCTTATTTTGACTTGGACTGCCTGGCCCACGATTTTGACGGGCAATAGAAGATTAGTACTTTTCAATGAAAAGAGTCGAAGAACGGGGGCGGCGGAAAACAACCACCGAACCACGGGCATTGAACTAAAGTTCTGACTACCGTTTCAGACAAGGTATCGATTTTTTTATTTGTACGGTATGTATCGGTACCGGTTAGGTACCGAATTTCTTTTCCGATTTACCGCAACTACAATTATATATAATTATAACTCAAATTTTTTTCCATACCATTCAATTCCTTCTATAATAAATAGTCATAAGTAAATAAATTTCAAGTAATTGACTTTTCCTCTTTCTAACAAACCCATTCATTCTCTTCCTTTTTTAAATCGGAAAATTACTCCACTTGCACCACTTCCATTCCCAAACCATGTGCTAAAATCACTAGTTTTGTACACATAAAACAATCCATAGCTTTTTTTAACTTTTCCCAATTCAACTTAAACACAGACTCTCTCTCTCTCCTCAGACAAACGGAAAACCCAGATGAACACCCGCCTAAGTCTTCCTCTCTCTTTTCTCTCTCTCATACTTACATTCTTACACGGTTATACCACTCCCTTTTCCTTAAACGGTGGGACGATCTTATTTCATCACCCTTCAATTCTATGCTCTGTAGGATTTTATAATAAACTCTAAATCCAAGATCTCAAGTCAAACCATTGAAAAAAAAATACCGGATGCGTACTTGTCACAATGGATGATGAAAACATAAACCTTATTGTGTGGTTGTTAGTCTTCCGTCTCCAAAACTCTTCTCTTGATCTTAACTTTAGTTTCACATACGATAGGATGGTATGAGAAAAGAAGCTAGGGTTTAGAGTGGGGACCCTGACCACTTATTTATAAGCCTCGGTTCCATCATAGCTCATCATAATAGATGGAACCATATTGGGCCATTTAATTGGTCTCTACATATAAAATAAGCCCGCACTACTTAACGCACGTGATATGACCCAAATACGTGCTACTAGAGACGTGTCAATTACCCGAGTCACATTAATTGAACGATCACAACCTTATGGGTAATATCGATATCACTCAAGCTTTATTCGACAACATACAATATTTAATTTTATGATCTATGTAGGCTTACTAACAGAAAATTACTAACATTCTCCAAGTGGGTTGTATTCTGTATTATTGAGAGGGATTCCAATAGAAAGATCTATGTAAGTAATCACTTCCAGCCACGGTCGGATAAGCTAGAGAAGACCATGAGGGGCTACTTTTTTTTTCGATTTCCTCTTTTCTCATTTTTTTTTCCCTTCTATTTCTCCATTTTTTCCATTGCCTGGTGCGAAATGGTACTGTTTTGCAAAATTCCGGCCGAAAATCGCCGGTATCATCTAGGCTGGTATTGTCCAGTATTTCAGGTAAGGTCCGGTATTAGAACCGGGGCGGTATTAGACGGTTATAGTACTATTTTTTTATCAAACCGGTATGCACCGGCCGGTACGGAATGGTATTCACACTATGCATTGAACAGAATAAAGAAGAGAGGGTTGCGCACGACGGTGGACTTTTTGACAGCCGATCAATTTTTTGACTTTTCTTTTTTGTTTTTGCTTCACGTTTCGATGCTTTGCTCAATAATTCGCACTCTGGTAATTCGTATGAATTTTCGTCCTTCATTAAAGTTGTTCGATGGAACTTGTTTAATCTATTTCTTCTATTTATTTCTTATTTGAAAGCATGTTTCAAATTAGGATTTCTTTCGTTTCTTGCGCAATGATTAGTAAGTCGTCGTATAGGCAGGGTAGCGGGGTAATTAGCATATCGTGGCCAGGTCGAACATATCTTGCGCCTATTTTGAAATAAAAATAAAAAGGCAATTTTACGATATTAAAGAACATTCGTTAGACGAACCCGGGTATCGTCGGAATCCATGTGAACGGGGGAACAGGGTCCAAAACACATTTTTCGCTGCGCATGAGTGAACGGCGACTTTAAGGATTCACATCTTTTGGTGTATCTTTTTCTCAGTAAAATTGAACGTTTTAAAAACACTAAATGTAGCAGGTTAATCCGGACTTGTTGCGAGTGCTATGAATCCAATGACCGTGCCTCCTTTTTAATTCTCGAGAAGAACTTGTTATTTCTTAGCTTAATTAAATCACAATCAATCGACAATTTGTGGCTACCTAAGAGCCCGTTAAATTAGTAACCACCCAAGTATGTAGTCAGCACACATCACCGTCTCTGTGGATTCGAGTCTGGTCTTACCGAATATTGTGCTAAATCGGTCTTCGCCTTACGCTTGGGACAACCCATTAATTTAGGACTAGAAAATCGTTAAGCAGTTAACATAAATTATCAAACGAACGAATTGCTTAAATTTTGAACACGTGTACTTTTTTGGTAGTAATTAAATGCTTCTTTTGTCCTCAAAAGATCGTCTGGTCTACCAGACGAGGGCCGGAAACAATGCATTTTGGTTCAAAAAAAATTAATTTTTTTTCTAAGAAGATGCTAGATGTCAACGAGTTCTTTTAATTATATAAAAAAAAGTTTGAAATTTTCAAATAGAAACACAACATTTTAAATTTCAGTATAACGGACCGGATATTCTACTCCCAAAAATTAAAAATTTTGATTAAGCACTTACTACTATCCAACTGAGCTAACTTTTTATAATTTCCTAACAAATCATTTTATACAAAATACTATTCCTTCCATCCCTTTTTAAGTATCCTGCTTTGTAACTCCAACTTATTAAAAAGACATCATCATTATACCTTTTACATCAACTTTTTCCTCTATTTTCCCTACTTACCCATCATCATTACACTTTTACGCACTTACTTTTCAAAATGTAATATACTTTTAGAGACTAAATAGGCAATTCACCAATTTTAACTCACTAACTTTACAAAATAGACACTTATTAAGGGACAGACCAAAATGGAATATCGGACTATAAATAAGGGACGAAGGGAGTAAAAGATTTTAATCATCAAATCAGCTCTCATGAAATATTGCCATTATTCCCTTCGTCTATTTTTAATTGATACTCTCTTAAGGAAACATTTGATAAGTGTCAAAATATACATATTTTGACCATCCATTCTACATTTATTAGTCTCTTATTTTTGTTAACTGATAGGCGCGTCAATGCTCACATTAGCGCCCTATAATTTATCGTTGTTAAGTCTATTTATATTGTCAATCGGAGTTTAATGCTTAATTTTTGTATTGTAGGTATCCGGAGGATTTGATAGAAAAATATTCAAATTGAAAATATTAAACGGTGGTTGATACTTCAGCCGTTGAAATTTAATTGGTGCAAAGCTAGTCCGGAATTGAAGAAGACAAGTCTAATGGGCACGAGCACATGTTGCCAACACATGCCTTCGGTGATGGATTTGCAACTAATTTAATTGGGCTTGGACAAAAACGTGAAAGAAGAAATTGAATTGGCTTGGCTGCTTCTTTACTAGGTGGGCCCATGAGGTGTAGTGGGCCCATGAGGTCACGCTGGGCGGCAGTATTACGGTATATAAGGAGGAGGAAGAAGGGTTTCGAGGGGATAGATTAATGGGGACCGGGGGCTGGCTGCCGTGGGAAAGTTACGGACGAAATAAAAGAAACACGGCTGCCGAGACATTTCTTCTGTTGATTTTTCTTTCAAGTTATTTCAAGTTTTGTTCAATTACTCGTACTCCGGTAACTAATTTTAATTTCTGTTCTTTATAAAAGTTATTCGCTTGTTTTGATTAATTGATATTTTTCTGTTTATTTTTATCTCGCGCAATAGAATGATGTTTCAAGTTATAGTTTCTTTTGTTTCATGCATTATGATTAGTGAGTAGTTTAGGTAGGGTCGCGGGGTGATTAACACACCGTGGCCAGTTCGGGTACTGCTTCTATTTTCAAACAATGTAAAGACGATTTTTTATTGGAAAAATACTTTCCGCGGACGAATTCGGACATTGTCGAAGCCCATGTAAACGGGGGAATGGGGGTCCAAAACTCATTCTCCGCTGCGCATGGGTATACGGCGACCATCGGATCTCGCATCTTGCGGGGTATCTTTTTCAATATAAAGTTGAACGTTTTTAAGAACATCGAATGAAGCAGGTTAATCCGGACTGGTTACGAGTGTTATGAATCCTACGACCATATCTCCTTTTTAATTATTTGAAAAGTATAATCAATTTTCTATGTTTTAGTTAATCTCAACCAAAACGACAAGGGGTGGCTACATAAGAGCCCATTTAAATTGTAACAACCCGAGTTTTGAAGTCAACACACATCACCATCTCTGTGGATTCAACTCCGGACTTACCGGATATTATGATACGTCGGTCTCTGCCCTACGCTTGGGGCAACCCATTATTTTAGGTTTAGGAATCCGTCAAGCATTAACTGATTTTGATTATGTGTTTTTATGTTTATAGATTGCTCAAGCCCTTTGTCCGAGACTTTAGGTAAAAAGAAGAATTTATAGAAGTTCTATATTAAAAGTTTAATTTAACTACTCGCACTCTGGTAACTCATTTTTTTTTGATAAGCCTCTGGTAACTCATTTTAATTTCTGTTATTTATAAAAGTTGTCCGTTGGTCCTTATTTAACTTAGATCTTTTGTTTATTTTTCATCTCGCGTTATAGAAACATGTTTCAATATACGATTTCTTTTATTTTATGCATAATAATTAGTGAGTAGTCGTTCGGGTAGGGTTGCAGAGTGATTAACACGCCATGACCAATTCGGCCCACTGTTCCTATTTTCAAATAAACAATAAAAAAAGTAATTTTAGATTATAAAAAAACATTCGTTAGACGAAACTGGGCATTGTTGGAGCCCATGTGAACATGAAAACAGGGGTTAATTCAAAACCCATTCTTTGCTGCACATGGGTAAACAGCGACCATTAAGGTTCGCATCTTGCAAGGTATTTTTTTTTAGTCTAAAATTAAATGTTTTAAAGAACACTGATTGGAGCAGATGAGTACGGGCCGGTTGCGAGTGCTATGAATCCTACGACCGTACCTTTCTTTTAATTATTTGAAGAGTCCAATTAATCAATTTCTAGGTTTTAGTTAATCTTAATCAATCGACAAGGGGTAACTACCTAAGAGTCCGTTTAAATTATAACAATCCGAGTTTTAGTCAGTATACAATACTGTCTTTGTGGATTCTACTCGGGACTTATCGGATATTGTGCTACGTCGGCCTCTGCTCTACATTAGGGGCAACTTATTAATTTAGAACTAAAAATCGTCAAGCAACATCATCATTATATCTTTCATATCAACTTTTACTAGGTTCGGGATATTGCGAAGATTTTGACGGGAAAAAAAGCGCGACTTCGAATACTTGGATGGAGAAATGTGGCGTGGAAAGGGATATTCGATCGGCCTGGTGAAGTCTGACGTCTGGAGGAAGGAAGAAAATTCGCTTTTGGCGTGGGTTAATTAGAAATTAATTAATGAAAGTTAAAAGTGTATTAAGTATCCAATCACAAAATTAAATCTACAGATTATCATTAAATAGATCTTGTGATTAATCTAAACTTGATAAGTACTCCTAGGTTCGGGATAGTAAAATATGGTTTGACCCTAATCTGCCGGTGAGACAACGCTAGTCACGGGAAATTACTTATTGTTCCCGGAGCACCATCACGTAGGCCCCGTTCAGTTGCCAGGAAAGGATGGGAAAATTAATTTTCCCATAACTTTCCTAGTGTTCAGTTGGCAGGAAAATTCTAAGACTTACCAATTTAAGTTTCCTGCAGGAATTACTTTCCTGCGAAAGTGATCCTGCAAAAAATACAGGATTTTGCGTCGCGGGAAAAGGAAAATGAGTGCACACTCACAAAATTTTCTCGAAAGTTTCTTTTTCCTGACAAATGAACAACTAAACCTTAATTTTTCTTGCAACATTCTTTTGTCAAATGAACACTCACAGGAAAATAATTTTCTTTTTCTTTTACTTCACCTCACTTCACTTTTTCTGGGAACCAATTTTCCACACAACTATCTCGACAACTGAACGGAGCCGTAGTGTTCTACGGGTCTTCTCCGTCGTACATGTCAATCCTTTGATGTGCATGGCAATAAGAAAAAAGTTTTCATTGATTTTTTTCTTCCGGCCCGTTCATCGAACGGGTAAGACGCTAGCATGGATAAACAAATTTGTGAAGTGTGGACAAATAATACTCCAATGTGATGTCTCTTTCTTGGCCCAGATAAGGAGTACTTGGCTGGAATGACTACCAGAGATAAGTGGTTCATAGTATTCCTAGAGATAATTTTGTTTTTCATTTTCAGCAATGAAAACAAACTGACAGAACGGGTTCACTAATACCACACCCCATGTCGGATTTTGCATCGCATGATGTTTGATGACACCGAGTTTTTTTTTGGCCGAGCAAAAAAAATAATGTAGATTTTTCTTTTATGTTGTGTGAGACATACTTATGGTCCACATATTTTAAATTCCAAGTATTTTTTGTCGCTTTTCCTATCAAAAATATTATAGCCACCCACAATGTATTATACACTTGAAAACACGTGCACGCACAAAATTCCAAGAGACCCACTCTGTGCAGTATGCATGAGGCCCTTGTGCATTTAGTATGGTGTGTTCTGTGCGAAATGGGGGAAATTACTGTTGTGCACAACATGGTTGAAAGTTTTCCTAGAGATCGATATTTTGTTTTTCATTTTCAGCAATGAATGATCGAGTCTTGTTCACTGTCGAGATGAGATCCAAGCCGTAAGATCTGATCCGACGAATCGCGTTGTGCACAACAAGCATGTTGTTCACGGCTTGATACCATGGTTGCCTGAAGATTTATGATTCCAGATTACTCTACCTAGGCCGAATACGACAGTGGATCAGCCCTTTCTTCTTTTTTTTTCCTCGGCAAACGAAACATTTTTATAAATCTCGAAAGGGGTACATCGAGGGGAAAATGAGGATGAGCAAAACTTGCTCCGATCCACCACAAAACTAGAAACACATAAACAGAAACACAACATCCGGCTGGAGGCTGGATGTACATCACCTAAAACCCAACAGTTAGAGCTTCAACTTACGAATTCCACCAAGAAAACTTTTAAAATCCTTCACTATGTACACCTTGATTTTGAACTTTGTTTTCATCCACATAGCCACCTGAGTCTTGGTTTGGTCCCCTACCTCACTAGCTGACCGTGAAATATTGTTAAAAATGAGGTCGTTCCTTACAAGCCATAAAGACCATATGGTAGCAAAGAAAGTAAAGTGCTCCAATTTTGAGTCTGTTTCAATCAGTGCGAAAATCTTATTTTTCTAATTATTTTTATCCTAGAGGGTCGTAATTAATTTTTGATTCTAAAGCTTTGAATGAAAGTCCTAGAACTAAATGGAATTTAAGATGCCTTTTTTTTATCATCATGAAATTTAAGACGTTGCTCATGTACTTTTCCGCCCCTCTCACTAACGGAGGAAACCCAAAGTGTGAAACAAGGGAGGTCTCTGTCATTTTTCAAAATTGAGGGGTATTGTCTGCCATTATCAGATACCTCAGCCGGTCTGAGTGAAATTTTCCCTAAAATTAATGAATGGTTATGATTATTCTTGTGGAACCCAAAAATGGGCTCGGCATGTCGTATGTACATTTTCGGTGCTAGGTGTATCCCCCCATCAATAGCTTCTCGTTCAATGCTTCTTCTTCTTCTTCTTCTTCTTCTTCTTCTTCTTTTTGATAAGGATAATTTTTTTTTTTGTTATACGGTCAGAAGCTACCCATAACCCAGAATTCCAAACTTGCTTCCCTTGGGACTCGAACTTTGATTATCATTGAGGAGAGAAATAAAACTACCAACTTGACAAGCTTGGTTTCTGGATAAGAAATTCTCGTTGAGTGTTTCTAGCTACTTGTTTGGAAAGCATCTCCAGCACTTGCTTCATTCCTGGTCTTTTGAGCTCACGCAATTGCCCCAAAATCTTTCCATGGACTTGGATACGTACGATGTTGAAGCAAAGCCGAACAGAGCTGTTGCGCTTGAACAGGCTGAGCGAATTTGCACAACTGGTAAACTATAAGATTGGCTAATTACATTCAGAAACATTCCCTCAGATTCTAATTGAAAACATAAAAAAAAAAAAAATTGTTGATGATCGTCCGCATGGGATCATAAGAAATTAGGATTACAGTTTTCACTCAACACTAATTAATGCTTTCAAAATAATAATACAACACCGCCACACATCTGATCACACACATAAACAATGAGGGAAATGAAAACGTCCAAGGAGATCCCACAGTTCTCTCTTTTCACCCCACTAGATTTATTAACCCCACTTTGATCTTTGTTCCCTAAGCTTCATCCGTTTATGATAAAGAAATCGTGGACGAATTGGAGAACCGTCACGATAAAAATAATGAAGTCGACACAGAAAGCTATATATGAACGTCTACGGAGAAGCAAAATATGTGCATCTCACGCGTGCCATATTCTTGGGCCAAAAACGCTTGCTATACTCGGTGGCTTCGCGGCACGTGTCAAGGAAGTATTTTCCTGCAACGATTTCCTTGCATAGGTTGTTGAATAGATCGGTGGCGTCCTGGGTGGCACCCAAGCAGTTCCGCAGGACTCCGGCCTCTTCAAGCGTTTGGATATCTTTATCAGTGTTCACCCACTTTCCCGACCCTTTGTTTTTCTTTTTTCTTTTTTATTTTTTATTTTTTTTCTAATTTTCAATTCTTTTCTTTATTTATTTCATTTCCCATTATCACCCTTCTTCTTTTTTTGGTTAACTCATAATAAAAGAGGGCAGAATGTTTTAGTGTATGTGAGTTTTCAGATAAGTGAGGGAGAGTGTGTGTATATATGCAAGTATGTATAGTGAGTAATTTCTCTGTAGAAGGCAGGGGTGAATTATAGCTATTGGATAGAGGAATCACTCGAATCAAAAAATCGACATTTTTTTTTGTCCGCATCAACATTTCTGATTGGAAAGAGTAAAGGTAGTATTGGAAAGTATTGGAAAGAGTAATTTCGATGTCTTATCTTGACAAACAAATCAACATTTTTGTCTAATCTTTTTTTTGGTATTTTGTTCATACTCCAAGCATGAGGTGTAACCATTGCCTCTAATGAATCCGACGGTTTTTTTTAACTTCATGGTTTGCCTTAACTTTTTTCCATAACAATTTGAAAACATTTTCAAATTCTTTTGTTTGGGTATTTCCTTTTTCGGTTATTCTAACGGGTGCCTCATGGCGCTGGGTATTTCCTTGACGGGTTTTGTCCTCTCCTTTGGCACTTTGGTACAAAACCGTCATTACATGTTTTGTACTTTTTTGGAATTACACTTTTAATCCATCTTTTTTATTTTACATTTCTCATTACCCTATGTCCCAATTACTCCTTCTTTCCTCTTTTGACCGTGAAAAACTATCATTAAATGGGGATGATTAGAGCGCGGGTCACGAACAAATTTATATTCTCTGTTCTTATCCCAATTTATATTCTCTTGTTGTTATGCCGCTTCAAATATTTTTGATAATTTATATGTTCGGATCAAGTTAAGCACACATTGACTAATTCTAATATTAATTCCACCTTCCAGTAGCTGGAGCTCCAATTACAGCCAGAACAAAAAGATTTCATGGGACAATCTTTTTAGGGACGATCTTTTTAGGTCACTGGGGATGTTCTCACTAGTCAACATGTGAATCACAACTTTTTGACTTTGTCGTTCATCAAAAAAAAATCGCGTTTGTTAGTTTGTGCTAAATTTTTATGTGTTATAAATTCATGTTGATGAGAGGAATCGAAAAAGTAAAAAATTACAACATTTACACAAGCATTTTGACTTTGATATTTTCCAAAATATTTGTGTAAAAGTAATAATTTTTTTACTTTTTCGATTTCTTTTGTTGAGACAAACCCATAATATATAAAAATTTGATGAAAAACTAATGAAATTGAAATTTTTTTTTGAATGAAGACAACATCAAATACTTGTGGTCCATAATTTGTTGATTAGTGGAAACACCCCCTAAAAAGTGCCAACTAGAAATGTAAACTAAAAAATTCATGAGACAATATTTTTATTTGAAAATTTTCAAATAAATAAGGATGAAGAGTAAACTCGTCACTTTTGCCCATTACTTTTCATTTGCATAGGACAATCTTTTTAGGACTCTAAAAATTGCTAATTAGAACCAAAAGTACGAGATGGTGGGATCATAAGGTTGGGTTCTTGGAAACATAATTTATTTTTTTTATTTTGTGTGTTCTATTCGTCTTTTTTGAATTTGTTTTTAGTTTTTCAAGATATTTTTTGGATTAATCATCTGCTTTGAAGAGAGCAATCTTAAAAGTACAAAATTATAATCAAAAGTAAAAAAGAATCACTAATGACAAAAAAGTCTCAAACTGTCTTATTTGTTTAAAGTGTTGTCTTACTTGGATTTTTTCAACATCCATCCAAATTTTTATACTTTCCGATTCATCTCGTCAAGACGAACAACTAACCCAAAAAAATTAGGATGAAAAGCTAAATAAAAGTTACGAAAAGTAAAAAAATACATAAATAAGTTTCAGACTTATAAGTTTATAAGAACGCAACCATAATATAAGATGAATAAGTTGGGCTAAACTCCACGACAGGATTGTGAAGATGGCAAAAACTGAAAGTTAGTTTTCAAAACTTTATCCTGGAAAATGCGAAAGTTCATACAATTCTTCTAAAGGGTGAAAAGGAGAAGGCATTATGGAAAGGGGTAAATTATGTAACAGCAAGAAAACTGGAGGGGTTATTGGCGTTTTTACCATAAATTTTCTGGGGGAAATCACAGTTCAGTGGGAAGAGGGGTACTTTATCCCCAAGTCATGGACTACTTTTTGTGGAATTCCTCTAAACATTAAACGGAAGAAGACAAATTCCTAATACATGGAAGGGCCATGTTAAATGACTATCACGCCCTTTAGCCAACCCTCCTCCTCTCTTTTTCACTGTTGCCGACTTTCAATCAACAAAGTCTTCCTCCAGTCAGAATTTGGTCACCGACCACCGCATCCTCCGCCACTTTAACCATGACTTCAAAATCAAATCTTCATTAAAATCTTCTTTTGTTTCAATTCCTCGTTTTTAATTCGATGAAAGATCGAAACTTTTACTTTCTCAAGTAACAAATTTCGTTTTTTCCCCAACCCATCACCGCCGCCCATCACAGCCACCACATCCACCATTGCCGTTGTCACCCATCACCACCACATCGTCGAGCTCAACAATTCCAGTATTCCCAAAACAAACGGTTCAAACCTTCATCAACCACCACCGCGTCGTCTTTGATTTGGACCGAGTCAACTCGCACTGTTCTGTATTTTTTAATTTCAAATGGGTTTGTGATGGATTTACAAGAGGTGCAATGAAAAGGCTGGGGTTTTGCATAAACTAAAGTATTAGTACTAGTAAATTACACTTGCTTAAGTCTGTGAGGAAAAGGCTGGGTAGCACCGTTGGGTGCAATTCACTCAGATTGGAACGCATGGTCACTGGCGTAGAATTCGGAGAAAGATGAAGAAAGTATCAACACGAGTTAATAAACGATGCAACTTATCCCAAACAAACAAAATATGATTTTGGGACAAAGTTATTTAAAAAAAATATGATTTGGTCTTTGTTAATAGAAAAATTGGTCTATATTAATACATAATGTGGTTTTTTATAATTAATCACTTGCTCTTTTATAACTCAAATTATATAAACAGTCATATTATTTGGAACAAAATTCTCTAAAAAAATATAATTTGGTCTTTGTTAACGGAAAAATTGGTCTATATTAATACATAATGTGGTTTTTTATAATTAATCATTTGCTCTTTTATAACTCAAATATTGGGACAAAGTTCTCTAAAAAAAAGTATGGCATGGTCGATGTTAATAGGAATATTGGTCTTTACTAATATCTAATGTAGTCCGTTATAATTAATGACTTGCTCTTTTATACCTCAAATAATAATCAATTATTAGGGACAAAGTTCTCTAAAAAAAATATGGCTTGGTCGATGTTAACAGAAATATTGGTCTTTACTAATATCTAATGTAGTCCGTTATAACTCATGACTTGGTCTTTTATACGATAATATGATCCAGAGTTATAAAAGTGAGGGGGATTAAAATGGGTTTTCGCTGTTGTGCTGAGGGAGGATGAATTAGGTGAGGCAATTTAGGAAATTGAGCAAGAAGAGTAAAATAAACAAATTTTAATTATGTTTCTTTAGAATAATATGATCAGAATAATAAGATCTTCACACTGGTTCAATCTGATTGAAAATTGGTACAGTAATTTTTTTAACCATATTTTTTAATATATAAACGTTCTAAAAAAATTAAGTGCTCCAATTGTTAATCCGTTTTAACAAGTACGAAGATCTTATTATTCTCAACATATTATTTTAAAGCATCATAATTAACTTTTATCTCTAAAACTCTCATAATTAAGTACATGCTCTTTATTTAGAATCTTGTGGAACAGAAACATAATTATTAAAACCTTAAAGACAAAAGTTAATTATGCCTTTTTAGAATAATATGATCAGAATAATAAGATTTTTGCACTTGTTCAAATGAATTAAAAATTGGAGCACTTAATTTTTTATAGAACGTTTATATATTAAAAAATATGGTTAAAAATTAATTGCTCCAATTTTTAATCAGTTTGAACCAATGTGAAGATCTTATTATTCTAATCATATTATTTTAAAGAGACATAATTAAATTTTATCTCTAAAACTCTTATAATAACGTTTCTGTTCCATAGGATTGCAAATTGATAACTTAAAATTTTTTTTTATGCAAAACGGCGGGTAGGTAGCGGGTACTGTATTGAGTGGTGTCTTGTCTTGGAAACTATCAATCAGGGATATTTTTGTCTTCATGAATTATAAATTCCATGTATTGGGAATTAATATTTTCCTTCTCATGGCTTGTAAATTCCAAAAAAGTAGTCCATGAAGTGGGATTTATTTGACCCAAGGGCCACTGTTCCGTCATTTCCCCAATTTTCTGTACCACCTGACATACTTGAGTAGACAGTCCCTATAAAGGTCGTTCGGACTGACATTTACTCTCGGGTCAATTCCAACTTGATTGCAATATACTCATAAATTATTGGTTTTATCTGGCGCATGATGGCGCCCATTAGAATAACCGTTCCCTTTTTTCTTCTTTTGCTATTTCCCGTTGCCAAGCAGTTGGGGGCCACGGGTGGGGTCAGTTAAAGATTCTCTACAGCGGTGCACCAACTCTTATCTTTAAACTCTTTCAATTGCTCGAGCTGTCTTCTTTGACGAATTTGGTTTGAAAGGAACTCTATCTAACTCCTTCTAATCTTCTTTCCCATCGAAGTACGAATCTATTTTGTTCTTCTTCCACCTCTCCCTTTCTATCTCTCTCTCACTTTCACGGGTCTAACTTCTTCTTTATTGCGAATCTCAAGCTCAAATTTAATTTCTTCTCTCTCTCTCTCCCTCACGGGTCTGACTTCTTTATTGTGAATTTGACACTCAAATCTTCTTTTAACTCCTGGCCCCCCCCCCTCTCTCTCTATCTTTGTCACAGGTCTGACTTCTTTATTGTGCATCTGACACTCAAATATTCTTCTAACCCCCTGTAGACATGTAAAATTTCTAACCTATCACAAATCGCCACGTGTTGCTAGGGCATACAAATTGGCCAATTAAATGTCGCCAAGTGCCTACAAGACAAAGTCAAAGTTTCATGGACAAGCCAATCAAGTGATGCCAAGTGTTCGTGGTCAAAGGTCAAAGACATGTAGATGGACCAATCAAATGGTGCCACATGTCAAAATGACACAGTTATTATTTTATCAAGTCCGGCCAATCAAATTGGGCTACTTGATGAATAATAATATATCTCTTTATATATAATTACCTTTTTCTAAAAAGGAAAGGTAATTATTAAATTATTATTATTCCTTTTAAATTCAATAAATGAAATAATTAAAGAGATAAATATGGAAGGAGTCTCCACCCAAATCCTTATAAATAGAGGTGCTCCCTCCCATATTTTTTCCATCTGCACATTGAAGCACACAAGCTCTGAAGATCAAAGCCATCAAGCCCTTCAGAAGTCTTCAAGTCTGCATCCGACAAGAAGGTTCTTCAGATCAAAGCTTCAAAGCTCTGAAAAACATTCAAGTCAAGTCCACATCAAATAAGATGGTTCTTCATATCAAAGCTTCAAAGCCCTGAAGAACGCTCAAGTCAAATCTCCATCATCAAATCCAAACTCCAGAACTCTGAAGATCAAAGCTGCGAAGGCCCTTCAGAATCTTTCAAATCCACGTCAAGCGAGACGCTCTTTAGTTCAAAGCATCCAAGCCCTGAAGAACATTCAAGCCAAGTCCACAAGTCTGTCATCTCCTTCTACAAAATTGAAGAAGATCTCAAATACCGATTTGAGACCGAGCTCAAGAGCCCTCAGATCAACATCCACAAATCCGACGTCTCCTTCTGCCAAATTGAAGAAGATCTCAAATACTGATTTGAGAAGAAGCTCTAAAGCTCTCAAGTCTAACACCTACAAATTCACCATCTTTTTCACCTAAACTGGAGAAGGTCAAGCAATTCAACTTGAGAAGAAGCTTCAAAGCCCTCAAGTCAAAACCCGTCAAGTTGCCATCATCTTCGCAAAGACCGCAGAAGATATCGCCGTTCAAATCGAGATCAAGCTATCAAGCTCTCGTTTCAACAACTCGAAGAGAAGAATCAGAGGATTAATTTTCTTTGAAATTTGCATCAGAGATTGTAACCCTAAATTTCTCAAATTAATAAAATTGACTTATTCAGCATCTTTCCGTCTTTTTCGCAGACTCGAATTTTGCGTGATACAGATTTTGGCACGCCCGGTGGGACAATCTCTGCCTCTCATCTCTTTTCTTTCCCAATCAGATTTGAAGGTTACACATATTATCAAATATGTCTAGAGGAAATAAGGGTGCATCTTCCATGATGCCATACAAATCAAGCCTCTTATCAAGCATGTTGGGGGCAAAAGAAGTTGACACCAATAAGAGCGAACACGTGTTCCTACACCCGTCCATCCTCCGAAGGTCGAGGAAAAGCAACAAATCTGCACCTTCCTCTCTTTATGAAGATCTGCACTACACTGATGACGAAGTCATGCCGGTCATGATGGTGCAATCGTCTACTCTTGAGGAACAACTTGCGGCGTTAACCAAGACGGTTGAGAAGCTTGTGAAGTACAATCAACGACAAGAAGTTCAACTTAAAGAGCTTTCAGATAAGGTGGATCAAGTAGGAATGTCAAGGTGCAGCGAGAAGGAGTCATCTGAATCTGTGACCGAAGTAGCTCCACGCATCGTCCTCAAAACTTCGCTTGAACCTATTCAGCAAGACGTTCTCAAAACCTCACACAAAGCTATGCCAGAAGATATTTTCTTAGTCTCGCGCGAAGGTATTTCACACAAAATACTTAAAGTCTCAACAAACCTAGAGACTTCAAATAAAAAGATGCAAGTCTCCATTGATGGATCAATACCTGCTAATCAATTGAAGGAATTCATCATGGGGGCAATTGCTGAAAAAGATGCGAGGGGATCTCAAACTTTTCGATCATACGCCAAGCCGTACACACGGAGGATCGAACAATTAAAGATGCCAGAAAATTATCGACCTCCGAAATTCCAACAATTTGATGGCAATGGAGACCCCAAACAACATCTTGCGCACTTTGTGGAGACATGTAGCAGTGCTAGAACAAATGGAGATCTGCTTGTTAAACAATTTGTACGATCATTGAAAGATTATGCTTTTGATTGGTACATAGACATGGAGCCAAATTCCATAAACAGTTGGGACCAATTGCAGCGAGATTTCCTCAATAGGTTTTTCAGCACACGGCGCATTGTCAACATGACTGAACTCTGCAACACTCGCCAACAAGAAGGCGAGTCAGTCATTGACTACATCAATAGATGGAGAAGCTTGAGCCTCAATTGCAAAGATCGCATGTCAGAAGCCTCAGCCATTGAGATGTGCACCAAAGGGATGTGTTGGAGCCTTCAATACATTTTGCAAGGCATACAACCAAAGACTTTTGAAGAGTTGGCCACACGAGCTCATGACATGGAGCTTAGCATCTCAATTTCTGAAAAAGAAGACGACTTTTTTCAAGAACAACAAGATCAATGGCGCCAAGAAAACTCTTCTTCAAGTAAATTGAAAGCAAGTGGAGAGCTTTCATCCCAAGAGTCTGATTCTTCCGTTGGGTCACCAAAATCGGAACACAACGACAAAGAGGATGAAGATGAAGCAACATCGTACTCAGTCTTGACGATCTATGAGCCTTCAAATCTCATAGCTCCACCAAGTCAACAAGCTATTCTTCAAAGAACGTCAAATTCAAATATGCTCCTGGATACGAGCCTAAACTTTCTTCCATCTTCGCAAGTTTGAAGATTCTGCAACACTCCATGACGCATGAGTCTAAACTGCATGTTACTCCTGGCCCGCATGAGTTTAAACTGTGAATGGCAAACCAAAAATAAAACACAAAAAAAAAAAATGAACTACGTTTTGACTTGATCCCATTTTGGGTACGTAGGCAGCTTGAATTTTGAGCTCAGTCATCTGAAAACAAAAACAAAAAAAAATCCCTTTTGAACTGCGTTTGGCTTGATCCCGTTTGGGACCAAATCAAAGAAATCAACATGTGGTGGATCGTGTAGACGGATTGTTCATTTGACTTCTCAAAAGAACTGGTATATCTTTAGTCTCGTGGTTCAAATTGAGATTTCATGCTCTCCAAGACATCTTCTATGCTCAAACCGTAGACCTAAGGCGCTCCAAGCATTTGCCACATCAAAGTGTCCCGTCAAACTTCATGGAGGATGGTAGGAGGAATATGCTCGTTGCCTTGGCTTGCTTTGACATGAACTCTCCAGCTTCGTTGGTGATGGCAGAAGGTCGCTCTCTTGCCTTCGTTTGCTTTTGCTAAATTCCTTTGACTCCATGGGTGTTGACCGAAGATAGAGTCGCTCCATTGCCTTGGTGAGCTTCTATTGTGGTCCCTCCAACCTCATGGATGATTGCAAAAGGTAGAGTAGCTCGCATGCCTTGACCTGCTTTTGTCCGAATCCATCAAACTCCAAGAACGATGGTAGAAGGTGGAGTATGTCGCTCCCTCGCCCTCGTTTGTTTCTGCTGTGGTAACTCCAACTTCATGGGTGATTGGAGAAGGTAGAGCAACTCGCTTGCCTTGACAAATACTTTTGGCATGAATCAGCATCTGGCATGAATCCTTCAAACTCAAAGGATGATAGTAGAAGGTAGAATCACTTCCTCTTTCTTGTTCGCTTTTGTCATGGTCACTCCAACTTCATGGCAGGACCTTCCTAGCAAGATTGGCTTCAACACACCGATCAAAAGAAAAGATTGGCTCCAACTTCATGGCATAACTTAGGCAATGGCTTCAAAATCGTGGCATGCATCAAGGACCATCCTAGCATGGCATGTGCTTCTTGGCAAGGCATTGGCTTCAACATTGTGGCAGGCTTCAAGAACCTCCTAGCACGGCTTCAGCTGGCTTCAACACTGTGGAAAGCTTTAAGAACCATCCTAGCATGGCAGCACCTTCCATGCAAAGCATTGGCTTTGGCATCATGGTAGGCTTCAAGGACCTTCTTAGCATGATATAGGCTAGCTTCAATACCGCGGCGACCTCTGATGAGCTCTCTTCCTTGGCATAGTCTTGACACAAGAAATTTGCAAAGTAGCAAAAGCCACGGAGCCTTAGCCCGAAGAAGCAGCGGCCGTGAAGCATTAAGCTTGAAGAGGCAGTGGTGGAGCAAAGCTTGAAGACACTATGGAGCCTTAAGCTCGAAGAAGCAGTAGCACGGAGCCTAAAAGCTTAAAGACGCTGCGGAGCCTTAAAGCTCGAAGAAACTGCAGAGCATAGCTCGAAGAAATTGCGGAGCAGAGCTCGAAGAATCTGCAAAGCTCAAAGAAATAACAACAACGGAGCCTTAAAGCTCGAAGAGGCAATGGCCACGGAGCTTAAAGCTTGAAGAAGCAAAGCACTAAATCTGCGGAAACAAAAAGAGTCTTCAGAACATAAGAGCGAAATTTAAAGCATCTCTATTAAACGGAAGGTTATAGTAAGGTTCAGAATTTTGAGACAACTCTCTTGAGTAATCAGTGCCAGAGATCCACAGATTTTGTGCTTGCTGGTGCTGCAAAACAGGAAAGAGGAAACATTAGCATGTCCATCAAAAAAAGACGGTGCACTTGATAGCAGCACCGTAGTCCACTACTGGCAAATTCATTCGAAGCAAATAAAAGTGGTCCACCGCTTGCTTGATGTAATTCTCCCATATTTTAATCCATGCATGTTTAAGATAAGAAAATCATAAAGTTCAGTTTTTCATCCATGCATGCGTGCGGGTTGTGCTATTTCGAGAAAAAAAAAAGACTCGTTAATTTTGGTGTCACGAAATATTGTGGGTCTTCACATATTCGATGCAAAAAGCCAAAACAAGGTAGAAAAAGGATCACATGTTCTGATGTTTTTCTTTTATCAAAAGAAGGAACGATGTTTTTTTTTTTTTTTTTTTCACAAAGACTCGAAGCCAGAGGAAAAAAAAGGCAGAGGATATAGCCATATTCGGTTCGACGAAGAAAAGAGCCAAGAGAAAAAAAAGGACGCTACAACCTACAACCGACGGGGCATCACATCTGTTGAAGGGAAAAAAATTGTTCCTTGTTATAGGGCACAAGTGACATCAACACCTCAAAGAATGCTGTGTGTGTACATATATACTTGAAATAAAAAGTCAAGAACAAAGAGGACAAAAGAGAAATTGAAAGAAGAGAGAAATAGTTCACCTGTGATGGTCTGCCAATTCGGTGGGTTATTGCCGACTTCGGAAATCATAAGAAGAGCACAAGCTATTGCTCTTAATTTATAGATGTCGTGCATAAGAACTCCTGTTTAAGGAAGGAGATTTTGTCCTTACCTAAATTCATGAGTTCCCTTATTCAAATTAATTTCTCTCCAAGCAAAAGAATTAGGGCGTCAAGCACAAGCAAGGCAGGCCCTAAATCTATTATGCGTTGGACGGTCGGGCCTCTGTGTACAATTGCGAGGTTCGCTCGGACATAGCTTAATTGGGCTATTAAATTTCAATTTGATAGGCTAAAATATTTCATGGTGGATCAAACCTTAACTTACACAGAAGTTGGGTTTATCAAATTTTGTCGCTTCTGAATATGAAAAATTCAGTGTGTGAATTGATAAATTTTAGCTCAGTCAATGAGTTGAAATTTTAAAAATCAAAATTGACACCAAATGTCAAGCACAAATTATCGCCGCATATACAAATTTTCGGCATCAAATCAAGTCAAGTTGACATTTCAAGACTCACTCACTTTTGTGAATGAGCAAGTCTCGATGGGGCATCTGTAGACATGTAAAATTTCTAACCTATCACAAATCGCCACGTGTTGCTAGGACATACAAATTGGCCAATTAAATGTCGCTAAGTGCCTACAAGACAAAGTCAAAGTTTCATGGACAAGCCAATCAAGTGATGCCAAGTGTTCGTGGTCAAAGGTCAAAGACATGTAGATGGACCAATCAAATGGTGCCACATGTCAAAATGACACAGTTATTATTTTATCAAGTCCGGCCAATCAAATTGGGCTACTTGATGAATAATAATATATCTCTTTATATATAATTACCTTTTTCTAAAAAGGAAAGGTAATTATTAAATTATTATTATTCCTTTTAAATTCAATAAATGAAATAATTAAAGAGATAAATATGGAAGGAGTCTCCACCCAAATCCTTATAAATAGAGGTGCTCCCTCCCATATTTTTTCCATCTGCACATTGAAGCACACAAGCTCTGAAGATCAAAGCCATCAAGCCCTTCAGAAGTCTTCAAGTCTGCATCCGACAAGAAGGTTCTTCAGATCAAAGCTTCAAAGCTCTGAAAAACATTCAAGTCAAGTCCACATCAAATAAGATGGTTCTTCATATCAAAGCTTCAAAGCCCTGAAGAACGCTCAAGTCAAATCTCCATCATCAAATCCAAACTCCAGAACTCTGAAGATCAAAGCTGCGAAGGCCCTTCAGAATCTTTCAAATCCACGTCAAGCGAGACGCTCTTTAGTTCAAAGCATCCAAGCCCTGAAGAACATTCAAGCCAAGTCCACAAGTCTGTCATCTCCTTCTACAAAATTGAAGAAGATCTCAAATACCGATTTGAGACCAAGCTCAAGAGCCCTCAGATCAACATCCACAAATCCGACGTCTCCTTCTGCCAAATTGAAGATCTCAAATACTGATTTGAGAAGAAGCTCTAAAGCTCTCAAGTCTAACACCTACAAATTCACCATCTTTTTCACCTAAACTGGAGAAGGTTAAGCAATTCAACTTGAGAAGAAGCTTCAAAGCCCTTAAGTCAAAACCCGTCAAGTTGCCATCATCTTCGCAAAGACCGCAGAAGATATCGCCGTTCAAATCGAGATCAAGCTATCAAGCTCTCGTTTCAACAACTCGAAGAGAAGAATCAGAGGATTAATTTTCTTTGAAATTTGCATCAGAGATTGTAACCCTAAATTTCTCAAATTAATAAAATTGACTTATTCAGCATCTTTCCGTCTTTTTCGCAGACTCGAATTTTGCGTGATACACCCCCGACTTCTTATCAGCTTTGATATGAGTAACAGATGATTGTCGCAAGACAGGGTACAAATCTTGTTGGAATGTTGTCTTCTCAGTCCTTTTTTGTACTCGGTTTTTCTAATCAATAAAATTTTGCTTTTGCTGTTAAAAAAAAAAAAACAACAACAAATGTTGTACACAAGTGCATAGCATGCTCCCCAGGTTCCATTTTGTGCACGTCTGTTCCTTAGACAAGGCGTTCAAGGATTTGAGCCTTGGGCCCTCAAATTTTTCTTAAAATTAGCAACCCCGAAATTGTTAAGCCAATTACGATTAAACCCATACAAAAAAATGGGTCCTTTTTTTCAAAGAATTGTGATGCTTAAGAGATTCGTTTGCATACTTGCATTAATGGTCACTACTTTTAGAAATTAAATCTAGCACATCACATAAAAATATTAAGTTCGTTTTGGGCCCCCAAAATACCAAGACCGACCCTAGTTTAGTATATGTGTCTATAGCACATCTCTTTGTGATTATGTAAGATTGTCAAACCTAAGAGCATCCACAATGTAATAATCAAATTGAATAATTAAAAGTTACCACATCACTTTTTGATTATCCATGCCATTTAACACATTTTGGGAGGAACGTACTCAACTGTAATGAAGATTCAAACCTCTACCGTATTTGGAAGAACCTCTCCCCCCCTAAAGTGGAGGTGTTTGTTTGGATGGCGGCTTAAGACGAAATTGCTTCGAGATCTGTTTTGGTGAGCTGAGGATTAACTTTTGATGAAGGGGCGCAAGAGTGCATAATGCCAATTCTGAGTCATCTAGAGTCGGATGCTGTCTGATGCTTGTGTTGATATGATGTTGGTGCTGCTTGACTCGATGCTGCTGTTGATTTTCTCTTTGCTGAATTGGAAGCCTAATGCCAATATTGAGTCTTCTTTTTTTGAGCTATTAATTGGCTGGGGATATGAAAGTCTTATGTTTGCTGATATACTCTGTGGGGAAGCTTCTATCACTTGCTTGAACGCTTCCTATTGAGGTTTATATTGTAATTCACTGGGGTTGATCTCTTGTCAATTCTTGGGCTGGAATAGCATATGATTGTCGTGGGGTAGGATACCAACCTACCTGAGATTTTTTTTTTTGGCTCGGCGAACCTACTTGAGATGTTACTCACACGTTGTGATGCTATTTTTCTTGCCCTAAATCTTGGTGTACTCCATCATTGTGATCAATAAAAACCTTTTTTTGCCATTCAAAAAAAAAAAAGTAGCAGAAGCATAATCTCTATTTAGCGGGGCTCAACTAGATGTATTACTCCCTCCATCTCAAATTGGATGACAATTTTTTATATCTGTGCCAATTTCAATTCCTTATATCTTTCAATATGAATCTCAAAAAATATACAATATGGATCTTGTTTGATAGTTCTGGATTAGTTATATTATACAAAATTTTAAAACTTGTGAAAAGTATTATAGGCTGAAAGATATAAACAATGATAAATGATAAAAATTTCAAAAATTGTCATCCAATTTGGGACGGAAGGAGTAGTATTCATGACTACAAAGATTATCCTGTATCATAATTATATTTGTCATACTCAATTCCTTTTATGACAAAAAAAATGGTTGAAAATTAAAATTTTAGGTGTCTTTTTGCCATACATATAGGAAAGTTGGGGATTTTTTTCAAACACAAGGAACTTGAAAGCGATTCTACATAATTTTCTGAAGTAGGGATAGTTGGATGTGTCCAGGGCCGGGCACCCCCGCACCCCTTGTGTACACAAGCACCTAGCAGTTGATTTACTTGGTGATTTTGGATTAAACAAGTTTGATTTCGTTTGTTTCTTGGTTTTCTTGTTGTTGAATTCGCAGTTTACACTGGAGATTTGGGCAAAATCCGATTGAATCTTAAGGACTGATGCACATAATGCCCTAATACAAATCAATTTGCGCTTTGACATGTTAATGTTTTGTAGTTTCATAAGATTTTATTGAACAAATCCCCATGGGAACAAGGAAACAGGGGCAAGCCCCAGATTACATCAAACAGAAAAAACAAAGATTACACTTACACACTCCCAATCAGTACAAAGCTAGAAGAAAGTGAACTACTAACAAACATGCGACAGCGACAAAACCAAGCCATCAAGGCCACAATACAACAGCAGAGCCCAAACTTAGGCATTAAAGACAATCAAAAACCTTGAAGGGGGATATTCAAGTACTGGTTGAGGGCTGTCTTCTTAATATGCTACCAAGAACTCACATATCATCGCAATTCAGTAAACCCTCTGCATCGCAGCATCTACACCCTTCCTACTTGTGTTGAAAAATCTTAGAATTTCTCTCTTTCCAGCTATAGTAGTAGATAGTAGTTGCCAAAGATAATTTGTATAGAACCTGAGGAAGATCATCCCCCTTCAAAGTGTTCCTTATGTCATCCAATTGCTGAGCCAGAACACCAGGAGTTCTTGAAACATTGTTCTTAGCCATCACCTGCCTCCGCAATCGAGTAGAGTAAGGACAGGTGAAAAAAAGGTGTTCATGGCTCTCAGGGACATTACGACACTGAACACAGGTGAAAAAAAGGTGTTCATGGCTCTCAGGGACATTACGACACTGAACACACCAACTGATACCAATTAAACCCCAATTCTGAATTCTGTCCATGGTAGATAGTCTCCCCCACACAGCCATCCATTGGATGATACCCCATTTTGGAACATGATGCTTGAACCAAATAATCTTGCACCATGGAACTGTAGGCAAATGGTGTCTCAAGGCCTACCAACTAAACTAGATGGACAACATTACAGTAGCAGTGAAAGACCAGGAAACGTAATCCTCTTGAGTTGAGGAGGGCAGCTCGATTATATGTTTGTATAGCTGCAACTCTCTCTTGGATTTTGTTCTGCAGATTCTTGTGATTGTGAAGTGTAAACACAATTATCACTTCAAAGTACAGAGGGCTTTCCTCTGAAATCAGTTATCTGTTATGTGATGTCTGCTAAAACTAACACAATTTTTTAACCAAGCTACTCGAGTTTGAGCTCATGTTTGACTTGGTGACGCTCGTTCAAGATCAGTTTGTTGCTTTGACAAATAAAGCTTGAAACATTTTTAAAGCTCATTAAGCTTTCAAACCTACCACTCAGCTGTTTAGCTTATGTAGTGTGAAAATACAAGCTACTTAAGATTGACTCGTAATCGGCTTGATTGACTTCCATTTGATACCGGCTCCTCTAATAAACAAGCCAAGCTTGGGCCTAATTTTGAGACTCATTATAGTTTCAAAACAAACTTGAATGCTCGGGTGAATAATTAGTCCTAATCCTACTTGTAAATATTAATGTCGTACTTATCTCGAAGTAGCTTGTCTCAAAGCATCGATAAGAGATACTTTACACATATATGATCTCAGAGTTGACTGTGGGTGTTTTCTCGGATTGTGAGTGAATGTCCAGACTGAATGCAATTCAATTGGAGGAGAAAAAGAAGAGGGAGAAAGAACTGTTAAGAGAAATACAAACTGAGTCCTACAGGAGGCGGAAGCTTGCATGTGAGAACAACAAAGTTGCCAACAGGGAAAAGGAGAAGGTAATAGAAAAAGGGGGAAGTAGAGAATTATCAGATTGCCTTACACTTATTTATGCGGTTTTTGTTCTCTTGCTTGTAGTTGGGATTGTGGCAGTAGAATTTAGTATTATGTGTTCGGTACTAAGGCATCGATGTCATGGATTCGCCTACGTGGAGGGATCCTTATAATCTTGTCCTTTTTTTTATTTTTAATTTTTATGATGCTGCAACCTTAGTATTTCGACAATAATGACTTGACGAGAATTCAAGCTTCATGAATGTCTAGCGAGCAGGTTGTTATGGAGTTGAGTCTTAGTACAAATTTGGGAATATGGAAGTTCTGTGGCTCCAATTTTAAGGTGGATTCCCCACTGCCAAAAAAAATCTCATCTGAGGAATGCCAAATATTGTATATGCTAGCTAGTTGGGTCAAATGGAATAGATTGTGTTCTTTAATCTTGTAGCGTATGAGGAAACGGTAGTTTACAAAGAATTTTAAAAGCATTTTTATGTCACCAAGCGAATAGGCGACGTAGAGAAATTGCTCCATTGATTAAACATCCATGGTGATTAGTTTCACTTTGGATCTTAGGAATGTATGTCTTGTGGTGTAATGAATTCGGAGCTGTAGAATTGGGAATTTGTTTCTGCTCGCTAGAGTACAATTTGATGGCATATTGTTAGTATGTAAATGTACCTGTGCTTTTCTTTTTTTTTAATAGCTGGCCTTCTACATCAGAGGTTGAACGTCACAAAACCTAAGCTAGCCACAAAGACTTCATCAAATAATGAAAATCTAATTGGTGACTGAATTTTTGTGAGATACGGCGATGTCATTCTGCACTATGCCTGGGATTTTTTTGGTTATACGAAGGATATTCAGATTGGCTACTCTACATAGCTGTCAGAGGATTGCCCTCGGCACCACGCAACCATCAGATATCTCACCGTTTGCTCTAAGCGCCAAAGAGTAGGTTTTGCTCCACCAAGCAGCTAACCACTTGCTGGTAAGATGTAGGCATTTAAAGCACGTGAGATTTAGATTGTTGGACCAGTTTTTACGGACTTTATTGAGCAGCTGACCTCTGGCCTCTTACACCACCATTAGTGTCTGCGTCGCTATCTACTGCATATGCACAGAGAGAATGCTTGAGTTCTGGAGTAAATTATTCCACAGCAACTTTGAAATCTTGAATACTGAGATATAATCAAATCTTGAAATATAAGCCCATGCCACATCTTTGTTTTCCTGACTTGGATCCATATTGCAGCTGTTTTTGGAAAAACAAGAGACGATCCACGGAGAAGATAAGAAGAGTCACTGGAAAGCAATTGCAGAGCTCATCCCCAACGAAGTACCGACAATAGAAAAGAGGGGAAAGAAGGAGAAAGCAAAGCAGCCTTCCATTGCAGTGATGCAGGCCCCAAACTGGGCAAGCCCTTTCAAGGATGCGCCATGTACACGTGAAGCTCAAGCATAATCCACCACCCCACATGAATCCGCCACCATCACCACCTTCATTAGAAACCGAAAAAGTAGGCAAAGCGGGGCCGTCACCTCCTGTTGCAGCCAACAATTCTCAGTAGACCGCTGTTGTAGCTCCCAAGGGTTTAGTTGTTGCCTGAGAAAGGGAGAGTAGTTGCATATATGCTGTATATGATTCTCTTTGTGAAAAGCCATTAACCTAAAGTATGTTGTTGAGTTTGTACTTTAGATGACTTAAAAATGTAAGTGGCTTGTCAGTTTGAGAGAGAGATAGGGCATTTTTCTTTTGTGCTAAAGCTTGAGTCAACCCTATTGTACTGTAAATTGTTTGCTATGTTTCATTACCTCTGTCCTCGCAATATTTCTGTTAGGTTTGTTACTGGATCATCCTATAGTTCGAATGTAATTATTTGCAGAATAGGTCAATTGAGAATCCAAATGTTCTCCTTTTTGTTCATTACTCTGTCATAAGTGTGTTGCCTGACAATGACCTTGGTGGTAGTGCAGTTGGAGCTTTTTTTTTTGCTCAGCAAAACGAAGAATTTATTATCTCGAAATGGGTACATCGAGAGGCAAGCTTGTTAAGCACAGACGCTTACAAGCACAAGAGACATGAAAAAAACAGCGTCCAACAGAAAATTGGACCGCACGACACCTAACCAAGACATTACACTTTTACCTTTCGCAGTTGGAGCTTTGCTCAAGCTTTAATTGGACTTTCTGTAGATGGACAGTGGGATTGGGCCTCCAAGATTAATCGAGGTGCGAACCTTAACCTATTTTTTCATCGACTCTGAAAAGCCTGCTCATATTTATTTGTTCGACTCCTACTCCTATTTTTTTGTTTTGGCGAGTTTCGACTCCATTTCTGTTGGTTGGAATTGCTTTTAATCACGGAAATCAACAAACAATATCTTTGTTATACTTGGTAGTGTTTTGGATAGAAGTGGAAGAGGATTATCTGGGTTTGAGCTAGTAATGACAGCCGGCTGCTGGTAAGTATAGGTCACCAGGACCATGGTATCAAATTCGATCACATGCTTGGATTGGACCCAATAGAAACTGGAAAGGGTCTGATATCGATCAAGCATGTCAATGATTTTTTGGGAGTTTGAATTTCCAACTTTTATTGAGCTAACAAACGTACATAACTTCACCTTGAAAGGCTTTGAACTCACATGCAACACGGATAAGATGTTAAAGCAAAGCCAAATGGAACTATTGCGCTTGAACAGGTTGAGCAAATCTGCACAACAAAAAAGTTACAAGCACGATTTTAAAACACACAACTGTGTCCGAAACTGTAGGATGCAAATGGAACCGTCCGGATACAAATTTGCATCTCTTTCATTACAGATTATAGCCATCCACTGATCAGAAGCATTAATCCCTTAGAGATACTCTGCCAATTCTACTTGAAAAACATGGCAAAATGTTGATTATCCGAAGAGAAATAAGAGACTAGAATTACATAACACCCATATTATTACCACTTCTTCCAAAATAATACAACACATAAAAAAAAACAATACAACACACATTTGATCACACACACAAACAATAGGGGAGGAATGGAAACTCCCAAAGGCGATCCCACAGCTCTCTCTCTCTCTCTCTCTCTCTCTCTCAATATACATCACACAAACACACTAGTTATAGATGCACGTACAATACTAGTTTTTTTTTTATAGGCAAAAAATTTTATTAAGAAAACTTAAAAAAGGGTACATCAAGTTGGGGGAGGAGAGGAATCCAACCAAGGTTGGAAAACAGAGGACCAAGGTCCAAACACCTTATGGGCAAAAGTCCAAATACTTAAAGGCCTCAAAACGCCCACAATTGAAATAATAATCCCAACCCAAGAACCAAAAACCAAATCCTAATCCAATAAAACCTAATCACCGCCGCCACAAAAGACAAAGCAATCGCCATCACACCACTACCGACATCAACACACGAGTATACACATATAGTTAGCTCTTCAAAATATTAGAACACCCCACACACGACCTCCTAGATCCCAAACCCTTTAGAAAGCTAAAGAGGACCTATGCCGCACCCGGGACTCATTTCTTTGGAGAGGATCGAAAAGATTGTCTCTCAGTATAATTTCCAAATCCTTAGCTTCCTGTTCAATCATCTTTTTCATTCTCAATACACCAGCGTTGTCATACTTAATGCCTAACTTATTGCCTGCTATGATAGTTTCCTGAAGTTCCTTTGCAATTTTGTACCGCTCCTGTTCTGGTGTATCAACTATATAACTAGAGACTTCATGAGACGGGACAGAAGTTCCGCTCGACTCAGTCGAAACCAAATTTTCACCAAAAGGCTAGCTCCTATTTTTACCATTGACCTCCTTAGGCCGAAAATCCACCATTGAATTAATCCCTGCAAATTGAGATGCTCTGATATTGTTTCCAGAATCAAAGACTATGGGATCATTACCTTCATTAATCGGCTTCATTGGGTCAGTTACCATAGGAACAGTATACTCAATATCTTGTCCCCTTGGGGTTTAACTCTCGTATCTTCAGCCTCTTGGAAAAGAGAGAGAAGGCCCATTGAGTCCTCCACAATAGACTCCAAACCAAGAGTTGAAATAGAGTTGATATCATTTGATTGACAATCTGCAACTCCTAAATCTTCGCCAAAGATGGGAGAATCACGGTGACCTTCACTCCCTTGTTGAGCAAACAACTCCGCAGCCGGAGAGGGCTCATTAGTTTCACTCCCAGACACCGAAGTATTCACCTCATCTTCCTTGTCCTCCTCCGCTGCCTTTGATTCTTCATTAGAATGCAAGGAAGAAACTAGACTTACTCTAGGAATTTGTTTCTCCGTTTCATGAGGTTGGTCGCATGAATCTTCCGTCACTTTAACTTTGTCGCTCTTGCCTTCAACCTCAACGATAATCCACTCATCAATTTCCTTGAAAATATTAGTGGTAATTAGAATTTTAGCCTCCGCAAAGGATAACCTCATCATTGTTGATTCATCTGTAGATATGAATGAACCCCATAGTTCTCCAATAGATTTGAAAGAAATATTACTCCAAACATTAAGCGAAATTCCAAAACAACATAACCACACAAATCTTTCAGCGCACGCTGCTTGCCAATCCCATGGATTAGTTTCAGAGAACCACCTTTGAAGACAGCGCTCATTAATCATATTTTCCATTTCATCTTTGCTAGGACAAGTTAAAATCACAAATCGTCCACCTAACGCCTTAATATCAATATTGACTAAGTCCATCCCTGTCATATGGTCCTTCAATTCGTTGATTGAGATTGGCCAGTGTAGTTTTGCCACCGCACTGCGGTATAGCCACCCGTTACCCGTAGGTTTAAGTGACACCCTTTGACACCCACGTACAATACTACTTCCTACGACACCATCAATATATGTATATGCACACCCAATATTTTTTTTTGCTCGGCAAAAGGAAATTTTATTAAATCTCAAAAATTTTATTCAATCTCGAAAGGATACATAGAGAGGAAAAGCTAGGGAGCAAAATAGCAAAACTCAGAGAAAAGAAACGAAACAAAACTCATCCAGCAGGAGATTGGATGAAGAACACCTCAAAGATTACAGTTTTAATAATTGAATAACATCTAAATACCATTTGAGCTCCTCGATCGAATGCACCTTCATATCAAACTTAACTTTCATCCACATGGCCACCCTGTACTTGATTAAATCCACTACCTCCTCAGAGCTGATCGTCGCGTTCTAAAATATAGGTCAAATTTTGACCCACTTGATTTATTAACCCCATCAGATCTCTTCGTTTCTTAACAGCTACATTAGCCTTTTTTAATGAAATGCAGAACGAATCCAACCACGGATATGACAAAAGCAATGAAGCCAACAACGAAAGCTATGAACGTCCACGGAGATTTAAAATACTTGTGTCTCAAGTGCGCCATATTCTTGGGCCAAAAACCCTTGCTATACTTGGTGGCTTTGCTGCACGTGTCATGGAAGTATTTTCCAAAAATGATTTCCTTGCATAGGTTGTTGAATAGATTGGTGGCGTCCTCGGGGGAACCCAAGTGGTTCCTCAGGACTCCGGCCTTTTCGAGCACTTGGATATCTTTTTCATTGTCAACGAGCGTGTCCATGACTTGCGCATAGCACGAAACATGCCGCGAAACGTCAGGGCAGCACTGTTAAGGGCAATGAGGTTCCTGAGGTATGACTCCGTGTGGTCGTCTATCACGAGTGGTGGGATTTTGAAACGAGCCCTTTGACACCCCCGAAATAGGCCTTTAGGTTCACTGAACTTGAACTTGAACAGATCGTTTCCTCTATCGGGAACAAACTTGACTCCCGCACGGACGAGTTCCGATGCTGAAGGCATTTCTCTAAGATCAAAATCTTCTGCGTTTGTTTGAACATTGGCAAGGCAACCATCATGTAGGTTATGGAGGATATGAAGGATATGGTGGTAGTACTTGGCAGTACGGTGATCATTAATATTACCACTTTGATGAACTTCTTCTTCTGGTGGTGCTGTTGTACAACCAAAAACCCTAAGGACACAGTCACTGGGGCAAGTACTTTTGGCGCTTCCACTGCTCTTGGAATTTCGTAGGGGCCTCATGATCAATTTGCCATTGCAGCTCCGCACATAATCAGTGAGTGACAAATTGTTGTCGGGGCAATCCGGGATCCGACCCACAATGAGTGGGAACAATTTCTCAAGCACAAAGAAAGGAATCTGGTTCTCGAAGAGTACCAAGTCTTTTTGCACTTTGCAGAAGGTCAAATCGTTATGAAAAATAGGATCTGATCTTCCTGGTACCAGCTGCTTTTTGAAATGCAAAATCATTAATTGAATTTGTATAGCCTGGTTTATCAGCCAAATTATTTGGATTAATTTGATACCTACACTTCAACAAAAGAAGCCTAGCTAACGCGACGAAATCTAGAGATAAAATTGTTTTTCCTTGCAAATGGTACACATTCTGCGTGGAAAACTTTTTTTTTTTTTTTTTGGTTTTATTAAAAAACCTAGCAAGGAAAATACATTTCACCGCAAATTGTATCCTTTTCGATGATGTATATATACATTTGATTAATTACAAATGAGGAATCCTACCTATTTCTATATTTTCTTACACCAAATTAATGTACTCAATAAGCATTTTAATTTGGTGTAAGAAAATAAAAAACTAATATGTAAAAATATGTTTTTTGGAATTTGAAATTGTACGGATCATCGTAGGAGACATTTTAAAGTGGGGCGGAGGGAGTAATGTGAACTATCATCAAATAGTCATGTAATACATGTATATATAGAAAACAAATCAAAGGAATCATAGGTTAGCACCTAAGAGCATCATAGCATTGGACTCTTTAATGGGAAATGTGTGCTATGTGATAAAAAGGTAATATATCAAGTATAACTCCACTGTGTATCTTAAATGGTTTGAGTGAAGTCGGGACAGAGCTATGTTGGACCCGGGCCCCGGCCCCAGCTCTAGCTCCCCGAGCGTTTGAGTTTTAAATTTTTTATTTTGTATATACATGATTTTGAATATTATTGATAATTATTCGTGTATATCTACTTATAATTGTAATAATTTTGGTTCGATTTGATAAAAAAATTGGTTAATTTATATTCTCATTTTTTATAAATAAAATATAAGCACGTAATAGTTGAGGTAGCCTAAAGAATCATTTTAATGTATAAATGTAATGAATTAAAAAGTAAAATTTTTATAATATAATAAATATACATTTCGATAGAAAATAAATGTCTACTAAGCTAGCCTTCCTGGGGTTAGAATCCTGGCTCCGCCACTGACTGAAGTGCAGTTGATGCATCCTTTATACTCTCATGGACATAGACAGAGTTCAATGCCCGTAAGCATCCATCCTCCCCCTCTCCCCAAGTCCTCTAGGATAGAGTAGATTATGATTAGTGAATAACAAAAAAAAAAAAAAGAATTTGTTATTATTATTTTTTTGTCAGCAAAGATCACAAACAAGTCAATGATCCGAACGATGTTACCACCAAAAGCATGGACAAATCATATGCCACCAACACCCCGAAAGGGAATGTCATTACTCAACGTCACATATAAAGCATGCACTAGCAAGTATGAAGAGTATTTTAATTGAGCTAACTTAAAAAGGATGCTAAAAGCAGCAATATTTGAGGGGAAAAAGCAAGAGTAAGTTTCGTCAACTGATAAAAGAGACAATGCTTTTAGCTTCCATAATTACCGTTAAGTTGCGATATTGGTATCTGTAGAGAAATTCGAGGATGAAACAACCATCGACCAACATCATTTCCTCATCCAGTGTAACTTCTTCTGCGTAGCATTTCTTTGCATCGTTTACCAATTTCTTCATTTCCGCTAAACATTCTTGTACCACCGTGAACTTTTTCTGCTTTGCTAATTCCGGGTCCTCCATTCCTATGGTCAGTCGAGAGAGTAGGTGATTTGTGTAACTCATCTTGACGTGTTGCAAGGGTGTTTGGAGGTGTTTGTCTTCTCGGTGAAGAGGGCCAATAGCGATGAGACGAGGGGAGTAGGCGCTTTCCTTCAGCTTACGAAGCTCTTCAGGCACCCTGTAAATGCAAGCTGACAAAAAGATGGATTCAGTTTTCTGGGCACCTTCACTGATTTTCTGAACGATGGTCGATGTAAGGCGCTGAAGAGCCTCCTCGTCAGACCTATTCTCCCCTTGACTCATTTCAGTTGGGTGGATTTGGATTTCCGTTTGATTAACGATCGAAATATTAACGATCGAAATCAAGTTGCAGTTGTGTTATACTTAATTGGTGGTAGAGGTCCTATATAGAGGATTGGGTGATATTAATGAATGGTTTTGGTAAAGCTGACGGGTAGAACGATTACAGTTTTTTTTTGGATCGTCATAGAACGATTATATTGACGGGTAGCTGACTGGGTTGCAATCATTTCCTAGTAATTTCATTTTATAGATAAAAAAATAGTTTGAATTTTTTCAAATAGAAACATTACATTTTTAAATTTCTGTTTAATGGACCATAAATTCTACTCCCAAGAATTAAAATTTTTGATTAAGCACTTATTGCTACCCAATTGAGCTAACTTTTTATAATTTCCTAATAAATTATTTTACACAAAATTAGAAAATTTTGATCATCAAATCAAGAACCGTAACATGGCTCACCGAATGTAAGTCATGAAGTTACCCTTATGCATCCAATTAGGTAAGTGTGAACAAAATGGTTCTCATGAAATATTGATATTACTTTTTTCGTCCATTTTTAAGTGTTCAACTTTGTAATTTAAACTTATTCCCTTAAGATCATGTTCAATTCGTTTGTGAGTTTAGGCCTCTTTTGTGATTGCTTTCCTCTCTCCTTGGAGGTGGTTACCCATTCGGCCGTTCACCATATATGTTTTTTCATATCAATAAAAGTATCTCTAAAGGTTGACAAAAAAAAAAAAATTATGGTAAGAACCCTAGCCCCATTATATATTTTAGATAAAAATTAAATAGACATCCTACCAAAGTCATCATGGATTCCATGGAGTCAAATGCTAAGTCTTGGTCATTGGATGGTTCTGTCCATTGTCTTGGTCAATGTCAATGGTAAGCCAATAATATTCCCATTGACTTAGGACATGCTTGTCTTTGATCCAAAGACTCCACACATACTTCTTGGAGTAGTCTTTTTTGCCTTTTTCATTTTTGTCCTCCTAGCCTAATGTAAGTGTACAAGATCACTTTGCTCGTCTATTTTGGTCCCCATTTATTTACTGTTTTTTGTCCCACATATACTAGGTAATCGTTGGAACTAAACCAGTCATGCATCGTTTTCAAAATGTATGTAGTCTTTGGGACCAATTAATTATAAAGCAGAAATACATTTTATATCTGTATATCTATTTTATAATTAACCTCTGAATTTAGTTATTCTTTGAATTTGTAAATAAAAAGTATCTAACATGTGAATCTAACTTTTGGCCCTAGCAAACAAAATTCCTTGCTCCACCCCTAGGTGCAATGAGTCTAATCTAATAGGCGACTTGTTGGCAGTGTCGTTATTAGTGTGAAGAAAAATGAAATTATGTATTATTGATCATGTGTAGCTCATTTGAGGGCTTTGGATAACAAAAAGGTTAATAAATATTTTTTTTATAGGCAAAAGTAACATTTTATTAAGGGAATAGGGCAGGAGAATCCAACAAAAAGTTGGACAAATACAGCCAAATGGGACAAAGCCCAACCTCAAAGGGACAAAGCCCAGAACACCTGAGGGCCTAGAAGTCCAGATAAAACAAATACAAGCACAAAACCTCAAAAGGCCAAAAGCCCAGATCAAAATAATTAAGCTCAAACCAAAGAAAACCCTAAACCTAACTCACTAATTTGAGCACATCCATAAACTGCCGCCCTTTGCCGCCCACCAATTCTGACAGCAACCACCAGCCATAAACTATTGCCCACTAAAGAACCCTTTTTGCACGAAGGCTATCACGACCCAACTCCAATACGGGTCACGTGACCGGCCCGTGACGGAATCACCAAGGCCTCCAATGCTTTTACCATTCAGAGCATACTAAATAACAAATAAAGAGAAATAGCGGAAGCATCTATTCATACAACTCCAGAGTGTCTATACAACATAGTTAAGCATAATTTACAATGACAACTATTTCAGTACCACTTGTCTCAAAAAGGCATAATGCTTCTATTCCTTTTTACGGACGTGCTATTTACAATAGCTAATCAAACAATGCATCTGGCCCCCAAGTTGCTATCTACAATAACCTGGAAAGTTAGAAAAGGTTTTCATAAGCCGAAGCTCGGGTGAGAAACGTATACCAGAGTTACAAGTTTGACCATGGAAACACCTTACTTAGTAAAACAGTTCAAGAACTAAGCAACATTTCAAGTATTCTTATCAAAATTTCCAGTAACATGCATTTCGATCCATAAACTCAATTCTTCGGTCCAAAAGATGGACACTTTTCTTCTTCCCTTTCACTTTTGCACATTCGAGCAATAATAACATTTAACGGTATTTTTGTCAGTCGGTTGGGGAGCGACCCCATTGAAGAGTGGTAATTAAGATATCGTTACCCAGTGATGCCTGGCTACATCTCCTACCTTATTACTTTATGCCGCTAGTTTCATTCCACGTCCCCTAGCGCTCGAGACACCGTTCGAATGATTCATATTATCACAAGCATGTACTAAGAAGAAGTAAAATTCTAATTCCCAAAACATATTGCCATGGTCTATATTAACTGTAACACAAAAGATTTCTAAAGCATCCATTGCATGCATTTACATCAAATAAGCCAAGTAAAAAGCTCAATTTCTATATTTTCCAGCAAAAACAAGCAATGGCATTTCTTCCCAAAAATTCAGAAAATACATGTAACTAAGGTATACGCAACTCACCAAAATGGATGCGTCTAACTTGACGTGGCACCAAACTAGCCCAGGGCACTGGTGCCTATACAAATGTACCACAAATTACCACCTAATACAGTTGAACTTAGAGGTTAACTAATTTTAAATTAGGCCATCGAAACGGTATATAATAGACTGTTGTTATTTTTTTTTATAGTTCTAAATTGAAAGTAATATTCTTAACCTAATATTTCCTCTGAAACTATGGTACAGAAACGCATAGGTTTAAGTTAGAGCCACCATCTGTTAGGAAAAACGCTAACGATTTTAGCTGGGTTTTTAACTAGCTTAATCAAATTCCTATTCCAATCTCTTAAATTGAGGCTTATAATAATCACAGCATCATTAGCAAATAATCTACTCGAATCAATTAACGGCGACGTGTTCTGAAGCTAAACTCTTCACCGGAAAGGGTTTCACTGGTGAAGAAAATTTCAGGGGTTCGGGTGTTGCGTATGCAGGACGAGAAAATATGCGGTGAAGAGGTGAGAGAGAGTGGCCGAAGTGGTGTCGAGATGGCCGACAGCCATGGCTGCTGTTTCCCAGCAATACGTGCACTGTGCGTGAGTGTATGAGTTGTAAATAATTTTTGCCCCAAATCAACTCCCTTTATTATAAACAGTATACATATCCCTTATTACGAATTGTAGAATAGATTAATAGGAGAGAAAATTACCAGTAGGAACCGAAGAAATCCTCCGGAAAACAAACAGAACGGTGAGCGGTGGATCTCGACAAAAGGGTAGCGCGTAATGGGGTACAGGAGTCTCTCCCTTTCTTTACTCTTTTCATCTCTTTCTTTTTCTTACTTTGCTTTTGTTTTCTAATATGTTAATTACCCATCTATATACATCGGTGGAATAATGAAGTGAAACAGGAAAAGAAGACACCTGTTACTATCCTCATGACTAAGCAAATTTCACGTCCCATTAACGCGAACTCTGATCGAACGCGTTCGGATTTCATTCTCTGAAAAATCCCAAAAATTCAACACAGACTAATAATAATTTAAGGGTCATCATGACAGTGTCGGATTTTTAAGGTAAAATCCCAATGTTGCGAGACTCATACAGTGTGTTGGGTTCCTATTCGGACCACGTAACTAAACTACTGCTTCTTTTTTTTTTTTTTTTTTAAGAAAAGGCAGGATTTTACAAAGGCAATTAGATATAAACTCATATCAAAAAATTAGTTTTATTGAGGATTACAACAAAGCATTTCCTTGTTTTTCAGAATGACTTTTTAATAAAAACATTTTACCTATACTTTTAAGAAATCAATTTTGTCATAGAGCATAAGCAAAATCAATAATTCTAATTCTAACACAAAACCTAGCTACGATCACTTCTATCACCACAAGCGTTATCAATTGAACCTCAAATGGTAATACGCAGAGAAACGTTATCATTATGGCGCACACTACGACAGTAACCACAATGAAAAAGGTTTACGAACTTATACATCTCTATGGGCGAGACAACATTGGCTGGAAATTCTAATAAAGTATTTGAGCACCCTGTAAATGTAAGCTGAAAAGAATAAGGATTCAGATTTCTCACCGATTTTCTGAACGATGGATGTAAGGCGCTGAAGAGCCTCCTCGTCAGAGCCATTCTCCCCTCGACTCATTTCAGTTGGGTGGATTTGGATTTCCATTTGATCAACGATCGAAATCAAGTTGTAGTAGTGTTTATACTTGGTGTTAGATGTTTGGGTTTGAGCCAAAGACAGACCCTCTCTATATATAGAAGGGCTCACAGTTTAATTGGTGCACTCATATATGGAGGTGGCAAACGGGCGGGTCTGGGCGGGTTGAAACGGGTCGTGGGTCAAATATGGGCGGGTCAAATATGGGTCAAAATGTAAACGGGTTGAAACGGGTCGGGTCGAATATGGGTCAAGCCAAACCCAAACCCGCCCGACCCAACCCGTTTTCCTTTTTTTTTTTAAAAAAAAAAAATCCTTGTTTTTTTTTTCCCTTCCCCTCTCTTCTCCCCAAACCCGCACGACTTTTTTTTTTTTTTTTTTTATAACTTTTACCCTAATTTTTTTTGTAATATTTAAGATAAATCCTAATAACGGGTTTTTTTTGGGTTTTATCTTAGATGTTTTCAAAAATATTTGGATAAAAGTCATAATTTTTTACTTTTCTGATTGGAGTCATATATTTGCCCTCTTTTCAAAACTTGCCAAAAAAAAATAAAAAATTACTTGCAATATTCTCATGTGGTAGAGAGAAGGGCACGTGCGCGATGCACGCGTGCTTGTTCTATTGACAAGTGAAAATGAAAGATCCCACTCACATGAATATGTTCTATATCTTTATAAAATTTCAGAAGTACAAATTGAAAAATGAATAGCAATAATTCTTGAGAGCCACTTTGTTCACACTCGCCTTGAATGAATGATTGTAACTTTACTTCCATTCGGTGAACCATGCAACGGATCTTCAAAATCTTTTTTTATGTAAATTGATTTGTTAGGAAATTATACAAAAAAAAAAATAGCTCAATTAGATGGCAGTAAGTACTTGACAAAATTTTTAATTCTGGTAGAATTGGATAGAACGTAATTGAAGTTTATTTTTTTTAATTATTAAGTAATATTGATATTCGATTGAAAAGGAGTTTTGCTTAGTAACTACAAAAATTAATGCATAGAAAATAATTAAGTGACTTTGATTATTGCAACAGAACAAATTAAATTGCTCGTAATTTATGCATCTTTTGGTTCCAATTCTTTTTTTTCCTGTTCAAGTTTTCTGAAATTTACACATAGACCGCTCTTGAAGATTGGAATGATTTATAACGATTCCAAAAGAGAAATAGACCACTCATTAAGTTTGGAATGATTTGTAACAATTCCTAAAGAGAGAAAAGAAGAGAGTGCAAAACATTTATTCATCATTAGATTCCAAATTTGGGGAGAGGAAGGAAAATTTTGTTCTCTTTTTTTTTGCTCGGCAAATGAAACTTTTTATAAAACTCGAAAGGGGTACAACGAGGGGAACATTGAAAGCACACCATGCTTACAACGTTAAACAAAAGAAGAACAAAACAAACATCCATCCAACAAAGAGTTGGATGGAACCACTCCTCAGTCATACACTATACTTTCAACTTTCTAATTCCATCAAGGAAACCCTTAAAATCCTCCACTGTGTATACCTTAATATTGAATTTCACCTTAATATCGAATTTTGTTCTCCTCTTAACAACCTCTTCTTTTTTTTTCTTTTTTTTTTTTTGTAATTTTCTCTTTCTTTTCTACCCTATTTTCTCCTCTTTTTTCTTTCCTTCCACATCCAGCAATGGGCAAAACCTTCAGATAAAAGATGGAAAGTCGAAAAATAACTTTCATATGCATTCCAATTCAAGTTGTTTTCCGTAAAATGTTCTACTTCGTAACAAAAAGAGATACGAATTGAAAATATCATGTAAAGCCCCAATTTTTTGCCAGATCAAGAGTGATCGAGTCTTGATAAGAAGTTATGAAGTTAATTGTAAAGTACGCAAATGTAAATCACGGAAAAGGAAAGTATTCCATGAATTAAAGTAAATGAACTGTTATTAACATCCCTCTCGGGTTTTTTTCTTTTATTTTTTTGTTAAACTAGTGTGTGGTGTCGGGGCACAGGACTGCTAAATAATTTTTCTTCGTGAGACAGGGAAAATTATTCTTGGTGGCACCGAGAGAGAAATTAAACTGTAAGAAAAGAAGCGAGAGATGTACCTGCTGGATACTTTTCATGTGCGACCACAAATGTAGCCTACTATATTTTTAATTTCTTGATTTTCAGCACATAGGATAGTTTAATTTACTTGGCATGTCCAAATAAAAAATTTAAATAAAGACAAATCAATGAACGATAGAAAATATATATAGATCATTTGCAACTGTATTCACTAGAAACCACTGTTCAACTTAAGCAAAAATATTGCTTATTATTGAGACGAAACACTGTTTACACTGATTTCGTAATTTATGCATCTTTTGATGATTCAAATCCTTTCTTTTGTTTCAAGTTTTTTGAAATTTACATCTAGACTGCTCGTCATATTTGGAATGATTGCTAACGGTTCCTGAAGAGAAACAAACAGTGTGCTTGCCAAGCTTGGAATAATTTCTAACTATTCCTAAAGAGAGTGAAGAACATTTCTACATTGATTCTTAATTTGGAGAGGAAGGAAAAATATGTCCTCTTCAAAAAATTTTTTTGCTTTTGCAATTTTTGTCTTGCTTTTCTTACCCTAAAGGTGTAGGTGAACTCTCATAATTCATGCATCTTTTGATCCAAATTCTTTTCTCACGTTTCAAGTTTTGTGAAATTTACATCTAAACCGTTCATGAAGTTTGGAATGATTTCTAAAAATAAACCGCTCATCAAGTTTAGAATGAATTCCTAAAGAGAGAAAAGAAGAGAGCGAAAAAACATTCAATATTAGTTTCCTAATCTGGAAATTAAGAGGAAGGATAATTTTGTCCGGATGTCTATTTCTGTAGGCACCATTATATTCACTAACAAATGGCAACCAACTATTAAAACCGAACAGTAAATGATACTTAGATAAGGAAAGGAAGAAAAGGATGAATACATCTGAGACAAACCACATATATATTCTGCCTGAAAAATAGTTACACAAAGTGAAAAAGCAAATTAAGCCCCAAATAACTTTTCATCGAGCCCATTCCCTTACTCTTGCTTAACACACTAAAGACCATATACAACTGTTAGGCTGACAAAAGGAATATAACAAGAAGAACCTTGAATCGAACATGGCTGCTTCGTTGGGGAAAAGCGTATACTAAAGAAAAAGACAACTAAAATGTCACAATTTGGTAGTTCCGAAAATCATCTAACTCAAGACATTGTACACACAATTTGGTAGTTTCGAGCACTAGGACATCTTAGTTGTCGTCGACGAGCGTGTCCATTAGCCATGCGTAGGATGAAACGTGATCCGAAATGCCAGGGCAGCACTGTTCCAGGGCGATGAGGTTCCTAAAGAAAAACTCCGTCGTGCTGTAAATCGTGAGAGTTGGGATCACGAAACGAGCCCCACAGCATCACCAAAATAGGCCTTTAGATTCAATGAACTTGATGTCGAACAGACTGCTTCCTGAGTAATCGGGAACAAACTTGACTCCTGCGTAGACGAGTTCTGATGCCAAGGCATGCGTTCTACATTTTCACTAGGTTTCTTCTGTTTTCTTTGAATAAGAGGAAGCTAACCATCATGTAGGCTATGCAGGATATGATAGTACTTGGAAGTGCGCTGATCATTAATATTACCACTTTGAACTTCTTCTTCTTCATCCTCTCCTGCTGCTGTTTTTTTCTTTTTTGATAGGCCATCTTCTGGGGCACGCGCTGTTGTAGAACCAAAAACCCAAAGGGCAGAGTCACCCAGCGAAGACCAAGTTTTGGCTCTATTACTTTGGATGGGATTTCGTACGGGCCTCATCTTATAGCTATAGTACCACACATACTCGGTGAGCGACCAATTCCCCCCGGGACGATTAGGGATCCGACCCACAGTGAGTGAAGAACAATTTCTCAAGTACAAATAAAAGAATCTGGTTCTCCGGAAGTACCAAGTCATTTATCACGTTGTAAAAGTTCAAACTGTTACCAAAAATAGGATATGTGTCTTGTTCTCCTTGCATTTTGAAATGCAAAATCATTAATTAAATTTGTATAACTTGGTTTTTCTGACTAATTATTTGGATTAATTTAAAATGCAAAATCATTAATCATTAGGTGAAAAGACGTGCAGAAGGTTTATAAATTCAATACTTCAATTTTGCACTTGAAATGCATGTTGGCATTGTGAATCATCATTGTGTCTTAAACAAGATGTCACAAGTTCAATCTTGAGCCCCAGTAAAGCAAGCAATCACATAATTTTTTCCAGGGAAATTTATAGAAATGGTCTTCTTAGTTTCATTCGAATCTCATTTTCGTCCTCCAAGTATCAATTACAACTCTTTTGACCTTCAAGTTTGGTTTTCGTACCAAATTGGTCCAATTGATAACGTCTGTCAGCCAAACTGAACAGAAAAAATCAAATTAAGGGCAAACATCATCAATTGGACCTACTTGGTACAAATTGTAATGTCCAAACTGCCATCAATTTGATTTTTTCCGTCCAGTTTGGCTGACAGTAGTTATCAATTGGACCAATTTGATACGAAAACCAAACTTGAAGGTCAAAAGAGTTGTAATTGATACTTGGAGGATGAAAATGAGATTCGAATGAAACTAAGAGGACCGTTTATATAAATTTCCCTTTTTTCCATTTGAAGATGTATGTAGGATGAAAATCATGTAAAATATTTTTTCGTATCTTTGTATGTGGGTAACTTTATTTTGCGATGAAAGTGATAGAATTGGCCAGAAATTCGTCATAACACAACGAAAGAAATATTTGACGCTTATTGAGTCATTGTAAACGAGGAAAATATCTGTCGCTTATTTGCCATAAAAAACGAGGCAGTATAGGCGAAAAAATTGTTGGCAATCATATGTCTACTCGCAATGATGTCTATTGGTGACAAAATCTAATGATTTAGAAACAATATGTATTCATCACAACGTGACAATTTTCTTGTAGAGTAATTAGAACCCTGTTCATCTAAAAATATATGTCGTAACATAATTGATGCTATAAATTTTAGGCAGAAGAACTTATGAGGGAACAATGTTTGGAATGAGTACTGTTTCGAAAAAAAGATAACATAAATAGATTTTTACCCCTTTCCGATCTTTTTATGTTGACTAACGTGGTATATTCATGTAACAGATGATGATAAAAAAAAAGAAGGTAAAAATCTATTTAGCATAGATTTTATAGATTTTTTTTCCGGTTTAAAAAAAAAAAAACAGATGATGATTAAAAAAAATCATGTAAGCATCCTCACCTTCCAGTTGACCAAGAAGAAAATAAAAATCTCTTGAATATTTTATGCTGATCGTCAAATAGTCAAGTACTAATATTTTTATATATAGAAAATAAATCATGAGGAATCTTAGGTTAGGACTCTTTAATGGGAAAAATGTGTGCTAGGTGATAAAAAGCCAATATATCAACTCGATCAATTGTGTGTGTTAGGGGTTTGACAGGTTTGTTACTAAATAATGGCAAAGGATTACAAATAACAAAAAGAAAGAGGGCACGATGGCATCACGTCAATGATCCGAACGATGTTGCCACCAAAAGCATGGACAAATATGCACCCATTCCCCGGAAGGAATGTTATTTTTAATCTTCATATATAAACATGCATGCACTAGTATGAAGAGTATTTTAATTGAGCTACTTTAAAAGGATGCTAAAACGAAGCAACTGAGAGGGGAAAAACAAGATTTTGTCAACTGATGAAAGAGCTGATGTTTTAAGCTTCCTTACCTTTGGGGCATAGTTTTAAATCGCGGTATCGGTCGCCGTCGCGGTATCGGTCGCGGTATATCGGTATCGGGACATATCGGTGATACGTCGCAGGAATCAGGTGTCGCGGTCGTGAATTTTTAAAAATCATTAGCAACATGTATAAAACTTGAAAAATATACTTTTGCGGCTTTTTCCCCCAACATTGGCTTAAATTATCACATTTTAATTAATTTAAGACATGTAATAACCCATTCTCTTCATGTGAAATATCCGATAATCGCTAGCCACAACTAGTTTATGTTGGAACTTTAGTGTATAATTGTAAAACATGGTGTTTTTCCTCTAGTCCCACATTGACAAGTTACAAAACTCCTATCCACTTTAAATGAATTTGCACTTGAGTGGATTTGTAGATGAGGACTTAAGGAGAGGTCTCGTGCGTTCAGGAAAATGGGCGGCAATTTGAAAAACTGATTCGGAAACCAATTAACCAGGTGCACGTCACGAATTAATCGCGCAGGGGGGGGTGCAAATCCGGGATTTGAGCCTCGCGCACGCATACGGTTCAGCCCATGTTTTGCTAAAATTTTTTTCCCCCCTTCTTGGAATTTTTTTTTTTCCCCCCCTTCCCGAGACGAACCGGCCGAACCGGTCCGATATTTAAATCTATGCTTTGGGGTGCCGAGGAATAATCTGTAGAGAAATTCGAGGATGAAACAACCATCGACCAACAACATTTCCTCATCCAGCGTAACTTCTTTTGCGTAGCGTTTGTTTGCATTGTCTATCGATGTCTTCATTGCCGCTAAACATTCCTGTAGCACCGTGAACTTTGTCTGCTCTGCTTCCTTCATTTAAAACACATTGCCATCAAGCATCACTTCATTCGAGAGGCCGTGGAAGATAAAGAGATTCAACTCAAGTCTTATGCTACCGAAGACCAAGTGGTGGATATTTTCACCAAAGCTCTTTCAAAGCAAAAGTTTCAATAATTTAGAGAAATGTTGGGTGTTACAACAAGGCATTAAGCGGGAGTGGGCAACGCTCGGCTTGGAGGATTGGCTTAGCTTGTTGCGAACTACTGTTCTTCATTTGCCTTAGTTGTGTGTGGGGTCAACGGAGACACTTGCACTTACTGATCGTACGTACTCACCTTGCTCCTCAATCCGTACTTCACTCATTCATCAATAGTTGGAGCCGGGTAATGTTACGGCGAGGACTCACTGGGCTGTTGAAATTAATTCCTTGTTGTCCTTTTATTTTATTTGGACCAAGTTTATTGTTATTGGGCTCTTTTGTTAGGTAAAGCCCAAGTCTTTTATATGTGTAATGCCCTTGTATTTAAAGGTTGGTGGAATGAAAAAACGTGCGAGAGCAGCCAAAGAAAGCTGCCCCGTTTTGAGATCCAGTAGCAATCTCTCATCTCCCCTGTTCTTGCTGTTTCTACCGACTGCATTAGGCAGTCCATTTCCTCCTCCATTTTTGTTTCTTTTCCACTAAAAATCTAAGTTTGGCTAGGAAAGTGGCACATGTACATGGACGAGACTCTGAATTTGGTTGAGTTGGAACCCTTTCCATATCAGTTGATCTCTGTTGCTAGTCAGTTCAAGACTTACGTTTTCCAGCATTTCATAGATTTGAGTTCATCTCTTCCACTTCCCAAGAGTATAGAATTCTCCTGAAATATGGAAGTCCCAAGTGTCTAGCTATTCTTTTCTCTGGAAAAGTACTAGCTGGAGCTACAGTTTCATGTTTGAGTTTAACAAGGTTGAAAACTCTGGGAAAAGAAGAGTATAATGGCAGGCCCTCGAGCCAAGTATCCATCCAGAAAAGTGTCTCATTGCCATATCCCCAATCTTGATTTATAGTGCATCAATTTATTTCGCTTCTGCTTTCAAACACTAATGACAAAATGATGATGATCATCCTAGTGGGAATAAGAAAATAGAATTTTCACACAACATTAATATTATTTTCAAAATAATACAACACACATCTGATCACACACAGAGTCTCTCTCTTACAATATCACACAAACACACTATTTATTTATCGATGCAACACGTGCATACTAGTTCCAAGTACAACAATATGCAGACCCGGTACTGGTGATTTATTAACAGGCCAGACCAGCCAACTCTTTGTTTCCTAACAGCTCCATCTATCGATCCATCCGCCTTATTCTTTTGTAAGGAAATCGCGGATGAATTGAACTAACGCGATGGCAAAAGCAATGAAGCCAACACAGAAAGCTATGAACGTCCACGGAGAATCAAAATACATGCGTCTCAAGTGCGCCGCATGCTTCGGCCAAAAACGCTGGCTATACAGGGTGGCTTCCTTCCACGAGTTAACGAAGTGGTCTCCCGGAAAAGATAAAATGCATAGCTTGTTGAATAGAACGGTGGCGTTCTTTCGAGTACCCAAGTAGTTACTCACGACTCCGGCCTTTTCGAGCACTAGGACATCTTTATCTGTGTTCACGAGCATGGACATGACGAATGCGTAGGATGTAACGTGCTTCGAAACGCCAGGGCAGCACTGTTCAAAGGCAATGAGGTTCCTGAGTATCGACTCCGTGTAGTCGAATAGACAAACTGGTGGGATTTCGAAATGAGCGCTACGAAACCACCAAAACAGGCCTTCTGGTTCAGTGAACTTGAGCTTGAACTCACGACCCGTTGCCTTACCGGGTACAAACTTGACTCCTGCGTACGTGAGGTCTGATGCACTAGACAGGACTGCTAATTCACTAAGGCTATATTTGCTTACTTTTTTTCCCTTTTTTTGATGACTAGGTCGTTCTTTCTCATTCGATCGATCACGAGGAAGGAAACCATCATGTAATACATGGAGGATGTGACGAAAGTCCTTAGCATTACCACTTTCGACATTCTCTTCTGCTGCTGTTGTAGAATTTTCCAATTTGTTGCCAAAAATCCTTAGGACACAGTCACTGGGCGAACAGTACCCAGTTTTTGGGCTACTACTCTCGGCCGTGACACTTTCTTTAGCTGGACCGCGGAGCAGTAGATTCAAACCTTGATCATCCAGAATCATCATGCGGCGAATGAACTCCAACACATAATCGGTGAGCGACCATTTCTCCTTGCGACGATTCGGTATCCGACCCACAGTGAGTGAGAACAATTTCTCAAGTACAAAGAAAGGAATTTGATTCTCCAGTGTTAACAAGTCGGTTTCTATGGTGTAGCGGATCAAACTGTTACCGAAAGTAAGATCACTTTCTTGTTCCTGCGTTTTGAAATGCAAAATCGTTAATCAAATTTGTTTATTTCTGTTTGTGTGACAAATTATTTGGATTAATTTGATGTTATTCACTCCAACAAAAGTAGCCTAACACGGCGAAATCTAGTGACAAAACTATTTTTCCTCGCAAATGGTACAACATTCGGTGAGGAAAAACATTTGTTTTTTGGTTTTATTGAAAACTTGGCGATCAAGGAAAATACTATTTGCCGCAAATTGTTATCTTTTGTGGCTTATAAGTACTCCTTCCACGCAACTTGTACTCTTTCCGCTGGCCATTATGCATGGATTCCACCATGGGTTATTGTTATAATCCAAATAGTTCATCTTGTGTGGCTCATAATCTAGTATAGTCACGCAAAAAATCAGTTTGATTGGATATCGTTAGATTAATCAAATGTTGAATTTTAGTTTACAAAATAGACGATCTGATCATGTCAAGTTAAAATGTCCATGATCATCCGTTTTATAAACAAGAAGTTAAATTTTGATACACCTATTAATACCGATTAAACAAATTTTTTGAATGAGAATACCATTTTGTGAGTACTACAAGATCACGAATGGTTCAGATCAACAATTAACGTACTGTGTGTTGCAAAGGGAGAAAATCTCCCTATACATGGAATTTTAAAATTTTATACCAAGTAATCTAATACTACTAGAGTAATAAGCTAAACTTCGCACTGCCAATTTTACAATTCTGTATTAAGCTTCCTTACCTCCGATGATCTGTAGAGTAATTCGAGGATGAAACAACCATCGACCACCAACATTGCCTCATCCACCTTAACTTCGCGAAGGTAACATTGCTTCACCCTGTCTATCAGCTTCTTCATTTCAGCTAAACATTCTCGTAACACCGCGTTCTTCTTTTCCTCTAATTCCAGGACCTCCATTCCTACGGTGGCCTTCATCAGCTGCCGAGAGAGTAGCTTATTCGTGTAGCTTGTTTTGACGTGTGGCATGGCGTTTTGGAGGTGTTTGTCATTTCGGTGAAGTGGGCCGATAGCGACGAGGCGAGGGGTGTAGGCGCTTTTATTCACCTTACGAAGATCTTTGGGCACCCTATATATGCAAACTGAAGGGAAGGAATCAGTTTTGCGGGTACCTTCAACGAGTTTGGCACCTACGGTGGATGTAAGGAGCTGAAGACCCTCCCCATAGTCATTCTCCCCTTGGCTGATCAATGTTTCAGTTGGTGTGATTTCCATTTGGTGTGGCGGAGTTTTGGTTGAAAATGTTTTGGGATTTTCCTATCTGGGTTTCGTGCTAACGACAGACCTTAATTCCCACTATATATAGAAGGCTCACAGTTTAAGTGGTGCACGAGGCTCCATTCCTATAAACTTATTTTATAGAATTTTTTTATTTTGAATGTTTTGTTTGTCTTTTCTGAATTTTTATCAGATTCGTCTTTTATTTTTGGATTAATTATCCATCTCTACAAGAGGAGTTTAAAAAGTACACAATTATGATTGAAAGCAAAAACAAGTTCACTAAAGATGAAAAAATATCAAACAACTGTATTATTTTTCTAAAATGTTGTTTTCTTTGAATTTTTCCAACATCCGTCTATATTTTTATACATTTCCGATTTGTCTCGTTGAAATGAACAATTAACCTCAAATGTTATGACGAAAAGCTAATTAAATAATTAAGAAAAGTAAAAAACACCAAGTTGGTGGTACGTGTATATTGCATTACTTGATCAAAAATTTCAATTCTTGGGGTATAGAATTGGATACAGCGGAATTGGAGGCTTTTCTTTATCAAGTATACTGATGTTTGTTTTGTTTTTTGCTTTTAATCCTAATCTATTCTATCCTAGGGTACTTGGGGAGGAGTATGAGTGCTTACAGGAATTAAACCCTGCCCATGTGCATGAGAGTATAAGGAAGACGTCAACTGAACTCCACTCCACTCCACTAGCTACTGATATTTGATTGAAAAGCAGTTTTGCTTAGTAACTAAAAATAAATTATTGCATACAAAATAAATGGATCTGATTATCGCGACGGAACTCGCAATATATCTTACAAAATGTGGATAAAGTTACCCTATTTAAAGGTAAGGGCGAACAAAATTAATTACTCACAATTAAAGATAAAGTTAACCGTTCGTCAAGTTTGGCATAATTTGTACCTATTCCTAATTAAATACGTCCACTTCCATACTTTAAATATATATATATTTTTTTTATCTTTTGCAGTTTTTGTATTGCTTTCTTACCCTAAATATGTCCTCTTCAAACTCTCATTAATTAATTCATGCATCTTGCTTTTCTCTTGTTTCAAGTTTTCTGAAATTTATATCTAAACAGGCTCATAAAGTTTGGAATTAATTAATGATTCGTTAAGAGATGTACACAGCTCATTAAAGTTAGAATGTATTCCTTAATGAGAGAGAAAAGAATAGAGAGAAAATATATTCACTATTACTGTATTAAATTTCTAACAAAAGGCAACCCCAGTAAGGATCAGGTAAGGGATCCCATATGGTAATACCGTGCGGACCTCACTTTTCCGAGCAAATTTTAATGATCCGAGTCGTTCAAAATGATCAGAACGTGATTTTAAGAGTCCGTATTAGAAAGCAGCAAAAAATGACCTGGAAGGGATTGATTGGAGCAATTTTTTTGAACGATTCAATAAAAAATTGCTCAAACCAAACCATTCCCGGTCTTTTTTTTAATGATTTTTTGCGATGAGCATTTAAATCACGTTCTGCACACATTGAACGGTTTGAATCATCAAAATTTGCTCGGGAAATGAGAGGTCCGTACAGTTCGTAACGTGTGGGATCCCTTGAACCGTGGTGATGGCAACCCACTGTTAAAACCGAACAGTAAATGATACCTAGGTAATGAAAGGAAGAAAAAGATGCATATATGTGAGACAAGCTACATATTAAAAAAGCAAAGACTCAAATGACTTTTCATCTTAATTAGGCTATTCCCTCACTCTTACTTAACAAGTTGACATGCATATACTACAATTTGGTAGTTTCGAAAACCATCTATCTCAAGACTCTACATACATCACCGAGGTAACATCTGTATCGCAAAGTGAGAAGTTATCAGCGAACTATAACACCTACTAATCCTTGAGCGGTATGGGCCAGATGTACCCTAGGCTCCATCAATAAAGCCTTGTTCGGCTAAAAAAGTCATTGTGGATAATTTTTTTGTCCTTATTTGAATTTTTTTTGCATTTGTTTATTTTTATCAATTTTGCGTGGATTATTACTTTGTCATAACGAGAGAAATCGAAAAAGCAAAAAATTATGACTGTAACTCTTTTTTTTTAATAAAGACAAATATAAACTAATTTTTTTGTTTTTATTCAAAAAAATTTGGATTATGATCGTAATTATATACTTTTTAGATTCTTTTCATTATAACGAAACATAATTCTCAAAAAATTAATAAAAAACTAAGAAATGCATAATTTTTTTGAATAAAGCCAAAATAATCATCCAGAATGAATTATTTAGCCGAGCAAGGCTAACTTCTCGTTGAGTGTCAGTACTTCTTTTGAAAGCATCAAGGACAAAGAGTGAGACAAGAGAAAAACAGGGTAAACCCCATTTTTCTATCACTATCCTTTCCGGTCCTACAATGTGTTTAATGTTGATCTGCACCGTTCATCTTGTAAACCTAACATAATAGTGTATCCATACAAAAAAAATTTAATCGGACATCGATAAGAATATTAAAAATTGAATTTTGTTTTGTAAAATGGATAGTTTATGTTTATTATCATTGACAGAATCCTATCGTTCATTTTGTAAATCAAAATTCAAATTTTGATATATCTATTGATTTTTTATCAAGCTTATTTTTTGCAACAATAGACGCTTGGTGGGGCCCACATTGAGCGGTGGTGAAAAAGTGTTTTTTTACACTGACGACCGTGGATAAAATTTATTCTCATTTGTGAATGTATGAGAGATGAGTGAGTTGCATGTCTCTCTCTAATTTTATATAGGAAGAGTGTTTGAATTTGTATGAAGTTTCTTCCCCACCCACTTATTCAGTGGGTTTTTTTATCGGGAAAATTAAATTGGTGGGTTGTATTACTTGTAACATTTGGGCTTTTGGCCATTCGGTATTTTGGGTTGTATTTGTTGTATCTGTGGACTTTTAGGCCTCTAGGTGTTATGGGCTTTGTCCTAATTTGGATGTAATTTCCAGCTATCGACCATCTTTCCCTTGATTAATAAAATATTACTTTTGTCGATAAAAATAAAATAAAATTGGTGGGTTGTTTGTCGTACGTTTACGTGAAAAAGGCCAGTAGCAATGAGGCGAGAGGTGTAGGCACTTCCTCTAGCTTCCGAAGTTATTCGGCCAGCTCCTTGTAAATGCAAGCAAAAGAGAAGAGGATTGCGTTATCTGGGTAACTTCACAAATATCTTCATCGATGATCGCTGTGGGGCTCTGAAAAGCTAGATATAACCTGTCATATTCATGAAAAAAATTTCAGTGCCAAGCGGGTACCACGTGGTGCCTGCTCGGCCATCCGAGCCGTCCATTACGTGTATGGACGGCTTAGATTTGGAGAGAGAAGAGGAGAGAGAAAGTGTTAGGATGAGAGAAGAGAGTGTGTTTTAATCTAAGCCGTCCAAAAATGCATCGGACGGCTCGGGTGCGCCGAGTGGGTGCCACGTCGGCAATATCTGCTCGGCACTAAAAAATTCCTCCATATTCATTACCTCGACTCATTTTTTTTTGTTGGGGAGAATTGCTTTTCATCACTCAAATCAACAAACAATATATTTGTTATACTGGGAAGCAGGAAGTGTTTTGGTTTGAAATAATAATGGTATTAAGATTTATCTGGGTTCGAGCGCCCAATGACCGTCTGAAATTTTGAATTTGCAGTTTTTGTTGCGGTAATGAACAAACATATAGTACTTCACGTTCAAAGGTTTCGAACTCGTGCAATTGCTCCGAAATCTTTCCATGGACTCGGGTACGATGTTGAAACAAAGCCAAATGGACCTGTTGCGCAAATTTGTACAATCGGTAAACTATATGATGAGACTGGCTAATGACAAAATGTAGATGATAATCCTAGTGGGAATAAGAGCTTAGAATTTTCACACAAAACTCATGTTATTACTGCTTTCAAAATAATACAACACCACACATCTGATCACACGCTCAATCTCTCAACCTCCAAAGGGGATCGATTCCACCTCTCTCTCTCTCTCTCATTACATAATCAACCGCACAAACACGGTACTTATTTATTGATGAAACAAGTTACTGCTTCCAACTACAGCATCAATATGCACACCCACTTGATTGATTAACCCCTTCTCTTTGTTCCCAGACAGCCACATCCGCCTTAATCTTTTTTGAGGAAACTGCGGGTGAATTCAACCAAAGATATGACAAAAGCCATGAAGCCGACACAGAAAGCTATGAACGTCCACGGAGAAGCAAAATACGTGCGTCTCAAGTGTATCATATGTGTTGGCCAAAAGGACTTGCTATAATCGTTGGCTCTGGTGCACGTCTCAGTGAAAACGAACTCTTCAAGTGCAATTTCCTTGCATAGCCTGTTGAATAGATTGGTGGCGTCCCTGCTGGCACCCAGGTAATTACGCATGACCTTGGCCTTTTCGAGCACTTGGACATCTCTGTCGGAGTTCACAAGCATGTCCATGACGAACGCGTAGGACGTAATGTTCTCTGAAATGCCAGGGCAGTACTGTTCAAAGGCAATGAGGTTCCTGAGGTACAACTCTGTGTCATCGTTTATCACTAGTGGTGGGATTCCGAAACGAGCCCTACGACACCTCCCAAATGGGCCTTCGTATTCAGTGAACTTGAACTTGAACAGATTGTCTCCTGCATTGGGAACAAACTTCACGCCTGCAAACTGAAGTTCTGATGCCGAAGGCATGAGTATTACGTCACCAGGTTCTTCCTGTTCACTAGGAAGGCAACGATCGTGTATGTTATGCAGGATATGATAGTACTCAGTACAGAGAACTTTTTTTTTTGCTCTTGTATAGTTTTCCCGTTTGTAGCCAAAACATAGGACACAATACTCACTGGGCGAACACCAAGTTTTCGCGTTTGTGGAATCTCCTACTGGACTTATCTTTTTCTCATAGCACCCCCACACATAATTGGTGAGCGACCAGTTGTTGTCCGAGCGATTTGGGATCCGACCCACCGTGAGCTGAAACAATTTCTCAAGCACAAAAAATGGAATCTGGTTCTCCAGTAGTACCAAGTCGTTTTCTACGGTGTAGATGGTCATTTTGTTACCAAAAATAGGATCTGTCTCTTGTCCCTGCTTTTGGAAATGCAAAATCATTGGAGTTAAGTTTGTACATCCTTGTTTATCTACTAAATTTATTTGGATTAATTTGATATAATAATTAGATCCTATGATGGATCACCTAAAATATTAAATCTTCACATATATAAAGCATGCATGCACTAGTATTAAGAGTATTTTGAATTGAGCTACTTAAAAAGGATGCTAAAAGTACCAAATGAGGGAATTCAAAATACAAGATTAAGTTTTGGTAAATGATAAAAAGAGCTGATGCTTTAAGCTTTTCCTTACCTTTGAGTTGCTATTGTCTCCTCCATCAATAGGCTTCTTTCCTTCCCTTTCGGCAATTTTCTTAAGTTCGAGTGCTCGTGATCTGTAGAGAAATTCGAGGATGAAACAACCATCGACCAACAACATTTCCTCATTTAGCTTGACGTCTTCTGCGTAGCATTTCTTTGCATCGTCTATCGACTTCTTCATCTCCGCTACACATTCTTGTAGCACCTCTTTTTTCTTCTCCACTAAGTCCAGGCCCTTCATTCCAGTGGTCAGTCGACAAACCAAGTTATCCGTGTAGCTCATCTTGACGTGTTCCATGGGTGTTTGGAGGTGTTTTTCATTTCGGTGAAGAGGGCCGATGGCAATGAGGCGAGGGGTGTAGGCGCTTTCCTTGAGCTTACGAAGATATTTTGGCACCCTGCAAATGCAAGCTGAAGAGAAGATTTTGGTTTTCTGGGCACCTTTGTCGATATTCCCACTGATGGTCGATGTTAGGCGCTGAACAACGTCACTCTCCCCTTGGCTCATTTCAGTTGGGTGGATTTGGATTTCCATTTCATCAATGAGATCAAGTTGCGTGGTAGCTAGAGTTTAGGGTGAAAATGGTTTCGGATTTTCCTTCTATCAATATATAGAAGGCTCACGTGCAGTATAACTCTTTTTTTTAAAGTGAGATTTAAAGATATAACCCCAACGATACTTATTCAAGGTAGCTCATATCACCTCACAGTTAAATTGGTGCACTCAAATATTTACCCTCTTTTCAAAACTATCCAAGACTTACTGTTTAATGTGTAGGCATAATAACGAGTAGCACATGTAGGATACACGCGAGTTTGTACCAATACAAGCATTTTCCCTCAAATTTCTATCTAGAGTTTTTTTTTTTGTATCCTTCAAATTATGCAGATTTTCTACTTCATCCTTAAATTAATTAAATTAATTATGTAAACAACAATTTTGTCTCATCAACTTTCTAATGTGCAATCTATTTCGTCAAAAATAGTACAAAACTGGACGAAATTTTATCTAGAAATTGAAGGAAATAGATTGCCATTGGAAAATTGAGAGGCAAAATTATTGTTTGCATAATTTAGGAACGAAGTAGGCAAAATGGGTATAGTTTAGGGAAGAAAAGCAAAGTTAAGTCTTTTATATATAATAGATAAATGAGAAAAAGATCTTACTCACATTTCTTCATCATTAGATTCCCAATTTAGAAAAAAATTTCTCTTGCTTTTATTATCCTATCTTCTCCACTTTTTCCTTTCCTTCCACATCCAGCAAAGCACAAAACCCTCAGATAAAAGCTGGAAAGCACAAAACCCTCAGATAAAAGATGGAAAGTAGAAATTTAACCTTCATAAGCATTCAAGTTCAAGTAGTTTTTCGTAAAATATTCTACTTCGTAACAAAAGAGTCTAAGAAAATACAAATTGAAAACATCATGTAAAGCCCCTATTTTTTTGGTACATATGGGAAAAAAAAAATTGAAAATCGATCAACAAATTTAAAAACACCTGATCAAGAGAGATTCATGTCATTGGGGCATGGTAAACGAATCAGCTCAACAGGGGAGATAGACTACAATCGAATTATGAGACCTCTCAGCTTGCCTTGCAAGTCGTTCTTTCTAACTAGTGTCATGGTGAAGCATAATCAGGTGTTTTTTTTTTTTTTTCCTCAGCAAAAGGAACTTTTATTAAACTCGAAGGGGTACATCGAGGGGGAAGCAAACATTACATAGAACTAATACCATAGAAAATATCCAAACAAAGTTGGATAGAGCACCAAACTACACCTTCACTTTTCGAATCTCATCCAAATAACCTTTGAAATTCTTCACCGTGTAGATCTTGATGTCAAACTTAACCTTCATCCACATAGCTACTCTCGTTTTAATTAAATCCACCATTTCTGACTCTTGAGTTGTTGCCCCATTGAATATATACCCATTCCTCGTTAATCAGATAGACCAAAGTGTTGCAGAAAAACATACTTCCCAGATAGCTTTCTCCAAGTTTCTGAACTTGCTCCCAAACCACCAAGGTGCTAATTCTGCTAAAGAAAATGGACATACCCATTGAATATTCCACCACGCCAGAATTTGTGACCACACCCCCCATGAAAATTGACAATGTAAGAGGGTGTTCTGTCCTACAATAACCAAAAAGAAAGCATACACTTTCTTCCTAGGGTTCTTAAGCCAAAGAGGAGGATAAAGTGTAGCAAGTAAAGTATGAGAAATGAATTTTAGACCACATATCCGATTCTGAACCAAACACTCGAATCCTCCCCTCTCAGTCATGAAGTTAATTCAAAATTAAGTTAAATACTCCATCCGTCCCATATTTTTTGTCCCATTTTTTATTATTTCATGTCCCAAATTGTTTACCCAATTTAAAGAAACAAAGTAAAAGTTTCTATGATTTTCCTTTTTTATGTTTGGAAAAATGACAGCCAATGACGTGTTTTGATAATTTATACTCGCCAAGGACAGTAAGAGTCTAGTTTGTACGGAAAGACATCTTTTGCAAAGTCCAAAATTTTAAACAAACAAATTGGACTAGGGGGGAGTATTACTGATGCCATTGCAAATAGAGAATTGCGATGCTAACTCCCTTTTTCTTACTCCATCTATTAACTTAATTATACGCATCTGACTTTTGCTTTTTCGTACTCTCTTTCTAGGTTGGAGGTGCTGCTGGGTCCTCTGACTTTCGCTTAACGGTTTGGGTCCTTTCGGGCTCGAATGAAGCGGTCGGCATTGATTCCCGCCATGACCGTCATTGGGCAGCCTAATACTCGCCTAACGGCTTAGTTTGGTGCCGCTTCCGTAGCAGTTTTGGTTTGTTGGTTTCGATTTTCTTTACAGCAGGTGGCCTGTGGTGGATGTTGGTGGTGATTTCTGACGGTGGTGGTTGCTCGATCTTGGGTTAAGTTTAGGATTTTCTTTTGGATTGGCCTTACATTATTGTATTAGGGCCATTTACTAAATGGCCTTACAAAAGTAATAGCTCGCCAAAATTCTCATCCTCAGATTTGTGTTAGGGCCATTTAGAACTCAAAAAATCCAAAAACCTTAGCTTGCAGCTTATACTATAAAGAGAAACTACCTTCTGATGTGTGGTACTCAGTGAAATGACATTAATGGCTCAGACTTCAGAATCATGATAGCTGCAAAAAAATAAGCTTACTTGAATTTATTAGTTGCATATACTGCTAATGTTGGTGATGGAGCCCTCTACCAAGCGTTGAAGTTACCTCATTATGATGACATCAAAGTAATGTATTCATGGTAATCCTCCTCAACTCCATTGCATTTTCAAATGAATCCTATATAAGTAAACTCAAATAATAAATTCTTTTGAAAATTTACCAACTGAAATAGAGAAATTTATTTTGAACAACGTACCCTCATCTGAAGTAGTGATTTTGTTACTACATAGTTTTTTTTTTTTTTGCTTGGCTGCTACTACATAGTTTATAACAACACTTTGGGAAAAACAATAGTTGTCGTGGAATCCAATTCATCTTTGGAACAATATTTTTCTTTCCCTTGTCCGCGACTGTTCCCTTTTGTTTTCCTTAACCATTGCTTCAGCCATTGTTTAAAAAATCTGTATAAACTACCAATTTGAATAATCAAGATCTAAAAACTAAAGCCCAAGATGGAAAACTTCATAGGCCATGTCTAGGCAATTAGAGTTTGGAAATCAAACTCCCAAACAAAGGCCGTATAATAGCTGTTGCTGTAGCAGGTATACCCATGTTATTCTGAAGCATAGCAACAGGGGAGGCCATTTACGCTGCGACCCGAGTCACTGTATGTGCAAAGTTTAAAACTTGTGGTGCTATGTTTCAGTTCGCATGACACAATCTTATGTCACTGTTTTCTGCAGCAATCTTCACATTGTTAATGACTGCATTACAATACCATAGATTGTTCTCACTTTTATCTTATTACCCAAGATTGTTATCACTTTCTGCTTGACGGCTGGTGCTTAATTTTTATAGTGAGAACAAAAAGATTTTTATTGGGATCCTAATTGAAGCATTCCATCGAACACGTGGAAGACACTGAAGCATTATGTTTTTTAAGCTTTACGGTAAAGAGGGTAAACAGATTTTTATTGGGATCCTAATTGAAGCATATTATCGAACGTGTGGAAGACACTGAAGCATTACGTTTTTTAAGCCTAATTTGGATCCCAATTTTCCAATTGCAGTTGGAGATTTTATCAAATACTTGGAAAGCAATTGAGGGAAGAATAAGAAAATTATATGCAACTTTACAGTAAAGAGGGTAAATTAGGATCAAAGTAGCATCAAAAAATAGGGAAGATTATTAGGGTGAAGATGAGTGGTTTACCTGTTTCGATCTTGGGCAGAGTCCTTGGTGGTCGCTAGGTTCGGTGGTGGTGGAAAACTGGAAATGGCGTTAACAACAGGAGCCAACAGGAGAAAGTGGTGGGGGAGGGGGGGAAAGCACGCTGGAGAATAAACACGATGGAGGGAGGAAGCCACGATGGAGAAGAAAAGTCGCTGGGTAGACAGGCGTGGGAATAGGTTGTAATCAATGATTCAATCCAACGGCCATAACTTATTAAAATTTCGATCCGACGGTTGGAGAGGTGCTCATGTTTATATGAGTACATAAAAATCCGCTCTGTTTTATAATATTGATTTCAAGTGAAGAGAATGGGCTATTACTTGTCTTAAATTAATTAAAATGTGATAATTGAAGCCAATGTTGGGGGGCAAAAGCCGCAAAAGTATATTTTTCAAGTTTTATACATGTTGCTTATGATTTTTAAAAATTCACGACCGCGACACCCGATTCCCATGACGTATCACCAATATGTCCCGATACCGATAAACCGCGACCGATACCGCGATTTAAAACTATGATTACCACTTTCAAAATAATACAACACACATCCGACCACACACTCACTCTCAATTTCACACACATAAACAATTGGGCCGGGAGAAATGGAAAGCCCCAAAGGGGATCCCGCATGCACAGCTCTCTCTCTCTCTCAGCCACATTAGCCCAGCTTGATTTATTAACCTTTTTTACGGAAACTGCGGACGAATCCAACAAAAGACATGACAAAAACAATGAAGCCGACACAGAAAGCTATGAACTTCCACGGAGAAGCAAAATACTGGCGTCTCACGTGTATCATATTCTTCGGCCAAAAACTCCTTCTGTAATCTGTGGCTTTCTTGCACGTCTCAGCAAAGTAGTGTTCAGAAATAATCTCCTTGCACAGGTTGTTGAACAGATGGGTGGCGTCCTCGGTGGCGCCCAAGCAGTTACGCATGACTCCGGCCTTCTCGAGCACTTGGACGTCTTTATCAGAGTTCACAAGCATGTCCATGACGCACGCATAGGACGTAACGTTCTTTGAAACGGCAGGGCAGAACTGTTCGAAGGCGATGAGATTCCTGAGGTACAACTCTGTGTCGTAGTATATCGCAAGTGGTGGGATCACGAAACGAGCCCTGAGACACCACCACAATAGGCCTTTAGGCTCACTGAACTTGAACTTGAACAGATTGTTTCCTGATGCATCGGGAACAAACTTGACTCCTGCGTACTTGAGTTCTGATGCTGAAGGCATGAGTTCTCGTTCGCTAATTAACGCTTTCTGTGTTGTTTGAACTTTAAGAGGAAGGTAACCAGCATGTACGTTATGGAGGATATGAAAGTAATTAGCATTACGGTCTTGTTCTTCTTCGTTTTTTCCTTCTTCTTTTGTTGTAGGATTTTTTGATTTGTTGCCGAAAACCCTTAGGAAACAGTCACTGGCGAACAGTACCAAGTTTTGGCGCTACTACTGCTACTGTTGTTGGAATTTCGTATTGGACTCATCTTGTTGCCATAGCACCACCGCACATAATCGGTGAGCGACCAGTTGTTGTTGTTGTTGAGGCGACGCACCGTGAGGTGAAACAATTTCTCAAGCACAAAAAATGGAATCTGGTTCTCAAGAAGTACCAAGTCATTTTTCACGTCGTACAAGGTCAAAGTGTTACCAAAAATTGGGTCCGTGTTTGGTCCCTGCTTTTTGAAATGCAAAATCATTAATTGAATTCGTATAACTGACAAATTATTTGGATGATTTTGATACTTACACTTCAACAAAACTAGCCTAGCAAACGTGATGAATCCAGAGACAAAATTATTTTTCCTTGCAAATGGTACACATTCCGTGAGGAAAATTTTTTGAAAGGAGTTTTTGTAAAACCCTTTCTTTTTTTTTTTTTTTCTTTTATGTCAAAAAATTGTCAACTGATAAAAAAGGATGCTAAAAGTAGCAACTGAGGGGAAAAAACAAGTTTAATTAAGTTTTGTCAAACTGATAAAGAGCTGATTGTTTGAGCTTCCTAACCTTTGAGTTGCCGTTGTGTGATCTGTAGAGAAATTCGAGAATGAAACAACCATCGACCAACATCATTTCCTCATCCAGTGTAACTTCTGCAGCGTAGCATTTCTTTGCATCGTCTATCGATGTCTTCATTTCCGCTAAACATTTCTGTAGCACCCTTAACTTTGTCTGTTCTGCTAATTCTTGCAAGTCTTGTTGGAAAAGTAAACTTGATTTTAGATAATTATAGATTTTAGGAAACCGAAGAGATACATGACACATGAATGGTGTGGTTCATGTATGTAGCTAAAGATTCATTTGGTAGTTCAAGAGTCATTAGTATTATTCATGTATGGAGTCTAAGGGTCAAGAGTCATCTAGTAGTTTGTAAGAGTCATGTATCTAGGAGTCTATAAATACGTATGTAATCTAGTGATTCTAGGTGTGGCCAAGGTGTGATGAAAGTAGAGAGAAAGTGATAAGAAAGAGTGTGGTTGAGTCGAGTGATGAACTACTAGAAGTAGTCGATAGTCAACTGTGATAAAGATTGTTGAAGTATTTTATCGTAAATTGTGTGTTATCTCCTCCCTCATTTCTCTTCTACTTGTTTAACTGTATTTGGCCCATCACGATTTTCCAACAAATTGGTATCAGAGCTACTTCGATCCGGGTATTGATCTTGTGGAGTAGCGCAATAGATCATCGTTTGATGACAATGGAGGCCTACATTGGTTTTTGGAGTGAGAAATTAATGTTCTCCAATTATAGAAGAATGAGGATTATTCTATCAAATTACTTCAAAGCATGTGACTTGTGGGATGTCGTTGGGGGAGAGCCAACAACTTATTTGCCGAGAAGAATCCAAGAGGAGAAAGAAGAGAAAGCACTCGGAATTTTAAAGAAGACAATTCACCAAGAGATTTGGAAGGACATTGGAGAGACGAGATCTCCAAGTCAAGCTTGGAAGATGCTTGGTTGCATTGCTTCTAATCGCAGAGAAAAATATTTGCCCACTGAGTATTGGCTTCAATGCTTTGAAGAAGACAAGTATAAACAAGATGAACATGATTTTAAAGTTGGGGATGAGTGCTATCCCATTGAAGCCAAAGAGCTTAAGGAGGATAAAGTCAAAGGAAATTTAGCCAAGCAAAATAGGCATGATTATCATCAGATTAATGGAGAACTTGCGGAATCAATGGAAGAAAAGGAAGTTGAAGACATAAAAGAAACAAATGATGAAGCTAAGGCTCATGAAGAAGAAGAGACCTCTGTAGAAAAGGAAGATGCTGCAATTGATCAAGAAATCGACAACAAAGTTGAAAACGATCATACGAAGAATGTGAAAATTTGGAAGGTTAAAGAAAAGATTCAAGAAATTTTCGATGACAAAGTTGAAGTCGGTATATTCAATACAGTCAAGGGTTATGGACTTCAACCATGTGAATTTGTTGGCAAAATTATTCTATTGAAGCCTGAGAATGGAAGTCACGAGGGTAATTTTTCTAGCAGTTGGAATTTACACATTGATTTGGAGAATAGTGCATTTGACACTGACTTGGTAAATATGGATGAGTTCTTTGAACCGCATGATTGGAGGTATGGAAGATTCAAGAATGGAGACCGACGGAATGTCTGTCTAGAGAAAAAACTAGAAGATGTTCATTTGAAGGCCTTGTACAAGCGTTTAAGGAAGAAATATGATAGTATTCACAGAAAGTTTAAATTCAAGGTTCTCGCATCCATGGAAATGGCTATGAAGATGGCTGCTATTGAAGGTGGCGGATTCAAGTTGGTAATGGTGATGCTGCAGTCAATTCCTCAGTACAAAATCAAGTTTAAGGGGGGATGTTGGAAAAGTAAACTTGATTTTAGATAATTATAGATTTTAGGAAACCGAGGAGATACATGACACATGAATGGTGTGGTTCATGTATGTAGCTAAAGATTCATTTGGTAGTTCAAGAGTCATTAGTATTATTCATGTATGGAGTCTAAGGGTCAAGAGTCATCTAGTAGTTTGTAAGAGTCATGTATCTAGGAGTCTATAAATACGTATGTAATCTAGTGATTCTAGGTGTGGCCAAGGTGTGATGAAAGTAGAGAGAAAGTGATAAGAAAGAGTGTGGTTGAGTCAAGTGATGAACTACTAGAAGTAGTCGATAGTCAACTGTGATAAAGATTGTTGAAGTATTTTATCGTAAATTGTGTGTTATCTCCTCCCTCATTTCTCTTCTACTTGTTTAACTGTATTTGGCCCATCACGATTTTCCAACAAGTCCTCCATTCCTGCGGTCAACCGAGAGAGTAGGTAATTGGTGTAGCTCATTTTGATGTGTTGCAAGGGTGTTTGGAGGTGTTCGTCATTTCGGTGAAGAGGGCCAATAGCGATGAGGCGAGGGGTGTAGGCACTTTCATTTAGCTTACGAAGATTTTCGGGAACCCTGTAAATGCGAGCTGAGGAGAAGAAGGATTCAATTTTCAGGGCACCTTCATCGATTTTTCCAGCGATGGTTAAGGTAAGGCCCTGAAGAGCCTCCACTTGACCCATTTCAGTTGGGTGGAATTGATTTTGATCAACGAAATCAAGTTGCAGTTGTGTTTATACTTGGTGGTAGAGGTTTGGGTTTGAGCTAAAGACAGACCCTCCCTATATAAAGAAGGCTCAGAGTTTAATTGGTGCACTATTAGCTAGCCTTCTTTATATAGAGAAAAATAGACCGCTCATGAAGTTTGGAATGATTAATTTCTAACGATTTCGTAAGATAAATCGACTGCTTGTTATGTTTGGAATGATTTCCTCCTCTTCAGAACTTTCTTTACCATTTTTTTTTTCTTTTGCAATTTTTGTCTTGCTTTTCTTACCCGAAAGGTGTAGGTGAACTCTCATAATTCATGCATCTTTCTATTCAAATCCTTTTTTCTTGTTTCAAGTTTTGTGAAATTCACATCTAAACCACTCATCAAGTTTGGAATGATTTCTAAAAATAGACCGCTCATTAAGTTTAGAATGTATTCCTAAAGTGAGAAAAGAAGAGAGCAAAAACAACGTTCACAATTAGATTCCTAATTTGGAAAGAGGAAGGATAATTTTGTCCGAATGTCTATTTCCGTAGCTCCATTCCCCAGCAAATGGCTCAATTACCAACAATTAAAACCGAACAGTAAATGATAGATTGATAGATAAGGAAAGGAAGAAAAAGATGCTTATATGTGAGAGAAACCACATATTCTGGCTGAAATAGCTGCAAAAAGTAAAAAAGCAAACCCCCAAATGACTCTTACTTGACATACTAAAGACCATATACCACTGTAAGGCTGACCAAAGGAATATAGCAAGAAGAACCTCCAAACGAATAAGACTGTTTTGTTGAGGAAAAGTGTATATTAAAGAAAAAGATGACTAAAATTAACGTCACAATTAATTTGGTAGTTCCAAAAATCATCTAACTCAAGATCATACTATACATACGTCACTGAGGTCGTAAAGTGAGAGGTCACCCGCAAAGTGAACTTCAACCAATCCTCGAGACGTGAGTATGTGCAAGATGTACCTCAGGCTCCGTCAATAACTTCTTGTTGAGTGTTACTTCTTCGGAAAGCATCTCCACCACTTGTTTCATTCCTGGAGAGTACCATCTACATGCACTAGTCATTAAGAGATAAGGACAGAGAATGAGACGAGAGAATTAAAAAGACGGGAACCCCAACGGGCCGGGTTTCCCCCACGGTTTGCATGTTTGTGAGTTGTCTTTCTCTAAATTTATGTATGAAGAGTATTAATTTGAATTTGTATGAAGTTTCTTACCCACCCACTTTTTTGGTGGGTTGTTTGTTGTACATTTAGGTGAAAATGGCGAGCAGCAATGAAGCGAGAGGTGTAGACACTATCTTTAGCTTTCAAAGTTTTTGGGCCAGCTCCTCGTAATTAGTGCTAGCAAAAGAGGAGATTGTGTTTTTTGGGCACCTTAATTAATCGATATCTTCATCGATGGTCGCCGTGAGGCCCTGAAAAGCTAGCTATAGCCTGCTCATTTTCATTTTTTGTTGGGTAGCTAGAACTGCTTTTCATCACTCAAATCAACAAACAATATATTTGTTATACTGTATGTAGATCACCACCAGTACCTACACCATGGTATTGAATTCACAAACAACAGTAATATTACTTTCAAAATAATACAACACACATCTGATCACACAACCGGTCTCTCAACTCATAAACAATGGTTCCCAAGGGAATATCCCACGACTTTCTCTCTCTTGCACACACATACAATCACCAAAACACAGTACTTATCTATAGATGTAATTGCCGTCCTATTTTGCAAATGGGAAGGAAGAAAAGTAAAAATGAAAAAGAGATAAAGCTCACCACCCAAGCTATGAGCCCAACGAGATATATTTTGATTAATACCACCCAAGAATTTCGTGAGGAATACAGTAAAGTGGATACACTCGCCAATCTAAGGAATCTACCTAACATAAAAGAGTAAACAACAATATAAACTTCTTACTAGCCAATTCAGGCTATTTTAATTCAAAACGCATTCCAAAACTACTCATTTCTTTCACCACATGGGTTTAAAAGGATAACTTGTAACATCCCTCCAAGCATAGGAAAATGAACGACTTAGTTTTCCAGGCTTAGAACTTAATGAAAAATAAAGATAGTTAACATTCTAAAAATTAGAAATACACTTGAAAACTTAAAAAGATACTTAAAAACAATAAAGAATTGTTATAAGGTCCATTATAGAATTTTGTAACATGTCCAATCCACCTCATATTTCCAAAACATTTCTAGTCCAGCCCATTACTTTTTTTAAAGTCTCTGGTCCACTTCATTTTTTGACAGGACAAAATTGTCCATTCACTAAACTTTATACAACCACCACCACTACAGCCATCGACGCCGCCACCATCGCCACCACCACCACCATCTCCACCATCACCACCACCACGCCACCACAACCACCACACCACCAACACGTCGACGGCCACGACCACCTCAACCATCACGGCGCCACCACCACAATGCCGCAACCTCCACCGCAATTACCACCACTACTCAACCACTACCACCACGACGCAACCACCACCACCACCACGCCCCCACCACCATCACCAAAACGCCGCCCCTACCACCACCATCACCAAAACGCCACCCCCACCACCACCTCAACCACTACGTTGCCGCCGCCGCCGCCATGTACCACCACCGCAACAATGCCGCAACCTCCACCACAATTACCACCACCACACCACCACCATTCAACCACCTCCACCACGATGCCACCACCACCGCTCCAACACCACCACCACCACCACCACCACAATGCCGCTTTAACCACCATCTACACCACCACCACCGCTCCACCACCACCACCACTCCACCACCACCACCGCCACCGCCACCACCACAATGCCGCTCTAACCACCATCTACACCACCACCACCGCTCCACCACCACCACCACCTCTGCCACCACCACCACAACGCCGCAACCACCACCATACCACCGCCACCGCCACCACCGCTCCACCAGCACCTCCACCACCGCCACAATGCCGCTCTAACCACCATCTACACCACCACCACCGCTCCACCACCACCACACCCTAACCACCACCTCTACCAAACACCACAACGCCGCAACCACCACCACCGCCACCACCACAATGCTGCTCTAACCACCATCTACACCACCACCACCGCTCCACCACCACCACACCCTAACCACCACCACCACAACGCCGCAACCACCACCACCGCCGCCGCCGCCACCACCACCACCACCACACCTCCACCACCACCTCCACCACCGCCACAATGCCGCTCTAACCACCATTTACACCACCACCACCGCTCCACCACCACCACACCCTAACCACCACAACGCCGCCGCCGCCACCACCACCACCACCACCACCACCTCTACCACCGCCACAATGCCGCTCTAACCACCTTCTACACCACCACCACCGCTCCACCACCACCACACCCTAACCACCACCACCACCACCACAACAACGCCGTAACCCCCACCACCGCCACCACCACCACGCCGCCACCACCACCACGCCCCCACCACAACCTCAACCACCACGCCGCTGCCACCACCACATTGCCACAACCTCGACTATAGTTACCACCACCACCACCTCCACCACAACCCCGCCCCCACCACCACCCCCACGACGATGCCACCACCACCCCCACCACCACCCCCCCCCCCCCTCCCCAAACCACCACGCCGTCACCACCTCCACTGCCTCTACCACCACCACAATGGTGCCGCCCCCACCACTCCACTACCACCGCCACGCCCCCATCACCATCTCCACCACCACCACGGCTCCACCTCTATCACCATCAAGCCCCCACCACCACCTCAACCATCACGTCGCCGCCACCACCACCACAATGGCGCAACCTCCACCACAACGACCACCACCACGACCACAAGGACCACCACCACCACGCCGCCACCACAATGACCAAATGCACTATACATACTTTTTGTTATATATTTAGACTGCAAATTTACACTTTTAGACTGCAAATTATTAAATGAACACTAACGCCCATGACAATTTAGACTGCAAATTTGCACTTTTAGACTACATATTTATTAATTAAACACCAACGCCAGAGAAAATTTAGACTGCAAATTTGCACTTTTAGATTGCAAATAAATGCACTTTCGTAAACTTTGTAGTTTAAAAGAGTAAATTTACAGTCTACACAAAAATTTAGACTGCAAATTATTAAATGAAAACTAAAGCCAATGAGAATTTAGACTGCAAATTTTCACTTTTAGACTGCAAATTTGTTAAATGAACACCAACCCCAGAAAAAATTTAGATTGCAAATAAAGGCACTTTCGTAAACTTTGCAGTCTAAAAGTGCAAATTTGCAGTCTACACAAAAATTTATACTGCAAATTACTAAATGAACACTAACGCTAATGACACAAAAATTTAGACTGCAAATTATTAAACAAACACTAACGCTAATGAGAATTTAGACTGCAAATTTGTACTTTTAGATTGCAAATTTGTTGATTGAACACCAATGCCAGAAAAAATTTAGAATGCAAATTTATACTTTTAGACTGCAAATAAAGGCACTTTCATAAACTTTATTGTCTAAAAGTACAAATTTGCAGTCTACACACAAATTTAGACTGCAAATTATTAGATGAGCATTAACGCCAATGAGATTTTAGACTGCAAAGAGAAAATTTAGACTGCAAGTTTGCACTTTTAGAATACGAATAAAGGCACTTTCGTAAACTTTGTAGTCTAAAAGTGTAAATTTGCAGTCTACACAAAAATTTAGACTGCAAATTATTAGATGAACGTAACGCCAATGAGAATTTAGACTGCAAATTTGCACTTTTAGATTGCTAATTTGTTAAATGAATACCAATGCCAGAAAAAATTTAAACTGCAAATAAAGGCACTTTCGTAAACTTTGCAATCTAAAACTGCAAATTTACAGTCTAGACAAAAATTTAGACTACAAATTATCAAATGAACACTAATGCCAATGAAAATTTAGACTGCAAATTTGCATTTTTAGACCGCAAATTTGTTAATTGAACACCAATGCTTGAGAAAATTTAGACTGCAAATTTATAGTACTTTTAGACTGCAAATAAATACACTTTCGTAAACTTTGCAATCTGAAAGTGCAAAGTTGTAGTCTACACACAAATTTAGACCGCAAATTATTAAATAAACACTAACACCAATGAAAATTTAAACTGCAAATTTGCACTTTTAGACTGTAAATTATTTTCTTAAAACACTAACGCCAATGAGACATCAGAAACGCAAGTGTGACCCAGAAGGAATGTGAATTACCAAAGAAGAAGTGGTGGTGGTGGTGGAGTGATGGCGGCGGCGTGGTAGTGGTGTTGGTGATGGTGGAGTAGTGGTGGTGGTTATGGTGGCGGTAGTGGTGATGACGGTGGTGGTGGCGGCAGCGGCGGCATGGTAGTGGTCATTGTACAGGTGGTGGCGGCGTAGTGGTAATGGAGTTGTGGTGGTTGTCATTTCGGTGGTGGTGGTGGTGGAATGATGGCGGTGGCGATGGCGATGGCGGTGGCGGCGGTGGTTGTGATGGAGTGGTGGTGGTGGTGGTTGTGGTGATCGCTTGGTGGTGGTGATAATTGTAGTGGAGGTGGCGGTGTTGTGGTAGTGGTGGTGGTTGTGGCGGCGTGGTGGTAGAGTGATAGCAGTGGCGATGGTGGTGGCGGTGGCGGCTTGGTGGTGGTGGTAATTGTGGTGGAGGTGGCAGCATTGTGGTGGTGGTGGTTGTGGCGGTGTGGTGGTGGAGTGATAGCGGTGGCGATGGTGGCGGTGGTGGTGGTGGTGGCAGCTTGGTGGTGGTGGTAATTGCGGTGGAGGTGGCGGGGTGGTGGTGGTCGCGGCGGCAGTGTGGTGGTGGTGGTAGCAGCAACGGCGGCGGATTGGTGGTGGAGATGGTGGTGGGGGCGTAGTGGTGGTGGAGGTGCCGATGGTGGTGTTGGTGGCGGTGATGGAGTGGTGGTGGTGGTGATGGAGGTGGTGGTGGGGGCGTGGTGGTGGTGGTGGTGGCGCGGCGACGTGGTGGTGGTCATTATGGTGGTGGTGGTGGTGGTGGTGATGGTTGTTATGTGGTTGTAATAAGATCGAAAAAAATGAAAAAATGCATTTTTTGTATTAGCCAAATAAGGCCCTTGTTTCTTTTATATAGGTTATTTTTGTCATTGAAATTTTTAGTGGACTAGAGGTGTTAGGAACTTTAGAAGTGGATTGGGTGGGTTAGAAATATGCTATAATGGACTTATCAAAAATTCTCCCTAAAAACAACATAGAATCATATTCATAGAGGAATTAAAGACATCATGGGAAATGCAAAAGACCGACTCAATACTTGTTACGTGAAAAAGAATTACTCCTAATATTATTGGCACGAAACTCCGTCGTCACATTACTACTTCCAACTACAACATCAATATGCACTCCCAGTTGATTGATCAACTCAATCTCTTTGTCTCCTCACAGCTGCATCCGCCTTTTTCTTTTTTGAGGAAACTGTGGACGAATTCAACGAAAGATTTGACAAAGGCGATGAAGCCGACAATGAAAGCTATGAACGTCCACGGAGACACAAAATACTGGCGTCTCACATGTGCCATTATATGCTTCGGCCAGAAACGCTTGCTATACTCGGTGGCTTCGATGCACGCGTTGGCGAAATAGTACTCTCCTTAAAAAATTTCCTTGCATAGGTTGTCGAACAGACGGGTGGCGTCCTCGTCGGCACCCAAGTAATTACACATGACTCCCTCCTTCTCGAGCACCAGGACGTCTTTATCAGTTGTCGGACCGTTTTTCCACCATCTCTCCTAAAACCAATTGGTGGTGGGAAGGGTTTCAATTAAGTTTTTTTTGGCATTCGATATCGCACCCGCAAATCTGTTTTTAGAGCGGTCGCAGAGAGTGGCATTGTGTAACCAAATCCATGGGGTACTCCGGGCCCAACAATCCCTCCCTCACGATGACGCTCCCGCGACTCAAACCCATGACTTCCAGGCTCTGATACCACTTGTCGGACTGCTTTTCCACCATGTTTCCTAAAACCAATTGGTGGTAGGAAGGGCTTCAATTAAGTCTTTTATGGCATTCGACATCGCACCCACAAGTCTGTTTTTAGAGCAGTCGCAGGGAGTGGCATTGTGTAACCAAATCCATGGGACACTCCGGACCCAACATCAGTGTTCACCAACATGTCCATGACGCACACGTAGGATGTAACGTTCTGTGAAACACCGGGGCAGGGGCAGCTCTGTTCAAAGGCAATGAGGTTCCTGAGGAACAACTTAGTGCGGTCGTAACTACGGATCTTCAAAATCAATTATTTCGTGTAAATTGCATTTATCAGGAAATTATATAAAATTCCTTTTTCTCTATTCAGAAAAAAAGGTAATTATACAAAAAAAAAAAAAAAACCTCAATTAAATAATAGTAAGTACTTGATCAAAAATTTTAATTCTTGGGTGTAGAAATGGATATTGATCGAGAAATTGGAGGGGTTTTTTTTTATCAAGTATTACTGATATTCAATTGAAATTCTTAGTAACTAAATAAATTAATTATTGCATAGAAAATAAGTGATTTTGATTATTGCATAGATTCCCCTCATTAAAGGTGAGGGTGAATAAAATTGCTCGTAATTCATGTATCTTTTGGTTTCAATATTTTTTTTCAAGTTTTTTGAAATTTCCGTCTAGACTGCTCATGACGTTTGGAATGATTTCTAAAGATTCCTAATGCTAGAGAAATAGACCACTCATTCCAAACTCGTTTGGAATGATTTCTACCGATTCCTAAAGAGAAAGAAAAGAAGAGAGTACAAAACATTTCTCCATCCTTAGATTCCTAATTTGGGGAGAGAAGGAAAATTTTGACCTCCTCTTCAGAACTTTTTTTTTGTTTGCACTTTTTCTCTTTCTTTTCTTATCCTATTTTCTCCTCCTTTTCCTTTTCCTCCCCATCCAACGAAGGACAAAACCTTCAGATAAAAGATGGAAAGTAGAAAAATAACTTAGTTATTTGGAATGATTTCTCATTTTTCCTAAAGAGAAACAAACCACTCGGCAAGTTTGGAATAATTTCTAACTATTCCTAATTAAAGAGAGTGAACATTTCTTTAACGATTCCTAATTTGGAGAGGAAGGAAGAATGTCCTCTTCAACACATTTTTTTTTCTTTTGCAATTTTTGTCTTGCTTTTCTTACCCTAAAGGTGTAGGTGAACTCCCATAATTCATGCATCTTTGATTGAAATTCTTTTCTCTTGTTTCATGTTTTCTAAAATTTACATCTAAACCGCTCATCAAGTTTGGAATTCATGATTTCTAACAACTCCTCAAGAGAAATAGACTGCTCATTAAGGTTAGATTGTATTCCTAAGGAGGAGAAAAGAGGAGAATGAAAAAATATTCACTATTAGGCCCCGTTACGTTAAGGTTCTTATTTTTTAAATATTTATTTTTCGTTTTACAAGACATGTCTTTTTCTTACAATACATTAATTACCTTTAATTCAACAAATAATTGTTGGAATTTATTTATGTGGCTCACATGCCACATCAATCCTAATTATATTTTGTAGTATTTATGTTCATAACTAAAATATGGGTATTAGATTTAAATGACATATTGCCTAAATAGTTGGTGACTACTCGTGAAAAGGTTTGGTGTCTATTCATGAATAGATATGGTGACTATTTATGAATGGATTTAGTGAGCATTCATGTGTAAGGTTGCGACTATTAATGAATAGGTGCTTATTACTTCTTTGATGGAAAGAAGTATGAAGGGTTGTGTCCGTTGAGAAAGGGTCCCGATCTATTTATATAAAGGCTTATGATTACCATCAAGTCACATGGTTGAAGAACATTTATATAGATTAGATTGGAAATCCTACCCATTGCTCTCCGAAATCAATTAGTGAGAGTTTGTATTGATGGAGTATATTGATTCGAGTTTGAAACGATTTCCGGGTTTCTTAAGACTTAAACACTATGGCAGAAGGTAAGTAATTTTCCGCTACGTATTTATTTGATTCTCCCATATAGGTTTATCAATAATTACTTATTTTAGTTAGTAAAACGGGTTTTAGATCCCTAATTTTCTTTGGATATTTATTCCGTAGCACCATCCACCAGCAAATGACTTAAATGGCAACCAACTATTAAAACCGCAAAGTAAATGATACATATGAGACAAACCACATAATTTTCCGGCTGAAATAGCTACACAAAGTAAAAAGGCAAATTAAGCCCCAAATGACTTTTCATCTTAGCCCATTTCCTTACTCTTAACATACTAAAGACCCACATGTACAACTGTAAGGCTGACAAAAGGAATAGAACAAGAAGAACCTCTGGCTCCGTCAATAAAGAAAAAGACCACTAAAATGTCACAATTTGGTAGTTTCAAAAATCATCTAACTCAAGATACCGTACGTACATAACCGAGGTAACATCTGTGTCACAAAGTGAGAAGTCACCCTCGAATTATCACCCACCAGTCCTCGAGATGTATGCGCCAGATTGTATTCTTAAAGAGAGAGAAAATACATTGAACACTCTGTCCAGTAACTTGCTTAAAAACACAATTGAGGTATGTTTCTCTCAAGGAGGTGTTTCCACTAACAAAATACACTAAAAATTTAAAATATTTTATCATCTCGTTTCTTTTTTTTGCTCAGCAAAGAAAGATTTTTATTAAGCTCGAAGGGGTACATCGAGGAAGAGAGCGAGCACAAAGAGCAACTCAAGGAGACAAAGTGAAAAAACAAGAAAACACCCCAACATCCAACCAAAGGTTGGATACAAACATCTCAAAGTTAGGTTAAAATTTCAAAGTCAGGCCAGTGTTGGGGGGGGGAATTTAGCAGGAAACTTAGTGCATTGGAAGCATCTTCTTTGGAAAACCAGTTTGGGGAGGAAGAGATACATGCAGCTTTAAAGCAATGTAGTAATTTCAAAGCGCCAGGCCCGGATGGTTTTAACTTTTCCTTTGTTAAGAGAGGTTGGGATTTTATGAAGGGGCTGATTCTCCAATTCTTCTCTGAGTTTCATGCCAATGGTAAGCTTACTAAAGGTATTAATTCTACTTTTGTATGTTTGATTCCTAAGGTTGACTGTCCTTTGTCTTTCAAAGAGTTTAGACCTATTAGCATGGTGGGGTGGGTCTATAAGTTACTTTCCAAGGTCTTGGCTAATAGATTTAAAGTGCTTCTCCCCTCTATAATTGGAGAGTCCCAAGCTGCTTTTATAGGGGGAAAACAGATTCTGGATGGTGTTCTTATAGCGAATGAAGTGATCCATAGCTGGAAAAATAGCCACTCAGGGGGCCTCATTCTCAAAATAGACTTTGAGAGAGCTTATGATTGTGTTAATTGGGGATTCTTATTAGACATGCTTTCAAAATTGGGCTTTGGGCAAAAATGGTGTGGATGGATTAAGGAATGTATTTCGTCTGTAGCAATGTCTATTCTCATTAATGGTTCGGCTACTCCGGAATTTCATACCCAGAAAGGTCTTAGGCAAGGGGACCCTCTATCCCCTTTCCTTTTCAATATCGTGGTGGAAGCTCTGAATATTTTGTTGATTAGAGCAAGAGAGTTAAATATTATCAAGGGTACAAAGATAGGGGCAAATGGAGTTATTCTATCCCACTTACAATTTGCAGATGATACGATTCTATTTTGCAATAATGATGGTGAGGAGATGGCCAATATAAAAAGAATTTTGAGATGTTTTCAGCTTATGTCGGGTTTGAAGATTAATTTCTCAAAAAGCTCACTTTGTGGTGTTAAGATTTGTCATCTAGATGTTACTAATCTGGCAAGGGTGATGGGGTGTAAAGTAGAGACTCTACCAATTAAATACTTGGGGCTTCCATTGGGTGCAAATCCGAAAAGAGTGAAGACATGGGAACCTGTCTTGAACAGAATGGGAAAAAAGTTGAGTATTCGGAGAAGTAGATTAAATTCTACAGGAGGCAGACTTACCCTTCTAAACTCCAACTTTGGTCATTTGCCGATTTACTTTATGTCCCTTTTTAAGATGCCAGCAACCGTTGCTCAGTCCATTGAGAAGCTACAGAAACAATTTTTTTGGGGTGATTCTATTGATAAAAAGAAGCTTCATTTGGTGAATTGGGGTAAGGTTGTCAAGAAAAAAGAGCATGGGGGTTTGGGGGTAAAAAATTTGAAGATTCAAAACCTGGCACTTCTTGCTAAATGGTGGTGGAGGTTTAGCAATGACAAGGATTCTCTTTGGGTCAAGGTCATTAAAGGGAAATACAACCTTGATCCGAATTGCTGGCTTCCTCACCTTCCCAATTCAGGACAGATCACGGCTATATGGAGAGATATATGCTCCATAGGGAATGCGTCTTCGGGCATTGGTTCTATAATTCAAGTGGGGTTCAAAGTTCAAGTGGGGTCAGGCCAAGAAACGTTGTTTTGGAATCATATTTGGTTGGGGGAGGTGGCTCTTAAGGAGGTGTACCCCAGGTTGTTCCGAATATCCACTCAGAAGGACCAAGTGATCAGGATGGTTAAGGAAGGGGCAGGTGAAGGTAGTTGGAATTTACTTTTCGGAAGACGTCTATATGATTGGGAAGAACTCCAAAAAGTGGAGTTACAGCAAAGGCTAGAAAATGTAACTCTGGACTATTCTAAAAAGGATACATTGCAATGGATTTGGTCTTCAAACAAGTGTTTCTCGGTGAAGTCTGTATATGATCAATGGGAGCAGTTGGTCCAAGTTAAAAATGAGGTTTTGGGGTCTTTATGGAAGAACCTTAGTCCGCCTAAGGTAGAGATCTTCTCTTGGTTGGCTGTACAAGGGAGAGTAGCAACTAGATCTCTTCTCGTGAGCAAAAATGTGATTCAGGAGGGTCCATTGTCTAAGTGCCCATTCTGTGTTACTTTTGAGGAAACCCCGGAACACCTATTATTGCAATGTCAGTTTTCGTGGAATACTTGGTCTCTTATACTGAGGTGGTGGCAAATGCTCTGGGTTTGTCCCCCTTCTTTGGCGGACTTAGCAAATTGGTGGTTTGACAACAGGTTTAAGAGTTTAGAACGGCACATTTGGGAGGTGACTTTCTTTGCTACCTTATGGTCTTTGTGGCTTGCAAGGAACGACCTTGTTTTTAACAACGTGTTACGGTCAGCTAGCGAGGTTGGGGACCAGATTAAGACAAGGGTGGCTATGTGGATGAAAGCCAAGTTCGTAATCAAGGTGTACTCAGTTGAGGATTTTAAATGCTTTCTGGGAGGTATTCGTAAGCTCAAGCTCTAGTTCGGAGGAGTTGCGCATCCAACCTCTGGCTGGGTGTTTGAGTTTTCACTTCTTCATTTTGTTTCTCTTGTTTTCGGTTTGAGCTAGTTTGCTCATCCCTCTCCTCCCCTCGATGTATCCCTTTCGAGATTTATAAAATTTGTTTCGTTTGCCGAGCAAAAAAAAAAAAGTTAGGTTAAAATTTCAGCTTCTAAATCCCATCCAAATACCCCTTAAAGTTAGGTTGGACACAAACATCTCGTTTCTACTAGCAAAAAAATTTCAGTTTTTTACCATTTTCATTAGTTCATTCAGAAAGAACTGGAATTTTATAAATCTCGAAAGGGGTACATCGAGGAAGCAGGGCCGGCCCCGGGGTAAGCCCCGCAAGTCCTCGGGCTTGGGCAACCCCCCGGGCGGGGGCATCCAAAAAAAAAATAAAAATTCAGGTTAGATATAAATATAAACAAGCTTTCCATATTTGCAACAACGCATCTGCTTGGCATTGTGGCCAACGCGCATGGTTAAAGTTCAAGGTGCTACAGGTTCGAATCCTGGTGCCTCATCCCCGTTTCCCCTCTTTTTTTTTTCTTTCTATTCTACCTCTTTTTGTTTTCCTCCCAATCCACAATTTATTTTTTTATTTTTGTTCTATTTCTTTTTTGTTTTCCTCCCAACCCACAATATTACAAAAAAAAAAAACCTAAATTATTGTTGGAAATTTTTTACTTAACAAACACAATAGTGGAGTAATGTAGATATATTCATACATTTGATTAGAAAAAGTCATAGTTAAAATAAAAATTAAGCGTGCTAACATAGTTTCTATTTGAAAACTGATATTAGCATTCTAAAACATAAAGGAAAGTGGCTTTGGAATTACACTGATATTGGAGTGCCTCAATTAATTTTTAAAGTGCTAATATGAGTTTCCTTTTTGTTTTTACCTTCGAACTATTATTTCGCAAGAGAGATTAAATAAATTGGCTATGATATCAATTGAAAATGATGCATCATTCCATTAAGAGTATTTAGGGACCTTTTTTTTGTAACTTTTTACACTTTTCAAGACAGGCCATTCCTTTCACATATATATATCAACTAAAAAACACAAAAAACTGAATAACCAAAACTTAGTGGAATGGACCCCGAGTTCATGGATAAGTAAAATAGGATGACTTAATTGAGAAATTTGCTTTAAAAAATGCAAAGGGAAGTTATTTTTTTTAATCGGATCATGCTAATTATAAAGCACTATAACCGGGGTTACATTTTGATATTGATTTTTATGATATTATTCAAACTAAAGGAACAACATGTAACTTTGATGTTGTTTTTTTGGTACTTATATGTTTTTTTAAAAAATTTTGTATAACTTAATAGTAGGTGGGCAACATAGCATGAGGTTGGGCTTGGGCAACCCAAATGTCGGGGCCGGCACTGCGAGGAAGGGATATGGATGAGCAAACTCATTACTCAAACCAAAAACAAGAAAACACAAAAAGAAACTCAAACATCCAGCCGGAGGTTGGATGCGCATCTCCTCAGAGCTAAAGCTTCAGCGTACGAATATCACCAAGAAAGCATTTGAAGTCCTCCACTGAGTACACCTTGATTTCAAACTTGGCTTTCATCCACATAGCCACCCTCGTCTTAATCTGGTCCCCTACCTCACTAGCTGACCGAGACACATTATTGAAGACCAGGGCATTCCTTGCAAGCCACAGAGACCATAAGGTAGCAAAGGGAATGTTATTGTTATTGAACTTCACTTATAAAGCATGCACTAGTATGAAGAGTATTTTAATTGAGCTACTTAAAAAGGATGCTAAAAAGAAACAATTGAGAGGGAAAAAAACAAGATTAATTAAGTTTTGTCAACTGATAAAAGGGCTGATGCTTTAAGCTTCCTTACCAATGATAATAAGTTGCGATATCTGTAGAGAAATTCAAGGATGAAACAACCATCGACCAGCATCATTTCCTCATCCAATGTTACTTTTGCTGCGTAGTATTTCTTTGCGACGTCAATCGATGTCTTCATTTCCTCTAAACATTTCTGTAGCACCATTATTTTTGTCTGCTCTGCTAATTCCATTCCTGCGGTCACTCGAGAGAGAAGGTCATTCATGTAGTCAGGGCCGGCCCTGGGGTAAGCCCCGCAAGCCCTTGGTCTTGGACAACCCCGGGGCTGGGGCAACCCAAAAAAAAAAAAGTTTTCGAGTTAGATTATAAATTAAAAGAGTTTCCCATAGTAGCACAACCATTCCCTTGCTGTAATGGTTAGTGCGATTGTTATAGATGCCGTGGCTCTTGAGTTCAATTCCCAAGCAGTCCCATTCGGTTTTTCCTCCATTCTTTTTCTCTCTCTTTTTGTTTCCTCCAATCCACAAATTTTGTTCTACTTCTATTTTTCCCCCTCCCAACGATAATTTATAAATGATGTATTCTTACATTTGATTTTAAAAAAAGTCATAGCTAAATAAATATAAATAGAGCAAGTTAACACGATTTTTATTTTTATCTTCGAACTACCATTTCGCAATATAAAATTAAAGAGATTGGTAATGATCTCAATTGTAAATGAGACGCAATTCCACTAAGAATATTTTGGACATTTTGGGGCTTTTTTAACTTCTTATGCTTTTCAAGACAAGCCATTCTCTTCACATATATCAACAATAAAACCCAAAAAACAAAAGATAGCGAAATGGGCCCCGAGTTTTTAGATAAGTAAAGTACAATGACTCAATTAAAAATTTGCTTCAAAAAATGCTAAAAAAAGTTATTTTCTTAAATCGGATCATGCTAATCATAAAGCACTTTAAACGGAATTTACATTTTAATGTTGATTTTCTTGATGTAATTCAAGCTAAAAAATAATGTAACTTTTTTTTTGGTACTTGAATTATTATTTTTATTTTGTATGACTTTATAGTAAGTGGGCAAGAAAGCATGGTGTTGGGCTAGGGCAATCCAAATACCGGGGCCGGCACTGCATGTAGCTCAATTTGACATGTTGCATGGGTGTTAGGAGGTGTTTGTCTTTTTGGTGAAGAGGGCCGATAGCGATGAGACGAGGCGTGTAGGCGCTTTTATTCACCTTACGAAGATCTTCAGACACCTTATAAATGCAAGCTGAAGAAAATAAGGATTCAGTTTTCTGGGCACCCTCACCCATTTTTTTAGCGATGGTTGATGTAAGGTGCTGAAGATCATTCTGTCCTTGACTCATTTTCAGGTGGGTGGAATTGATTTTGATCAACGAAATCAAGTTGCAGTTGTGTTATAGGAGTACTTGGTGGTAGAGGTTTGGGTATGAACTAAAGACAGAGCCTCTCTATAAATAGAAGAGAGAAGGCTGACAGTTTAATTGGTGCACTCGTATATTTGCCCTCTTTTCAAATTTTTTTTTTCTCGGCAAATGAAACTTTTATAATAATTCGAACCGGATACATTGAGGGTGCTCGAGAGTAATAACAACTACTTACTCGAGTAAAACAAAAAAGAAAAAGCGAACAAACAAAACCCTCCAACTGAAAATTGGATGGTGGAGTCCTCATAGCCGAAACATTTTACAACTTCAACAATCTAATTCCATCCAAAAAAATCCTAAAATCCTCCACCGAATACACCTTTATATCAAATTTTGCCTTTACCCACATTTTGCCTTTATATCAAATTTTGCCCTCTTTTCAAATTAAAGTTAATTGATCTCGACACTCTACTTTTTGTTAACCACGTTCTAATATTTATCTTTTATTATTCAAAATACACATAACATAAATACTAAAAAACAAATATAGGAGTTTGATTATCAATATTGGAGTGTCAAAATCATTTCCCTTTTCAAAACTGCCCAAAACTTGCAATCTCATGTATAGGAGTACTAATTATGCACGCAAGCTTGTGCTCAATACAAGCGTATTGATGATGCTTTAGATTTTCAAGTGTGCCGACTTGATAGCAAATATGTCGTTTAATGATGCTTTAGATTTTTGTTTATTTGATGTTGCTCCGGTTTGTATTAATTCGCAACTTTGCAAAGACGCAAATGGAATAGTATACCCTAGACTCTTTTATGTTTCTTTTTTTTTTGCTCGGCAAATGAAACAATTTTATAAATCTCGAAAGGGGGTACATCGAGGGGAAAAGAAGGAAGAGCGAACTTGCTCAACCACAAAATAAGAAGCACAAAGAATAAAAACACACCATCCAGCCGGGGGTTGGATGTGTTACACCTCAAACCCATAATTAGAACTTCAGCTTACGAATACCATGAAGAAAACATTTAAAATCCTCCACTGAGTACACCTTGATATCGAACTTTGCTTTCATCCACATTGCCACCCTAGTCTTTATCTGGTCCTCTACCTTGCTAGCTGACCTTGAGGTATTGTTGAAAATAAGGTCGTTTCTTGCAAGCCACAATGACCATACGGTAGCGAAAAAAGTCACCTCCCAAATATGCCTTTCCATATTTCTAAACCTTAATTTATCTATCTAATGTTCCTGGTTTACCAAAAAAATTAAAAAATTACAAGCAGCAGCCTGAATAACCAATTAACTTGAAATGGGTTGAAGTAGCGGCGTCAACATCAGCGGTAGAAAAGTCGAGGAGAGAGAGCGGGAGCAGGGGTGAAATACTTTTGATTCTATAGTTTTAGTAGAGGAATTATAGATAGAGGTAACTCCCGAAAATTTCCCATCAAATTGGCAATTTCCAATTGTAATTGTGGATCGAAAATTGACTTTGTAAGTTGTAACTCCCAAAAATCCGTTTCTAATCTGTACTATACAATCACTGCTTAATTGGAATCAAACAGTAATTTATACTATATAATCACTACCTAATTGGAATCTATATATATATATATATATATATATATATATATATATAAAGGTATAATTAACCTTGGTCTTTCTAAAACTAATCACTACCTAATTTAAAGAAAATTGGAGAAACAAATCGTTGATCATTTGAACCTACCTGATTAAAAAAGAGTATACAGTATACACCATATACTCTCTTTTTTTCTGGGTGCAATATCGATTCCAAAATTGTTCCTGATTAGGAGGACAATTTTAGATTTCATATACTGCTCTGTTTTATTTCAGAAAATGCAACGTATTTACAAAAATGTCAAGGCTTAAACAAATGGTGAAGATTTATTGCTTAATTATTATTGACACGAAACACTGTTTACACTGATCTCGTAATTTATGCATCTTAATTTTGATGATTCAAATCCTTTTCTTTTGTTTCAAGTTTTTTGAAATTTACATCTAGACTGCTCGTCATATTTTGAATGATTGCTAACGGTTCCTAAAGAGAAACAAACCGCATGCTTGCCAAGCTTGGAATAATTTCGAACTATTCCTAAAGAGTGCGAATAACATTCCTTCATTGATTCCTAATTTGGAGAGGAAGCAAAAATATGTCCTCTTCAAAACTTTTTCTACTTTTGCAATTCTTGTCTTGCTTTTCTTACCCTAAAGATGTAGGTGAACTCTCATAATTCATGCATCTTTCGATCCAAATCCATTTCTCATGTTTCAAGTTTTGTAAAATTTACATCTAAACTACTGATAAAGTTTGGAATGATTTCTAAAGATAAACCGCTCATCAGTTTGAAGCTTTCAATGAATGTTTTCATTATTAATTGGAGAGCTTTTTTTTTTTTGAACGGTGAAAAAGATAAATTTCATTCAAACAGAATGAAGTACATCGAATAAAAAGGCGGGAAAAGGTAGCATCACAATGTGAGAGTAGAGTAACATCCCAACAAGGTTGACATCCTACCCCACAACAATCATATGCTATTCGAGCCCAAGGATTGATAAGAAATCAACCCGACCAAATTACAATAAGAGAACCTAGTGAGGCTTACAAAGCAATAAGTGGTAGTTGAAAAACTTCCCAGAAGGTCAGGACAAAATGTCAAAGCAAGATTCCATTGAACCCAATTCGAGATAATCATAATGGATTTCCGAGTGGATGATCGAAATGGTGGTAGTATTAGGCTTCTACTAAAGCAAGAGCAGATCAGCAGCAACAACAGTAGGTATATCAGTAGCAACAATAAGTTATGTCAGTAGCTACAACACACTTTCAGAATTCAATGCAAAATAGACAACAGAGGCTAACAAATAGTGATAATCCTAGCCTGAACATTGAATCCAGCAAATGGCCAACAATAAACTTTCCAGCAAGCAGACAACATTGAAATCCAGTAAATGGGCAGCAGAAGAAACTTTCCAGCAAATGGGCACTAAATTTTCCAAGCACAACATCAGCCGGTATCAAAGCAAGGATGGACCGGACACCAAAAAGGAAAAAGATGACCCCAAAATAAACAGACCCAAAACGACCAGAAGCAACAAAAGACACAGAAGCAACACAAGACCGAAAAGCAACCCAAACAAAGAAACCTCAACCCGACCCCAAAACACAACAGACAGAAGGAAGAAAGCACAAGACTGACAAAACAGACCAAACAACACCAGACACTAGAGCAACAAAGACCCAATAGCAGCCCAAACAAGACACCTTAACCTGACCCCAGAACATAGCAGATGAAAGGAAAGACCCCAAAAAAACCAAAAAGAAGGCACAAGCCCACCAAACCACACCAAACAACCAAGACACAAACAACCCCACCCACAAGAAGCAGAGCCACCTCAAGACTATGAGGCTTGGATAATGCTCCTTAAACGGTAGATGAAATCAGTGATGGAGTAATCTGACTCGAACCATTTGGACTTGACCCAGAAAGCAATCCTTAATTTTATCAGCTCAACCACTTCATTCCAATTAAGATCCTTGTTTTAAAATGTATGGTCATTTCTCATTCTCCACAATGACCAAAGGACTGCAAAAGGGATACAATCCCAAATGACTTTAACCTTGTGTTTCTACTTGTTACTCAACCACCAATTGATCAATCCAGACATCGAACTCGGAGTCACCCACTGAATGCCCCACCATTCCAAAATATCACACCAAACATTCCATTCAAGTTGACAAAATAATAGTGAGTGATCGATCGATTCCAATGTTCCCCACAAAACTTACAAAGAGCATAATGTTGTTGATGAATTATACCAATTCTCATAAGAAAATCATCAGTTTTTAGTTTACCAAGGTATCCCATCCAGCCAAAACATTGCACTCTGTAAGGTGACGCATTATTCCAAATCGATCAAGTGAAAAGCCTTTTTTGCGGAAAGATCAGAAAAATTTTCCTGACGGGTGGCAAGTTTGTACATTGAAGAAATTGTGAAAGCATTGCTCTTACTTGCGATCCATGTAAGATGGTCAGATCTAGGTTGGAGCATAACTTGTAGACCATCCAGCATCAAAGCCATAGAGTTAAAATCCTCAATTTCCCCTTTGAGAAACCTGCTTGACGATTTCCTAGTCCTAAAATAATGGGTTGCCCTAAGCGTAGGACGGAGACCGACGTAGCATAATATCCGGTAAGTCCGGAGTCGAATCCACAAAGACGGTATTGTGTGCTGACTAAAAATTCTGGTTGTTATGATTTAAATGGGCTCTTAGATAGTCACCCCTTGTCTGTTTGATTAAGAAATTAACTAAAACCTAGAAATTGATTGTACTTTCAAATAATTAAAAAGAAGATACGGTCGTAGGGTTCATAGCACTTGTAACCAGTTCGGACTTCCCTGCTGCATTCAGTGTTCTTAAAAACATTCAACTTTAGAGAGGAAAAGATACCCTAAATGATGCGAACCTTTATGGTCACCGTATACCCATGTGCAGCGGAGAATGAGTTTTGGAGTCTCATTCCCCCGTTCACATGGGCTCCGACAATGCCCGGGTTCTTCTGCAGGAAGTATTTTGCCAATCTAAAATTATCTTTACTTTTTTTTTTAATTTCAAAATAGGAGCAGAACGTATCCAAACCGGCCACAGTGTGCTAATCACCCTGTAACCTTACTTATATAACTACTCACTCATTATTAAGCAAGAACCAAAAGAAACCCTAATTTGAAACATGCTTCTATTGCGCGAGATGAGAAATAAACAGAAAAATATCAACTAAACAAATATCAGCGAATAGCTTTTATTGAAAACAGAAATTAAAACTAGTTACTGGAATGTGAGTAATTAAATAAAGCTCCGAATAACTCAAATGAGAAACGAAGTATTCTAAAGCTGCAAAAGAAAAATCAATATTCTGAACCCCGTTCTTCGTTTTTACTGTGCCTGGGAATCCAAGAAGATACCACAGCGCCTTGTTTCTCTGTAGCTCTCGGTCTCGGCGTTTTTTCCCTGACAGCGTGATTCCGAAGTCCTTTCACAGCAGCCTCCTTCCTTCCTTTTGTAATATTTCTGTAGCCGAAAAAAAATACTAACCCTCGTGGGCCGTGGCTTAGGCCTAATTCCTTTTTCTTCTGTCCAAGATTTCAGTCAAAACAAGTGACAATAAAAGGTTTGCTTCTGAGGCCCACCGAGACATGCAACAGAAGGAGCAAAATATGGCCCAATCCATGCTTTAATCCACTTTAACTTATTAAGCTTTCAAACACCTACAATACAAAAATTAAACATTAAAACACAAAGTAATAAAATAAATAGGCTTAGCAATGATAAATTAGGGGGCACTAATATAAACATTTACGCGGCTATCAAAACCTTCCTCTCCTAAGTTGGAATTCCCACGTAAGCTGCTCTTCCTTCCTGCTTAGAACTGTTGCAACTGTCTCTTCTTTAATAAGACAAATGTTGAAAAATCATGGATACAAAGAACTCAAGCATTTCCCATTCACCCAAAGATCACTCCAAAACTTTAAGGAATTTCCATCCCCCAAAGTCAATCTAATGTTTTCCATGAACTTGTTAAAGGCTAATGGATTCCTGCTTTTAATTTGAAGAATGTCTCTCCATGAGCAGGATACCATTCTATTTGTTTCCATGTTAGGAAACCCAGGGTGAAGATCCATGTTGTACTTTGCACAAATTACTTTTCTCCACAAGGCTTCCTTTTCAATTCCAAATCTCCACCACCATTTCAAAAGTAATGCATCATTCATATCTTTTATTCCTCTTACACCAAGGCCGCCAACTTCTTTGCTTTGCTTGATTTTGGACCAGCTCACCATATGTATTTTCCTTTTAAGGTCAGAGTTGCCCCAAAGAAACTTAGCTTGAATCCCCTCCATTATTTTAGCCACTCCTTCAAGAACTTTGAACAGAGACATGAAGAAGATAGGCAGGCTATTCAACACTGATTTCAGTAAAGTTAACTTACCACCAAAAGAGAGAACCCTTCTTTTCCATGAGGTCAGCTTTGCTCTGAACTTGTCAATAACTTGTTTCCATGTAGATTTAAGTCTAGGATTAGCACCAAGTGGCATACCCAGATATTTGATTGGCAGTTGCTGTAACTTGCATCCAAATACTTTGGCAATTTCTTCTAGTTCCCCATCAGCTAAGGAAATTCCACAAACCACACTTTTCTGATAATTGATCCTTAATCCTGAAGCTGCTTCAAAACCTCTAAGAAATCTTTTGATTATTTTCACTTCATCTAAATTAGCTTCACAAAACACTAATGTATCATCAGCAAACTGAAGTTGCGTCAACCATGGTCCATCATCTGATATTTTTAAGCCTTTGATGCTGCCTTGTGACATTGCTTGCTAAAGATGCAGTTCAAACCTTCAGCTGCAAGAATAAATAGAAAAGGGGATAACAAGTCCCCCTGTCTAATCCTTTTCTGCATTTTGAACTCCTGGGTGGGAGAACCATTTACAAGAACAGATATCCAGGCAGAGGATAGTCATTCTTCTATCCACATAATCCATTTATCAGGGTATCCAAACATGTGCATCATTCTGAACAGATAAACCCAATTCAAATTATCAAAGGCCTTTTCAAAATCGAGTTTAATTATAATGCCTCTTGCTTTCTTCCTTTTCCAGCCATCCACTATTTCATTAGCAATGAGAATACTGTCTTGGATGATTTTGCCCCCAGTGAAAGCTGATTGTACATCCCCAACCACCGTAGTTATCGTCGGTTTAATTCTAGAAGCCAACACTTTTGACAGAATCTTGTACATGCAGCCAATGAGATTGATTGGCCTAAAATCAGGAAGCTTTATTGGATTTTCAGACTTTGGGATGAGAGCAATAAATGAAGAGTTGAAACCTTTTGGTAGACTGCAATGGGTATGGAAATCCTCCATGAAATTCAGGATGTCAGTCTTCATGAAACCATCAGGTCTAGGTGCTTTGTTGCCATCACAGGATTTAATGGCATCCAAAATTTCATCTTCTAAAAACTTCTGTATTAAACTTGTGGCCATTGCTTCATCAATTGAATTTCCCAACCTTTCAGTGAAAAAAGGTCTCATTATTGGAGAGTTTATCGGCCACTAGTCTACAGTTTTCGAAAGATAGTGCTCCTAAAGGTTTTAATCAATTCAAAGGTTAAAATCATGCTTTATTTATCATCATTAGAGACTTAAAAGGTGTCCAGGCCGGATTTCTAAATTGGGGTATCAACAATCATCCTAGTGGGAATAAGAGATTAGAACTTCCGCACTTATATTATTACTGCTATTTTCAAAATAATACAACACACATCCGATCACACGATCAGTCTCTCAACCTCAAACACATAAACAATGAGAGGGGGGGGGGGGGGGGGGGGGGGGGGGGGGGTGTGAAAGAAACCCCATTGGGGGTTTCAACCACCGCACAAACACGGTACTCATTTATAGATGCAACACGTCGTTACTTCCGACTACAACATCAATATGCACACCCACCTTGATTGGTTAACCCAATCTCTTTTGTTCCTTGACAGCCACATCCGCCTTTTTCATTTTTGCGGAAACCAAGGACGAATTCAACAAAAGATGTGACAAAAGCAATGAAACCGACACATAAAGCTATGAACTTCCACGGAGAAGTAAAATACGTGCGTCTCAACAGGTCCATATTCCCCGGCCAAAAGCGCTAGCTATACTTGGTGGCTTGGTAGCACGTGCCGGCGAACAAGAAGTCTTCGCCAAGCACAGCTTCCCTGCATATCTTGTTGAGTACACGGGTGGCGTCCTCTCTAGCACCCAGGTAATTACTCATGACCTTGGCCTTCTCGAGCACTTTGATATCGTTGTCAGAGTTCACAAGCGTGTCCATCACGAACACGTAGGACGTGACGTAAGGCGGAATGCCAGGGCAGGATTCAAAGGCAATGAGGTTCCTGAGGTACAACTCCGTTTCGTTGTACAACGTGAGCATCGGGATCTTGAAACGAGGCCTACCGCAAATCCTGAACTGGCCTTTGGGCTCACTGAACTTGAACAGATTTTTGTTTTTTTCGTTGGGGACAAACTTGACTCCTGCGTACTTGAGCTCTGACGCCGAAGGCGTGAGTACTCCCTCACTAATCACTGGTTTCCCTGTCAATGTCTCAGCAACAGTACGGTACCAATCTTGTAGGTTATGGAGGATATGATAGTAACTAATGCTTTCCTTGTTTTTGGGACTCGTCTTGAAGTCATAGCATCTCCGCAAATAATCGGTTAGCGACTAGTTCTCGTCGGGGTGATCCCGGATCCAATTAAAAACTGCACACATTGAACGGTCATTTTTTTATCTTAGATTTAATAAACGGTTCAATTAAAAACTGCTTAAAACAAGCACTTTTCGGTTATTTTTTTGCTAACTTCTCGCGGGCACCGTTAAAATCATATTCTGCACACATTGAACGGTTCAGATCATAAAAATTTGATCGGAAACTATGTGATTGAAATTTGGGATATTTTTTTTAGGTGTCTAAATAGTTGTCCATTAAACCGCCCGTATATGTGTATATATATATGGTCGGTTCTAGAGACAATACATTTGACAATATTTTTGACAATACATTTTTTGAAACCCCGCATGGGACCTTCAAACAAATTATCGGAGCTACTCAATGTATTTAAAACATGTTTTTACAGGGTTCAGTAATAAATTAACGCATTTAGATATTGGTAAGAGCTTGATTGGCTCATTTAGTTGATTCCTATCAAATTTGACAAGATAAAATTGAATGAGCCGATCAAGCCTTTGCCGATATCCAAATGAGTTGATTTTTTACGGGAACCTTTAAAAACATGTTTTAAACAAATTGAACAGCTCCGATTATTTGTGTGGGGCTCCGAAAAAGCTATTGTCAAATGTATTGTCTCTATAACCGGCCCCACATATATGTGTGTGTGTATATATATATACCACTTCTTCCAAAATGATACAACACGCAGACAAATCAAATTATTAAAACAACAGAAATAAATACTAATACAACACACATGTAATCACACAGCGTGCGCGCTCTCTCTCTCTAAATACAGTAAGTAATATACATCACACAAACACACAACTTGTAGATGCACACCCAGTTTTTGACCCACATGATCTATTAATTAACCCCGGCCATCTCTTCGTTTCCTGATCGACAATGGCGGAACAATGGTTTTATCCTAGCAGTGGCGAAATGTATATTAAAAAAATATAAAGATGAATTACAATATTAATAGTCATCGACTCCACAAAAAATTAAAACAACATAACAAAAACTATTGTAAATAATATTTGTCATTTGCATGAGTATAAAAAATGACTAACTTTAATTTTTTTAGGCCGAGCAAAAAAAACTTTAATTTTTTTAGGTTATATAAGTTGTTTTAGAGTTAAAGTGTACAGTTTTTTTTTTCCCTTAATTATACCTCATCCTTTATATTATTTCGCTTTAGCCCATTGCATTTAGTTTTGAAATACTTTTTTGGGTCTCTTTTCTTGAAAAAAAAGAGGGAAAATGACCTCGCAGGACTTGTTTTGATAGTTAATACATGTCAAGGACATGCTGAGAACATTTATTAATACTAAAAATATCCTTGGTGGGTATCAATTATCAAACACGCCCTTGGCCATCATTTCCCCCCGCCCCCAAAAAAAAAAAATACTCCTTCCGTCTCTTTTTTAGAGTTCAGTATTTCATTTTGGGCTGTTTTTTAATAAGTGTCCATTTTGTAAAGTTAATAGTAAAAGTTTGTGCATTTTCTATTTTGTCCCTAAAAATGGATTCCATTTTGAAAAGTTAGTGAATAAAAGTGTAATGATAATATTTCCACAAAGGGTAAATAGAGAAAGTGAAGATAACAGTTAATATGAAATGTGTAATGATGATGTATTTTTAATAAGTTGGAGTTATGAAGCAGGACACTTAAAAAGGGATGGAAGGAGTAGAAGATTTAGGAATAGTATATAACAAAAAATAAAGAAAAAAATTCTAGGGGTGGCGAAACTATATATGTTGGGGATAATTTTTTTTATACATATAATAATTGCAATTTCTAAAATTCTTGTCGTGATGGCCGCCGCCACTAAACCCCCTGGATCTATCCTGGCCTCACAGCCTCTAGTGCCATTTTCTTACTTTTTTTTTTTTTTTTTTTTTTGCTCGGCAAATGAAACATTTTATATAGCTCGAAAGGGTACATCGAGACAGAGCATCTTAGCATAAAGTGCCATTTTCTTACTTGCTTCATGTTGTTGGTAGAGATATTTTTTTGTAGTTGTTCTATTTTGAAAGTTGATGTTTTGGACATTCTGCAAGTTGGGTTTCCCTTTCCCATTTCATTCATTATTAGTTATTACTATACCATGTTTTCATTGTCTTTTTGCCAATGAATTGTAATAGTTAAATTAAGTTTACCGACAAAAAACTAAATGGCGCAATAAACCACAGGGCGTGGTGCAGGCAGATTATACACCATAGAATGAAAGTTCCCTGGCGGGATCATTGAGCCAGCTCATTGTCTAGTTAAGACAGCGTTGGATTCTTAATTTGTTCGATTCTAAATTAGAAGGAGCAGACGTGACTTCGTTTCATTTCTTCCTTCTACACCCGTTTTGCATTCCAAACTTAATTAGAGGTAGGATGAAATTAGTGTTATATAGTTGTGAGTAGGATGAAATTAGTGTTGAAAAAATTGGCTTATTTTTGTTTTTATTTTAAAAAAAAGAGTTTCAATCGTAATTTTTTACTTTTTAGATTTCTCTCGTCACGACCATTGTGTCAAACCCCAAAGTTTGAATGCATACTGATTTTTTTTTCAATATTGTACACATTAGTGGAGGTTAGTAAAGAGTTAGTAAATTAGTTTTCAAAGAATCCAAAGGCTGTCCATACTCCAAAGTCCTAAATCCTAACCAACCGTCTCTCATGAAGCTCGAACCCAAGCTTCTACTAAGAAAGGGGGTAAGTGATGCCAAATGAGCTAATGCATAATAAATTTGGCAGAGCAAATATCTCAGGATATTAGGAATAAGAGATATTACCAACTAGTGCTCAGAATTTTGGAAACGACGAAAGATATTTAGTTGGACGGACCCACAAAAATCTGATAGTGCGAATGCTGCACACCAAGAATTCCAATCCATCTGACGTTTTATTACAGGTGATGGGGTCTCCTCTCCGATCAAGAACGGAATTGAGATTTTACCTTATCAGTGGCAAAATTTATACTAAAAAAATAAAAAGATGAATTACAATATTAATAGTTATCGACTCTACAAAAAAATTAAAACAGCATAACAAAAACTATAGTAAATGATATTTGTCATTTTCACAATGAGTACAAAAAAAGACTAACTTTAATTTTTTAGGTTATATAAGTTGTTTTAGAGTTAAAGTGTGAAGTTTTTTTTTTTCCTTAATTATACCTCATCCTTTATATTATTTCACTTTGGCTCATTGAATTTAGTTTTAGAATACTTTTTTGGATCTCCTTTCTTGAAAAAAAAAAAACAGAAGATTTAGGAATAGTATATAACAAAAAATAAAGAAAAAAATTCTAGCGGTGGCAAAACTATATCTGTTGGGAATAATTTTGTTTATACATGTAATAATTGCAATTTATAAAATTATTGTCGTGGCGGCCGCCACCACTAGACCCCTAGTTCCATCCTTGCTGATCGACATGCATGCAACTACATCCACCTTTTTAATAATGTATTCTGAAGAAATTGAGGGGAGTCGGTGAGGTGTTTTTATCCAATCTTGGTTGGATATTGCTATGTAGTTTCATGTAATAGTAGTTGTCTTTGATAAAAAGTTCCATTTACCAAACAAAAAAAAAATAATGTATTTTGAAGAAACTGCGGGCGAACTGAACAAGACAGATGACAAAAGAAACGAAGCCGACAAAGAAAGCATTGAACAACCACGGGTTACCATAAATCTTGGATGCCGCTATAATCCTCGGCCAAAAGCGCTTGCTATACTTGGTGGCTTGGGAGCACATGCCGGCGAAGAAGAAGTCTCCGCCAAGCGCAGCTTCCTTGCATATGTTGTTGAATACAAGGGCGGATTCCTCTCTGGCACCCAGGAAATTACTCATGACCTTGGCCTCCTCGAGCACTTTGATATCGTTGTCAGAGTTCACAAGCGTGTCCATCACGAACACGTAGGACGTGACGTAGGCCGGAATTGTAGGGCAGGACTGTTCAAAGGCAACGAGGTTCCTAAGGTACAACTCCGTTTCGTTGTACAACGTGAGCGTCGGGATCTTGAAACGAGGCCTACCGCACATCCTTAACAGGCCTCTGGGCTCACTGAACTTGAACAGATTCTTGTTTTTTCGGTCGGGGACAAACTGGACTCCTGCGTACTTGAGCTCTGACGCCGAAGGCATGAGTACTCCCTCACTAATCAATGGTTTCCCTGTCAATGTATCAACAACAGGACGGTACCAATCTTGTAGGTTATGGAGGATATGATAGTAACTAATGCTTTCCTTGCTTTTGGGACTCTTCTTGAAGTCATAGCATCTCCGCAAATAATCGGTGAGCGACCAGTTCTCGTCGGGGCAATCCCGGATCCGACCCACTGTGAGATGGAACAATTTCTCAAGCACAAAGAAAGGAATCTGGTTCTCCAGGAGTACCAAGTCGTTTTTCACGTTGGACAAGGTCAATGTGTTGCCAAAAATAGGGTCTCTATTTTGTCCCTGCAATTTGAAATATATGCATGCAAAATCATTAACTAAATTTCCGTAATTAACCTGGTTAATTTATCTGACGAATTATTTGGAATAAATTACTCCAATTACTAATATTACCCTTCAACAAGTAGCTAGCCTATCTAATTTTGAGGTTTACTAATTTTTCTACGTTTCTCTTTCGGTGAACAAAATTTGTAATTACAAAAATAACTGAAAAAAGGACCAGACTCATGAATCGTGATCGAGTTTGTGTGATAGAATGGGCCAGACCCATAATTGATCCTAAATATAAATGAGTATTGTTTTGACAAAGGAAAATAAATAGATTTTTACCCTTTTCCAAACTATTCATGTTGACTGACGAGGCATATTTATGTAACAGATGATGATAAAAAAAATTTAAAAATCATGGAACAGATGTATATTCATCCCATTTTATTTTTGTTTTTAGGCCTTTTAGGAGTTTGGGCTTGTCCCATTGGTTTGTTCTTTGATTGGCATCTTGTCAATCAAAGAACTGGGTCTCAGACTAGGCATACGTACCGTTCTCCTTTTCTTGTTAATCTTTGTACTTTGTTCAGAGATTAATAAAAATGGAACTGATGTATATATATGTTTGATTAATTAGAAATGAGGAATCCTAAGCTAGCACCTAAGCATCGTCACCATCTAATAGAGCAAGAATAACATAAAATTTTCTTGAATATTTTTTATGTTGACTGTTGTCAAATAGTCATGTATATATAGAAGAAAGCTTATCACGAGAAATCTTATTTTTATATTTTTATATGCCACTACACCCCGAAAGGGAAAGTTAATAGAAATTGATTTTCCCGCTCCACTTTTTATTGATGGCACTCCACTTTTAATGTGAAATTATTAAAACTTTTATGAACAAAGTAAAGCGTCATCAGTAAAAAGTGGAGCGCAAAAATCAAAATCAAAGTTAATATTATTGAGCTTCTTCACATATAAAAGCACATGCACTACTATGAAGAGTATTTTAACTGAGCTACTTAAAAAGGATGCTACAAGTAGCTATTGAGGGGGAAAAAATACAAAATTCAAGTTTTGTCAGCTGATTAATTAAAGAGCAGATGCTTTAAGCTTTCCTTACATCGAAGGTGCCATATCTGTGGAGAAATTCGAGGATGAAACAACCATCGATCAATATCATTTCCTCATCCAGTGTAACTTCTGCTGCGTAGCATTTCTTTGCATCGCCTATCAACGTCTTCATTTCCGCTAAACATTCCTGTAGAACCTTCATCATTGTCTGCACTGCTGATTCATGGTCCTCCATTCCTGCAGTCAGTCGAGAGAACAGGTAATTCGTGTAGCTCATTTTGACGTGTTGCAAGGGCGTTTGGAGGTGTTTGTCTTCTCGGTGAAGGGGGCCAATAGCGATGAGTTGAGGGGTGTAGGCGCTTTCCTTCAACTTACGAAGCTTTTCGGGCACCCTGTAGATGCAAGCTGAAGAGAAGAAGGATTCAGTTTTCTGGACACCTTCGCAGATTTTTCCAGCGATGGTTGATGTAAGGTGCTGGAGATCCTTCTCATGGTCATTCTGAACCCCTTGACTCATTTCAGCTGGGTGGATTTCCATTTGATGGTGGTAGAGGTTGGGTTTGCGCTAAAGATAGACGCTCTCTATATATAGAAGGCTAGATCACAGTTTAACTGCTACACTGGTGTATTTACCCTCTTTTCAAAAGATAATTGATTTCGGCACTTCATTTTTGTGAATCACACTTTACTATTTGTCTTTTAGTATTCAAAATACACATAACATAAACATTAAAAGACAAATATTATAGTGCAATTATCAATATATGGAGTGCCAAAATTATTCTCTTTTCGAAACTGTCGAGAACTTGCAATCTCATGTGTAGAAGTACTAATTATTGAGAGAGAGAGAGAGAGAGAGGGGCACGTGTGTGATGCACGCGAGCTTTTGCCCAATACAAATGTAAGTTTGCCCTTCAAATTTAGATCTATCGATAAGTGAGAAAAAAGATCCCACCCAAAGAGTTCGAGTCTTGATAATTAAATTATGAAATTAATTGTACAAAGAAATGATTTTTTGAAATATATATACATCTGGACAGCTCAACAGTTTATAATGATTTTTAATGATGGCTAAAGAGAAACAAACTGCTCTTTAAATTTGGAATGATTTTTAACAATTCCTAAAGAGAGAAAATGAGAGAGTTTCATCATTAGATTCCCACTATTGGAGACAGCCTCAAGCAAAATTTTGTCCTCCCCTTCAAACCACTTATTTTTTTTTTACAAATTTTTTCTTGCTTTTATTACCCTATTTTCTCCACTCTTTCCTTTCCTTTCACATCCAGCAAAGGACAAAACACCTGGATAAAAGATGAAAGTAGAAAATTAACAAAAGAGAAAATACAAATTGAAAACATCATGTAAAGCCCTTTTTTTTTTTTTTTGGTAAATATAGTAAAAGGAATGGGTAAAAAAGAAAGAATTGAAAATCAATCAACAATTTTAAAACCGTCAAATGAAGAGAGAGTCATGTCATGGGGGCATGGTAAACAAATAAACCAATAATATTGGAATGAATCTCTCACACTGAAAATAGAGCTACTTAATTTGATGAATCGAATTAGCTCGACCTCTGGGTATTCACTGAAATCAAAACCAACAATATCTTCGTTATATACTGGAAAGTGTTTTTGGTTAGAAATTGGAAAGCGTCTGACCAAGCATGTCTAATTAATGATCGGGTTGTTTCCGTACCAAAAATAATTAATAAAATGAAACAATTACTACTACTCAAATGAACAGTGGTAAGTATTCCAAGTATCGCTCCACAGGGATTATAAGGCTGAGTCACAGTTATTTCAATTAATTTCTATATTAATCCAAGAAAAAGATTGATTGATTGTTAGTTTCTTAAAACTATTGAACTGAAATTAAAGACCATAGAAAAACAGAAAAGAATTGATGGGGAAGAAGTTCTAGGGTTTCGAATCCACTCTTTAACCTCGAATCCTTAGGACACAGTCACTGGGCGGACACCAATTTTTCGCGCTACTACCGTTGGGGACACTTTCTTCATCAGCTGGACCGCGGAGCAATAGAGACAAGAATTTATCATATAGAGTCATGTCGTTGCGAAAGTACTCAAACACATAATCTGTGAGCGACCAGTTCTCCTGGAGATGATTCGGTATCCGACCCACAGTGAGTAGGAACAATTTCTCAAACACAAATAAAGGAATCTGATTCTCCAGAGATATCAAGTCACTTTCTACGGTGTAGCGGATCAAACTGTTATCAAAAATAGGATCGTGTCCCTGCTTTTTGAAATGCCAAATCATTAATCAAATTTGTGATACTCCTAAAAAAAAGTCAAAATATCAAATGACTTGTGTACGTTAACGATGTGAAATTATACAATAGTCTAGGAGTACCATCACGTGGTACTCTGGACTACTTTACAACCACACATTTATGTACGATTTACCATTAAGTGTATGGACTTCATAGGAATGTATGGTTGTAAAGTGGTCCAGAGTTCTACGTGGCGGTACTCCCGGATTATTAAATAATTACTCGTTAAGGATTGTTGTTATTATTATTATTATTATTATTATTATGCTCGGCACAGAAAGAAATTCATTAAATAATGAGAAAGGATTAGAAATAACACAAACAATGTTGGCGCGACGTAACAGCCAAGCCAATGATCCCAACGACGTTCACACCAAAAGCATGGACAAATCATATGCCGCCCACACCCCCAAAGGGATTGTTGAGGCCGGGGTTATATACTCCCTCCGTTCCAATTTGAGAGTTCCGCTCCAAGATTCCAACTTTTTAAAGAAGTGCAATTATTACTTGCAAAGATTTTTAACTTTTCCATTTTGCCCCTCATTTTTTGAATAGCTAAGGTACAATTTAAATGGAAACTGGTTGTTTCCGTACAAGACGAAAACAAATCAGAGGTTTTTTAGGCGGCAAAGTCCAAAAGTCAGTTCAAGAATTTAATTTTGAATACAAGTCTCTTACTCTCTCTCATACACACACAATTTTGTCCTTTTTGAAGAAGGGTAAAAAGGGAAAGTTGGCCCCTTCTTTGTGTCGATTTGTCAAAGTGGACCTTTATTTTGGAACACCTAAAAATAGAAAGATGGACTATCAAATTGGAACGGATGGAGTATATGGGGAATTTTTCTATGGTAAACAGATCATTTTTGGTGTATGGTATCTAAAAACTTACTTTAATGATAAGTACTCCACATTGTGCAGCAAGCAGGGTTTTCAAAAACAGTCGTTACGTGGCATAACAGCTGTTACGTAACGGATTTTTAAAGGCCCAATACCGTTACGGGTGAAAATAACAACGTTACGAAAAAATTCACATGCATATCGACCGTTACACCCCGTTACAGGACCATTACACCCATTACAGGACCGTTACACTTGGTAGTCCCTGAAAAAAATTCACAAGTGTAGTGTCCAATTCCCTAAACACATTGACCGATACTCCTAATATCAGTTACTCGCGACCACGACCGTTACGCCGACCGATACCGCAATTTATAACCATGGCAGTAAATATTCTAGATGTATAATACACTACAACAAATCTGACTTTTGGCGACACAAATTGGCGACACGCCCAAAAATACGTCGCCGTTGGGTATGTATTGGCGACAAACTTTGATGTCGCCAATGATTTTCACATTCAGCGACAAAGATTGGCGACAAAACAAAAATGCATCGCCGTTGAATATGTATTGGCGACACATTTTGATGTCGCCAAAAGTCTTCACATTCGGCGACGCGAGGTGCGTCGCCGTTGGGTATGTATTGGCGACACACTTCGATGTCGCCAACAGTCTTCACATTCAGCGACGCAAATCGCGTTGCCAAAAGGCAAATTTACGTTCGCAAGCAATTGGCGACATGAAGTGTGTCGCCGTTGGGTACGAAGTTTTTCATATGTACTAAAATTCATTATTAGAATGATATATTACATTCGATCAAATATGTAACAATAAAAGATTTACTTTATTTTTGGCAGGAATGATTTAGTCCCTCTTATGTAAAAGATAGACGGTTCTAATTTAAAAAAATAGCTCAAGTGGCCATCTAGTTGTGCACTACAGGATTTTAATGTCTCTGGAACTATCGAATATGTTATGATCATATGTAGTTGATGAGATCAAATTATCACCGATTTTGGCAAGAATGATATAATAGATAAGACGTTAAACGCTATTTGAATTTTGATAAGCATGAAAGTTAACCCTTTGTGTTATTGTTCAAACCAATTTGAATTAGTTCAATCACAATTATGAGTTAAAAGTTATGCCCGAAATCCTAAATAAATTAACTCTGATTGGGGGTAATTCAAATTGGGTTCGAACAATAACATAAAGGCTACAATTTTCATATTTATCAAAATTGCTAATTTTAATGTTTAAAGTAGTGGTGTGCAAAAAATCCGCAACCCGACCAACCCGACCCGAAGGGTCTCGGGTGGCTCCGAACATAGGCTTCGGTCGGGTACGGGTTGGGCTGTGCTAAAAAAATGAGTTTCAGTTCGGACTTTTGGGTCTGTGCGTTTTTTATCCGCTGGGGTCGGACCCGATCCGACGCGATCCACTTAAAACCGACCAACCCGACCCGACCCGACAAAAAAAAAAAAAAAAATTTGGGCTCGCGGACGGGTCTATAGCATCAGTCAATTCAGTTGCAGGCTTGTATTTTTCGTACCCGACGTGGTCGGGTCGGGGTCGGGTTACGAGCCATACCCGACCCGTGCACACCCATAGTTTAAAGGTTCAAAATCATGTTTTATTCCACTTTATTTGCTATTTTAATGTTAAATATATACTATATATATTAGATATTCCAAACATATAACGAAAAGTGTGTCTAGTGTAGTTGGCCAGAGCCTTGTGTGTAAAGGCTTATGTAGTTGGATGTCTTGGGTTCGAAACCTAGGAGGTGCAAAAAAATTGTATTTTTCATCAAGTAAATTTTCGGCGACGCAAAACACGTCGGCAAAGGTGTAATACATTTGCCACATTAACCATGCTTTCGCCGACCCAAAACGCGTCGCCAAATCTATTGCCTTTTGGCGACAGAGGTGTTTGCGTCGGCAAATACTATTGCCGACATAGCAACGGCGACGGCATGCCGACGCAAGGACTTGCGTCGCCAAAACCCTTTGCCGACACAAATAAGCCTTTGCCGACATACTATTGTGCGTCGCCAGAACCGAATTTTGTTGTAGTGATACTTACCACTTTATATAAAATAATTCCACACTGAGTGGTAAATATGTCATATGGAGTGATATGTATTTCATATTGAGTGGCAAGTATTTCTATACTTACATCAAAAATACTTATTACTCAAAGTGTAATATTTATCACTTCTTATAAAATACTTACCACTAAAGTAACTTTTTTTTTTTTGCTCGGCAAACGAAGTTTTATTATGAAAGCTCGAAAGGATACATCGAGAGGCTCAACCACAGTAAGCACACAATGCTTACGTAGTCAAGCAAAAGACGAAAGAGTTTAGCTTACATAGCCCTCCAACAGAGCATTGGAAAAAAAACACACCAACCAATAACACGATTTATAGCTTTAACAGTCTAATTCCATCCAAAAAAACCTTAAACTCCTCCACTGTATATACCTTCACATCAACCTTTGCCTTAACCCACATAGCAACTCTAGTTTTTACCTTCTCAATCACGACCCCAACTGTCACGGTTGCGTTGTTAAACACATACTCATTGCGGACCAACCATAACGACCACAATGTTGCAAAGAAGGAAGCTTCCCACAAACTTTTCTCCAAGTTCTTGAATCTATTATCCATCCACCACCTAAGATGAACATCTAGAGATTTGGGACAAACCCATTGAATGTGCCACCATTCTAGAATTTGCGCCCCAAACAACCCACGAAAATTGGCAGTGCAAAAATAGGTGTTGCGGAGTTTCCAATACCAATGAACAGAGAGGACACAATGCAGATTGTCCCTCTAAAATCAAATTTTTGCCCGAAAGTACCGATCGCGTAGCCACCTTTGATTGAACAGCCATCCAAGCAAAAATTTCCACCTTAGGGGGGCTTATGTTCCTCCACAGGCCTTCCAGCCCCCAACTTCCAAAGAGACCGTTGCTTTCCCATTGATTATACACCGATTTTACTGAGAACCTATCATCGGAGGACCAACTCCACTTCAATGAATCACGGCTGGACAAATCCAGAGAAACTGCTTGTAACCTCAGCTTTAATTCCTCCCTTTGATCAATTTCCCAATCACGTAGGTCACGGCAAAAGGATAGATTCCATCTATCAGCTTCCGAATCACTCCAAAATGCTTTAACAACTGCCTCTTTTTGAGTAGAAATCATGTACAGTCGAGGATAATCCTCTCGAAGCGTCGAATCCCCCAACCATACCTGGTTCCAAAAAGATACCTCCAAACCGGACCGAACCTGGATTCTAAAGCCCTCCTGGACTATATTTCCGATGCAAGAGGATATATCCCCAAGAGCACAGATATCCCTCCAAAGGATCGAAGCTTTACCCGAGGTTGGCATACAAGGAAGCCAACAATTGAGTTCTAAGTTATACTTTCCTTTGATTACTTTCACCCACAGTGAGTCTGGCTCTTTATTGAATCTCCACCACCATTTGGCAAGGAGGGAAAAGTTTTAAATCATTAGTGTAGGGACTCCGATCCGGTTGGTTCACAAATTGGTCCAGATCCAGCTCCTCGCCCTGCAAAACGAAGCACGACTATAGACCACACCGGAGGTCCTTCGGAATGGCCCTCCAGTGCAAGGATCAGTATTGCTTCTGAGAGGTGAAGAGCCAACAGCTAGGGTTTTCCAATGAATAGTGCGTACCTCCCTCCAGGAGGCATGAAGGCATATTTATAGGCATTTCCTAGCTTGGCTTCCAAGGCTGCACCGATGCATGACACGTGTCGGCTGACCTCACCCCTGCGTCACATTAGGGTTTCTGTAACCGTCTGGATAACGAGCTGGCACCTTCACGTGCGCCCTCACGCCATTCCTGGCAATCATTAGGACGATGTCACGACCGATGTCACAACTGATACCGTTATTACCACGTGGGTGAGCTGGAGGCATGGCCCACGCTCGTTCAACACCGAGCGTTAAGCCGACAGTTAATGGTTCCAACGAGACCGTCCTAATCGACATGGGAGGGAAGGATGGTTGTCAGTAACGACCGTCGGCATAGCCGAGCTTTGACAATGGTGCGGCCCACTATGCACGGCATGAGCATTTCTTGCTCGGCCTGCTACAATTAGGTTCTTCACACCTAGACCCCCATTCTCCTTCTTCTTACATATCTCCACCCATTTGACTAGATGGAGTTTTCTCTTATCAATCGTGTCTCCCCAAAAAAAATTCCTTTGAATTTTTTCCAATCTCTTTGCCACTGATGTTGGCATTTTGAAAATAGACAAAGTAAATCGGCTGGTTGGCTAGGGAAGAATTAATTAAGGTTAGCTTACCCCCGGTAGAGTTGTATCTCCCACGCCACACGCTTAATCGCTTCTCCATCTTTTCTATCACCGGATCCCACGTCTTGAGCCTATTGGGGCTAGCACCCAAAGGCAAGCCCAGATACTTAATAGGTAGGTAATCTACTTTACATCCCATGACTTGCGCTAAGGGAACGATATCTTGCTGAGGAATTTTAATACCACATAAGGAGCTCTTAGAAAAATTAATTTTGAGCCCGGACATGAGCTGAAAGCATCTAAGGATCCTCTTGATATTAGACATCTCCACCAAATCATTGTTACAAAATACAACTGTATCATCCGCAAACTGAAGATGTGTCACCATTACCCCATTGAACCACTAAAGTAACTTTTTGGTGTGTACCATAGAGGAACTCATGTATGGGATGTGTTACGATGTGTTTTAATCTTTACATATACATTCATAAAACATGCACTAGTATATACAAAAGAAGAGTATTTTAATTAAGCTACTTAAAAAGGATGCCAAATGTACCAATTGATGGGAAAATTAAGATTAATTAGTTTTGTCAACTGAGATAAAAGGAGCTGATGCTTTAAGCTTCCTTACCTTTGAGTTGCCATTGTCTCCTCCATCATTAGGCTTCTTCCCTTTCATTTTGGCTCGGCGTTCGAGTGATCTATAGAGAAATTCGAGGATGAAACAACCATCGACCAACATCATTTCCTCATCCAGCTTAACTTCGGCAAGATAGCACTTCTTTGCATCGTTTATTGACTAGTTCATTTCAGCTAAACATCCTTGCAACACCACGTTTTTTTTCTCCACCGATTTCATGCCCTCCAGCCCTACGGTCAATCGACTAAGTAGGTCAGTCGTGTAGATCACCTTGATGTGTTGCATGGGTGTTTGGAGGTGTTTGTTGTTTCGGTGAAGAGGGCCGACAGCTATGAGGCGAGGGGTGTCGGCGGTATGATTCAACTTACGAAGATCTTTGGGAACCCTATAAATGCAAGCTGAAGAGAACCATTCGGTTTTCTGGGCACCATCACCGAGTTTGGCACCGATGGTGGATGTAAGGCGCCGAAGACCCTCCCCATAGTCATTCTCCCCTTGGCTCATTTCAGCTACGTGGATTTCCATTTGATCAATGAAATTGAGAAGCAGTTGTGTTTTACTTGGTGGCAGAGTTTCGGTTCAAAATATTTTTGGATTTTCCTATGTGGGTTCGAGCTAAAGACAAACTATCTCTCTCTCTCTATATATAGAAGCCTCACACTTGTTTTTTTTTTTTTGATCAGCCAACAGAGAGAGAGAGAGAGAGTAATTGGTGCACTCAGATATTTACCTTCTTTCCAAAACTGCCCAGAACTGTACAATCTAATGTGTAAGAGTAATTATTCAGTGGTAAAGGAAAACAGAGACTAATGAGGATTTTTTTTTTTAATTTTTTTTTATCTCGTCAGACTAATGAGTAGCACTCGAGCTCGTGCCCTATATAACCCAAGCGTAAGTTTGCCCCTCGAATTTCGATCTATCAATAAGTGAGAAAAAATATCCTACTCACAAATTAATGTTCTATCTTGATGAAAGTTCAGAAGTACAAATTGAAAACTATTAATAGCAATAATTCAAGAGGGCCATTTTGTTCGCAATCACCTTGGATGCATGAAATCAGCAACTTTACTTAAATTCGGTTGGCCATGTTACGGAACTTCAAAATCTTTTATCTTCTGTAAGTTGCATTTGTTAGATACAAAAAAAAAAAAAAAAAAAACAGCTCAATTAATTAGATAATGGAGTAGTAGGTTATTGCCAAGAAAATAAGTGACTTCGATTATTCATTGCAATGGAACTCGCAACATATCTTACCAAATGTGGATAAAGTTACCCTCATCTTTTTTTCGGTCAAGCAGAATTTCAAATTATTTTACGAAAGAAAGTTAACCTCATCAAAGTTGAGGGTGAACAAAATTGCTCGTAATTCATGCATCTTTTGGTTCCGATACTTTTTTTTCAAGTTTTTTGAAATTTCCATCTAAACCACTCATGACGTTAGGAACGATTTCGAACGATTCCAAAAGAGAAATAGACGAATGGTTAAGTTTGGAATGAGTTCTACGGATTCCTAGAGAGAGAGAAAAGAAGAGAGTGAAAAACATATCTTTATCATTAGATTCCTAATTTGGGAAGAGGAAGAAAAATTTTGCCCTTCTCTTCTTCTCCTCTTTTCCCTTTCTTCCTCATCCAACAAAGGACAAAACCTTCGGATAAAAGATGAGTCGAAAAATAAATTCCGTATGCGTTCAAGTTTAAGTAGTTTTCTGTAAAATGTCTACTTCGTAACAAAAAGAGTCTAAGAAATACTTATCAAAAAAAAAAAAAAAAAAAGAGCCCAAGAGAAAATACAAATTGAAAATATATATAAAGCCCCAAATTTTTGGTAAATATAGGGAAAACATGGGCATTATCAACAACTTCGGAACTGCTGGATCAAGAGTTCGAGTCTTGATAAAAAATATAATTATGAAGCTAATTGTAAAGTAAGCAAATATTTCTCTATCACACTGCTCGTCGTATTTGGAATAATTTCTAACGCTTCTTAAAGATGAACAAACCGCTCGTCAAGTTTAGAATAATTTCTAACTATTCCTAAAGAGAGTGAAGAACATTTCTTCATATAATTATGAAGCTAATTGTAAAGTAAGCAAATATTTCTCTATCACACTGCTCGTCGTATTTGGAATAATTTCTAACGATTCTTAAAGATGAACAAACCGCTCGTCAAGTTTAGAATAATTTCTAGGGAAAATTTCACGTAGACACCCGATCTTTCACACAAATCACACACAAACACCTGACATTTCTTAAATTTCATATAAACACCTGAGCTTTTTAAAAACTCATCAATTCAACACCTGACCTTTATTAAATTTCATATGAACACCTGAACTTTATATAAACTCATCAATTCAACACCTACTGTCACCTTTCCGTCTAAAACCAAATGGAAAAAAAGTTAAGTGCTCCGATGTTTGTACTTGCTTGAAATAGTGCTAAGATCTTATTTTCCTGATCATTTTATCCTAAAGAATCATAATAAATTTTTGACTCTAAAACTCTCGTTAATCAGCCTTAAGAAAGTCGTATAATCAAATATCTCTTAAGGCTAACTACCGAGAGCCTTAGAATCAAAAATTAATTATGATTCTTTAAGATAAAATAAAATGATCAGAAAAATAAGATCTTCGCATTAATTTGAACGGATTGAAAATTGGAGTAATTAATTTTTCAATCATGTATAAATCGTTTATATATTAAAAAATATGATTACAAAAATTAAGTGCTTCAATTTTCAATCCGTTTAAATCGGTGCGAAAATCTTATTTCTCTGATCATTTTATCTTAAAGAATCATAATTAATTTTTGACTTTAAGGCTCTTATTAGTTTGCCCTAAGAGATATTTGATTCTACGACTTTCTTAGGACTAACTAATGAGAGCTTTAAAGTCAAAAATTAATTATGATTCTTTCAGACAAAATTATCAGAAAAATAAGATCTTCGCACTGGTTCAAACAAATAAAAAATTGGAGCACTTAACTTTTTTTCCGTTTGGTTTTAGACGAAGTGGTGACGACAGGTGTTGAATTGATGAGTTTTTAGAAAGCTCAGGTGTTTATATGAAATTTAATAAAGGTCAGGTGTTGAATTGATGAGTTTTTAGAAAGCTCAGGTGTTTATATGAAATTTAAGAAAGGTCAGGTGTTTGTGTGTGATTTGTGTGAAAGGTCGGGTGCCTACGTGAAATTTTCCCTAATTTCTAACTATTCCTAAACAGAGTGAAGAACATTTCTCCATTGATTCCTAATTTGGAGAGGAAGGAACAATATGTCCTCTTCAAAACTTTTTCCTTTTGCAATTTTTGTCTTGCTTTTCTTACCTTAAAGGTGTAGATGAACTCTTATAATTCATGCATCTTTCGATTCAAATCATTTTCTCTTGTTTCAAGTTTTAATTTACATCTAAACCGCTCATCAAGTCTCGAATGATTTCTAACGATTCCTCAAGAGAAATAGACCGCTAATCAAGTTTAGAATGTATTCCTAAAAAGAGAAAAGAAGAGAGTGAAAAAAATATTCACTATTAGATTCCTAATCTGGAAAGAGGAAGGATATAATTATGTCCAGATGTCTATTTCTGTAGCACCATTCGCTAGCAAATAGCTTAACCAACAAATGACAACCACATATTATGGCTGAAATAGTTACACAAAGTAAAAAAGTAAAGCCCCAAATGACTTTTTATCTAAGCCCATTCCCTTGGCCCAAATGATACTTAGATAAGGAAAGAAAGAAAAAGATGCATATATATGTAGTGAGACAAACCACATATTATGGCTGAAATAGTTACACAAAGTAAAAAGGTAAAGCCCCAAATGACTTTTTATCTAAGCCCATTCCCTTGCCCCAAATGACTTTTTATCTAAAGCCCATTCCCTCACTCTTACTTGACATACTAAAGACCATATACAACTATTAGGGTGACAAAAGGAATAGATGTAACGAAAAGAACCTCCAAACCAACAAGGTTGTTTCGCTAGGGAAAAGCGTATATATTAAAGAAAAAGACGACTAAAATGTCACAGTTTGCTAGTTCCGAAAATCATCTAACTTAAGATACTATACATATATCACCAAAGTAACATTTGTGTCGCAAAGTGAGAGGTCACCCACGAACTATCACCAACCAATCCTCAGAGGCATGTGCCAGATGTACCCCTGGCTCCGTCGATAACTTCTCGTTGAGTGTTACTTCTTTGGAAAGCATCTCCACCACTTGCTTCATTCCTGGTCTTTGATTACAAGCTGCTTGGGTACAAAATAAAGCAACTTTGATGAATCGAATTACCTTATCCTCCGGGTATTCAGTTAATTCCGGATCAACAATGTCTAGTAACCAGCCTTCCTCTCTCAGCCTCCATGCCTGCATCATTTTGTTACTCCAGTTCACATATTCCCAGTTCCACAAATACAATCCTCATTACAATACTCCAAATTAAACAATTCGGTACAATACATTACATTTTATTTTACAAAGATAACAAGGTAGCTCTCGAAAATAGCTTTTAAACAGCAATGTCTACCTGCACTCCAAGCATTCTAAGTCAATGTCTCCTTGGTGTACCTGAAAAAATGAAGGATTGAGCAAACCACAAGCACAGTAGAAAATTCTATACTTCAGTTATACGTCTACTTGATGATAATGCACCAACAGAATAAGAATTTTTCAACTGATAAACTGAAACAAAGAAAGCCAACTGCAACGAATAATTCTCAAGATTGTATGATTCGAACGAAACGTCGAGTTTCTATTTAAACCCCAGCTTAATGATTCTCATATTAATCCCAAGTTCTAACCATTTTCATTCCAGAATAATACCGGATATTTGGGACCCCGTGCGTCCCCTGCCAGTCATCTCATCGATTAGTGATACCTGTTCACTCCGGGTGTTTGGGACCCCGTGCGTCCCCTGCCAATCATGTCATCGATTAGTGATACCTGTTCACTCCGGATGTTTGGGACCCGTGCACCCCCTATAGGTCATCTCACCTTTTGGTGATACCCGTTCATAATCCTTCCATTCAAGCCATCCTTGTTTTATTCTACTTCCATTAACTAACCCACGTTGGCTTAGCCACACTACCCGACACAACGAACCATATGACCAACAGATCGTAAAGAAGCCAGTGACACTGCTAAGGAATGATTAGAATGTGCCGGGGCAGTATTGAATATCAAAACGACGAAACAGGAGCTGATCTAGGCAAGAAAGCACCGCGCACAGCTACATGAGTCGCACGCGCGGCCGAACGAAGGAAGCAGCGCGAACAGGTCCACGAGTCGTGCGCGGACCAACCAAACTGGTCAAGGCAAACGAAATCAGGGCGCAGGTACATGAGGCGCGCGTTGTGGTCCAGAACATGAGCAGAAACTCAATCAAAACGATGAAACACGATCGAATAGAAAGTAACAGATCATGGCGCGAGCCTGGGGTGGTGCCTGGGATTGCACCGGGGCTTTTTGGGTTGCGCCACGCAGGTAAACCCAATTTGGGTATTTCCTTGTCTTATTTTTGGGGGCTTTGATGTAATGTTTTTATATTTTTGTCCTTTGTATGTAATAAGTGAAGTGTGTGTAGAACCTTGTACAGAAATATCTAGTAGTGGCTGTGGGGTGTGTCTTTGTTATTGTAAAAAGAAAAAACAGAGAAAAAATTAAACAGAGAGAGACAGAGAAAAGAGAAAAAAGAAGAGAAAAGAACAAGGGTTTTGTGTGCTCGTGTGTGCTGTGTTTGAAGATGAAGAAAAAGGCTTTGTAAAGCTTTAATCAAGTGAAAGAAATCTGCATTTCTAGTGCCCTGATAAGTCTTGTTACTCCTAAATTTTTCTGCTCTGTTTTATTGTCAGAAAATTGCATGTTTCAAGCTTGATAGTGTATTGAAAATCTGCTGCATTTTCTGCTCAGTTTTTGACTATTTTTTGGTGATATTTGTGTGTGCATTTGGCCCCTAATTTCCCCCAACAAATCAGGTATCAAAGCTTAGGGCTTGTGGCTTGAAATTAGGGCTTTTATTGGTGTATTTGTGCTTGATCTGTGATGGCTGCAATGAATAACTTTCTCTAGCCCCAAATTCCTAGATTGGGGAAAGATAATTATGAGAATTGGAGTATACAAATGAAAGTATTGTTGGGTTATCAAGACTTGTGGGATCTTGTTGAAAATGGGTTTGAACAACCCACTTTGAAGGAGGATGAAAATAAATTGATGGATGGTCAGAAGGTTTTACTCAAGCACATGAGAAATAAAGATAAGAAAGCCTTGTTTCAAATCTATCAGGCCATTGATGAGTCTAGCTTTGAGAAAATCTACTCCGCAACCAGTTTCAAAGAAGCTTGGAATATCCTTCAAAATGCAAATAGAGGTATTGACAAAACCATAAGGATGAGACTTTAAGTTTTGAGGGGTAAATTTGAATCTTTGCAAATGAAGGATGATGAGACCATTACGAAGTATTTTACTAGACCCACGGTGATTGTGAATCAAATTAGAAGGTATGGTGGCAACCTTGATAATGTATGTGTGGTGGAGAAGATCTTACGATCTCTAAATGCTAAATTTGAGTATGTGGTTCACGCCGTTGAAGAGTCAAAGGATACTTCTACCATGACAATTGATCAATTGATGGCAACACTTGAAGTTCATGAGCAAAGGTTGAACAAGAAGGCTTCAAGCTCTCTTGAGCAAGCGCTCCAATCCAAACTTTCTTTCAAGGATGCAAAGGAGGATCAAGGGGGGACCTCTCAAAGCGAAAGAGGAAGAGGCTATGACAGTCGTCGTAGAGGCTATGATGGCCGTGGTAGAGGCTATGAAAATCATGGAAGAGGCTTTGAAAGCCATGGAAAAGGTTATGCGAATAGAGGTAGAGGTGGAAGAAATACTAGTGGAGGTGGAAGTGGCCAAAACTCATATGCTCCAAGAGGAAGAGCTAGAGGAGGTGGCGACTACAACCGTTCTTATAATTGGAATGGTTATGACAAGAGAAATGTTGAATGCTATAATTGTCACAAATTTGGGCACTATAGCTATGAGTGTAGAGCAAAGTCAAGCAATGAAGTTGGTGAGCAAGCTAACTATGTAGAGAAAGAGTACCAAGAAGTTGGGCCCACTTTATTGCTAGCTTACAATGGGTCCAATGGAGATCAAAGCAATGTATGGCTTCTTGATACCGGGGCAAGCAATCATATGTGTGGCAAAAAGAACATGTTTGTTGAACTTGATGAGGCGGTGCAATGCCATGTCACATTTGGCGACCACTCCAAAGTTTCGGTGAAAGGCAAAGGTAAGATTCTAATCAAACTCAAGAATGGTAATCATGATTTTTGTGGTGGCCTCGGTTACCATATCGGTAACCGAGCCTTGCGCATAAGCCAATGTGCCCAGCCTAAGCTATCGAGCCGAAGAGTGTTGTTGCTCGCAGTCTAGGGTTCGGTCCCATGCCCGGGAACATGCTTCGGGATTAACATTATCCAACGAAGGAGGGGCCAGGCAGTTACAGCAAGCGGACCCCATGTCGAATCCGTTAGAGCAACAATCATTTGGATCAGGTCATGTGCTCCGTAACTGCCTCGTGTCCTCCGTCATAGGTGACGTCACCCGAAGCGGTTACCAGAGCATGATCTTCACGCTTTGGCTTGAGGGCCAAGCATACCTAGGTCTATAAATACAAAGGGATGCGCGAAAAGCAAGGTATGCCAGAATTCTCCCCTAGCCTTAGACCTAAATTCTACCCCTGAGATCTAACTTGATCGTCGGAGGGTCACTGGGTTATCAAAACCCTAGTGACTTGATTGCAGGTTGACGAGAGGGAGCGGAGAAGGAAGGAACCAGCCAAATTCCGTCTAGGTCCTGACAAATCGAACCCCCACAATTTTATTTCCGATATTTGTTATGTTCCAGATATGAAAAATAATATCTTGAGTTTGAGACCACTTTTGGAGAAGGGATGTGATATTTGCATGAAGAATCTTTATTTTACTATTAAAGATGCTTGTGGAAATTTGATTGCTCATGTAAAAATGTCGAAAAATAGAATGTTTTCTTTAAATATTCAACATGATGTTATGATATGCTTTAATGCTATTGTCAAAGATAAGGCTTGGTTGTGGCATGTGAGGTTTGGGCATCTTATTTTTGGTGGTTTAAAGTTTTTATCAACTAAAGATATGGTGAGAGGCTTGCCTTTTATTGATCATTCCAATGAAGTTCAGGAAGGGTGCATTCTTGGCAAACACCATCGATTAAGCTTTCCTAAAGAAGCACGATGGCGAGCATCAAAGCCTTTGTGATAGGCTCGTAAATGTTCACATTAGCACTCCCTAATTTATCATTGTTAAGTCCCATTTATATTATTATTCGGAGCTTAGTGCTTAATTTGTGTATTGTAGGTATTTGAAGAGTTTGATACAAAAATATGCAAAGTTGAAATATTAAACGGTGTTCAACGTTGGGCCGTCCGAATTCAATGAAGTAAAAATGAAGAATTGGAGGATAGATTAGTGGAAATAAGAATTGGATTTAGACTTTATCCACCAAGTGGGCCCAATAGTATTTTGACTACATGGTGGGCCCCGGACATTGGGCTTGCACGGCTGAGAATTAACAAGAAACGAAAAAGGTAATCAAGCACTTCACTTATTATAAAAGGAGGAGAACAGTGGCGATCAGAGTAGTTCCGAAATTACTTTCACAGCTTCAGATTTTTGTTCTTTCATTCAGAGATATTTTTTTTCCTTCAAGTTCTTAGAGTTCTGTTCAATTACTCATCCTTTGGTAACTCGTACTATGTTTTGTTCTTAATTAAAGTTATTTGTTTGAGTTTTTCTTGCAATCTTTTGTTTATTTTCTATCCTGAACAATAGAAGTATGTTTCAATCTAGGGTTTCCTTTGTTTATTGTTTAATAATGAATGAGTAGTCGTTTAGGTAGGGTCGCGGGGTGATTAGTATACCGTGGCTAGTCCGGGCATTGCTCCTATTTTCAAACAATGGAAAAAGACAATTTTAGATTGGTAAAATACTTCCCGTAGACGAACTCGGGTATTGTCGAAGCCCATATGAACGGGAGAATGGGGGTCCCAAAACTCATTCTCCGTTGCGCATGGGTAAATGGCGACCATTGGGTCTTGCATCTGACGGGGTATCTTTTTGAATCAAAAGTTGAACGTTTTTTAGAACACACAATGGAGCAGGTTAATCCGGACTGGTTACGAGTGCTATGAACCCTACGACTGTACCTCCTTTAAATTATTTGAAAAGAACAGTTGTTTCCTTAAGTTTTAGTTAATCTCAATCAAAACGACAAGGGTTGGCTACCTAAGAACCCGTTAAATTAGTAAAACCCGTGTTTTAGTTAGCACACATCACTGTTTCTGTGGATTCGATTCCGGACTTACCAGATATTGTGCTACATCGATTTCAGCCCTATACTTAGGGCAATCCATTATTTTAGGACTAGGAAATCGTCAAGCACTTTGGAGCTTGTGCACACCGATGTTTGTGGTCCTTTGAAGCCTCTGACAAATGGCGAGAATAGGTACTTCCTCACTTTCATTGATAACTATAGCCGGAAGACTTGGGTGTATTTTCTAAAGAGGAAGTCAAAAGTGTTTGATAAATTCAAAGAGTTTAAGACACTTGTTGAGAAGCAAAGTGGCAACTACATTAAGATGTTAAGAGATTTAATCATGGAGGTGAATATACTTCCGATGCTTTTGAGAATTTTTGTAAAAAGCATGGTATTGTGCACCAAGTGACTCCATCCTACACACCTCAATTGAATGGAGTTACTGAAAGGAAGAATAGAATAATCTTGAATATGGCTAGAAGCATGTTCAAAGGAAAGCACTTGCCTAGAGAATTTTGGGCTGAAGCCGTTGCATGTACTATTTATCTCTTGAACCGTTGTCCAACTAAAAGTGTTCGCTTCAAGACACCGGAAGAGGCATGGAGCTCTTTCAAGCCAAATGTTTCTCATCTTAGAATTTTTGGGTGCATTGCCTATGCAAAGATTCCGGAAAATAGAAGAACAAAGCTTGATAACAAAGGTGAAAAATGCATTTTTAAGTTGAACTTGTTCTTAAAGAAGAAGAGATGGAAGTGCCAAATGAAGTTGAAAGAGAGCCACAATCTCCTCCACATGGATCTCCCTCATCTTATAGAAGTGATTCTTCCTCACCATCATCATCATCATCGGAGGCTAGTTCAAGTGAAAGGCCAAGAAAAACGAGAAACTTGCAAGAAATTTATGAAGAAATCAAAATGGAGGAAGACAACTAGAACTTATTTTGTTTCTTTATGGATTTGGATTGTGATCCTATTAGCTATGAAGAAGCAATTCAAGAGAAGAAATGGAAGAAAGCTATGGATGAAGAAATCAATGCAATTGAGAAGAATGGTACATGGGTGCTCACTAGTCTACCACAAGGTCACAAAGCAATTGGTGTGAAATGGGTGTATAGGACCAAGAGAAATGCAAGTGGTGAAGTTCAAAGATACAAAGCAAGATTGGTTGCTAAAGGCTACAAGCAGAGAGCCGGAATTGATTATGGTGAAGTGTTTGCTCCCGTTGCCCGAATTGAAACTATTAGATTGATGATTTCTTTGGTTGCCCAACATAAATGGAAGATTTATCAACTTGATGTGAAATCAGCGTTCTTAAATGGCTTCCTTGAAGAAGAGATTTATGTGGAACAACCCTTGGGATATGTCAAAGTTGGGCAAGAAGGCAAAGTGTATAAGTTGAAAAAAGCTCTTTATGGGCTAAAACAAGCACCACGTGCTTAGAATGCTGGAATTGATAAATATTTTATGGAGAATGGCTTTGAAAAATGTCCTTATGAGCATGCGTTGTACACTAAGGTGGATGCCAATGGAAATTTTTTGCTTGTGTGCCTATATGTTGATGATTTGATCTTTACCGGGAATGCTCCTAGCATGTTCAAGGAGTTCAAGAAATGTATGATTCGGGAGTTTGAGATGACCGATATTGGCTTGATGTCTCACTTTCTTGGCATTGCAGTTGAGCAAAAGGAAAATGGAATTTTCATTTCTCAAAGTGGCTATGCAAAGGAAGTGCTTAAAAGATTTGGCATGGAATCTTGTAATCCAGTGAACACTCTAGTAGAAAGTGGAGTAGAGCTTCGAAAGAGCACAAATGGTGGCAATGTTGATCCAACTTACTTTAAAAGTCTAGTTGGAAGTCTCCAGTATCTCACTTGCACTTGGCCGGACATACTTTATGGTGTTGGGTTGAATAGTAGATACATGGAATCACCAGACCAATCACATCTCAATGCGGTAAAGAGGATTCTTCGTTATATCAAAGGTACATTTAATGACGGCTTGTTTTATTCTTGTGTCGATGATTTTAAGCTTGTTGGATATTCCAATAGTGATTGGGGAAGAGATTTAGATGAAAAGAAAAGTACTTTGGGCTTTGCTTTCTTTATGGCAAATGCAGTTTTTACTTAGTCTTCTAAGAAGCAACCCATTGTAACTTTGTCTACTTGTGAAGCGGAGTATGTGGCCGCTAACTCTGCTGTTTGTCATGCTATTTGGTTGAGAAATTTGTTAGAGAATTTGGAATTTCCACAAGAAAGTCCCAAAAGGTACATGTTGATAATAGATCGGCAATTTCCTTGGCAAAGAATCCGGTATTTCATGAAAGGAGCAAGCATATCGATACTCGTTTTCACTTCATCTGGGAGCATGTGAAGCAAAAGGAAGTGGAGCCAATTTATTGCAAGTCCTATGATCAAGTTGTCGATATTTTCACAAAGCCTTTGAAGCATGACGTGTTTGGAGGATTGAAGCTGATGCTTGCCATGAAGACTTTTGGAAATTGGGTTTCGGGGGGATGTTAGAAATATGTAAACCCAATTTGGGTATTTCCTTGTCTTATTTTTTGGGGGCTTTGATGTAATGTTTTTATATTTTTGTCCTTAGTATGTAATAAGTGAAGTGTGCGTCTAGAACCTTGTACAGAAATATCTAGTAATGGCTGTGGTGTGTGTCCTTGTTATTGTAAAAAAAAAGAGAGAAAAAAAAACGTAAACAGAGAGAGACAGAGAAAAGAGAAAAAAGAACAAGGGTTTTGTGTGCTCGTGTGTGCTGTGTTTAAAGATGAAGAAAAAGGCTTTGTAAAGCTTTAATCAAGTGAAAGAAATCTACATTTCTAGTGCCCAGATAAGTCTTGTTACTCTTGAATTTTTCTGCTCTGTTTTATTGCTTGACGATTTCTTAGTCCTAAATTAATGGGTTGCCCCAAGCGTAGGGCGGAGACTGACGTAGCACAATATCCGGTAAGACCGGAGTCGAATCTACTAAGGACGGTGAAGTGTGTTCTGTGGAACCTTGGGTTGTAGTATTAAAACGGGCTCTTAGATAGCCACCCTTTATAGTTTTGATTGAGAGATTGACTAAAATAAGAAATTTGTTTGTTTTTTTAAATAATTAAAAAAAGGTACGATTGTAGGGTTTTTAGCACTCGTAACCAGTCTGAATTAACCAGCTCCAATTGATGTTCTTAAAACGTTCAATTTTAGATTGAAAAAGATACCCCACAAGATTCGAGACCCTATGGTCGCCTTATACCCATGCACAGTGGAGAATGAGTTTTGGATCCCCATTCTCCCGTTCACATGGCCTTCGAAAATGCCCGAATTCGTCTACGGGAAATATTTTTCCAATCTTAAATCGTTTTTCATTGTTTGAAATTAGGAACAGTATCCGAACTGATCACGGCGTGCTAATCACCCCCCAACCCTACTAATACGACTACTCACTCATTAATAAACGAGAAGCAAAAGAAACCCTAACTTGCATCATGGTTGGAATGAAAATTAAACAAAAGATTAAAACTAAAATAAGATCCACGAGCAACTTTAATTAAGAACGAAACGTAGTACGAGTTACCGGAAGATGTGTTCTTGAACAAAACTTGAAAATTTCAAAGGAAAGAGCTCTGCAAAGTAAAGAATGTAAAAAGAAAGCTGCTACATAATGTTCGAACCCTAAAAACGAAGTCCAGGGAGGTATTTATATTAATCCCCCGATATTGAGAATAAAAGGAAAAATAAATGACGAAGCATGGAAAATCCCGTTGGGCTCCTCAGTATTGATAGTGAAGATGGGTGTATGGATACCTATGTTCCTGTTAAGCTTTGGATTAGTTTTGCATCAAATTGTGGATTGGTTTTGCATCAAATTGTCTGGGGATTGGTTATGTTGGTATCTATACCGCACTCCTTAACGACCATCTCCCGAGACTTGCATGGGATTTGGCCACCCGACGTTTAACCGACATCACCCAACATTCATGCCTCCACTTTGACACCCCCGGCAACGTACAAACCGGCCTCTAGGCCATGCTTTCCAATCTTGACGCTAAAACCGTCTTATTACCTGCAAAAATAATAAACACACAAAACCAGAACAAAGCATGGCATCAAGTGAAAAATAGAATAAAACGCGCCTCTAATGCGCTAATTCGCCCTACTTAGGCACTCACACCTTCGATATCACGCACCTATCATTTATTGCAGGGAAATTGCATGTTTCAAGCTTGATAGTGTGCTGAAAGTCTGCTGCATTTCTGCTGGATTTTCTGCTCTGTGACTGTTTTTTGGTGATATTTGTGTGTGCATTTGGCCCCTTATTCCCCCAACAAAATACTCCTCCACTCAACACTTACTAGTTATTACTAATATATCAAGCGGCTGTGCTTGAACTGGTTGGACAAATTTGGACATTATGTACCCTATATGACTGGTTGGTTACATTTCACAAGACTAATTTTCAAATGGGTCCATTTTGATTCATGTCAGCGTTTGAGATTTCTTTATTTGACTATGTCCAGTTCCTTTAGACAACAGATCTATAAGAATTCATCTATCCCAGTAATGAAATTTGCTAGGACGTTAATGGAAAGGAGAAAATAATAGTATCAGTGGGCTACAAAGATATTTCAAGGGAACGGGCAAACTTATTACTTTATTACTGCAATTTATTCATAACACTCTTACAATTCTAGTTGAAATATAATACAAAGTTTATGATCATTGGCGTTTAATGAAAGAAACTGACGACAAATTGAGTAACCGACATGCCAAAAGTGATGAAGGCCAAACAAAAACCTATGAATGCCCACGGAGAGGCAAAATACGTACGTTTCAAGTATGCCAAAATCTTCGGCCAGCCATGCTCGCTATACTTGAACGCTCTGCTGCAAGTGTCGGCAAAATAAAAGTCTTCTACTACAACCTCCTTGCACAGCTTGTTGAACAGATTTGAGATGTCCTCGTCTGCGCCCAAGTAGCAATACATAACCTTGGCATCTTTAAGTACTTGGACGTCTTTCTCAGAGTTGATTAACATGTCCATGAGGAATGCGTAGGATGTGAAGTGCTGCGAAACGCCAGGGACACACTGTTCAAAAGCAATGAGGTTTCTGAGGAATGGCTCTATGGGGTCATGTATACGGAGAGCTGGAATAGCAAAACTGGCCCTACGGCACCACCAGGATAGGCCTTCGTCTTCATCGAATTTGACATTGAATTGGTTGTTTCCGGAGAGGGGTTGAAACTGGACTCCTGCGTATTCAAGGGTTGATGCAGACAGAGTGAATTCACTGAATTTTGTTTTTTGTTTTGTTTTCTGTGCAGTCGAGGTCTCAGGAGGAAGGTATTTCTCGTGTAGCAAATGGAGAATATGGTAGTAGTATTTTGCTTTCCCAGCTGGCTGTTCTCCTTCACTGGAAACGTGAAGGACACAATCATTAGGTGAAGAACTAGTTGTCGTCACGCCACCACTATTTGTGGAATTGCCTTCTAGACTCATCACATCGCGAAAGTAAAAAAGGACGTAGTCGGTGAGTGAACACTTATGGGGACAGTTTGGGATCTTTTCCACAGTGAGTTTGAACAATTTCTCAAGCACAAAGAAAGGAATTTGGTTCTCGAGGAGTAGTAAGTCGTGTTTGATGTTATTTTCTGTCAAAATGCTATCAAAAATAGGATCTGCCGTTTCTTGTTCGCTGCTTTTTCTGGTATGTTCTCCTTCATGAGGCTGCTGAATGCTACTCGAGGCCTAAGACAAAAAAGTTTTAGTGAGCCCCTTTACTGAATTAATAGTCCATTATGTGTTTTTATTTTCAAAAGTATTGTTTCCTGCTTTTTGAAATGCAAAATTTCTATTTAAATATTTATATAGAGCTTTAACTGACAAGTTGTTTGGACTTTAATATTATGACTGGTTCATTGAATTCACTATTTAATGGTAAACATTGATTCTAATAGAGATTTTTTTTAGGGAAAAAATTAAGTACTACGAGGGCCTGAGGCATCAAAATACAAGAAGAATGTATGAATATAATATAATACAATATATATATATATATATATATATATATATATATATATTTTGACCAAGGACAACGTAAAAAGATCGATTTTTACCCTCTCAATTTTTTGTTTGAATATCGTGATTCGTGGGTTATATTCATGTTCTACATGTATAGACACAAAGATTAGAAACAAATGAGGAATTAATCCTACGCCCTAATTAAGCTTTCTTACCTTTGAGTTGCCACTATCTCCACCATCGATAGTTTTTCTTTCGTCAGCTTTCATAAGGCCATAGTATTTGTAGAGAAGCTCAAGAATGAAGCAACCGTCGACCACCATCATTTCCTCGTTCAGCCAAACGTGGTCTGTGTAGCTTTTCGCGGCATCATCTACCAACCTCGTGATTTCTTTCACGCATTCTTTTAGCACCTTGGATTCTTTCTGATCCAGTACTGTTCCTTGGGCCAGTCGAAGAAATAGGTTACTGACATAGTACAACTTGATGCGATGCATTTTTTGTGTTTCTTTGTGCTTGTGATAGGGGCCGATAGAGATGAGGTGAGGGGTGTAGGCGCTGTTGTTCTGATTACAAAGATTTTCGGGCACCCTGTACATGCAAGCAGAAGAGAACAACGATGTGGCTGTCTGGGCCGCTCGAGTGATAGTATTATGGATGCGGGATGTATGACGCTGAAGAGCATTCTCGCTGTCCTCGTCCCCTGGACCCTTTTCAGTTGAGTCTGCATGGTTTGAGTGGCGGATTTGGAATTGATTTAGTTTTCTTGTACCCCCGGGTCCTGGTATTGTTGATTTAGGCACTACTCGCTGGGATGTTGCTTCAGGCTCATGTCCCTGCAATGTTTCGGGTTCGCAGGCCTCCTCCCCTAGACCCATTTCAGTTATGTCTGCATGGTATGAGTGGGGGATTTGGAATTGAATTAGATTTCTTGTCTCCTCGGGTATTGTTGATTTAGGCACAAGTCTCTGCAATGTTTCGGGTTCGCAGGCCTCCTCCCCTTGACTCATTTTCAGTTGGGTGGATTTCGATTTTCGTTAGATCAATGAAATGCAAGAAGCAGTTGTGTTATACTTGGTGGTTGAGGTTTGGGTTTGAGCTAAAGACGTACAGACCCTCTCTATATATAGAAGGCTCACAGTACAGTTTAATTAATTGGTGCACTCATATATTTGCCCTCTCTTTTCAAAACTGCAGAACTTGCAAATCTCAGTGGTAGAGAGAGGGGCACGTGCGCGATGCACGAGATCTTGTGCCCAATACAAGCGTAAGTTTGCCCCTCGAATATCTTCTATTGACAAGTGAAGAAAAAAGATCCTACTAGTATAAATGTTCTATCTCTTAATAAAAGTTCAGAAGTACAAATTGAAAAATAATAGCAATAATTCATGAGAGCCACTTTGTTCACAGTCGCTTTGAATGAGAGACCAGAACTTTACTTCCATTCGGTGAACCATGTTACGAATCTTCAAAATCTTTTTTTATGTAAATTGATTTGTTAGGAAATTATACAAAAAATAGCTCAATTAGATAATAGTAAGTACTTGACAAAAATTTTAATTCTCTGGTAGGATTGGATGGAGCGAAATTGAAGTTTTTTTTTTATCAAGTATTAATACTGATATTCGATTGAAAAGGAGTTTTTCTCAGTAACTAAATAAATTAATGCATAGGAAATAAGTGACTTTGATTATTGCAACAGAACAAAATTGCTCGTAATTTATGCATCTTTTGGTTTCAATCCTTTTTTTTTTTTTTTGTTCAAGTTTTCTGAAATTTGAACATGGCTGCTTGTGAAGATTGGAATGATTTCTAATGATTCCTAAAGACAAATAGACCACTCATTAAGTTTGGAATGATTTATAACGATTCCTAAAGAGAAATAAACCACTCATGAAGTTTGGAATGATTTCTAACGATTCCTAAAGAGAGAAACGAAAGAGAGTGCAAAACTTAGATTCCTAATTTGGGGAGAGGAAGGAAAATTTTGTCCACTTCTTCATAACCTCTTTTTTTTTTCCTGGAATTTTTAGCTTTCTTTTCTACCCAAATTTCTCCTCTTTTTCCCTTCCTTCCGCATCCAACGACGGACAAAACCTTCAGATAAAAAATGGAAAGTCGAAAAATATTGCTTTCTGTAAATTGCTCTACTTCGTAACAAAAATAGTCTAGGAAAATACAAATTGAAAATATCATGTAAAGCCCCTTCTTTTTGGTAAACATAGGGGGAAAAGGGCAAAAAAATAGAATTGAAAATCGATCAATCACTTTGGAACCGCCAGATCAAGAGTGATCGAGTCTTGATAAGAAGTTAAGAAGTTAATTGCTGTAAAGTACGCAAATATTTTCTCTCACAGTGATATAATTAAGTTAAGTTCTCCCACCATCCCATATTTTTTGTCCCTTTTTTTTCCATTTTCATTTCCCAAATCGTTCGTCCACTTAAGAAAATCAAAGGAAGGTTCTATGGTTTTCCTCTTTTACGTTTAATTCCAAGAGTTGAAATTACAAGTCTAATTTGGAGGAAACGGCATCTTTACAAAAGTTCAATATTTCAAATTGTAATGATTGTACTCCTTTATTAAGTTGGATTTCACAAAATGAACAAATGGATGGGTCAGAGGCAGTATTAGTGATATACCATTGCAAATAGAAAATTTCGATGCTAACTCCCACTCCCTCTCTATTTTTCATCATCAACTTCTATAAATCACTCAAAAGGAAAGTATTCAACGAATTATAGGAAGTCAACTGTTATTAACATCCCTCTCGATCGGTTTTTTTTTTCTTTTATTTTTTTGTTAAATTAATGTGTGGTGTCCGGCCGCCTGCTAAATAATTTTTCTTCATGAGACAGAGAGACAATTATTCTTGGGGGCACCAAGAGAGAAATTAAACTGTAAGAAAAGAAGCGAGAGATGTACCTGCTGGATACTTTTCATGTGGGACCACAAATGTAGCCTACTATATTTTTAATTTCTTGATTTGTAGCTCATAGGATAGTTTATTTACATGGCATGTCCAACTTAAATTTTTTTTTTGATCGGCAATAAAATTTTATTAACTCGACAAAAGGTACATCAAGAAGACCAATCTCTAGATACAAATCAACGAACGATAGAAAATATAGATCATTTGCAACTGTATTCACTAGATACCACTGTTCAACTGAAGCAAAAATATTGCTTATTATTGAGACGAAACAATGTTTACACTGATCTCGTAATTTATGCATCTTTTGATGATTCAAATTCTTTACTTTTGTTTCAAGTTTTTTGAAATTTACATCTAAACTGCTCGTCATATTTGGAATGATTGCTAACGGTTCCAAAAGAGAAACAAACCGCGCGCTTGCCAAGCTCGGAATAATTTCTAACTATTCCTACAGAGAGTGAAGAACATTTCTACATTGATTCTTAATTTGGAGAGGAAGGAAAAATATGTCCTCTTCAAAACTTTTTTTGCTTTTTCAATTTTTGTCTTGCTTTTCTTACCCTAAAGGTGTAGGTGAACTCTCATAATTCATGCATCTTTGGATCCAAATTCTTTTCTCGTGTTTCAAGTTTTGTGAAATTTACATCTAAACCGTTCATGAAGTTTGGAATGATTTCTAAAAATAATCCGCTCATCAAGTTTAGAATGAATTCCTAAAGAGAGAAAAGAAGAGAGCGAAAAAACATTCAATATTAGTTTCCTAATCTAGAAAGAGGAAGGATACTTTTGTCCAAATGTCTATTTTTGTAGGCACCATTCACTAGCAAATGGCTTAACCAACAAATGGCAACCAACTATTAAAACCGAACAGTAAATGATACTTAGATAAGGAAAGGAAGAAAAGGATGAATACATATGAGACAAACCACATATTCTGCCTGAAAAATAGTTACACAAAGTGAAAAAGCAAATTAAGCCCCAAATGACTTTTCATCGAGCCCATTCCCTTACTCTTGCTTAACACACTAAAGACCATATACAACTGTTAGGCTGACAAAAGGAATAGAACAAGAAGAACCTCGAATCGAACATGGCTGCTTTGTTGGGGAAAAGCGTATATTAAAGAAAAAGGCAACTAAAATGTCACAATTTGATAGTTTCGAAAATCATCTAACTCAAGACATTGAACACACATCACCGAGGTAACGTCTGTATCCCAAGGTGGGAGGTCACCCTTTGAACTATCAGCCACCAATCTTAAGGGATGTATGTACCAGATGTACCCCTGGCTCTGTCAATAGCTTCTCGCTGAGTGTTCCTTCTTTGGTGTAGGTGAACTCTCATAATTCATGTATTTTTCGATCCAAATCCTTTTCTCATGTTTCAAGTTTTGTGAAATTTACATCTAAACCGCTGATGAAGTTTGGAATGATTTCTAAAAATAAACCGCACATCAAGTTTAGAATGAATTTCTCAAGAGAGAAAATAAGAGAGCGAAAAAACATTCACTATTAGATTTCTAATGTAATACCCGAATTTTGAATATTATGATTATTTATGCAAAAAGTGAGTTTCTGGTGGTGCTTTGAATGCGTTTACAAGTAATTAAAAAAGAAGATTTAAGGGTTGTTCTTCTTAATAAGTCACTGGCTTTCCCTCCAAAAATGAGCCAAATAAACCCACAAAAAAACGAAAATAAGCCAATAAGCCACTTGTTTCGTCTTTATTCAAAAATAATTGGATTTCGGTCAAAAAATTTTACTTTTTAGATTCCTCTTGTCATGAGGATGCAATAATCCCCAAAAAATTGACAATAAGCCAAGTGATACGAAAAAAATTTGAATAAGGACAAAAAATAAGCCACTTTGGCTTATTTATCCGAACAACCCCTTAGTGTAAAGGGGATTAGAGAAGAAAATATTTAAATTGCACAAAATACAGGTATTAAGGCACGTGGTTCTGAACACGTGAAGTTATGTAGTGTGTGAAATGGATATTTGTGTTCTTCACATATCTTTTGAGGGGTTTGTCTTACATGTGATAAAAGTTAAAAATTAAGAAGAGATAAAGAATAGAAAGAAGAGGTGGCTGCAAACATGGGGTGGCTGCATATATACGTGGGGTGTGTGCATGGGAGGCACAAGTTAAGAGTTGGTTTTTATGTAAACAGAATGAGGAGAGATTTTGGCTGGGGTTGGGGGGTGACATGTGACACCAAGAATTCCAGGGGAAGTCTCAAAAATACTCTATATGTATGTATTGGGTGATACACAAAAAAAGGGGGGAGGGGAGAGAAGGGAAATGTTTAAGAAAAGAAGGGAGTTGAGGAGAGGGAAGAACCCGTGAGAATTAATATGGGATTCCAGTGATTTAATCTCTGAACCAGTGGGTATAAAGGTGGTGGGAGGTGGGTCAAACATGGGAAATTTCGGGTAGAAGAGGGAGAGGTAAGCGGACGAGAAAGAGTGCGAGGATTGTGTTCTTGTAAAAAAAAAAATGTAAATATTTAAGGAAGTGGGTATGATTTTTTTCAATTTATTAGTGGTTGCCAATATTGAGTTGGTTGTGGTGCTTGGGAATCCAGCTCGTTACACCTAATCTGGAAAAAGAAAGGATAATTTTGTCCGGACGCCTATTTCCGTAGGCACCATTCACCAGCAAATGGCTTAACCAGCAAATGACAAACAACTATTAAAACCGAACAGAAATGATACTTAGATAAGGAAAGGAAGAAAAGGATGAATACATCTGAGACAAACCACATATTCTGCCTGAAAAATAGTTACATAAAGTAAAAAAGGCAAATTAAGCCCCAAATGACTTTTCATCTAGCCCATTCTCTTACTCTTGCTTAACGCACAAAAGACCATATATATACGACTGTTAGGCTGACAAAAGGAATAGAACAAGAAGAACCTCAAATCAAACACGGTTGCTTCGTTGCGGAAAAGCTTATATTAAAGAAAAAGACAACTAAAATGTCACAATTTGGTAGTTTCCGAAAATCATCTAACTCAAGACATTGTATATACATCACCGAGGTAACATCTGTGTCAAAAGGTGGGAGGTCATGCACCCTTGAACCATCACCCACCAGATGTATGTGCCAGATGTACCCCTGGCTCTGTCAATGGCTTCTCGTTGAGTGTTCCTTCTTTGAAAAGGGGAAGTGTAGATGGGTGCAGACGGGAAGAGATTTGGACTTAAACCGGATTGATATACAGTCCGGATCAAGTCCACACCCCTTCCCGTCCGCACTGTCCACACCTCCCCTTTTCGGATCGAATTTCGATGATCCGAGCCGCTTAATGTGATCAAAACGTGATTTTAAGGGTACCCACAAGAAATCGGCAAAAAAAACACCGAGAATGGCTTGATTTGAGCAGTTTTTTATTAAACCGTTCAATAAAATACAAACAAAAACATAAAATATAAATGTCCATTATTCCCAATATATACTTGGGGGCACATGTGCGATGCACGTGAGCTTGTGCCCCTTGAATTTGGATCTATATATCGATAAGTGAGAAAAAAAGATCCTACTCACATAAATGCTAGTATGTCTTAATAAAAGTTAAGAAGTGCAAATTGAAAAACATTAATAGCAATAATTCATAAGAGCCATTTTGTTCCCACTCGCCTTGGATGCATGAGCGAAACTTTACTTACATTCAAAGAGCCATGTTACGGATGCTCAAAATCTTTTATTTTATGCAAATTCATTTGTTATTAAAAAAAAAAAAAAAAGCAGCTCAATGAGATAGCAATAAGTAGTACTTGATCAAAATTTTTAATTCTTGGGTGTAATTTGGATAGAGCGAAATTGGAGGGTTTTTTATCAAGTATATATTACTGATATTCAATTGACAAGAAGTTTTGCTTAGTAACTAAATAAATTAATGCATAGAAAATAAAGAACTTTGATTATTTCAACAGAACTCGTAACATACCTTATCAAATGTGGATAAACCTACTGTCACTAAAGGTGAGGGTGAACAAAATTTATGCGTAAGCATACAACTTTTGGTTCCAATCTTTTTTTTATCCAATATTTTTTAATTAAGTAGGATTTCTAAGAAAATGGACAAACATATGGGTCAGCGGCACAGTATTAGTGATACTATTCAAATACTAAAAAATTTCGATGCTAACTCCCACCCCTCTCTCTTTTTTATCATCAACTTCTATGCATCACTCAAAAGAAAATTATTCAACAAAGGAAATCAACTTTTGGTTCCAATCCTTTTTTTATCCAATATTTTTTTTCTTATGTTTATTTGTTAAACTATTGCGTGGTGTCAGGGCGCAGAACCGCTAAATATTTTTTCTTGGTGAGACAGAGAGAAAATTATTCTTGGAGAGAGAGAGAGAGAGAGAGAGCGAACACAGTTCATGTGGGACCACAAATGTAACTACTCCTACTTTCTTGATTTGCAGCACAAAGAGTTTAATTACTTGGCATGTCCAAATCCAAAAAATTACATGCATGAAGACAAATCAATGAACGATTGAAAACATAGATCATTCGTAACAACTGAAGCAAAAATATTGTTTATTATTGAGACGAAACACTATTAATTTACACTGCCTCTTTATACCATAGAAGAAATACAACAATAAAGATGTGGGTGAACAAAATTGCTCTCGCAATTCATGCATCTTTAGATTCAAATTCTTTTCTTTTGTTTCAAGTTTTCTAAAATTTACATCTACAACACGATCGTCATATTTGGAATGATTTCTAACAATTCCTAATGAGAAACAAACCACTCGTCAAGTTTGGAATAATTTCTAACTATTCCTGATTAAAGAGAGTGATTATTTCTTTATCAATTCCTAATTTGGAGAGGAAGGAAAAATATGTCCTCTTCAAAGCTTTTTTTTTTGCTTTTGCTATTTTTGTCTTGCTTTTCTTATCCAAAAGTGTAGGTGAACTCTCATAATTCATGCATCTTTCGATTCAAGTCCTTTTCTCTTGTTTCAAGTTTTCTAAAATTCACATCTAAACTGCTCATCAAGTTAGGAATGAGTTATAACAATTCCTGAAGAGAAATAAACCGCTTGTCAAGTCTAGAATGTATTCTTAAAGATAGTGAAAAGAAGAGAGCGGACAAATATTCACTAATATTAGACTCCTAATCTGGAAAGAGCTAAGAACATCCGCAATGGTAATAATTAAAATGTGTCACGTTAGCATTTGATTATTCATTTAGCCCATAATCAAACTTAACAATATCTACCTCCACATTGGTTACTTTTACATCCTTAACCAAAAAAAAAATAACCAATACACAATGTCTATTTCCATAGCACCATTCACCAGCAAATGGTTTAACCAACAAATGGCAACCAATTAACTAGTATAAAACCGAATTGTAAATGATAAAAATAAAAAGGAAAAAAGGAAAGGAACAAAAAGATGTATATATGTGAGATAAACCACATCTTCTGGCGGAAGTAGAGTACACAAAGTAAAAAGCAAAGCCCCAATTGACTTTTCATCTTAGCCCATTCCCTCGCTCATACTTAACATAATAAAGTCCATATATACAACTGTAAGGGTGACAAAAGGAATAGAACAAGAAAATCCTCCAAACGAACAAGGCTACTTCGTCGGGAAAAAGCGTATATTAAATAAAAAAATGACTAAAATGTCGCAATTTTGTTGTTCCGAAAATTAATCATCTAGGTCGAGATGTTGTACATACATCACCGAGGTAACATCTGTGACATCTGTGTCGCAAAGTGAGAGGTCGCTCGCGAACTATTAGCAACCAATCCCCGAGAGGTATGTGCCAGATGTACCCTGGCTCCGTCAATAACTTCTCGTTGAGTATTACTTCTTTGGAAAGCATCTCCACCACTTGCTTCATTCGTGGTCTTTGATTACAAGCTGCTTGGGTACAAAATAGAGCAACTTCGATGAATCGAATTACCTCGTCCTCAGGGTATTCAGTTAATTCCGGATCAACAATGTCTAGTAACCTGCCTTCCTCTCTCAGCTTCCATGCCTGCATCATTTTGTTACTCCAGTTCACATATCACTGAGATAATGGCTCATGAATTTCATGTCCAGCATATGCATACAAGTATATCTTCAGTTGCTGTTCTAGGTAGTGACTTATCAGCCTCTGAAAGGTTTCAAACTCAGCATGCAAACTTGAATACGATGTTGAAGCAAAGCCAAATGGAGCTATTGCGCTTGAACAGGTCGGACAAATCTGCACAACAAAAAATTTACAAGCACGACTTTAAAACATAAATCCGGACACAACTGTATCCGGAATCGTTGGATACAAGTGGGAACCATCCCGACACAAATTTGCATCTGATCTTTCTTTATAGCCATCCACTGACCAGAAACATTCTCTAAGAGATACACATACAATTCCACTTGAAAAACATGACAAAATGTTGATGATTATCCTGAGGGGAATAACCGAATAAGAGATTAGAATTTTCACACAACACTCATATTATTATACCACTTCTTCCAAAATAATACAACACACGGACAAACTTATTAGAAAAATAAAAATAAATAATACAACACACATCCGATCACACACTCACTCTCAACCTCACACACACAAACAATAGGGGAGGAATGGAAACCCCCTAAGGGGATCCCACAGCTCTCTCACACTCTCTCTCTCTCTCTCTCTCTCTCTCTCTCTCTCTCTCTCTCTCTCTCTCTCTATAAATATATATACATCACACAAACATGTACCCTACTCATAAATAAAAGGATTTGCCATCGGATCTCTTGATTCCTTAACAGCTACATTAGCCTTTTTTAACGAAATCGCGGACGAATTCAACCAAGGATATGACAAAAGCAATAAAGCCGACACCGAAAGCTATGAACGTCCACGGAGAATCAAAATACGTGCGTCTCACGTGTGCCATATTCTTGGGCCAACAACGCTTGCTATACTTGGTGGCTTTGCTGCACGTGTCAAGGAAGTATTCTCCTGACATGATTTCCTTGCATAGCTTGTTGAATAGATCGGTGGCGTCCTCGGTGGCACCCAAGTAGTTCGTCAGGACTTCGGCCTTTTCGAGCACTTTGATATCTTTATCAGTGTTCACGAGCATGTCCATGACGCACGCATAGGACGAAACGTAGCTCGAAACGCCAGGGCAGCACTGTTCAAGGGCAATGAGGTTCCTGAGTAATGACTCTGTGTGGTCATATATCGGGAGTGGTGGGATTTCGAAACGAGCCCTACGACACCACCAGAATAGTCCTTTAGGTTCACTGAACTTGAACTTGAACAGATCTTTTCCTGCATCGGGAACAAACTTGACTCCTGCATGGAAGAGTTCCGATGCCGAAGGCATTTCTCTAAAACTAAAATCTATCTGTTCTGTTTGACCATGAGGAAGGTAACCATCATGTATGTTATGGAGGATATGAAAGTACTTGCCAGTACTTCGTTGATGATCAATAGTATTACCACTTTGAACTTCTTCTTTTTTAGCTGCTGTTGTACAACCAAAAACCCTAAGGACATAGTCACTGGGCGAACAGTACCAAGTTTTGGCGCTACTACTGTTGTCGGAATTTCGTAGCGGATTCATCCATTGCCCATAGCAACACCCCACATAATCAGGGAGCGACCAGTTCTTGTCACGACGATTCGGGATCTTTTCCACTGTGAGTCGGAACAATTTCTCAAGCACAAAGAAAGGAATCTGGTTCTCGAGGAGTACCAAGTCGTTTTTCACATTGTACCGGGTCAAATTGTTTCCAAAAATAGGATCTGTTTCTGGTCTCTGGTTTTTGAAATGCAAAATCATTAATTGAATTTGTATAGCTTGGTTTATCTCATGACAAATTATTTGGATTAATTTGATACTTACACTTCAACAAAAGAAACCTAGCTAACGAAAGCAAATCTATTTTCAAAGATTAATGAAATTTAATTTGTTGTTAGAAAAAAAGCGACAAAATCTAGAGAAAATTTTATTTTTTTCTTGCAAATGGTACACATTCAGCGAGGAAAAACTTTTATTTTTTGGTTTCATTAAAAGGAAAATGATAATGCCAAAACTCTTGTACACAAAAGGCTTATACCATATACAGTGTACAAAACTTTTGTGCACTGGAGTTTTGGATACAATTTTGTCATTATCGCTGCCCTATTAAAAAACCAACAAGGAAAATGCATTTCACTGCAAATTGTATCCTTTTGAAGATAGAATGTAAATTTTGTGGATTATATATATTTCTTCCCACGGTTTTTAAATTAAAGGAAATGATTAAAATTCCCCGCCAACTTTGCTCTATCGGTGAGAAAAAAACACATTTTTTTTTTTGCTCGGCAGAGAAAAAAACACATTTGGTCGCCTTTTCTAGTAATTGGCGATCGAGAAAATATATTCGTTACACAGGTAGTATATTACACTTAATTGTACATCAATGAGCAAGTATAGACGTGCCTTAAAAAACATGATGAAGTATAGGTTTTTCACTTTTCTTTTGAATTAAAAAAAATATACTGTTGTTAACAATCTCAGTTTATTAAAAAAGTCTAATAAATATTGCTCAATTATCTCAAAAGATGTAGTTTTTTACTAATTTTTCTATGTTTCTCTTTCGGTGAACATAATTTAAAATAACAAAAAGAATTTTTGACAAAAGCAAACTTATGAAGTTAATAATTGAATTAAGTTTGTTTTTAAATAAAATATTTGGCGCTTATTGCGTCATAGTAAACGAGGAAAATATTTTTCACTGATTTGTTATAAAAACTGAGGCTGTACATATAGGCGAAGTAAGTTGGTGGTCTTATGTTTACTCGCAATGACTATTGGCGATAAAAGCTAATGATTCAGAAACAAAATTTATTCATCACAATGGGATAATATATTCTAGTAGTGTAATTAAAACTGAGGCTGTACAATTTTAGAATGCCGAGCAAAAAAAAAAAAACAAACAATATTTGGAATGAGTATTGTTTTGACAAAACAACATAAATAGATTTTTACCCTTTTCCAAACTTTTCATTTTATTTTGACTATCGTTAAATAGTCATGTAATACATGTATATATAGAAAGCAAGTCATGACGAATCTTAGGTTAGCAACTAAATCAGCATTGAACTCTTTAATGGGAAATGTGTGCTATGTGATAATTAAAAATTCAATGTATCAAGTTATCAACTCAATTGTGTGTGTTAAGGGTTTGTTATTACTCCCTCCGTCCCTTTTTTTAGGTCCAGTATTCCATTTTGGGCTGTCCCTTAATAAGTGTCCATTTTATAAAGGTAATGGGTAAAAGTTGATGTATTGTCTATTTTGCTCCTAAAAGTAGATTCCTTTTTAAAAAGTAAGTGAGTAAAAGTGTAATGATGATGGGTAAGTAGGGAAAGTGGAGGATAAAGTTGATGTGAAAGGTATAATGATGATGTCTTTTTAATAAGTTGGAGTTACGAAGCAGGACATTTAAAAAGGGACGGAGGGAGTATTATAATTTGTTTCACGTACGGCAAAGAAAGAATTTTCTTACATAATGACAAAGTATTACAAATAACAAAAAGAATGCAGGCACGATTTCATCACAAACAAGTCAATGATAAAAAAAAAAATTAATAATAATAATAATAATAGCCTATGATCAGAACAATGTTGCCACCAAAAGCATGGACAAATCATATAAAGCATGTACTAGTATGAATAGTATTTTAATTGAGATATTTAAAAAGGATCCTAAAAGGAGCAATTGAGGGGAAAAAATTAAACAAGAGAAAGTTTTGTCAACTGATAAAAGAGCCGATGCTTTAAGCTTCCTTACCTCTAAGGTGCGCTGTCTGTAGAGAAATTCAAGGATGAAACAACCATCGACCAACATCATTTCCTCATCCAGTGTAACTTCTGCTGCGTAGCATTTCTTTGCATCGTCTATCGATGTCTTCATTTCCGATAAACATTTTTGTACCACCGTGAACTTATTTTGCTCAGCTATTTGCTGGTCCTCTATTCCTACGGTCAGTCGAGTGAGTAGGAAATTTGTGTAGCTCATTTTGACGTGTTGCAAGGGTGTTTGGAGGTGTTTGTCTTTTCGGTGAAGAGGGCCAATAGCGATGAAGCGAGGGGTGTAGGCACTTTCCTTCAGCTTACGAAGCTCTTTGGGCACCCTAAATATGCAAGTTGAAGAGAAGAAGGATTCAGTTTTCCGGGCACCTTCACCGATTTTTCCAACCATGGTTGATGTAAGGTGCCGAAGATCCTTCTCATAGTCACCCCCCCTCTGACTCATTTCAATTGGGTGTTATACTTGCTGGTAGAGGATTGGGTTTGAGGCTTTGAACTATAGACAGACCCTCTCTATATATAGAAGGCTCACGTACAGTTTAATTGGTGCACTCGTATATTTGCCCTCTTTTCAAAACTGTCCACAACTTGCAATATTCTCATGTGGTATGTGCACGGCAATCACCTCCGCTTCTGTCGCCCTCCGATGATCAAAAACATTCACTTCGTAGAGCTCATCTAGTCAAATAACAGTACAAAAAAAAATCATTTTGATTGGATATCATTTAGAGAGGGGGGGGGGGGGGCCCACAAGTGCGATGCACGCAAGCTTGTGCCCAAAACAAGCATAAGGGGTCTTTTGGCATAATAAGCCAAATAGCTTATTTTTTGTCCTTATTCAAAAAAGTTGTATTTGTTAGTTTTTTTATCGATTTTTCAAGATTATTGTTTCTTCATGACAAGAAAAATCTAATAAATTACTATCAAAATTCAATTTTTTTTTAATAAAAGCTAAAAAATTGGCTTATTTTTGTCTTTATTTAAAAAAAATGAGTTTTGATCGTAATTTTTTGTACTTTTTAGATTTCTCTTGCTACGAAGAATGAAAAATCCTTAAAAAAATGACGAAAATTTAACAAATGCCAATTTTTTTAATAAGCACAAAAAAAAAACATTTAGCTTATTTTGCCAGAAAACCCCTAAGTGTGCCCCTCGAATTTCTATCTATTAATGATAAGTGAAGAATAAGATCCTATTTACATAAATGTTCTATCTTAATAAATGTTCAGAAGTACAAATTAAAAAATAATGGCAATAACTCATGAGTGCCACATTGTTCACTCTAGCCTTGAATGAATGAGTCTTAACTTTACTTACATTCGGTACGGTGAACCATGTTACGTACTTGACAAAAATAGCTCAATTAGATAGCAACAAGTACTTGACAAAATAGCAGTAAGTACATTCGGTACAGTGAACCATGTTACATTCTACTTTATTTTGTGTAAATTGATTTTTTAGGAAATTATAAAAAATATTGCTCAATTAGATAGCAGTAAGTACTTGACAAAATTTTAATTCTTGGGTGTAGAATTGGATAGAGCAAAATTGAAGGTTTTTTTAATCAAGTATTACGGGTATTCGATTTATAAATGAAAGTTTTGCTTAGTAACTAAATAAATTAATGCATAGAAAATAAGTGACTCTGATTTATTTATTTTTTTATAGGCAAAAAGTTTATTACGAAACTTCACAAATGGTACATCAAATTGGGGGAGATGCGTTAAAAAAAAGGTTGGGAGGAGAGGGGAAGAGAATCCAACTAAGGGTTGGATTAAAAACACCACCTAGTGGGCCAAAACCCAAACACCTTTGGGGCAAAGCCCGAAATCGCGCCAAGCCTGAAAACACCCTAAGGGCCTCAACACACTCAGATGGAACACATACAACACAAAACACCTAAATTGCCTAAAAACTCGATATGCAACAGAACTCGCAACATATCTTAGCAAATACCCTCACTAGATGTGAAGATGAACAAAATTGCTCATAATTCATGCATCTTTTGGTTCCAATCCTTTTTTTCAAGTTTTTTGAAATTTACATATAGACCACTTGTGAAGTTTGGAACGATTTCTTACAATTCCTAATTAAGAGAAATAGACCGCTCATTAAGTTTGGAATGATTTCTAATGGTTCCTAAAGAGAGTGCAAAACATTTCAAGCTTTATCATTAGATTCCAAATTTGGGGAGAGGAAGGAACCGCTAAATAACTTTTCTTAGTGAGACAGAGGGAAAATTATTCTTGGGGGCAGAGAGAGAGAGAGAGAGAGAAGAAATACAATGATAAAGCGTGGGTGAGCAAAATTGCTCAAGTAAGTAATTCATGTATCTTCTGATTCAGATCCTTTTATTTTGTTTCAAGTTTTCTAAATTTTACATCTAGACCGCTCGTCATAATTGGAATGAATTTAATTTTAACAAATCCTAAAGAGAAACAAACCACTTGTCAAGTTTGGAATAATTTCTAGCTATTCCTGAAGAGAGTGAAGAACGTTTCTTCATCGATTCCAAATTTGGAGAGGAAGGAAAAATATGCCCTCTTCAAAACTTTTTTTCCTTTTGCAATTTTTGCCTTGCTTTTCTTACCTTAAAGGTGTAGGTGAACTCTCATAATCTATGCATCTTTCGATTCAAATCCTTTTCTCCTATTTCAAGTTTTCTGAGATTTACATCTGAATCGATCGTCAAGTTTGGAATGATTTCTAACGATTCCTGAAGCGAAATAAAGCTTGTCAAGTCTAGAATGTATTCCTAAAGGCCCCGTTTAGTTGCCAGGAAAGTACAGGAAAGAATGAAAAAATTAATTTTCCATAACTTTCCCAGTGTTTAGTTGGCAGGAAAATTCTAGGACTTACCAATTTAAGTTTTCCTGCAGGAATTACTTTCCTGCAAAAGTGATCCTGCAAAAAACACAGGATTTTGCGTCGCAGGAAAAGGAAAATGAATGAACACTCACAAAATTTTCCAGAAAGTTTCTTTTTCCTGACAAATGAACAACTAAACCTTAATTTTTCTTGCAAAATTCTTTTGTCAAATGAACACTCACAGGAAAATAATTTTCTTTTTCTCTTTTACTTCACCTCACTTCATTTTTTCTGGGAACCAATTTTCCACACAACTTTCTCGACAACTGAACGGAGCCAAAGAGAAAAAAGAAGAGAGGAAAAAAATATACTATTAGATTCCTAACCTGAAAAGATATGAGGAAGGATAATTTTGTCAAGATTCATAGCACCATTCACCAGCAAATGGCTTAACTAATAAATGGCAACCAACTATTAGAACAAAACAGTTAAGAAAAAGTGCATATATGTGAGACAAACCACATATTCTGGCTGAAATAGTTACACAACGTAAAAGGCAAAGCCCCAAATGACTTTTCATCTTAGCTCTCCCTCACTCTTACTTAACATAAAGACATTATACAACTGTTAGGGTGACAAAAGAAATAGAACAAAAAGAACCTCCAAACGAACAAGGCTGTTTCGATGGGGAAAAGCATATATACCCTCCGTCCGTTTTAAGTGTTCCACTTTGTAACTCCAAATTATTGAAAATATCATCATTACACATTTCACATCAACTTTACCTTCACTTCCCCTGCTTATCCTCTATGGAAAAATCATTATTACATTTTTACTCACTAACTTTTTAAAATGGAATCTACTTTTATGTACAAAATGGAAAATGTGCCAACTTTTACCCACGAACTTTACAAAATGAACACCTATTAAGGGACATCCCAAAATAAAATACTAGACTTTAAAATGGGACGGAGGGAATATTAAAGAAAAAGACGACTAAAATGTCACAATTTGATAGTTCTAAAAATCATCTAAATGAAGAAACTGTACATACATCACCGAGATAACATCTGTGACATTTGTGTCACAAAGCGCTTTCAGATGGTTAAGCGAAGTTCGCCTCCAATAATGCGTGCAAGGGAGTTGCTGTAAGTCCTCACATTTTTGTTTGCGGACGACTTTTTTTTATCTTTTTGGAAAAAGATATCGATCATACTTGGTGTCTTAAATTGCTTCTTGATATTTATTGTGACCAAGGGCCGTGGTCAGAAAATAAATTTTGCTAAGTCTGAGTTGTTTGTAAATCCAAATATGTAGTTTCTTTCATCGGCAAAAAAAAAAAGAATCATTAAGTTATAACACGAATTATAGAGCTAACTAGTGTTTGCCCGTGCCTACGGCACTACGCACCCCGGTCGGAATTACCCGTGCCTACAGCACTTGCTAGCTAGTGGCTCAAATACTAAATCGATTCAAATCACGTTGCTAGTGCATGCCCATGCCTGTGACTGCAGACACGGCTCAAATGATCAGCACACGCAAGCAAATATTGAACTCCCGTGCAATATACAATTCGAACAATCAGCTCACGCAAACAAATACTGAAATCGTGTGCAATATACAGATCGAACAACCAGCACATGCAAATAAATACTGAACTCGCGTGCAATTTAACAATCTCTGTCAATCAATTTCAACCATGCAAAAAACAATAACCCATCATATCCATTGACATGTCTAACTTGAATCAGCAAATAAAGAACAAACAATTTATCAATCTCTAACATTTGCATACATAGTCAAATGCATTTAACTTGATAAAATCAAAAAATACCATCCAAAACACAAACGAAAATGCATACCTCGAGGTGATGTCAAAAAAGAACGCAAGAAAACTTGACAGATTCCTCAAAAAGAGCCAAATGATAAAAAGATAACGCTAAGGGTATCCCTACAAAAGTTCGTCCACAAACACAACTAACATCGAACTTCTCCAAACATCCTCACCATAACTGTCCGAAACGTCTTTGCTTCTTGGGGTAGTCATCGGGTGGTTTAACCTATCTGATGTTGGGGTGCTAAGTGACTATTATTTTGCTTTCCTGCAATGGTAGTTTAGATCTCTCAGTGATTGTTGATTTGTATCTTCATAATATCAATACTCCGCTGAGTATCGTGCTGTTTTCTTTATATCCATTATGGTTGAAATAAAAATTATGAACAAAGATACGTCTATACTGAACTCGCGTGCAATTTAACAATCTCTGTCAATCAATTTCAACCATGCAAAAAACAATAACCCATCATATCCATTGACATGTCTAACTTGAATCAGCAAATAAAGAACAAACAATTTATCAATCTCTAACATTTGCATACATAGTCAAATGCATTTAACTTGATAAAATCAAAAAATACCATCCAAAACACAAACGAAAATGCATACCTCGAGGTGATGTCAAAAAAGAACGCAAGAAAACTTGACAGATTCCTCAAAAAGAGCCAAATGATAAAAAGATAACGCTAAGGGTATCCCTACAAAAGTTCGTCCACAAACACAACTAACATCGAACTTCTCCAAACATCCTCACCATAACTGTCCGAAACGTCTTTGCTTCTTGGGGTAGTCATCGGGTGGTTTAACCTATCTGATGTTGGGGTGCTGAGTGACTATTATTTTGCTTTCCTGCAATGGTAGTTTAGATCTCTCAGTGATTGTTGATTTGTATCTTCATAATATCAATACTCCGCTGAGTATCGTGCTGTTTTCTTTATATCCATTATGGTTGAAATAAAAATTATGAACAAAGATACGTCTATATGCATAGTTAAAATCGTCGGAGCAAGATACCTAGATAAGATTCTTCTACACTGTATCCAGTACCCAACTGCAAACTGCAAGAATTGAAATGCTGAAGTTTAGACATATTAACACCGAACAACAAAAAAAGAAAACTAATTAAGCCTTCCCTATCTTGAATTCATGAGATTAGTGAAGAACAATGATGCCCCGTGTACACACATATAGCATATACCATGCCTGATCCCAAGATCAACAAATTGGAAAAGAAAAGCCACAAACTCAAATTAGTATGGAAACAAAAAACTGCTCAGAAACTGGTGTGTTTTACGGCCAATTATTCCCCAATCCTTAATTATCAATTACCAATAATAGAACACACCATGAACTAAAGTTTTAAATTGGTCAGAAAGACAGAAACTGGTTTGGGGTGCAGCAAAAGCATTACTACCAACTCTTGGTAGAAAGCTTCAAAAGTTAAACCCATCGTTTCAAAGTTATAGAAGCAAGCCCCCACAGTATTTATGTCAAACCACAACACAAACTAATTAACTAATTCAATCACAAAATCAAAAACCCACCGCCCAATCTTTGGGCCTTGAGTAGCCTTAGGTTTATGCCTTCATTTGATGGAGGCAGAGGACTCTCAACCATACTATCAGAAAGTGACGTGCATCTCATTTGATGCAATCCCTCGCCTACAGGAAGGCTCCCATTGCACAATGCAGCTGAAAATATAGAATGCAATGACAACATTTGTGATTTTCTATTCTTGATTAATGAAGTTTGACATAATTTACATAGGCCATGCCTAAACTAAGTGCATGCTTGCTCGAGTGTGTTGCCATCTTTTGCGTAGTGATGGTTTTGACATGTAAATTTAGGCTCTCCAATTCATTTGGTCACACACTCACCTAAAATTGTTTTCTATTTAAATAAAAATTGAAAACCAATTGCACAGCAATCGAAAGGCTCATAAGTGCAGTTTTTTGTTTGTCTTCCAAATCAAAATTTTCGGAAAAAAAGCAGCCCCAAACAGCGTAGTACTAGAAACTCGTTCCACAATCATAGGGTGGCAAGAAACTCAACGGAAAACCAAGGATATCAAAGATATAGGACTTACGGTCACAATCATTGTGAGTTTGGTTACACTCACAATGGGAAGGAATGAAAAAGAGGACATGAAAAACGCACTGGAACAGAAAATTGAAAAGTAAAGCATTCGATTAAAGCAAGCAACCGAATTAGTCAATGAATTCAATAGCCACCCATAATCAGAATTCAGTGAAACTACCACCAAACTAATGTCCACCAGAAAAAGAAAAAAAAACACCTTATCTTTTCCTTTTATTTCCCTAATTCCCTCAAAACCCAATCAGATGCTAAACTTTAGTTATCAAAAAATAAGCAAGGGTTACACCAATTGCTGCGCAAAAACCCTAACATCAAGAAAGTAAAAAATACTGCTTCTGGAAGAACCAGAATCCAGTGAAACTACTACCAAACTAACAAACATCGGAAAAAATTCAAACTTTTTATTTTTATTTATTTATTAAGGAATTCAACATGAAATCAGGTTTACAGAAACTGCGTTGAAAAAATCCTAAATTCAGACGATGCAGCGAACAATCGGGCTGAAACAGAAGCAGAAAAAAACGAAGGGCAGAGATCAGAGCGGAGAATCACCGGCATTGCCACAGCCGAGCATGAGGACACGGGAGGAGCTGGGGATGTACTTGCAAACGAAGGGGCAGAGGGCGGAGTAACGCTGGTACCAGACAATGGACGGTGGCGAATGGCTGCTAGGAATGATCAGACACAAATAGATCATCAAAATAAAATCGGTTATCCAAAAAAAATAGTGTGTGCGAGAGAGAGAGAACTAACCTCCAAAATCGTTTAAATCTGAAACCTATGTGCAAGAGGAGGTCAAATCTGAAACCCAGTCACCAATCAAGGCATTGATGACCTCCCAAATCGCTTTCGATGTTGGAGTTCGAGACATTGAGTTTCGGATCATTGGACCTTGAAATTGGATGAACCCACACCGGCAAAACTTCTATTCTATGGAATTAGGCTATTGATTTTGAGTTTCATGTGTGGAGAAGATTGCATAGAAGAGGATTTGTGGGTTTTCAGTTTGAGAGGAGAAGGATTTGTGGATTGTGGTTTTCAAGCCAGATCCGGTTTTGTATGTATGTGTGAGAGAGAGAGGGGGGGATTCCAATGTACTCTGGAGAAAGAGAATGGTAATCGGAAAACGTGAGATTTAAATTCTGAACGAAGATTACCGTATTTATCTTTGTCCAAACCATGTAAGTTATTTACTAAATTGCCATTGGTTTGTATGTAAAGGGTGGAGAAATTTGGACCGTTGGATTTGTTTGTATGGGTAGATAAAATTTGTGTCAAAAAGAAATCTGAACCGTTGAGAAGGAATATTCTTAAAGATACCTGTTCTATTTTATAAGATAGATACGGTATTGGGTATACCAGTCTGACTATCTAAGACCTTCTTCTCCTAACCACATAGAGGAACTGATTTAGGCCCAGCAGACTGAGCCCAAACCAAAAGGAAAAAAACACCTAACAACTCAAGGTTGGTAAGAAATCAACACAAACCTAAAAACACCAAAATGGATAAAGCCCAATACCTAAAGCCCAAAAACCAATCCCAACCCCTAACCCTAGCCGCCCGCCACCAGTACCTCTGTCCACCGCCACCCCCACCCACGCCGAAACAGACTATGGCACCCCCATTCCGACTGCCATCAACACTGCCTTCACAAAGCATCCACAAACACAGCACGCCACCATCCGGCAACCAAAACCCAGTCCAGCATAGACATTCGGAGGCCCAAACTCCCACCCCCACCACCACCAGCCAACCACCAAAGCCGAAACGGTGATGCATGCTCGCGCCCAACCACCAAACGAGACAGAGCACAAAGGACGATCCACTAGAAAGAGCAATTTTAATAAATATTTGAAATTGGCCGGTTATGCCTTGGTTGATTTTTTGGATTTGTTATGCCTTGGTTGGGTTTGGCAGGTTATGCCTTGGTTGATTTTTTAGATATTCTTTAGTTATGCCTTATTTGGGTTTTGTTATACTTATAATGGATTTTAGTTATACTCATAATGGTCAAGTTATGCCAAAAATTACAGTGTCCCCAAAATGATTGAGGATACCATAGTATCATCCACCTCTAAAAACATAACAATACGGGAATGACTTCGATGTCTCCGTTCATTTAGGAAACACCGTAATTTTTGACATAACAAAATCATTATGAGCATAGTCAAAACTCATTACAAACATAACAAAACCATAATAATGCATAACTTGTTTGGTATGTCTTGGTTGGATTTGGTTATGCCTTGGTTGGTTTTTTTATATTCCTTGGTTATGTCTTATTTGGATTTTGTTATGCTTGTAATAGGTTTTAGTTATACTCATAATGGTGAAATTATTCCAAAAATTACGGTGTCTTCAAAATATCCAGAGACACCATAACATCATCCTAACAATACCCCACCTGTCTTTTTTTCATTTCTGTTTTTTTTTTTTAATTACCAAGGCTTTACCTATTTCTCGTTTTCAGTTTCTCAAGGGCAAACTCTTGGTGATTCCGTCTCCCATTCGTTTGCGGGGGATGATAAGAGTACAAAGTCACCTAACAGCAGACTGAGCCCAAACCAAAAGGAAAAAAACACCTAACAGCTCAAGGTTGGTAAGAAATCAACACAAACCTAAAAACACCAAAATGGATAAAGCCCAATACCTAAAGCCCAAAAACCAATCCCAACCCCTAACCGTAGCCGCCCGCCACCAGTACCTCTGTCCACCGCCACCCCCACCCACGCCGAAACAGACAATGGCACCCCCATTCCGACTGCCATCAACACTGCCTCCACAAAGCATCCACAAACACAGCACGCCACCATCCGGCAACCAAAACCCAGTCCAGCATAGACATTCGGAGGCCCAAACTCCCACCACCACCACCAGCAGCCAGCCACCAAAGCCGAAACGGCGATGCATGCTGGCGCCCAACCACCAAACGAGACAGAGCACAAAGGACAATCCACTGGAAAGAGCAAGCGAACAAAGAAGAGGAAACATCTGCAGAAACTGAGGAGAATGGGAAGGATCGACGTAAAAACCGGCAGGAGGAAGCAGACGCAATCGCTAGGGAAAAACAACAACGAAAATGGAAGAAAAACCTTCGAAACAATAAAAATTGGTTATGTCTCTTACTAAGGCATTGTTTATACATGTCATTGGTCTTGCTTATACTTGTAATGGTGAGATTTTACCAAAAATTACGGTGTCCCCAAAATGACCGGGGACACCATAGCATTGTTATGCTTTTATGTGATATTGTTATGCTTCTTCTACCATGGCATTATCCTACGTCATTTCACCCCAGTTATTTTGGAGACACCGTAATTTTTGGCATAATAAAACCATTATGAGTATAACCAAAATCCATTACAAGCATAACAAAACTATAAAAAGGCATAACTTATTTGTTATGCCTTGGTTGGGTTCGGCCGGCTATGCCTTGGTTGATTTTTTGGATTTGTTATGCCTTGGTTGGGTTTGGCCGGTTATGTCTTCGTTGATTTTTTAGATATTCTTTAGTTATGCCTTATTTAGATTTTGTTATACTTGTAATGGGTTTTAATTATACTCATAGTGGTCAAGTTATGCCAAAAATTACGGTGTTCTCAAAATGATTGGGGACATCATAGTATCATCCACCTCTAAAAACATAACAATACGGGAATGACTTCGATATCTCCAGTCATTTAGGAAACACCATAATTTTTGACATAACAAAATCATTATGAGTATAGCCAAAACTCATTACAAACATAACAAAACTATAACAATGCATAACTTGTTTGTTATGTCTTGGTTGGATTTGGTTATGCCTTGATTGATTTTTTGATATTCATTGGTTATGCCTTATTTGGATTTGGTTATGCTTGTAATAGGTTTTAGTTATGCTCATAATGGTGAAATTATGCAAAAAATTACGGTGTCTTCAAAATATCCGAAAACATCATAGCATCATTCTAACAATACCCCACCTGTCTTTTTTTCATTTCTGTTTTTTTTTTAATTACCAAGGCTTTACCTATTTCTCGTTTTCAGTTTTTCAAGGGCAAACTCTTGGTGATTCCGTCTCCCATTCGTTTGCGGGGGATGATAAGAGTACAAAGTCACACAGGTGTCTTGCGCACCTCACTTACACTCGAGCACTACTTTGCACAGTGCACTAAGATGGTTAATACGGAGAAATTTTTCAGTGCCGGGTGGGCACCACGTGTCCCGTGCCCGGCACAATCTCGGCCGTCCAATGAAATTTTGGACGGCCCAGATTTGTTCGGCTGTTTTTAAGTGTGAAATGACAAAAATACCCCTCGACAGCCAAACAGATCTGAGCCGTCCAAAATTTCATTGGACGGCCGAGATTGGTGCCGGGCACAGGACACGTGGTGCCCACCCGGCACTGAAAAATTTCTCGTTAAGACAGGTTAGTGGTTGTGTGAGTTGTCACTAAGTGGTGTGGTGATGTGCCAGCTGTTATAGTTAGTGGTATGGTTAGGGGGTTTGTTGTATCCAGTTAGATCTTGTTGTATAAAAGTGAGTCTATGCAATCAGAATAGAATTAAGAGTGGAGATTTCTAAATTCCTCTTCACTGAAATTAAACTCGAGCCGAAAACTAGGGTCGCGATGTGGATGAAGGCGAAGTTCGACATCAAAATCTATTCAGTGGAGAATTTTAAGCTTTTTCTAGATGATATTCAAAAAGTAAGATTGTAATGTAGTTGAGGTGTATTATTCAATTGTCTGCTGGATGCATTTTCTTTCTTTTGCATCTAAAGCGCCTTGTGCCTAGATACTTTTTCTCGATATTCCCATTTCGAGCTATATAAAATATTTCGTTTGCTGAGAAATAAAAAACTCAAGCCGAAAACTGATCAAGCTCGAGCTCATATTGTTTACTAAACAAGTCGAGCTGAGCATTAACACGTCGAACCGAACTAGCAACCTGCTCAATTATTAACATCCCTCTCCTTTTTTTTCCTTTTTGTCAAACTAACGAGTGGTGTGGGGGCGCAGGACCACTGAACATTTTTTCTTGGTGAGACAAAGAGAAAAGTATTCTTGGGGCAGCTGAGAGATCAAATAAAACTGTGAGAAACATAGTTCATTTAATCTGTATTCACCAGGAACCACTGTTCAACTGAAGCAAAAATATTGTTCATTAGTTGGACGAAAACACTGTTTTTTGTGCTGCCTCTTTATATATATTGGAACGAAATGATAAAGGTGTGTATGAACAAAACTTCTCTCATAATTCATGTATCTTTTGATTCAAATCCTCTTCTTTTAATTTGTTTCAAGTTTCCGAAAATTTACATCGAGGAAAGTCCACTTTGACCCCCTGTGGTTATCGTCATGTGCGGATACCCCCCTTATGGTTTAAAAGTGAGCACATAACCTACCTGTGGTTTCTAAAAATAAGCAAATAGACCCTTTTCCGTCCATTTTAACGGGAAGTGTTTTACACACGCCTTACAGGCATGTGAGGTGGTGAAATTATATAGATTTGGGACGATTTTGGCCTCAAAAAATCCACTTTCTCTCTTTTCTCCATTTCTCTTCCTCATTTCTTCAACACCGCCGCCGTCCTCCTCCATTGAAACCGACAATCCCCTCCATCCATACTTCAACCCAGTGAGCGAACTTGGTATAATCCCATATTCAAAGCCAAATCCAAGTCCTTTAACTTCTAGAGTCGACTCAGCGAGTCGGGATTAAACCCATTAAGTTACACCCGGACATCCACAAGATCTCCAAATTCGTCAAGTTCCCCAGCTCCGGCGGGACCGACCTGGCCTAAACGGATTGTAAGAGAGATTCAGCTGTTTCAGAGTCGTGATGTAGAAGGAAGGGATTTCTCTGTCAAACAAATTGTCCACTAAAGAGAGCACCTCGAGACGGGGGAAGGCGGTGGAGCTCTCGCCGAAGAACACCATTTTTCCTGCGTGGCCTTTAAACTCCAAAAACATTGACCCACCGAGACCACCACATGTTTCTACCATTTTTTCCGGCAAATTGAACTCCATTTTTCCTGCCGCCACCACCCAATCGGAATGATTTCTAACAATTCCTAAAGAGAAATGGGCCGCTCGCCTAGTCACATATGTTGTCATCCCGGCCACTTTTTGGAGTTAAGTTTTCATCCGTAATTTTAAAGAAACCCAACTTTACCCTTATTGTGCTGTATTACTTATTTTTTCCCTTCTATATAGACAAAGAACTTTGAGATTAAAATATAAACTTGGAAGTCATTTCCATTATTTTTTTAGGGATGTACACAAGAAACAAATTAACCCACCGTTATCCCCTATCCATTCTTTCGTCCCCAACGAAGAACTACCAACAATCGAAGAGGGGAAAAAAGGAGAATGCAAAGCAGCCTTCCATTGCTGTGATCCAGGGTCCCAAACCCAGTAAGCCAACCGATCTTTCAAGATTGCGCCATGTACTCGTGAAGCTCAAGCATAATCCACCACCCCACATGAATCCGCCACCATCACCACCTTCATCAGAAACGGAAAAAAATGGCAAAGCAGGGCCGTCACCTCCGGTTGCAGCCAACAATTCTCAGCAGGCCGCTGTTGTAGCTTACAAGGGTTCAGTTGTTGCATGATTGAGAAAGGGAGAGAGTAGTTGCATGCTGTATATGATTCTCTCTGTGAAAGGTGTTGGAATTCACCCATGTGGGTGATGGTGATGGCTGTGGCCAAAGTCAAGAACAGATTTGCTTGAGCAGCCACTGATGACTTTTGGTAGCTATTGGAGATCTTGGATATCTCACGCATGGAAGAGCATTGAATGCTCTTGGACGTTTTCCCCTGGTTTCTCCCCATAAATACATGTGGATTGAGAGATTGAGGTGTGGGTATAAAATCAGAGAATCAGGAATCAGAGAGTGTAGAGCTGTGAGGGCTAGCTTCTCCTTCGGGAGGGAGCCGAGCTCCTCCGGTGAGAGAACAGAAAGAGAGATACACGAGTGATAGTGAGGCTATTGTATCGTGTGTGAGTGATTGTAATCCTCCTCTACAGATAGTGAATCCTCTGCCCTCCGTGGATGTACCTGTTGTTTTGGGGAACCACGTATATCTCTATGTTGTGTGTGATTGGTGTTTGTGTTTGTGTGTGTGTTTTGTTCAAGATCCATACTCCGGGCACAACAAAAAGGTATTAACCTAAAGTATATGCTGTTGAGTTTGCACTATAGATGACTTAAAAATGTAAGCGGCCTTGTTAGTTTGACAGAGAGAGTGCATTTATCTTTGTGCAAAAGCATGAGTCAATTGTACTGTGAAGTGTTTGCTATGCTTCATTACCTTTGTCCTCGCAATATTTCTGTTAGGTTGTTTCTGGATCATCCATTAGTTTGAATGTAATTGTTTGCCGAATAGGACAGTTGGAGGATCCAAGTGTTCTCCTTTTTGTTCATTACTTTGTCACGAGTGTATGGCATGACAATGACATTGGTGATAGTCCAAATGGAGTTTTGCTCCGGGTTTAATTGGACTTCTCGCAAGTGGACTATGATGTTGGCCTTCAGGATTCATCGAGGTATGAGTAAGTTGGTCCGGACACCTAAATTATCAAAAAAAAAGAAATCATTCTCTATGCACCTTCACCTATTTTTTCATCGACTTTGAAAAGCCTGCTCATACTCATTTGCTTGACTCTTTTTTTTTTTTTTTTTTGGCGAGTTTTGACTCCATTTCTGTTGGGTGGAATTGCTTTTCATCACGGAAATCAACAAAAAATATATTCGTTATACTTGGTAGTGTTTTGGATGGAAATGGTAGAGAATTATGTGGGTTTAAGCGAGTAATGACAGCTAGCTGCCGGTAACTATGTACTCCCTCCATCCCAATTTGCTTGTCCCTACGGAAAAGCAAGTTCTTATGAGTGGAATAATGAGAAATATAATTTGTACTGATTTTCTCAATTTGTCCCTACTTTATATTTTGACATGACACTTCATGTAGAAAAGAAAGAGTAACATTCACAACTTTTTATGTTAAGTTTTCAAAATAAACGTTCATTTTGGAACATCGATGAAAAAAAAGAAGGATCAGCAATTTGGGATAGAGAGAGTATAGATCACCAGGACCATATATGGTACGAAACTGGAAAGGGTCTGACCAAGCATGTCAATGACCGTTTGGAAGTTTGAATTTGCAATTTTTGTTGAGCTAACAAACATATAGAACTTCACCTTCAAAGGTTTTAATTGAACTCAGGATGTAAAACTCGGATACGATGTTGAAGCAAAGCCAATGGAGCTATTGCGCTTGAAGGTTGAGCAAATCTGCAATACATAAAATTTACAAATACAACTTTAAATTACAAATCCGGAGGCAACTGAATCTCGGAACCATTGGGTGCATACATGTGTGAACCGTCCGGACACAAATTCGTATTTCATTGTAGCCATACATTGATCAGAAACATTCCCTTAGAGATACTCTCAATTCTACTTGAAAACCACGATTGATGATCATCCTAAGGGTAATAAGAGATTAGAATTTTCACAGAACACTTATATTATTACCACATCCTAAAGAATACAACACATAGTTATCAAATAAAAAAAAAAGTAATAATACAACACACATCAGATCATACGCTCACTCTCAACCTCGCACACATAAAGTCATAAACAATGGGGGAAGAATGGAAACCCCCAAAGGGTATATATGCACACCCATAGAATGGAAAGCACCTCTCTCTCTCTCTCTACATCACACAAGCACACTACTTATAGATGCACACCCAAATTTTGACCCACTTGATTTATTGATCGACCCCATCGATCTCTTGGTTCCTTAACAGCTACATTAGCCTTTTTTGGCGAAATCGCGGACAAATTCAACCAAGGATATGACAAAAGCAATGAAGCCGACACAAAAAGCTATGAACGTCCACGGAGAATCAAAATACGTTCGTCTTACGTGTGCCATATTCTTCGGCCAAAAACGCTTGCTGTACTCTGTGGCTTCCGTGCACGTGTCAAGGAAGTAACGTCCTAACATAGTTTCCTTGCATAGCTTGTTGAATAGATCGGTGGCGTCCTCGGTGGCACCCAACCAGTTCGTCAGGACTCCAGCCTTTTCGAGCACTTGGACATCTTTATCAGTGTTCACAAGCATGTCCATGACGGTTACGTAGGACGAAATGTGCCGCGGAACGTTAGGGCGAGACTGTTCAAGGGCAATGAGGTTCCTGAGTAACGACTCCGTGCTGTCATATATCACGAGTGGTGGGATTACAAAACGAGCTCTATGAAACCACCGAAATAGGCCTGTAGGTTCAGTGAACTTGAACTTGAACAGATTGTATCCTGCATCGGGAACAAACTTCACTCCTGCATAGACGAGTTCTGATGCCGAAGGCATTTCTGTAAGACGAAATGTTTCATTTTTTGTTTGATGATCATGATCAGGAAGGTAAGAATCATGTAGGTTATGGAGGATATGATAGTACTTGGCAGTACGGCAGTGATCATCAATATTTTGACCACTTTGAACTACTTCTGCTGTTGCTGCTGCTGCTGCTGCTGCTGTGCAACCAATAACCCTAAGGACACATTCATGGAGCGAACACAAAGTATTGGCGCTACTACTGTTGTCTGAGTTTCGTATTGGACTCAACCAAGCGTCATAGGAGTGCTTCACATAATCGGTGAGAGACCAGTTATGATGCGGGATCGGGATCTTTTCCACTGTGAGCTGAAACAATTTCTCAAGCACAAAAAATGGAATCTGGTTCTCCAAGAGTATCAAGTCGGTTGCAACTTTGGTGACGATCAAACTGTTACCACAAATTGGATCTGTCTCTCGTGGCTGCTTTTTGAAATGCAAAATCATTAATTAAATTTGTATAACCTAGTTTATCTAACAAATTATTTGGATTAATTTGATACTTACACTTCGACAAAAGAAGCCCAGCTAACGCGATGAAATCTAGAGACAAAATTATTTTTCCTTGCAAATAATACACATTTGGTGAGGATATATAACACACAACAAAAACACACACACACACACCCCCCGCTACCACCACACACACACACACCACCACCACCACCACCACACACCCCCCCCCCCCCCCCCCCCCAAAGAGCCCCTAGGGCACCACATGGCCATACTCCAAGGGCATGGCATAATCTCTCATGATTAACGAGGAAATTCTCCACCAACTTTACTATGTCGGTGAGAAAAAAACACATTTGGTCGCTTTTCCTAGTAATTGGCGAGAAATAATATTCCTTGCAAGTAAACATACCTTAAAAACATAAGTATAGATTTTTCACTTTTCATTTGAATAAAAAAAAATACTGCAGTTAACAATCTCATTTTATTAAAAGGCCTAATAAATATTATTCAATTGTCTCAACAGATGTAGTTTTGAGGCCGGTTTACTACTTTTTCTATGTTTCTCTTTTGGTGTACAAAATCTACAATAACAAAATGAATTTTTGACAAAAGCAAACTTATAAAGTTAATTCTTGAATTAAATTTGTTTTTAAATAAACTATTTGGAGCTTGTTTTTGTTAGGATCTGGGATCACTCAACAACACAACGATATGAGGAAAAAACTCTCATAATATTATTTACATAATAATACAAGATGAAACAACCACTTCGAAAGAGCCACAATCAGCTCTCCACTGCTCTGGTGAGCCGGTTTACTACTTTTTCTATGTTTCTCTTTTGGTGTACAAAATCTACAATAACAAAATGAATTTTTGACAAAAGCAAACTTATAAAGTTAATTCTTGAATTAAATTTGTTTTTAAATAAACTATTTGGAGCTTGTTTTTGTTAGGATCTGGGATCACTCAACAACACAACGATATGAGGAAAAAACTCTCATAATATTATTTACATAATAATACAAGATGAAACAACCACTTCGAAAGAGCCACAATCAGCTCTCCACTGCTCTGGTGAGCCACACCAGCTCACCCACTCGACCTCACCCTATCCCTCACATTGTTTCAGTCACAAACCTCTCTGCTATCATATACATCAATATATATAGGCATAAGAAAACCCTAATATGTTGTTGACCGCTTTCCACAAATTCATGGGGGCACTCCGGGCCCAACAATCTCTCCCTCAAGATGACACTCCCACGACTCAAACCTATAACTTCTTGGCTCTGATACCACTTATCGGACCGCTTTCCACCATCTCTCCTAAAATCAATTGGTGGTTGATAGGCGCGTAAATGTTCACATTAGCGCCCTCTAATTTATCCTTGCAAAGTCTATTTTATACTATTATTTGAAGTTTAATGCTTGATTTTTGTATTGTAGGCATTTGGAGGCTTAATACCGTAAAGTCAATTAAATTCATTGGACTGGATATTACAATACTCTTGGCCTTAATAAAGATGTGCACGTGGGAACCCATGGCAAAAATATTGCTGGCCTTGTTCCATAGTGGGCCAGGCTTATAATTCCAAGAGTAGAAAAATAGGGCTTGAGGGACTCGGCTACAGCACCTTATAAAAAGGAGAAGCTGCGCACAGTGGAGAGAATCTTATTTTCCCACGGATCGAGAGCTGCAAATAGGGATTCGGAAGGCTGCTGCCGTGGGATTTACATACAGGGCTGCCGAGGACTGGTTTTTCCGCCAACAAAAAAAAACAAAGAAAAGGGCTGCCGACTGCCGTGATATCTTCTTGGAATCACGCGGAACAGCCGCGATCAACAGAGGGGCTGCGAGGTTTAGCTTTTTGTTTCGAATATTGCTTATTTTTGTTTCAAGTTTTTCCTTCAAGTTTTGAAGCTTCGTTTAATTATTCGCACTCCGATAATTCGTTTTAATTTCTGTTCTTTATAAAAGTTGTTCGTTTGTTCTTATTTAGCTTAGATTTTTTATTTATTTTTTATCCCATATTTAGAATCATGTTTCAAATTAGGGTTTCTTTTGCTTTTTGTTTAATAATGTGTGAGTAGTCATTAGGTAAGGTCGCGGATTGATTAGCACACTGTGACCAGTTTGGGCACTGCTGTTAATTTCAAGTAATGGAAAAACAATTTTAGATTGGAAAAATACTTTCCGCGGACGAATCCGGGCATTGTCGGAGCCCATGTGAACGGGGGAATAGGGGTCCAAAACTTATTCTCCGCTGCGCATGGGTATATGGCGACCATAGGATCTCGCATCTTGTGGGGTATCTTTTCCAAGTTAAAGTTGAATGTTTTTAAGAACATCGAATGAAACAGGTTAGTCCGGACTGGTTACGAGTGTTATGAATCCTACGACCGTACCTCCTTTTTAATTATTTGAAAAGTTCAACCAATTTCTAGATTTTTATTAATCTCTCAATCAAAACGACAAAGGGTGGCTACCTAAGAGCCCATTTAAATAAGTAACAACCCGAATTTTTAGTTAGCACACATCACCGTCTCTGTGGATTCGATTCCGAATTTACCGGATATTATGCTGCATCGGTCTCAGCCTTACGCTTGGGGCAACCCATTATATTAGGTCTAGAAATCGGTCAAGCAGTGGTACATTGTTTCAGTCACAAACCTCTCTGCTGTCATATACATCAATATATATATAGGCATAAGAAAACCCTATTATGATGTCGACTGCTTTCCACAATCTTTCCTAAAATCAATTGGTTGTAGGAAGGGTTTCAATTAAGTTTTTTATGGCATTCGATACCGCACCAGCAAGTCTGTTTTTAGAGCAGTCGCAGGGAGTGGTATTGTGTAACCAAATACATGGGGGCACTCTGGGCCTAACAATCCCTACCTCAAGATGACGCTTCCACGACTCGAACCCATGACTTCTGGCTCTGATACTACTTATCGAACCGCTTTCCACCATCTCTCCTAAAACCAATTGGTGGTAGGAAAGGTTTTAATTAAGTCTTTTATAACATTCGACATCGTACTAGCAAGTCTGTTTTTAGAGCGGTCGCAGGGAGTGACATTGTGTAACCAAATCCATGGGGGCACTCCAAACCCAACATACGCATAAGCAAATAAGGTAGAGAGTGATCATTTGCTTCGTGCAACCATCCCACTTGGGTGAAATCTGAACAATTACCTCATAGGGAAGTGCTACAATACACACCCCTTATTTGGGTGTGTATCATATGCACCCTCATTAAAACACACTAAAATGTTATGATTCCCAAAATGTTATGAATCTAATGCTAAAAAGTTACGAATCATATTGATAAAAAGTTATGAATTTTTAGTATAAAAGTTACGATACGAAATAAAATGTTATGAATGACCGGTCCTACAAGTAATTTTTTATGAGGTGGCACAATATGAACCACACAATAGGTGCATATGGTACACACTTTAAAGGGGTATGTATTGAAGACTTTCCCTACCTCATAATAATTAAACAAGAAAAATGTTTTTCGCTTATTTGTAATAAAAACCGTGGCTGTACATAGAAACGAAGTAAGTTGGCGATCTTAAGTTTACTCACAAGCAATGTTTTGAAACCGTTGGGGTTGAAGCTGTTAGTATTAGGGTTTTAGGTGTTTGGTTGAGCTGTTATTTTAGGTTAGGTTGGTTCCTTATCAGCCTATGGGGGCGTTAATCAATTTTCTCCATTTGGTTAGGAGAAGAGGGTTTTGGGTGGTCAAGCCGATGTACCCAATCCTTTAAAAAAAATATTTTGAAACCCGAATGATGTTACCACCAAAAACATGGATAAATCATATGCCACCACACCCAGGGACGGAGCCAGGAATTTCACCATACAGGGGCGAGCCTATATACTTTCATAGGAATTTTTTTTTTTTACATATAATAGTAGTGTTTTTTTTTCTTCTTGCAGGGTCGACCGCCCCTACTGGCCCCTCCCTGGCTCCATCCCTGACCACACCCCAAAAGGGAATGTTAATATTATTGAACTTTACATATATATAAAGCATGCATGCACTAATATGAAGGGTATTTTAATAGAGCTACTGAAAAAGGATGCTAAAAGTTGCAATTGAGCAAGTTTTGTCAACTGATCTTCCTTACCTTTGAGGAGTCATGATGTCTGTAGAGAAATTCCAGGATGAAACAACCATCGACCAACAACATTTCCTCATCTAGTGTAACTTCTTCTGCGTAGTATTGTTTTGCATCGTCTATCAATGTCTTTATTTCCGCTAAACAATTCTGTAGCACCGTGAACTTTTTCTGCTCTGCTAATGCCAGCTGGTCTTCCATTCCTTCAGTCAGTCGAGAGAGTAGGTAATTCGTGTAGCTCATTTTGACGAGTTGCAAAGGTGTTTGGAGGTGTTTGTCGTTTCGGTGAAGAGGGCCAATAGCAATGACGCGAGGGGTGTAGGCGCTTTCCTTCAGCTTACGAAGATCTTCGGGCACCCTATAAATGCAGGCGGAGGAGAAGAAGGATTCAGTTTTCCGGGCACCTTCTTTGATTTTTCCAGCGATGGTTGATGTAAGGTGCTGAAGATCATTCTCCCCTTGACTCATTTCAGTTGGGTGGAATTGATTTTGATCAACAAAATCAAGCTACAGTTGTGTTATACTTGGTGGTGGAGGTTTGGGTTTGAGCTATATATAGAAATTAAAGGGCTCACATTTTAATTGGTGCACTCATATATTTGCCCTCTTTTCAAAACGTGCCAAAATAAAAGAACTTGCAATATTCTCACGCGTAGGATTAACAACTACTTCAGTGGTAGAGAGAGGGGCACGTGCGCAATGCAAGCGTATGTTCTGTCTTTATAATAAAAGTTGACGAGCGAAGAAGAATGATCCTATTCACATTAAAATGTTCTATCTCTATAATGATTTTGCTAACCTCTGCCCACTAGGTAAAAGATAATATACACATAATTTTAAACAAGTTCGGATGTCAATACATATCTTACGGATATTAATATACTTTCACAAATACCAATGCATTTTTCTCGGATATCAATGCACAATTTTATATATTATCCTACCATTTTGGACAGATGTTAGAATAATCCTCTTTATAAAAGTTCAGAAGTACAAATTGAAAAACGAATAGCAATAATTCATGAGAGAGAAAACACACACACACACACACACACACTCTCTCTCTCTCTCTCTCTCTCTCTCTCTCTCTCTCTCTCGTTTCAAATCTTTAGGGTTTTATAAAAGTTCAAAAGTACAAATTGAACAATGAATAGCAATAATTCATGAGAGAGAAAACGCAAACTCTCTCTCTCTCTCTCTCTCTCTCTCTCTCTCTCTCTCTCTCTCTTGTTTCAAATCTATAGGGTTTTATAAAAGTTCAAAAGTACAAATTGAAAAACGAATAGCAATAATTCATGAGAGAGAAAACGCAGACTCTCTCTCTCTCTCTCTCTCTTCAAATCTTTAGGGTTTTATAAAAGTTCAAAACTACAAATTGAAAAACGAATAGCAATAATTCATGAGAGAGAAAACGCAGACTCTCTCTCTCTCTCTCTCTCTCTTTAGTTTCAAATCTCTAGGGTTTTATAAAAGTTCAAAAGTATAAATTGAAAAACGAATAGCAATAATTCATGAGAGAGTCCGCCAACTCTCTCTCTCTCTATAGTTTCAAATCTCTAGGGTTTTGTGCCCGGGGGAAGGCGCCGCCTCCTCTCCTCCTCCCCGGGCGCCTCTTTCATTTTCTTGCTAATAAGTTTTGAACTTAACCCTAAATACTCCATTTTGGCCCTACTTAGTGGTGTTTTTTGAAAGAGGCAGTGGGGTTTCTGTAGATCTCAGCGTCGTTTAGGATTTCTGATCTCCGACGCTGAGCTTGATTTGGTTTACCGCCGGTTGTTGTTGTTAGGTGGCATCGGTTGTGCTTAGCGGCGGGGTAGTAAATGATCAGTGTCGAGGTGAAGAGGCAGCGGTGTCATCGGCAACGGTGATGTGAAAGCCGCTGGTGGTCATTAATGGGTGGCTCCGGCGATGCCTAACGGTGAAGGCTTTCCTTCTGATGGTGTGTGGTGGTGTGTTGGATGTAGGAGTTCTGATGGGAGGCGTTTGGAGACGGAGAGGTAGTGGAGGCAAAGGGGCAGCGGTGAAGCTACGGAGGAGTAGCGGGGACATGTAGCGGAGGTGATGGGGAGGAGCAGCAGCAGTGATGATGTGGAGCGGCAGCGGTGGCAAGCAGCGAAGGCAACGGTGATGAAGCGGAGGAGTAGCAGCGATGTACGCGAGGAATAGGATGGCATTTTGGAGGTAGAAGACCCATGGAGACGTAGTGGCAGCGGTAAAGGAGTGGAGTTATAGCAGCGGTGGTGATGTGGAGGAAGTGTGGTAGCGTGGAGTGGAGGAGGAGTAGTAAAGGAGCAGAGGTGAAGATGCGTCGGTGGCAATCAGTGGATCGGCGGCGTGCGGTGGAGATGTTAGGTTTAGGTGTGGGCTGTTCATTTAAGGTGTGGGCCGGCCAGTTTGGGCTTGGCCCAGTTTGGTGGCATTTGGGTGTTTTTCTTGGTTTCGGGGCATTTGTATTTGGATTTCAAACAGTAGGTAGATTGGGTCAGGCCCATTGGGGCCTGTTGGTGTCTTTGCTGATTGGTTTTTTACAAAAATCAAGAGGTGAAAAGATAGGTTTAGATTTCGCAAGACAAAGGTGTTCAATGCATCTCTACTCCTATTGTATTATTACAGGTTTTCATACTCTTAATGAATTGTAAACTTTTTTTGCCGATAAAAAATAATAATTAATGAGAGCAACTTTGTTCACACTCGCTTTGAATTTTTTTTTTGCATTGATCCGCCTTGAATGAATAACCGTAACTTTACTTCCATTCGGTGAACCATGTTACGCATCTTCAAAATCTTTTTTTATGTACATTGATTTGTTAGGAAATTATACAAAAAAAATAGCTCAATTAGATAGCAATAAGTACTTGACAAAAAATTTAGTTCTGGTAGAATTAGATAGAACGAAATTGAAGTTTTTTTTTTGGGCAAAGTACGGATTACCTCCCTGAAGTTTGCCCGTTTGGCAGATTACCCCCCTGAGCTTTACTAATGACCACATTGCCCCCCTATGGTTTTGGAGTAAAGTGCAACCATAACTCTGTTAACGGAACAGAGCAAAAAGACATTGTTACCCTTTTGTTAAATAAAGCAATTTTGTATTTCTCACCCCTCACCCCAAACCAGACCTGGAACTCCCCAAACCCACCTTTCCAATTTCCATCTCTATATATCTTCCCATATCCATCTCTATATCCACCCACACCTCTCTCTCTCTCTCTCTCTCTCTCTCTCTCTCTCTACAAATCTCCCCATCTCCTCCAATGGCATCAAACACCCAATCCTCTTTCGAAGATTTCTTGCCAGTAATGGCCCACAAATTGGGTGGGGACGCGTTGATCGGAGAGCTCTGTAATGGGTTTCGGTTACTGATGGACGGTGATAAAGGGGTCATCACTTTCGACAGTCTCAAGAAAAACGCGGCCGTTTTGGGGTTGCAGGAATTGACGGACGGCGATTTGAGAAGTATGTTGAGAGAAGGCAATTTCGACGGAGACGGGGCCCTCAATCAGATGGAGTTTTGTGTGCTCATGTTCAGGTTGAGCCCTGAGTTGATGGAGCAGTCTCAGTTTTTGTTAGAGGAAGCCCTTCACCAGGAGTTGAAAGAATCCAATTGGTTTTGAATTGGGTTTCGTTTTCTTCTTTTTTTAGGTTTCTTGTAATGGAATTTGCCATTTTTGTTCCAAACACAGATCTTTTTGCCTTGCTGTCGTTTTTTTTTTTTTTTTTGGAGCTGTTGGGGTGTTCATGATTTTGGTCGGATTTGATATGATTCACATCCTAATTTGTGGTTGTGGATTCCGGTTGGGATGGTGATGGAGGTGAAGAGGAAGGGATTTTCTGATTGTGCAGAGAGAGGTTTAGGGGAAGAAGAAGATGGGCATTATAGTCTTTTCATATACAATTTTAATTTTATTTTTAACTTTTAGTCTTAAAATATTCGTGTGGGATCCACTCTTTGTTAACTTAGACGGAGTTTTTAACGGTAGGGAGGTCAAGTGCAACATATTCAAAACCATAGGTGGGTGATGTGGTCATTAGTAAAGCTCAGGGAGGTCATCTGCCAAACGGGTAAACCTCAGGGAGGTAATCCGTACTTTGCCCTTTTTTTTTTATCAAGTATTACTGATATTCGATTGAAAAGGAGTTTTGCTTAGTAACTAAATAAATTAATGCATAGAAAATAATTAAGTGAGTTTGATTATTGCAACACAACAAAATTGCTCGTAATTTATGCATCTTTTGGTTCCAATTCTTTTTCTTTTTTTTTCCTGTTCAAGTTTTCTAAAATTTACACATAGACCGCTTGTACAGATTGGAATGATTTCTAACGATTCCTAAAGAGAAATAGACCACTCATTAAATTTGGAATGATTTCTAACGATTGAGAGAAAAAGAAGAGGGGGCAAGACATTTTCTCATCATTAGAAAATTTTGTTCTCCTCTTCAAAACCTCTTTCTTTCTTGTCATTTTCTCATTCTTTTATACCCTATTTTCTCCTCTTTTTCCTTTCCTTCCACATCCAGCAACGAACAAAACCTTCAGATAAAAGATGGAAAGTCGAAAAATAACTATCATATGCATTCCAGTTCAAGTTGTTTTCCGCAAAATGTTTTACTTCGTAAATTTTGTTCTCCTCTTCAAAGCCTCTTTTTTTCTTGTCATTTTCTCATTCTTTTCTACCCTATTTTCTCCTCTTTTTCCTTTCCTTTTTGTTATATACTAGTCCTAAATCTTCTATTTTTTTTCAAGAAATGAGACCCAATAAAAGTATTTCAAAATAAATTCAATAGGCCAAAGTGAAATAATATAAAAGATGAGGTATAATTAAGGAAAAAAAACTCCACACTTTAACCCTAAACAACTTAACCTAAAAATTTAAAGTCAATATTTTTCGTTCTCCTTGTGCCAATGACAAATATCTTTTACTATAGGTTTTTGTTATGTTATTTTAATTTTTTTTAGAGTCGACGACTATTAATATTGTAGTTCATCTTTTTATCTTTTAGTATATATTTTGCTACTGCTAAGGTAAAATCCTAGTTCTGTCTCTGTACACTGGTGAACAAAACTGCTCTCGTAATTCAATATGCATCTTTTGATGATTCAAATCCTTCTCTTTTGTTTGAAGTTTTTTGAAATTTACAGCTAGACTGCTCGTCATATTTAGAATGATAGCTAACGATTCCCAAAGAGAAACAAACCGCTCGCCAAGCTTGGAATAATTTCTAACTATAATTCCTAAAGAGAGTGAAGAACATTTCTTCATTGATTCCTAATTTAGAGAGGAATGAAAAATACGTTCTCTTCAAATAAAAAATAAAAATTTTCCAGCAATTTTTGTCTTGCTTTTCTTACCCTAAAGGTGTAGGTTAACTCACATAATCCATGCATTTTAATTCAAATCTTTTTCTCTTGCTTCGAGTTTTTTGTTTACATCTGAACCGCTTATAAAGTTTTGGAATGATTTCTAACAAGGGCAAAGTCCACTTTCACCCTCTATGGTTATCGCCATGTGCGGATACCCCCTCATGATTCAAAATTGACCACATAATCTACCTGTGGTTTTGAAAAGTGCAGATAGACCCCCTGTCGTCATATTTTTCATTCATATTAACGGACACAGCATTAAAAGACCGATATACCCTTATCATGTCCTTTGATTCTTCTTCTTTTTTAAATCTAACCACACCATCTCCTCTTCCAAAAATTGAATCCAAACCATTGATATTGTAAATTTTGACGCGTACTACATCTATGTCAAAATTCAATTCAATCAAAAAATGAAAGCTCATAGTCGAATCAATTTTGTTATGAAATTAAAATTTCAAATTTGAATTTACTAAAAATTAGATTACTGGGTTATTGATGCCTGATCGAGATAATTTTTTTACAGACATACTCTATTATTTATTTAATACATTATGAACGACTCAAATTACATTCTAGAAGCGTGTGAGATACACCTTCGTTAATATAGATGAAAAACATGACGGCGAAGGGTCCATCCGCACATTTTTAAAACCACACGTAGGTTATGTAATCAGTTTTGAATCATGAGTGGGGTATCCGCACATGGCGATAGCCACAGGGGGTGAAAGTGAACTTTGCCCTTCTAAAATTCTAGGAGGGAAATAGACCGCTTGTCAAGTTTAGAATGTATTCCTAAAGAGAGAGAGAAAAGAAGAGAGCAAAAATTTGTTCACTATTAGTAGATTCCTTATCTGGAAAGAGGAGGTTAAGCTTTGGTTGATTCCGACGAGGCTTTTTCTGTGAATCTGACGGTTTGCCGAGCCGGTTCAGGTGAATCGTCCTAGCACGGTTCGGGACCTCGCTTAATGTGGTGGGAACCGTTGGCTCAGCCTGCTACAGTAGGTAATTCGTGTAGCTTTTTTTGACGTGTTGCAAGGGTGTTCGGAGGTGTTTGCCTTCTCGGTGAAGAGGGCCAATAGCGATGAAGTGAGGGGTGTAGACACTTTCCTTCAGCTTACAAAGCTTTTCGGCCACTCTGTAAATGCAAGCTGAAGAGAAGAAGGATTCAGTTTTCTGGACACCTTTACCGATTTTCTCAACGACGGTCGATGTAAGGCGCTGAAGAGCCTCCTCCCCTTGACTCATTTCAGTTGGGTGGATTTCGAGTTCCATTTGAAACCAAGAAGCAGTTGCGTTATTCTTTGTGGTAGAGGTTTGGGTTTGAGCTAAGGACAGACCCTCTCTGTATATAGATGGCTCACAGTTTAATTGGTCCCCTGCAGAACTTGCAATATTCTCATGTGCAGGAGTAACAACTATTCTGTGGTAGATAGAGGGGCATATGCGCGATGCACTCGTGCTTGTGCCCAATACAAGCGCAAGTTTGCCCCTCGAATTTCTTCTATTGATAAGTGAAGAAAAAAGATGATACTCACATAATTAATGTTACATCTCAATAAAAGTTCAGAAATACAAATTAATTGAAAAATAATAGCAATAATTCATGAGAGCCATTTTGTTCACCCTCGCCTCAAATGAATGACCGAAACTTTACTTCCATTCGGTGAACCATGTCACGGATCTTCAAAATCTTTATTTTTTTTATGTAAATTGATTTGTTAGGAAATTATACAAAAAAAAAAATAGCTCAATTTGATACTCCCTCCTTTCCAAATTGAGAGTCCATTTTGGGAATTCTAACTATTTAGGAAGACATGTAATGATTACACCCACAATGCATATTATTTCCACCATTACCCCTACATTCTACCTACTTTATAACACTTATATTCACCTTTGAGAGACTTTTGAAAAATCACCAAATTTTTCCATTCATTTTTGGAAAAGGGCCATCATTTTGGAACAACCTAAAATTGAATAATTGACTCTCAATTTGGAATAGAGGGAGTAGCAGTAAGTACTTGACAAAAAAATTAATTCTGGTAGAATTGGATAGAGCGAAATTGAAGTTTTTTTTAATCAAGTATTACTGATATTCGATTGAAAAGGAGTTTTGCTTAGGAACTAAATAAATTAATGCATACAAAATAAGTGACTTTCATTATTTTAACAAAACAA